>OY743181.1:12769404-13474404 GCA_963555705.1 Ligustrum vulgare
AATTTTCTTAATTAGTTAATGTGTTGGCATAGACAAGATTAGAAAGTCTTAGAGATAAAAACTATGTTCAGAATTTATTACATTCGATGAACTGTTTTAAGAGTATCCATAAGTTCGGAATTTATTTTGTTAATAATTTTACATCAATTCAAAGTCAAGTCCTCGGACCTAGGCGCATCTAGGGGTCTCCGTCTAACAAAAAAAAAAAAAAAAAACTCGTTCTTTTTCTATAAATATAACACGAACTAAGATGGCGTTCTGTTTGTATTTTATTTTGTATTTTCATTTTCGAAAATGTTTTGTGTTTTCATTTTTGTTTTCAAATTTGCTGAAAACGCGTTTAGTTTGTCATTTCTGAAAACTGTTTTTGAAAATGAAAACCTGGAAAACACGTTTTGTTTGAAATTTTGCAAAACACTATTTAAACTATTTTTAATTAATTTGCTACCAGAATAATACTAACTCCAACTCAAATTTCCTTTCACAATACACTAAAAATATGGTTACATGCAACACACTAATGTGAGCATTAAGAGTCTATATTAATACAGCTTGGTCAGGTTCGGGACTTGAGAAAGCTCTACTTCTATTAAAATCCAGAAAATGCAAGTTCTTTCAAAACCACCAGAGTCCATTTATCATTGCATTTTTTGAAATATAGTAACAAGAATTCTCATTTAATTTTTTTTTGTAATGTTGATATTGAATTCAATAAAACTTTATTTAAACTAAGTTCCAAGTTAGGATAATTCTCAAAAAAAAAAAAAAAAAAAAAAAAAAAAAAAAAAAAAAAATTATTTAGGTTTAGTTCCAAGTTAGGATAATTCTAAAAAAAATAATAAAAAAATAAAAAAAAAAAAAACTTTATATTAAGTTTAGTTCTAAGTTAAGAAAAAAAAAATTCCCAAAACGCGTTTTCCGCGTTTTGGACATTTTTTATCGAAATACGCACAAAACGCCCAAAACGATGTTTCGGGCGTTTTCCATTTTGTGTACAAATTTTTTTTTTTTTGTTTTCCAAAATGCGTTTTCGAAAATGGCAAAGAGAACGCGTTTTTAACGTTTTCGAAAATAAAAACAGAAAACGACATCAAAACAGCAAAGAGAACAGAGACTTTTATTTTCTTAAATTGGACACGATAATAGAAAAGGATAATTTATAAATCGAAGTAAAAGAGATGGAAACATTAGAAGTAAAAGAAGCATTCATATGACTTTTGATCTATATGAATTGTTAAAAGAACGTTCCATTTCATAGATTTACAAATAACTAAGAATTAATAATAAATATATGACGTGATAACCTATTACAAAAGTAAACACTGACAATCTAAAATAACATAAATTGTGAAATTCTTGCATATCTAAGATCTTCAGTTTAAGTCGTACAAGAAGTGTGTTCGTTAGTCATTATTTATTTATTATTTATTTTTGCCTCAATAGTCAATGTAAATCTTTATGCTTAATTTCATTTTATGCCTAACTAATATTGTCAAAATTAGTTGGCTTTAAAAAAGACCAACTTGAAAAACTAGTTTCATGAATTACAGTCAGATCGACGGGACTCCTATTTTTGCTTTATTTCTTGTAGAAAAACTTTTAAAAAAGCTACTTCAGAACGATCTTCTCTAAAAGATCTATTTAGAGTTTAGACACAACATTTTAAAAAAAAATTATCAAAATATGTTTCAAGAAGTTTTTTAATGTTGGAAGTAATTTTTGACTTTTTTAAAATTATGACAAACAACGAGCATTCTACTAAGCTGAAAAGAAGAGAGAATTTAGGAAGGGAAAGAAAATTGTTCAGGGTTTGTAGGTATTACCTTAAAATCTGAAAAACTGTAACTGACTATAAAGAATAATACTGGTTGTACCCCCTGCTGTACTGCAGGGGGTACCGACCAGAGAGAAAAAAAAAGGTGGTGGGGCCCAAAAAAGGGGCCCCACCCCATGTATGTGAGGGGCGGTACCCCAGGCGGTACCGCCCCTGCGGTACAACAAGTGCTGCTCGACTATAAATTACTGCCCCCTTTACGGCTGCTTAATGAAAGATACTGTCGGAAGATGGGGTGCTGGGCCCATGGAATTCACTCCCATTATTACGATATTAGTCTCATACATATGCGATGCACACGAGAGAACAATACAAAATAATTTTACTTTAAATATCATTATAAAATTAAAAAAAAAAAAAAAGTTTGAATACACAATTTACTTTAATTAATAATAAAAATTGTTAACTATATGCTGAAAACATGCTTTTAAATTAGAATTAATCTAAGTGCACAATTGTGGTTACAATGTAGATGACAATTTGATGATGTGGAGGAGTTATTGTTGTTGATTAAAAAGATGATGTGATGTGTGGAAAGAGGAGATTGCGCCATGTAGACAAATTGTGATCCTTATTGTGACCCTAATTGTGAATGTAGCAAAACTGTTTAAATTAACATATGTTCCTTTAGCCTCCGATTGGTAACCTTTTATATGGGGGTACGTGCTGGGCCCATGGGAATTCACTTCCATTATTATTGGATAGTATTGAAGAACTAATTTTTATTTTCCTTCAAGATTTGCTTTGATTAGTAAAAGAAAAAGAATGGAAGATTTCTTAAAAATATAAAAAATAAGAGAAATGAGGAAAGATTCCGAGATCTGCATGAGTAGAAGGAAATTAACAAGATATAGAATAATAATGGAAACTAAAGGAAATGTAGAAAGAATTCTAGGAGATAATAAAAGGAAAATTGCACAAGGAAAGGAAATTAGAAATTGTGAAATTAACTTTGATGAAAAACTTTGAATACAAATAGAGCATGACTTGAGGGAAGAAAAAGAGTCTAGGGAAAAGTGCAAAACGTACTTTCAATTTGGCCTTAGTTTGTGTTAGGTTTTTTATATAATTGACAATTCCATGAATAAAATGACTCGTTTATGAAGTCTCAATTAGAATCAAAGTATAGTAATCGAGTTAGCTGTGTATTTGAGTTCAAGAACAAAGAAATGTTGAAGAAGACTTGAAATGCGATTTGAAATTAAAGAAGAATAAAAAAAACTCCCAATGATTATGATTAAGATTTTTAGTCAGAGATTGAGACCCAATTTTCTCACATAACACATTTAAATTTGAAAATTGCTAATTTTGAAAGAATTGTAGAACTTCGAGTTAGCTTTCTAACGCACTTTGAACCACTTCAATCGGACATTGGGAGAGAAAGTTAAGATCGAAATACTGAGGACGTTTGAATTAAGCTTGAGCGGTTCTAACAATTTTTGAGCGCTCGAATTCCCCTCGATGTGCACTCAAGCGATCGAAACCTACTATGCGCCCTAATACACATTTTTCAACAATTTTGTTCTGCCCAAGCACTTCCAAACCTTTTCCTTTTTATACTTAAGCCCTAGCATGAATTTAGTGTGGTTGTTTCATTATGCCTTCATTCATTATATTCTTTGGAGATCCAAGAACTCATTCAGCCTAGTGATGGCAACGGGGCCGTTAGGGTTGGGTCCCCCCGACCCATGCCCCGTCTCGCGAGATTTTTTTCAATTCCAAACTGGCCCCGTGACCTGCGAATTTCGGGTCGAGGCGGGTTCGGATTTGGGGCGGGTCAACCCCGTTGTCCCGTTTACCCGTCTCGTTTAATTTTTTTTTATTTTAAATTTTTTCGGCATTTTTTATTTCTTTTCTTATTATTTTTTATTAATTTATTTAATCGGGGCGGGTTCAGGTTGGGACGACCAAACCTTCACCCGGGCGGGTTGCCGGAAACCATCCCATACCTGCCCCACCAACCCGCGAGGCGGGTACCTGTCGGATTGGATTTTTTTGCCATATCTAATTTAACCCAGATTGAATCATTTATTTGTTGAGATCTTACAACCACATATTGGGGAAATCATCAAAGTTTCATAACCCAGGTTGTTGGAGGTTGAGGAATGTTGGACTACAAGCGTAAGAATAGTAACAAGAATTGGAGTTCTTGTAGTATCCACTTCGAATAAGTATCAAGATCTGGAAACGACTAGAGGTAACAGTATCTTGGGTTAACATGGGGTAGATTTGCGTTGTCTAGTAAGGGAAGCTGGATAAATCTAACTGTAACCAAAATTGCTTATTGTGACACACAACCAACTTTTTCATTTATTTTCAAATTTCGATACCAGCACATGGCTCACGGTAATTTATGGAAATACTTTTATTTTTTTCACAATTCAATGACGTAAACGACGTCACTTAAGTGAGATTTCAAACTAACTTTACTTCAAAATAAAACTCATTCACTTAAAAATTAACGATAAAACGTTTAATATAAGATCTTGACTTTAAAATATTTTAGATAAACAGTAACAATAATAAAATAGCGAGTTTGGTAGTTCAAACACAAGACCTTAGTGAATCTACAACTCACAGGTCATCACATAGCGCAGCATTATCCGTCTAGTCGTCTGAAGATCCGCGCCAATCCATTTTTCATTTCTATTATTACCTGAAATATTAAATATGTAGTGGAATGAGCATACACTTGCCTTGTGAGTGGAGTATGGTGCACATGTGCTATTACACATAGATGAGCTAACCTCACATATTTAAGATTTATTCAAGTTTTACTTATTGAATCAATCAAGTCTATATTCATATCTCCTAGTGCACGTCATATATTCAAGACAAAGCTTACATTCAAGATTAGACCCAAGTCAAGTTCAAGTCAAGTTATTTTAGATTATATGTATTTCAAGTTATATCTAGTCCAGTCAAGTCAATTTCATATATTTAAATCAAGTTAAATTTACATATTCTACTGCCTTGCAATATTTTGATGGCAGTAATTACTCCTATTGAAAAATTAGGATGAGAGCATTTTTAAAGTTTATTGATGAGCAAGTTCGGAGGAGTGTTTTAAATAGATGGTCAGAACCATCCACTGCAATAGCAGGCGTAGTCACCCCCGTACCCATAGTTTATTGGACAAGGAATGAGAGGGGATGAGTGCAACTGGAATAGTGAAGTCGTATATGCCTTGTTCATGGCTATTTCTCAAGAGGAATTTAGTAGAATGTCCATGTGTGTGAGGTAGCTTATAAAGAGGTTTAAAATATCTTGCAGACCACACATGAGGGAACTCATGTTGTTAAAAAATTTAAATTGCAAATGTTGACTACTAGGTTTAAAGAAATTAGAATGAGGGATGATGAGACTTTTGATGTCTTCTATGCGAGCCTAAATGACATAGTAAATTCTAGTTTCAACCAATGTGAAAGGATTCCTGAGTCCAAAATCATGAAAAAAATTCTTAGATCTACCTGAGCATTTTAGACCTAAAATCATAGCTATTGAAGAGAATAAGGATATAGACACCATAAAAATTGAAGAACCAGTAGGATCCCTTCAGCCTTATGAGCTTACTTTAGATAAGCATTCTAAATCTAAGTCTATTGCTATTAACACCTCTAGGAATAATGAAATTGACTCCTCTGATGAAAGTGCTAAAGATGAGGATATTGCCTGTATAATTAAGAAGTTCAAAAAATTCTTTAAGTCTAAGAAAAGGCAATTTGGGAAATCCCATGGTGACTCTAGCAAATTTAGAAAGGGTAAGAGAGATATAGAGAAGCTGGAGAGTTCAGGAAAGTACTTAAGCATGTGAGGTGCCATGAGTGTCAAGGATTTGGGCACATGAGAGCTGAGTGTCCCAGTAATAGGAAGAAGTTTGGCAAGGCTATAAATGCCACTCTAACTGATGTGAGTTTGAATTAGGTAACAAAGTAATGAGTCCACCCATGAGGAAAGTGGAAATTACATGGCCTTCACTTCTAGGATTAAGAGTGAATTTGAGAGTTTCAGTAAGAAGAGTGTTGACCTAGATAGTAGCGAGTCTTCAAGAGAAGAGTTTGAGAGTCAACAAGATATTCATGAGTCATTTGACCAATTGTATGAGGAGTTTCTTAAATTGAAGAAAGTGAGAAATGCCACCTTTAATAAACTGAATAAAGTTGAACTAGAAAAGGAAGGCTTGTTGGTCAAACTAGAAGAGTCCAATAGCAAGTTGCAGGTTGTGACTAATGAGAGAGATACCTTAGAAAAGAAGGTTGTGTGTTTAGAAAGTGAACTTGAAGACATCCAGGTTAGCTAGTGAGCTAAGCATTGAGAAATGAAATTTAGAAATCCAAATTATCACCCAATTGAGTGAACTCGAACATTCCAAAGCTCAATTCCTTACCTTTTCTAGTAGTTTTGACAAGTTAGAAGACATTATAGGAATGAGCAAGCCTACTGGTAATAGGGATGGTCCAAGTTTTAATAAGAACACTGCTAGTATATCTAAGACCACATTTGTCCCTACATGTGACCGGCCTAAATTGTGTCTAACCCTCAGCGTATGACTTGTCGACCTAGGAATAGATGTCAGCGTTCACAAAACAATAAATTGTTACATGTATGATTGAAAACTTATACACGGGGTATAAGATATTATTTGCTAAAGTTATATTATTATGAGCAAAGTGATATATGTCAGTGAGTTCATATTTGAAAATCACTAAATGATTTTATGTATCAATTGATATAATAATAATAATACATTGTATTGCCAATTGTTTAGAAAAAATCACATACCACCAATTATTTGCTAGAATATTTGATGAGAACAATCTGAATGAAAATTTTATTTCACTTGTCGCAATATTTTGTAAATAAATCTGCCAAAATGATATCACGATTGGCTTATGAAACCATATGGATTTTATCTAAAATTCTGAAAATTGTGCTATATTTTCCACCACAACGCATTTAGATGGAAATAAGTGAATGTTGAGAATAAGTTGTTGAGTTTGAGTCACCTATTATAATTATCCATGAAGATGAGATGTTATGACATGGTTGCCAATTTATATAATATATGATTTTTAGTATTAGGGGGAAGAAATTGAATAGTTGATTTAATAAATGTATAACACATCTGAAGCGTAATGATAATCGATTTGAAAAAAAATATCTCTAAAATAAGAGATCTCTATATATATATTGAGATGATATGTAACAGAGAAATAAAAACAAAGCTCTATTGCAGAAACGCGGATGATGAATCCATAAAAAAATGATCAAAGATGAAAATATCAGTATAGAACTTATTATTATTATAGGACTTGTAGTTCAAAACACTTAAAACTGTAAAGTCGGTAAGTACTTGTGCAAATGGAAAAAATACTCTATAATCGTAAAATACGACTTGTTGTATACAATTTTTTTTTGCAAATAACTGACATGATAAGTGGTTGATGAAAATATAATCTAATCACTAGCTTGAGATCTTGATATAACAATGAGTAAGATCAAAATTGTTGATTCTCATCTCGATATTTGGGAGTATTCTTTGATGTATCAGTTGATCGACGTACGTTGAGATTTTAAGCGAAATGATTATAGATTATATTTTTGAGAAATAATGTATTTAAATTATTGACTATATACTCCAGTCAATTGAAAATTGTGATGTAAAAAATGTCTAAAATATACAAGTATAATCATTAAAGATTTAATATGCTTAGAATAGAATTACTTTGGAATGGAATGTAATAGGGAGTATAAATGAAAGCATATGAAGAACGGTAAAAATAACCCTATAAGATAATATGTTAGAAATTAATACTAGGGTGTACAATTATTGTTAATTGTATTTGAAAATCCTGGTAGTTGATTTTCAAGATGCAATTTCATGGTTAATTGTTCACCTGAAGTGAATAAGTTAATTGTCTACCTGAAGTGAATAAGCCACTTCCAGATTTGATTACTGCATTAAATGTATTGATGAAGATTGATTATAGAACATGACTTGATGCAACATGTTCAAGTGATTGGAAATATAATATAGTTCTTCAAGTTCAAAGGAAGAATTTAATTTATACTTGAAGAACAATTAATATGAGATACATGTTATTTATATATGCTTTGTAAAGTTCGATATTGCATTGATTAACAATTGAAATAATGTCATGCAATATCAATATAATCATAATATTCCTATGAATGAGAGCTAATAGAGATGCGTTCTTTTTTCCTTAGCTGATGTTTTGTTTATAGGATTTTCCTAATTTTTTTTAATAAGGTAGTTATTATGACGTTTTAATGAAGAATGACTTTAATACATATTTCAGAAGACTGGTGATATCGATGTCAATAAATTCGCTCAAGTGACAATGTGACTCATTTATTCACAAAAATATTGTCAATATCTACATTCAAGAAATTGGTTCACGAGACTGGGATACATCAAGTCAATGGTTTATAGTAATCAACATCAAGGGGAGTAGTTGTACTCTTTTTCTTTCGTTTAGGTTTTGTTCCACTGAATTTTCCTGACAATATGTTAAATAGGTATCATTTATTTTAATACTTCAAAATAATTGTACTCTTTTTCCTTTATTTGATATTTTTGTTCCATTGAGTTTTTATAAAAAAAAGATATTAACGAGTTACATATTTTATAATGTGTCATTTGAGAGGGAGTGTCGTACATAATATGATATTAGTGAATAATATTTATATACTGCAGTCCTAATTATTATTATCATTGTTTATCTCTCATTCTTCCCTACGTAAATAGAAATCTGATTCTTAATAACATACATGAATCTGTTAACTTCTCTATTCTATTCTCATTTTTTCTCCAGTTTATAAAAAATTCTACCAAATTTTGTAGCCTAATAGCTTTTTATTAGCAGAATTGTTACATTCTAAAAATAATTTCCTCTTGCAACAAAATAATTCCATGATCGACGCCATTTTGATTGTCACAATCAATTTGATTTTCTTTGCCTTTTTTCGCAGCCCCCTAATTTTTAGTAGGCTAGTAGCTAACAAGTTTGATTAAGAAGAAAAATTTGGATAACAACATTAACCAATTGTTTAAAGAATAGTTTGAATATACACTACTGCTTTATTCCTATATTAAAAAATACGTAATATTAATATTATTTATAATATTATATAATTTCATTCCTCGTTTAAAAAAAAAAAAAATTATTGTTTGGAATAACACGTGTGACTAACCATACCATACATACTTGGCACATGTATTTACTATACTAGCACAGTAGCATGTGCATGCCTGTTATGTTGGATAAATATGTAGAATATTCTATTTTTTGTAAATATATTTTATTATCTTTTACTTGTTTATCAAGTTTTCTTGGCCCTTACTCCAAGTTTATTCGGTCCATACTCCTCTATACAATTATAGTGGAGTTGTCATACTCTTGATATTTATGAAAAATACAATTTTTTTCTTTTCTCTTGCTCTAAATCCTCACTCTAAACTTAAGTTGGTATCAGAGCAAAACCTAAGAGCCTATTGCTCTATTACTAAAGTTTTCTACGAAACCTATTGTTTCTACAATGGCTGATGAAATACCACCACCTTCCTCTGAGGCACTTGTTGTTCCATCAACGATAAACATGATTTCAACACTTGAACCGACCTCAATTCCATATGGAGTTAAGTTGAAAGGTCCTAATTTTACTCTTTGGTCACAAGTCGTGACTATGTTCGTTGCTGGAAGAGGCAAGAAGGGATACCTTACTGGTACTACTCGACAACCTGAAGTAGGTGCCATGACTTACGATAAACGGGTTATGGAGGACGCTATTGTGAAAGGTTGGCTTGTCGGTTCTATGAAACCAAATGTAATAACGTTATTCATTCGTCTACCTACTGTGAAAGATGTTTGGGATGCCGTTTCTCGAACTTTCTATGAAGGTGCTGATAAATCAATAATTTATGATGTATCTCGTAAAGCTATGGAAACAAAATAGGCGGGGAGGCCAGTATCAATATATTTTTATGATCTGAAAGTTATTTGGCAAGAACTTGATCATTTTAAACCTATCCATTTTACACGGGAAGATGTTATCAAAGTACGGATGGCCGAAATTGAAGAAGAGCGAGTTTATTTATTCCTTGCTGGTCTAGATGATGTGTATGATTCCATTAGAGGTGAAATTTTTTGCACTGACCCACTTCCTGGTACAGAAATTTTTTTTCCAACCGTACGACGTGAAGAGCAAAGTCGAAATACTATGTTGAATCGAGGAGATATATATCAAGTTGCTATGGTAGCTAAGACCTTTAACTAGTCTTCCTTTTCTCAACATAGTTTTTCCAATCTAGTTGATGGAACATGTTCTCATTGTGGAAGCAATAAACATCATGTGGAGTCTTGTTTCAAAAGGATTGGGTACCCGGAATGGTGGAATGATCATAAAGAGCAGATGAAGGCAAGAAGCAAAAGCAAAGCAACTTTGTGTACCTCAAGACCATCATCTGTCGCAACAACAGTTCTAGTTGAGAACCCTCATTCTATGGTAGACTCTAATTTTCTGCAATAGTCGGGTAATATTGGTAAAGCATTAGTAACTAGCAATTCAAAAAAGGATCATGGTTGGATTCTTGACTCCGGTGCCACAAATCACATGACGTTTGATGCATCCATTTTACGTGAACATTGCATGCCTAAATGTTCATCTATTGCTAATGTTAATGGTGTCTCTTATCCTGTAACTAGAGCTGGAAGAGTCAATCTGTCTCCATCTCTATCATTGGATCATACTTTGTTGATTCCTGCTCTCTCTAATAATCTATTGTCTGAACCACAAGTAACTACACAATTAAATTGTTTTGTATTAATCTATCCTGATTTTTGTCTTCTTCAGGATATCAGCAACAGGGAGATAATTGGGCGTGTTACTAAGATTGGGTCATCTCGTGCTAAAAAAGATCAAATTTGGTTGTGGCATCAACGATTGGGTCATGTTTCTTTTGGCTATTTAATGCATTTATTTCCCGCTTTATTTCCAAATTATAAACCTTCGGAATTTCAATGTGAAACTTGCATTTTAGCAAAGAGTCACCGTGTTCCTTATCTTGATAGTTGTTTAAGTAAAAGATTTGTCCCATTTTCATTGATTCAATTAGCACCCAGGCTAGAAAAACTCAAAAGAAATGATAGGTACTACTCATACCAACCAGGTGCACCTTCTTTTTCGGAAGTCCATTATTAGAAACTCCACAGTTAATCGTGCTGGCTTGGAAAAATCTATGATGGGTGACCTTCTGAGAAGTGTTCTCGAGGAGTGTGCGAGTGAGGACAAAGCATGCTGAAAAGATCCATATTGGTACAGTGGGTACAGTACGTCATCGATCTAAAGGCCAGGACAACCCGTTTAGTGGGACCTGGGTCGTTACAAATGGTATCATAGCCGGTCGCAGCTGGAAATCGGGAATTAAGTGTTATGTGGGACAAAGTGCTACGCCATAAGGTAGAAGCCACCTTTAGAGTCCCAACGCTGGCAACGGATCCTCAGATGGATTAAGCGGGACGTGGACGTCGCGAGCCCAATGAGGGGTGATTGTAACACCTAGGCTAGAAAAGCTCAAAAGAAATGATAGATACTACTCATACCAACAAGGTGCACCTTCTTTTCCGGAAGTCCATCATTAGAAACTCCACAGTTAAGCGTGCTTGGCTTGGAGCAATTCTATGAAGGGTAACCTCCCGGGAAGTTTTCTCGGGAAGCATGCGAGTGAGGATAAAGCATGCTGAAAAGATCCATATTGATACAGTGGGGATTGTACGTCGTCGATCTGAAGGCTGGGATAGCCCGTTTAGTGGACCCGTTTCGTTACAATTCATTCAGATGTTTGGGGTCCTTCTCCTATTACAACTACTTCTTGGTTCCGTTGGTTTGTTTCATTCATAGATGATTGTACTCGCATGACTTGGCTTTATCTGATGAAACATAAGAGTGAAGTTACTGAATTTTTTCGTAATTTTCACAATATGATAGAGACACAATTCTCGGGCACCTTACAAGTCCTTCGTTCAGATAATGGTGGAGAATTTGTTAACAAATGTTTACATGATTATTTTAAGGAACATGAGATTATCCATGAGACTACTTGTGCTTATACCCCGCAGCAAAATGGTGTGGCTGAGAGAAAAAAAATAGGCAGATAATTGAGATTACTCGGGCCAGTTTGATTGGTGCAAATATGAAGCCACATTTGTTGGAAGAAGTCATTACTTCTGCGATTTATCTCTTCAATCGTGTGCCAACAAGTGTTCTAAAATTTCAAACACCGTTAGATAAGATTGCATCATATGTTACAATTCCCTCTCACCTTACTATTCCCCCACGTATTTTTGGATTTGTACACTTACAAAAACATTTACGTTCTAAACTTGACCCATGTGCCTTGAAGTGTGTTTTCCAGAAAGGATACCGATGTTATCACCCTACTACCCGTAAATTTTATGTTACCATGGATGTTTCATTTTATGAACATGAGATGTTTTATGCTCCATCAGTATCAAATTCACATCTTCCAGGGGAGAATGACAAGGTTGAAGAAATGAATTGGATGAATCTTGTTCCCGATTATATGGTGGTGGCGGAAGGTGGCGCTACTGACAATGTTGAAAAGTCGACTAAAGATTATGGTGTTTAAAAGATGATCGTTCCAGAAGCATCTTTTAGTGATCCGATTCAACTTGTGGAGCATAACCAAAATGATGCATCTATTATTGCTGAAGAACCCTCTCTCTCATCACCAACAGTACTCACATACATTCCTTCTCCCAATGCTGATATTTTTGAGGCAAGTACAGACTCTATGATTAATACTAACAATTCTTCTGAGTCTATCAATGATGACAGATATCAGTTGCCACCTCGAAGTAATCGTGGAGTGCCTGGAGAAAGATTTTCGCCAGAACCTATAAAGAAATTAAAATATCCGATTGCTAATTATGTGTCTACTCATAGACTATCAAAACCATCTCAAGCCTTTGTCTGTAATATGGCTGCAATACGTATTCCCAGTAACGTTGACAAAGCATTATTAGATCCAAAATGGGCTGCAGCTATGGAGGAAGAAATGACAGCGCTTCAGAAGAATAAAACATCGGAATTAGTATCATTGCCGGAAGGAAAGAAACTTGTTGGTTGTAGATGGGTGTACACCATTAAACATAAGCCAAATGGTTCGATCGACAGGTACAAAGCTAGACTTGTAGTTAGAGGATTCACTCAGACGTATGCTGTTGATTATCAAGAAACTTTTGCTTCGGTAGCCAAAATTAATACTATACGAGTTTTGTTGTTATTGGCTGCAGATCTTGATTGGTCTTTACAACAATATGATGTGAAGAATGCTTTCCTGCATAACGATTTAAAAGAAGAAGTATATATGTCACTACCACCTGGATATAACCTTCATAATTCTGGTGGGGCAGTTTGTAGGTTGAAGAAGGCCTTATATAGTTTGAACACTACAACAAAAATAGCCTACGACAATGCGCAAAAAATATTGCAAAAGACCTTTTGCAACGTTCACGTGCATGTTGCGAATCGCAGTGTTGCCGTAGAGGGAAAGGATACGGCAACGTTCATTGCGTGTTGCAAAAGGATGGATTGCGCCTTGCAATAGACCTTTGGCAACGTTCACTGCGCGTTGCGGTAGACCTTTGGCAACATTCATTGCGCGTTGCCGTTGATACTTTTGGCAACGTTCATTGCGTGTTACAGTAGACCTTTCGCAACGTTCTTTGCATGTTGCGGTAGATACTTTTGGCAACACTCATTGCATGCTGTCGTTGATACTTTTGGCAACACTCTTTGCGCGTGGCCGTTGATACTTTTAGCAACACTCATTGCGCTTTGCCGTTGATACTTTTAGCAACACTCATTGCGCGTTGCCGTTGATCTTTAACATTTTATTTTTTTATTTTTTGTAAATCAATATAGATAATTTTACTGATAACCCACAAATTTCTCAAACATATATGTAATATGTAAAATATGAAACACACGTACTATAAAAATAAATCATCAGGACTCCAACTGCACTGAATTGTGCACATGACAAACCATCTTGTGAGAGAACTACAAAATTGACTTTTACCTGTAAAGACATTATAAAAGTTTAATCATCAGGACTCCAACTGCACTGAATGCAAAAATGTAGAAATAAATCATCCTAAATATTAAAATTATCATTTTCTTTCGTAAAACTTTACAGAAATTTGGACAAAGTCCCTCATATAAATTGGACTTAGCCAACCTATAAAGGGATTTCACAACCACCATAATACTCTAAAACATCAAACTAAAAACGCATTCATCATCAAACTACAATCAAATCAATCCAAAATCCATCCCCAACTCCACACCAACAATAATCTAGAATCAATACTCATCACAACCAAATCATTTCAAAACTTAATCCACAACAATAGAAATTAAAATTCATATGTAAATAAATTTTACCTTCATCAAATAAGTCTAATACAGCTTTTAGGCCAAGCAACAGTACTTGCCATGGCTTCACTAAGCAATCGAAAATTTTACTACTATGCCTTTATACAAAATAATCTTGACCTTGTTCTTCATATCTAGTAATACATTGAAATCTATGCCAGTAGAATGTTCAGTTTTTATATTTCTAAAGTAAAAAAGGTTCTCTTAAGTTTCAAACTAGGAAGAAATTGTCTTAAAAGCAAAACCAAACAAAGGTTAATATAAATGTCCACAAATTATTTTTTAATAATTTCCTAGACATCGCACTAAAGTAACAGGAGATGTTTGAGTATGAAACTATAGAAATTGCAACAAAGAGGCATGTTTTCTTGTAGGTGGGTAATTGATAAGTAATCTTACAACTTTTATCTCAAATTCAAGTACAATCATCTAGCACAAGTGATTAATAAATAGAATAAGGTTTATTGGATCTATTTGGTAAAACAGTTTGTTTATTTAAACAATTAGATGTAAAATATTTGGTTGAGAAATGATTTGGGAAAATGTTCGTGGTTGAAAAGTTGTTTGAGGAAATATATTGTTTATGTTACCAAACGAAGGCATTGGTTCAAGACCGCGTGGACCTGTGATTTTTTCTTCAAATCGAACCAAATCGCTTTAAAATTTTTAAATTAAAAATTAATTTTATTAAAGAATTCTCTAAATAAAACGATTTCAGACAACAAATATTGCACTCCGTGATTTATATGATTTTGGAATCACAGTAGTACACATTCAATAAAATTTGCAATATTGATTGCTTGTAGTATGCTTTGTCTTTAGTCTACTATATAACAATATTTTTTTACACTTAGATTGTTGGATAATAAGTGTGGATGAATATCTATATGTTTCAAATTATCTAATATAAGATATTTTGAGTGGGATAATGTTACGTGTGTTCCTGTAGCCAAGATATTATTTATTTCTAGTTATGTGTGTTATGTATCATGTAATTAGGATTTTATAAAATCGATCCCATATAGTTCAAGGACCTTAATAAAGAAGCAATAATAATGAAATACCTCACCATAATTGCCACAGCAGTAAGATTACATATCCAGGCAGTCTACAAGACAAAAAGAACACAATAAACATCTTTCATAGTTCATAATGGGTCAAGATTGGAAGTAATCATTACAAGATAAATGAAAAGGAAATTGCCTCACCTCAGGGATACAGGGAGAGAGCTCTCCAAGGACCCAGTTTGCAAAAGCAATCAAATAAGGTTGACAAAAAGAATCTTTATATAGAGGAAGCATCTGCGTCCGAATAAGAGTACTGGCAATAAATCCAGACTTCCGCTCCTTCATAAACTGATCATGAAGTGCAAGACAATAAATTTGTTTCTGTAAAAACTAGACGAAGAAATTTCATAGGATTGTTAGCATCAGATATCCTTACATCCTTTCCAAGTTCTGAACACATTCAACTTTCCAAGTTCAGATTCTATGGAAGCATTTTGATGTTTCAAAAGTGGTGACATCAAAACATCCTTTCCATTCACTTCCATTTCTTCCATCAGAAATACAATATCCTTTCCATTCACTAATTTCTGAAAATTGAATAAGACTTTCTTAGTATGTTAATATTGCTCGACCAATGAAGACTGTCTTCATCATTCAAGAATCATTTATCAAGAATACATCAAAAGCACATACAAAACACTAAAGTTCCATCTACATTCTGAACATTGAATCTGCACACATTTTAGATCTTTTAATTTATGTTGTTCTATGTCTAAAATTCTTCTTGGAGCTTATTGAGCTGGATGTAAATTCCAATAATGGGCCACCAATTTATCAAGATCCTAGATAAAAATTGAAGCTTCAAACAAGCACACGATAAAACAATCAAAAATCAAAATAGAAAAAAAAATGTGAAAATTGGGGAACGCTAAAATAAATCTGTTTAGAGAAGAAAATCCCAAATATAGAAAATATTTAGTGTGGGATTCAAACAAATTGTCCATGGCAAAAAAAAAATCTCCTGCTATGCATTATTTTTGGGATCAAATTGCAATTGGATATCCCCAAACTATCCTTCACATTATAAAATCAATCGAATGAAAACAGGATACTGATGAGATCCCAACCTGCTGGTATGCTGATGACTGAGCTCTACCCCCGAGAAGCTACAATTCTGCTCAACCTGGGAGCTAAAACTGAGAAAGAAGAATTGCTTAGATAGTATGTGAGTTTTAGAGAGCTATGTATAGGAAAGAATGTAAGCAGACTGTATATATATTGTAACTAAACGGATTTTATTTAGTGAATGGAAATAACCAGTTCCAAGGCTTTCGAGAGGCCCGTATGTTAGAAAATTTTATTACAGATAATAATTTATCTATAATCCAAATAATCATCATGTTGGAATTATCAAGAATTAAATAACTGAAGCGGAAGCGTACCTTAATCAAACGTGATTCACGATAAACGATTACGGTGTTTGGATCTTCTAAATCAATACGTAGTCTTTATTATCTCTCTGATGATGGGATGTCAGACAAGATGAACTGTACGTAGGATTCAGGGACCATAACCGACTTTATAAACTGAATTGCCAATTAACCTAATCCGGCCCATCATGAATTAGGTAATGGTCTGGTATCTACACATAAAAGCCCATACATTTAATTAGATTCATTAAAGCCCGATATTTATTAAATCCTTATTAGATCACTTTAATTGGACTTAACCAAATTGATAGCCTTTTATTGAATACACAATAATTCACATATAAGCCCACATGATTGATTAAAATCCTTACAATCTCCCACTTGGGTTATATGTGTAACCTTACAATTGTGTATCAATCATAACCTTATGAGTACTCAGAATTTTGCTATCATTACTGAATGCATCCCCAAACAATCCGGTCCATCAATTATATCAACATAGGATCAAAGCGGCTTTCGCTACATTAATCGTAACTAAACCTTCAATGGTCACGTATATCGACATAACTGAATGACATGGATCAAGTATGGATGTGTAGCATGGAAATTACATGTAATGTGATCTTCAACATGCCTATTTCCAACTGGTCCAACTTTAGTGAGATCATCCTTAAACAAGTTCAGAGATAATAAACCTGAAACCTCACAGCTGTAAATAACTTTAACTTTAAACTGTATCCAAAAGGACAGTAAATGTGTCTTATGCACCCAAAATACAAACTCCCACTGAAACCGAATATCCTTAAGAAATACAACACCCATATGAGTATTATGCTCATGAAAGACCTTGAGTTGTAATACTTTAGTAAGCGGATCCGCAATTATGGAGTTTGTCCCAATGTGCTCTTATTGACATGTGTCCACTCTGAACTGTATCCTTCACAACCAGGAACTTATGTCAATGTATTTTGACTTAGTTGAGCTCCTGTTGTTACTGGAATATAAATCTGCTGAGTTATTGTCACAATATAACTTTAGCGGTCTTTCTATACCATACAGAATACGCAGCCTTGTGACAAAATTTCGCAGCTATATTCCATAATCAGATGCCCCCAAAATTACTACAACCGTGCTGCCAAGTGAAAGAAACTAAAGTGTCTGTTAAGCACTCCATCCGGAAATAGCTCCTCCAACCAGCAGATAAATGTAGCCTTTATGTGGATCTTCTACCGTTTTGGCATCTAGTAAAAATCGGAATCATAATACCATATGATCTCCAACTGATCCGATTTTCTGTATGTGAGCATGTAATCTTTTGTTCTCTTTAAATACCTTATAACCCATGTTTGACTGCTTTCCAAATGATCCATCCCAGGGTTACTTAGATATCTCCTTAGTATCCCAATAATGTATGCAATATTCGAACGCATACAAATTTGAGCATACATCAGATTTTCTATAGCTTAACTATATGGGATCCTCTGTATTTCTTTAATTTCAAGATAACTTTTCGGGCATTAGTCGAGACTAAATTTGTCTCCCTTAGCGATAGGGCTGTCCCCTAATTTACCGTCTTGCATGCCAAACCTCTTAAGTACTTTATCGATATAGCCCTTTTGTGACAATTCAAGAATACCCCGAGAACAATCCCGGTGTATTTGAATTCCTAATACAAAAGAGACGTCACCAAGATTTTTAATCTCAAAATTCCTTGACAAAAATCTCATAATTTTTTGTGACATACCTATATCATTAGTGGCAAGCAATAATCAACATATAAAACCAGGAAAATATACTTACTCCCACTGAACTTGTAATACATACAATCATCAACAACATCAATCTCAAGACCAAATGAGATAATTACTTGATGAAATTTGTATTACCCTTAACGGGAAGCTGGCTTGAGCACATAAATGGATTTCTTTAATTTGCAAACCATTTCATCAATGTCTCCATTGAGAAACGTCGTCTTTACATCCATTTGATGTAACTCGAGGTCAAAATGTGCAACAACCTAACTTTCCTGAAAGAGTCTTTCATTGAAATCGAAGAGAAAGTCTCTTTACAATCAATGCCATCATTCTGTGTAAAGCCCTTAGATACAAGACGAACTTTATATCTTTCCACATTACCTTTCGAATCCCCTTTGGTTTAAAAATTCATTTAAGACCAATGGGCTTCGCACCTTCTGGTAATGGGGCAAGATCCCAAACTTTATTGTCTTGCATATGCTTATACTCCTTATTTATGACATCAATCCACTTTTGAGAGTTAGAACCCTGCACGGCTTGATGGAATTGATTGGACCATCTTCCACCATTCCATTATTTTCCTTATGTTCTTGGAGAAATGCTATTTAATTATCCGGAATAGCATTTTTCCCTTTCTCTCGTGGATCTCCTTAATGACTTTAATTATTGAGGTTGTTGAGTTTGTACTTCTGAAATTTACCTTATTTTGGATGGGAGGTTCTTCAACATTGTCTAATTGAGGTTCCGAATATGCTTCTTGATCAATGACATGCATAGAAACTTGCACGTTGTCAAAAGCAATAGTAGGAATCGAAACCGATCCTTCCTCAACTTATTCCTTTAAGACAATATCTCTAACCTTATTTCTCCCCCCAAACTCGACTTCCTCAAAAATGTTGCAGTTCCCGTTTCAAAAATTGACTTAAGTGTGGGATTATAAAATTTAATAGCCCCTTAAACGCTCAGAATAACCAATAAAGTAGCTGCTGACTGTTTTGGAGTCCAATTTCTTTATGTGGCCTATAAGGCCTTGCCTTAGTTGGACATCCCCAAATGTAGAAATACTTTAGACTAGGTTTTTCTGCCTGTCAAAAGTTCTTAAGGTATTTTAGCAGTTGCTTTAGTTGGTATTATGTATGATCTTTCTTTAAATGTCCAGATTTCTAACAAAAGAAACAGCCTTAATGTGTTTATGTGGTTTCTTTTGTTCTGAACCCTTAACAACTTTATGTTCTTTATTTCTTTTATTGCCCTTGTCTTTAGAGGTGTTTGCCAAGTGAACACTTTCAGTTCTGTCCTACTTCAACTTTTCTTCCTTTTGCACACAAAATAGAATGAGCTCATTTAGAGTTCATTTCTCCCTTTGATAGTTACAACTGACCTTAAATTGACTGAATTGTGCAAGAAGCTTGCACACTATGAAATGGGCTCATTGAGAGTTCATTTCTATTTTGACAGTTATAACTAACCTTAAATTAACTATATTGTGCAGGAAGCGATATCAATACCAAATTCACGAGCAAGTCATTAGACAAGTCGAGTTTTAGTTCCTTATGTTTTGAAGCAGTTTGAGACATCTACATGATGTACTCCCTTATTTTCCCATTGCCTTTATATTTTATTGAAATCAAGCTTTGCATAAGCGTGCTTGTTTCAGCCTTATCGTTTTTCGTAAAACGTTTCTTAATTTCGGCAAGGAAGTCATTGGCATCATATACCTCCTCAGATACTATGCCACTAAAGGCTTCCGGAATGCCGCACTTAATGATCATGTGACTCACGTAATTTAAGCAATCCCACTTCTCAAAGTTCCTCATTTGATTAGATGAACTTTCATCCGTAAGAGGAGTAGGTTGCTCAATCCTTAGTACACGGTCTAGATCCATACAGCCAACGAAAAGTTAATGTTCTTGTTTTGATCCTTGAAGTTTATTCCATAAATACAGGGATTAAATTCGAGCTTGTAGATATATTACTAGCAGAATTTGATACCGAATAGAGAACACTTAAACAAAATAGCTCACATAAGTACCTTATTATGCAAATCATATTTTCAAATAATGGTAGGGCCCATCACAAGATACCTAGCACAACATCAATATTTAGTCTTTGGACAGAAATATTGACTTGTAAGTGGTACTCTTGGTGTAGTAATCAAATAGTGACAGTAAGACATGTCAACCAACAAACCTTTCTTTGGACCGATTTATTGATCACACGTAAGACCAAATAACCGTCACGTATTTATCACCACAAGTTCATGTGAAATTCGGGCCAAATATTGACCTTCCTTTGGGCCGATCAATATCCGTATGAAATAACACACAAACACCTAATTTTCCCTCAGTGTAGTGATCAAACACTAGCAATAAGACATGTTAACCAATAAACCTTTCTTTGGACCGATTTATTGGTCACACGTTAAACCAAACAATTGCCACGTGTTTATCACAACAGGTGCATGTGAAATTCGAGCCAAATATTGACCTTCCTTTGGGCCGATCAATATCCGCAATGAATAACACACACAAATACCTTCTAATATTCAAAGTTAATTAATATCCACAAGAGAGGTTGCTTTGGCAACATGTTGCTTCAACTAACTTACTTTCGAATATTATGTCTCTCAAAAGATTCCGATGTACCAAGATTTGAAACTGAAATCCATTGATTTGCATCTATATTTGACTTTAGGAATTGAATTATAGAATTCAAAACTTTAGAATAAAGCAATCCTTAAGTTGGGAGAGTCTAATTGCAATATTCTTAAAACTTTAGGTGGTCAATTATGTAAAATTTTAAGCTTGAAGGACTTAAATTATAATTTTTCCCAGAACCTTATTGGCCAATTTAGAGAAATTCCAAACTTTAGGTCCCAATTTGAAAGAAAATTTAAACTTTAGGGGTCCAAAATATGAAAATTTCAATATTTAAAAGTTGATTTTTGAAAATTTTCAAACTTTAGGAGCCAATTTAGCAAATTCCCAAACTTTAGGTTAAAAAAAATTCAAACTTTAAGGACCAATTTTGAAAATTTCCAAACTTTAGTAACTGAATTAGAAAATTTTCAAACTTTAGAGGACTGAAATGAAAATTTTCAAACTTTAAGGACCAAATTAGAAAATTTTCAAACTGTAGGAGCGAAAGTAGGAAGTTATAAATCTTTAGGGACTTAATTATAAAATCCTTGACTTTAAAAAATCCCAATTTAAACAATTTATAACTTTAAGGGCTCAGTTATAAATTCCATAACTTGCAGGGATCAACTTTAATTCCTTAATAAGATTAGGGGACCTGATTGTGCAATAAACCCAAAAATATGAAATTGCACGTTGAGTCCCTGAAATCATCAAATTTTCAGCCAAAGGTCCCTTCCTCAAAATCGCACAACTAGGGTTTATAACCCTAGCTCTCGCCGCCGCCCATAACCGGAGAAAGATATCGCCGCTATCGGTCATCTCCCCCTCCCCATTGCAGCGCTATCTCCCGGCATTGCACTGCTGCAACGTCGCGCGCAGTGCTGCGTGCAGCACCTGACCAGTGCGACGGTACCGCAATTGCCGGTGGCTATGTGCAACCAGCCAAAACCTCCACCAAACGGCCACACCCGATTCAACATCAGCCGAACAAAATTAAATGCTCAAAGCCAGATTCAAAATCCAATTTCAACATAAATAAAATCCACAGATTCAAAAGCCATACCAAACATAGCAAAATCAATTTACAGACTGAAATATGAAGATCAAGGTTTATAGCTCCAAATCAGGAATTTGTTTGTTTCTGATGAAACCCTTATCGAGAAACTAAATTATAAACAATTCAGTATCCAATAAAGTAGAACCTGAAATTTGACAACACTCCACCACAAATCACGAAGGAGACTCTCTGGGTGTTTAAGAAATTAAATATACACCAAGAATCATTATCAATTCGGCTGATTCAAATTTCATTACCCCAAAACCTGATTTCGACCAACCACAAATCCGTGTATATCATCCTCAAATTCAACACCAAATTTCACAAATTCCTTAATGTTCAAAACCAGATGCAAATTCCCAGATTTTAAATCGATGATATATACTTGATATACACGTAAAATTGATTTCATGAGAGAAAAAAAAAAATGGCAGAAGCTTAGATTTAACCATGAAATTAATCTTTTATCAAACCAAAATAATCGGACACAAGTCAAAGCCAACTTTTGAAATTTGATCTCGCATATACATACATACAGAATTATGGGTTTTTACATATATGCGTTGAAAATTGATCTGATAATTCAACACGATGTTGGCTCTGATACCACTTGTTAGAAAATTTTATTACAGATAATAATTTATCTATAATCCAAATAATCATCATGTTGGAATTATCAAGAATTAAATAACTGAAGCGGAAGCGTACCTTAATCAAACGTGATTCACGATAAACGATTACGGTGTTTGGATCTTCTAAATCAATACGTAGTCCTTATTATCTCTCTGATGATGGGATGTCAGACAAGATGAACTGTACGTAGGATTCAGGGACCATAACCGACTTTATAAACTGAATTGCCAATTAACCTAATCCGGCCCATCATGAATTAGGTAATGGCCTGGTATCTACACATAAAAGCCCATACATTTAATTAGATGCATTAAAGCCCGATATTTATTAAATCCTTATTAGATCACTTTAATTGGGCTTAACCAAATTGATAACCTTTTATTGAATACACAATAATTCACATATAAGCCCACATGATTGATTAAAATCCTTACACCGTACTCTCCTCATGAACTAACAAACACAACAGATTTGCATGCCACACTACTACTAATCCCCTGTTATTTATAGCTAATGGTCCATCTCACTTTTTTTACTCAAATACCCTTCTAACCGACTAAAAATTCTCTGGAAGCATATGCTGAGAAGAATCTGGATACTAGCTGATTGGCCATGGACGGTTGCAACATTCTTTTTCTTCCTTCGAGCATATTTGAATTAAATTGGGGGCCTATCAGATACCTCCATCATCATTTTAAAATATTAATTTGTTTACACAGCACAAAAAACAATAATTCCACACAACTTAACAATCAAACCCCGTAATTATCTAAATTAAACCAAGTCTCATTCCTCCCAGTAAACATATAATCTAAAGTAGCAAAAATAATTAATGAAGTATCCAATATTTACCTCCCTCTGTAAAGCCTCATCAAGCTCCTATTTATCATCAAGTGTAATGTAACGTCCCGGATTCCGTGGAGCTCGGGACGCCACATCGTCCTTTAAATCTGATTTTATTGCGGGAATAATTAAAAAAATTTCAAACATCGTATTTATTATTTGAAACATTTAAAACAACATTTTTGCGGAAAATAACTGAATTTTTGTAAACATCACAATTATTATTTAAAAGCTAAAACGAAAACTAAATTTTAATCAATTTAATTAAAACAATCCATAAAATTAAATCTTAAGTTTTAGAGTAATGTAATGACAAATAATTAAATTGACGACATTTATGAAACTTGACTTAAAAGAAAAATTAACATTATTCTTGATTTGCCACCGCTGTCATTTCATGGCCGACATCTCCAAAATCTGCAAAAGTTATTAAAATAATGGAATGAGTATTTCGAAAAATACTCAGTAAACTTATCGCTAATAATTAATTTACAGAATAATTGAACATGTAATTATGCAATCATACAGTGACCTCATCATCATATTCTTGGGCTCTTGTATTTTCAAAATCTAGGCTGTTAAAATCATAGGGTGTGGGTAGTCTCGTCTCGTGCACTTAGGGCACATAAGTTATGCATAACATCATCATTTTTCATCTTATCTCATAAGAGATATTCTTGTCTCTTCTCATACATCAAAACATGTAAATCACGTAATTTCACATAAGACATGCAATTATAATTTAAATAAATTAGTGGGGGCGAGTCTACCTTAAATCACGAGTTTGAAAGTTGAGAAAGAAAGTTCACGTTGGTCTTCTAAATGTCTAAGCGCCTCGTCTAGCCAATAATAAATAAACCTTAAAGTGGTATTTGAAAATCAAACGCTTTAATTGAAAAAGTTTTAAAAGAAGAAATAAAAGTTTAGGGCTTAAAATTAAAATCAAGCATAGTTGGGATTGGAAATGAGTTGATACTAAAATAAAAGATTTTGAAAACTATTGGGTTAACTTATATATTTTAAATATATTGGGGACTAATTATTTTCATTTTCGAAATAGTTGGGGCTAAGATAAATTATTTGCAAAACTTAAGAGTTGAATAAAATATTACAAAAAATTAAATGACAGAAATAATACTTTTAAAACTAAAGGGGCTAAATTAAAATATTTTAAAACTTGAGACTGAATTAGAAGGCTTTGAAAACATGGATAATTAATAAAAACTCTTTTAAAATAAGGGTTGAAACAAATACTTTGAAACTAAGGGGCTTAAAATAATAACTTTCAAAACTTGGGACTAAAATTAAATATTTTAGGACTGAATTAAATGATTTTAAAACTAAAGGGACTAAATGGCCAATTTTCGAAAATCAGATTTTTAATAAAACCAAATTCTTTCTCCTTCTCATTTTCGTGAGAGACAGATAAGAGAGAGAGAGAGAGAGAGAGAGAGAGATGGCGATCGGACCATCGCCGTTTCAGGATACCGGCGTGCTGGCGGCGGTGGCGCCGCCATCATTTGGCGGCAGAGGAGATGGGCAGAGGGTGGTGAAATGGGAGATTTTTGGGTTGATTTTGTGCTACAAAATAGAGTGGAGTCTGAAGTTGGAGTTTCTGATTTCTCTGGTAAAAATCCGGTCAAAATGGATTGGGGTTCGAGGTAAGTGATGGCCTAACTTATTTCTTTGGTTTTAGGTTTCGATTTTGGAGTAGGGCTAAAGAGGGCAGTGGCGGTTGTGGGGTTTAGGCGGTGGTGTGGTGGTGATGTGGGTAGTTGTGAAACTGGGCTCGGTGGTGTTGTTGTCATTTGGGTCTGTTGTTCGGTTGGGAGTCATGGAGGTGGTGGTGGCGGTGAAATAAAATCTTGGTTGGACGTGATGGTGTTCGGATTTGGCAGTGGGCAGTGAGGCGTTGGTTCTCGACAGTGGTGTTGTTCGGTTTGGACATGGTGTACGTGAAGTTCGATTTGTTAGTGATGGTCGAGATTGGATAGTGTTGTGGATTGGATATATTGTGGGTGAAGTTTTGTGATAGGACAATGACTGTGTGGTGGTTTGTTTGACTGAATGCAGTAGCTTGGTTATGAAAATTGATAGAGACAGTGGCTGGTGGAATTGCATACGATTGAGGCTCGGGTTGTGTGTTGATTTTGAAGTTGGAATTCCGGTGATGGGGCTGTGGTGGTGTTTTGCTGTGCGAGAATAACAATGGGAAAGGAATACCTTGTAGAAGTTTTGTGTGTATGGATGGCGAAGTAGAAGGGAAGTATATGTATTGATTTACTTCAAATCAAAATCATGGAAAGATGGTGAGATTGGGGAAGAAACCTATTGATATGCTAATTGGCGTGTGAAAACTGGAGAGGGTATAGCATGATAAAGAGTCAATAACTAATACAAAAGTTGGAATCTCATAACCCGTTGAAGAAGAAAATCAAATAATATGACTTTGTCTTCGCGCTTGATCTTCAACCCGGATGAACTCTCAAATGAAAATTATAATTTGTATTCCAAGATGATGGGTCCCCAATTCATCCTCCCTATTTGACTCTAATAGTATTTAGCTCCCAGAAATCTTCCAAGAATTTGTGTGGAAGAATGATATGAAAAAATAACTTCCATTGGAAGAGGAAATAAAATTCAAGCCCAGATTTTGCCCAAGCGATCGCTTGATTATAACGTGAATGGTTGCTTGGCTTTACTCCATTGCTTTATGCCTTTGTTAATTTCACTTGGACGATCGCTATATTTTATTAGCTTCATCGCCAAACTTCAAACATACATAACGTTTGATCTACAACTCTGAGTTCAACATCATTTTTTATGTTGGGCTCTAATTAAATTCAATTATCTTTTCAAATGATATATTATGTACTCCGCGAAATATCTTTACTAAAAGTTATGCATTAATTTCTTAGCATGCTACGTAGAAAAAATTATTGTTTTGTTTGTTCGAGTTTAATTAGGTGTTTGATCCATCACTTCACATCTGCCTTAGCACTTCGAAGCACTTCTTTTCGATGTCTGATAGCTTTTTTCATGTCCAACCACCAGTACTCGAATATTCCATCTTTCAATGCTTTCAAACTGGTCACATACTTTTGATTTCCTATGAATCTTGTTCTCTTTCCATCACTTATTCTCAAATTATTTCTAAACGGGTAGTCCAAAACTGAAATAAAGTGAGATTACACTAAATTAATTAAAACAACAAAACAAAATCTTAATTTTAGAGTTTGAACAATTGCACAAAATGTACTTATCATTAGGCTCGGTAGATAGTTAGGGTCAACAACTTAACATTTAGAGGAGAGATGCTATCAAAATTTCGTTATATATATATAATTCAGTAGTATTCAAATACAGCTAGAGTTAGTTTGTATATATTGTATTTATATAACTATAATGTAGATGGTTCTCACAATGGATGTTGAAGAAGATTAGCGGCACTGCATGCTTACATAGATTTGCCGTCTTTTTATTAATTAGAAGATAATATATTAACCAATTTTGATCTATTGCTCGTCGTGCATGTGAGATTATTGGCTTAAAATCAAATAAGCCTTTAGAAATGCTATCTCGTTTAATATAAACTTGTTTGACATTTTGAAGATTACTTAAAGTAATAGGGGGCAAAAATAAATAAAGGACTTACAACCATAAAATCGATTGGAAACCATATTTTTGTAATTAGTTGCTAAAATTTGTTAAATTAATTTTTTACAAGTTATTTTAGACTTGGGTATTTTACAAAAGGGGTCGACTTTTGGTTAAAAGGATGCAACATTTTTTTTCTTTGGATTGTAAAGTGTCTCGGCTAGTCACACTCTCTCTTTAAAAACACAAAAGTTCTTTCTCATTTTTTGGTTCCATCTTCATCTTCTTGGTTTTTTTATTGAGTGTGAATTCTTGGTTTTCAAATCAAAGTTGTTAATTGTAGTTAAAATCTCGATTGAATTCTTAGGTTTGTGTTGTGCTCTTGGTATTTTTTATTGTAAATCAAGGTATTTATCTTACAGTGCACTACAACGAAACATGGCTTTTCCGACAGTCAAATCCATCGGTAAAAGCCCAAAATCCATCACTAATGACCTTTTCCGACAGAAAAAAGTTCATCGAAATTACTTGTGTCGATAATATATTTTCGACGGATTAATTAAAACCTTCGGAAATTTCCTACGGTGATACTTGTCCATCGGAAATTTCCAACCGACAATTATAAATATTCGTCGAAAATATACCTAGATTTTTTTAAAATTTTATTATGCGATCCGACCCCAATTTAGACTCGGGTCATGTCCGAGCCTGACCCGCCGATACTATCTTTAAACTATTTAATGAATTGTGTAATGGAAGGGATCGAACCCTTGATCTAAAAGAAGAGTTTGTGGCAACCCAACCACTAGAGCAAGAAAGTTTTTGTGTATTTTTCTATTTTCGCTAATATATATTAGTTAAAAAAAATATTTGTTTAAAAAATATTATTCGAATTTAAAATTTCACTTAAAATTAAAATCTAATAAATTACACGTAAAGAATCTTGTCGACAAAATTTCTGTCGACATCAAATTTCCGTTGGAATTTGTCGATGGCCTCCAATTTCAGTCGGAAATTTTCGATGGAAAATGGGGGCCATTAGAATTCCGACGGCAATTGGAAGCCGTCGAAATTTTTCGACGGCTGCAACCGTTGTCGTAAATATTCCGTCTGTAAAACTAGATATTCTAGCAGTTGTGGGCAACATAAGAATTGCCTACGGTCAGTTAAAATTGCCAAGTGTCTAATGTTTAAAATGTTGGACATTTGACAGTTTTATATTAGCTGTGGACAAATCTTATGTTGCTCACGGTGGGCAACCGATCAAACCTCATATATTAAGTACACAAAAGTTTATATAAACGCTCTATATTTATTTGCAATAAAGGTCACAATTTTTACTTATTGTCATAATTTGTTGCCAATTTTTAATTACATTCATCTCAACCTTTGTAAATAAGGACATATTGTTTCTGATGACGATTTTCGTCCAGAAATTCTATTAACACAAAAAATACACACCCTATCTATACATATATAATACTAGGATAATCGTCATTATTTTATGCACATAGTTTCACGTCCATTTTTATCTGCTATTTTAGGAAATTTATTATTTTTATCAATTTATTTTAATACATGAATTAGGAAAGTTCAATTAATGCTAAATGATTTATGGATTTGTGAAAAGAAAAATATCTATAAAAAGTCAAATTATATATTATTTTTTTCTTTTGATAATTATTACATTATTTTGAAGTGGAAAAATATGTAATATGTGTGTCAAATTCAAGATCTCATCGAGAAGTTTAATACAAACTAAAAATGAGAGCAAACTCTAAACATGTATTCATAAAATAGTTTTACTTATAATTTTTTATTTTTTCCAACATCCAAGCTTTTTAATTTATCTCATTTAACTTTTAAGTCCTAAAATGATACCTATAATTTCTTACCTAAATTCAATTTGACATAAATGATTAATTTTGAATCTTTTTCTTATCAAGTTGAAAGAAATAATAGATATTCAATATTTCTAAATAAATTCAATTAAACCATTTAATTCTTTACAACTTTAGGTTCCGATAAACTCATTAGTTCAATTTGTAAAATAAAAGGTGTTAGCAAAATCATTCTATTTAAAAATAGAATATGGTCAACACGTTTATTTAGCATGCACAAAAGTAGTATATGCAATTGTAGAAAATGAGTTTTAAATAATGTGTGGTTGAGAATGAACAATGAATTTTTTTTTTTCGAAGAATCAATTCTATACGAATAAGTGATAAAATCTTTTTTCTTTTAGGTTAAACTCTTATTTATAAATTGAGATGTATAGATGATTTTTTGCATACAAAGTTAATTATATTTGTAATATTCATTCAATAAAATTTAATTAAAATTCGTATTTCATATTATTTATTTGTTACGTTCATTTAAATATAAGATTGTTGTTGGCGTGAAATTATCCCAAGTGTACGATATCGTTAACAAGTAATAAAAGTGGACTTTTGAGTTTGGGTTGTCAATCCCACGAGGACTATTTATTTTTTATCGATTTACTTTGATTCAATAGAATTCCTAAACTAAAACCAAAACTAATTAAGAAAATAAATTGCAAAATAATAAAAACAAAAACAAAAATGACAAGTAATTGGAAATCAATGAAATAAACAATGCAATTAAAATGAAAATAGAAAATTAAACTAAAAGCAATTAATAAAAGTAAGAAACAAATTGGTGGGATTTCTAGCAATTGAATGAATATCGGGACTAACGATTTCGAAATAACGTTCTAACTTAATTTCTCATCTCAAGTTGTTTTCTAAAATTGTATTTGGTCGAATTTACGCATATATCTAATTTACCTCTCTCGAATTCAAATTAGGCATATTTAATTAAGTCAACCATGTATCTCTACAGTGGGTCAGAGTTCTCCTTAGTTAAATGCATTAAATTTCCTGGGGATTCATAATTGACCACAAGTAACCACAATTTCATATCTCTATCATTTTGTTGAAATTGCCAAATTTTATTACGTGATCTAATTGTTAACTCACCTCTCGAATTATGAAAACAACCATTAAATCATGAATTGGTGATCAAGCAACTCAAGGATTAAACGCAATTATAAAATCAATACATGAAATTAAACCACGAACTTGAGAATCAAAATTAAACTAAAAACATTAAATCTATATCGTTAATCCCGATCATAAAATTTAGTTACTCGTGTTCTTGAAATAAAAAGCAATAAATAAAGCGAACAAAACCCGAAGTTTGAAGAGTTGAAAAATTAGCATCTCCCCGTTTTTGTTAATTCAGCCGAGTCTTTGTAGCAGTAACACGGTCGGCTTCTTTTTTTAATTCCACCACTTTAATCCCAGCCGTAACCTCAATTGATCCAAAAGTGTAGCCTCTAATTCAGCCCAATTAAATTCCTTTTTGTTTTCAAGTCACTAATCTACCTCTAAACTTGTGTGCACAGCCAACCACAATTCAGCTTTAATTTTGCACAAGCCACACTTTTTGATCCCAGCCGTGTACCCAGCAACTCAATCCAATTGATCCAGACTACCAACTCAATGTAAACCTCAAATCTTTCCCCTTTGTCTGATTTTTAATTCCAACCGACCTCTATTTTCTCCCCACTCCAGCCGAGTTTTATTTTTGCTGGTAGCCGCACTCTCTCCCAAAATCTGCCCACGGCTGTACACCTCCCTCTTTTTTCTCCAGCTGCGCAGCCTCTCTAGTCTCGGCTGCTTAGCCTCACGGCCCCCTCTAATTTTCAGCAATGTGTATGTATAAATATACACACAAATCAACCATAAGACCCAAATAAAATTTCCTTTAAGCCTCTCAATTCTTCCAAATTTAATAAGTAGGTCATTGAGTCTTGACTTTCTCCAATTTGCTCCACTTTTGAGTTTTTCCATCCAATTTTTGTATAATTTCTTCAATTCTTCATTTTTCTTCATTTTGGGATAAAAACCTGAAATAATGTAAATAAATACAAACTAAATAGAATTTATTCAAGAAAAACAAAATCATATCCTAATTTTGACAGATAAATAAGTGTATAAAATACACTTATCAATTGCATAGAATTTTGTCAAATGTAAGTTTAACAAATTGCAACGTTTTGTTTAAGTTCGAGCAATTTTTTATTTTTTAAAATGTTTGGTAAATTTTGTTCGTAATGTATTTGTTTTTTTACATATAATTAAATGAAATATTTGTTTAATATATTTAAATATCAATTACTGCATTAAGATAGTTAGTACAAATTCTTATAGTGCTATACGGGGAGTCGATAAATTAATTATGTAAATGTCTATTAGCCTCTTTATTTCATTTTACGATTTGAAAATTGTAAACATTTCAACTTTTAGAAATCAAAAAATCGTAAGCTCAACTTCAGTCACCAAATCAGAATTCTAAATTATAGAATAAGTCGCACGTCCATATCTTATTTCGCATAAATAGACTAAGAAACTAGAGAATGAACAATTAATTGTTAAAAGAAATATATAAGTCGTAATTTTATGTTTCACTTTTTTGAGTATTTTTCATTATATATGAATGCACAATTTATGTCGAGCAATGTACTTTTACAACTTATTCAATAAATGATTATATCTTGTGTGCATCGCACATGTGCGAATTAATAACTAATTAGGGGTGAAAATGTTTGGCCTTTATTAACATTAATTAGGATGGATATAAAGGCTTAAGGCCCATCTTTAAATAAAGAATAAATAAATATTTAATTATACCTTTAATTTTGCTTTTCTACATTAATAAGGGCAAGGCCCTTATTTAAATAATGAATAAATATTTAATTATACTTTTAATTTTTCTTTTCTCTTTACCTATTTAAAAACGCGATGGATTCTCAACAAGACTTTTGGATGAAAATCGTCATTGGAAACAAGATATTTTAAGTAAAAGAAGGTTGATGATAAGAACGCGATAAAAGAAGTCGAGAATATGCGCATGACAGACAATAAATAAAAATCAATAATCTTTATTGTGATTGAAAGGTGGTTTTTAAATGTGGGGCACTGTTGGTCAATATACCTTAAATCACTTTTTAACTACTCACATTTTCTTTTTTCAATTATCAACAACTACTTTTTACCTCAAAGTTATAAATAAAATCAAACAGTGTTACCTGAATTGGGCAATAGTCTAGGTTTTGAACTCAAATAACGGGAATGTACTTCACAAAAAATTCTTAAGAGATATTATAACATAAAGATGCAATAGGAAAAATGAGAAGTACATATTTATTTTTGGCTGATGGGAAAGATTAATGTAGTGTATTTTAAAAATAAAGAGGTCTATAGTTGTTCATTCGAAATAATCTCTTAACTACTTTAAACAAAGATCTTCAAACGACCAAGAAAAGAACTTTAAGGAATGACTATTATTTTGGTTGTGTGACGAAGGAACTCCCTTTCTATCAAATAATCTTATATTTCCAAACTTTAATAAATTACTCATAGTCTGCAGCTTTAGGATAATTAAGGAGAAGAGAGTACGAAAGTTTCTAAGGTTGATCATGATAATTGTAGTTATTATAGGAGAAATCTATTGAAATTTTTTGTATATGGTGACGTCAAAGTAATAGAATAATTTATAAGAAATTCGTGTCGACAAATGAACGGAATAATGACAGGAAATAAGAAAAGGAAAACAGAAGAAAGATGACAAAGTCGAGGCAAGTATTGAACACTTTATCCTTAAGTCGAATTTGCCCCGTAACGGTGCCTACTGATTACGACAATCAACTCCCAAGATACAATGACTCCCACTTGTGTTTGTAACACTCTAAAATACAAGTACAATGAACCAGAATTTTGGTTTATGTACTTCAAAAATGAAAATGAAAATGAAAATGAAAGAAGAATCAAAATTATGCAACAAATCTGCAAGAATTTTGTTTAGAAGGAGATGAAAGAATGATATTGTTATTGCATATCATTGGTGTGAAGAATAGGATATCCCAATGATCCTATTTATAGAGTATGAAGGGTTGTGGACAAAGTTTTGTGGAGCCAAACCATGCAACCCTTCCAAACTATATAACTCTTCCAAATGACACAACTGTTTAGACAACCATGCGATTGCATGGTTATAAGCCGTGTGATCGCATGAACAAAATTTTTTGACCCTATTTTTGTGCGTTCCGAAGTGGCGAAGTGGCAAACTAATTTGCCTAAATGGATTGAGTCGGATTTAAATATTTGGTCAAAGTTGACACGAAGTCACTTTAGTATGTTTTCAATACTTAACTAATTTCTCGATTTATAAAATCAATATCCAACAACATCCACTAGTACAAAATTACATAAAAAAATAACATATTAGCGTCGCCTCAAAAAAAGCGGTGGCAAAATTGTAAATAAAAATTTATAAAAGGCGTCGGTTCTTTAGTAAGAACCGACGCCTGTGGAGGCGCCCAATTAAGGGCGTCGGTTCTTACTAAAGAACCGAAGCCTATAATTAAATGATAGGCGTCGGTTCTTTGACAAAACCGACGCCCTTTAATTAAAGGCGGCGGTTCTTGAAAGGAACCGCCGCCTTTAAGTTATATACTTATACAGGTCTAGGTCTTAAAAAAACAGCTGTAGTCTTTTAATTTTGAAATCCCACCGCTGCTCACCTCCACGGCGCCTCAAAGTCTCGTTCATCACACTCCCCCACCGTAGCCACCGTCACCTCTGACCGGTAGCGCAGCTCCGGCGCCACCATTTCTTCTCACGCGCACCACCCCCACCCTGTCCCCTCTCTTTTCCTCTGTGCGCCACGCCCACCACTGTGTACCGGCGCCACCATTTCGCTGCCTTGCTGGGTTGCTGCTACTGCCTTGCCTTGCTGGGCTGTGTTGCTGCACCTACTGGCTACTGGCTATTACTGGTTCAGACTTTCAGTGGTTCGCAAATAACAAGTCGCAAGGGGAAGGCGTCGACTGGTTAGTGGTAAGTCACTGGAGTTTGATACTGTGGTGTGGACCGAGAGTTATACTTTTGATTACTTAAAATCTGATTAATGATTATGTTACATTTTACTTTTGTTATTTCTTAATTTGGTAGTTTAATTATTGGTTATTAATTGTTTTAATGGTTGAATTTGTTGATTAATTCATTTTATTTATTTAGGGCTTATTTAGAATTAGGAATTTTTGTGGTAGTTTACTCATGCCTACAAATATGACTAAATGTCCGATTATTTACAAATGAACCTATTGGAAAACTTATTATCTAGTCTCAATAAATTCTTTTAAAGTTCCGAGTGTGGGGATCACCAGTTGGTCCTGAATTCTATTTCTTTTCTGAAAGTGAAATCTTCTAAATACTGTAAGGTGTTCATTATGTTTTTTGAATGTTTATATTTATATAGTTGTTCCCTTGGCACTGAATGTTTCTGAACCCAATTAATTGAACAACAAATCTTGTTTCATGAACTTGTGGCACTGTTAACTTATACAGGAAGATAGTGAGAAGACAGGCAAGGTGACATCAGTTGGAATGTATTTCTTACATTTTCAAGTGTACAGGATGGATTCAACTGTAAATGTTGTATGTCAGTTTACTTGTCCTTTTCAATTAAGATGCTTACATGTTTACTTGGGCTGATTAATATGCTTACGTTGTGATGTAGTTGGCAATGACTAAAGATCCAGAAGCTGCTTTCTTCAAAAGATTGGAAGGGCTTCAACCTTGTGAGGTCTCAGAACTAAAAGCTGGAACTCACATATTAGCTGTTTATGGTCCGAAATACTTTTATTTTGTGTTTATTATTATAAAGACTGGATTTAATATTAGTAACTATTGCAGAACAGATGATAATTAGAGAGGGGTCACTTTTGTTTATGGTCAAATTTTAGGTTGTGGTGGTCTTTGTCATTTCTAAGGCTCTATTGGGTAACACTGTAATAATTATAAATTGATTTATTTATATTTTTGAAGTAAAATGTATGGTTGTAAGGTGGAGAGATGTGTGGTTAAAAAGGAGTTTCAGAAATTATGTTGTTTATAAATTGTAATGATTGCGTTAAAGAATATGGGCTAAATTGAATTTGTAATGCTTGCATCATCAATAATATTTTTTGAAGTATTTGGCCTACTACAAAGTTTTGTGAATAATAAGCGGTAGAAATTCTGTTTATTGAGTTATTAAGTTTTGTTTTGCATTCCTCGATTATTTATTTGTTGAAAATAATTAGTTGGTGTATGTGATTGTTATAGTGTATATAGGTATAATGGAAATATAAATAAATAAATAATTTTAAAAAAAAATTCATACTAAAAGGCGTCGGTTGTTGAATGAAAACCGACGCCTTTTATATAACTAAAGGCGTCGGTTGTTAAGTAACAACCGACGCCTTTAGTTATATAAAAGGCGTCGGTTTTCATTCAACAACCGACGCTTTTTCCGTTTTACAACCGACGCCTTTGACTCTTATTGTACTAGTGATCCCGCTGGAGATGCGAGGTTAGACTACTTTACACACACCGTGTGTATAAGTAGCTAGGTGTATATATTATATGTAATCTAGATTTGCAAAAGAAGTTTTAGTTTCTATGGTCTCGATTTGGTCGGTTGATTTGGTAATTTTGGTTCACCAATTTCTTCTTTAATTAATTAATTATATGTTTGTTCATTTGACCAGAACCGTATTTTTTCAAATTGTGGATTTTTGTTCTCAATAAATTTTAAGCCATTTAGCATTGTACAAGTGTAGCTATGCATATTAGCATGTTACATAACTCCAACGATATATTCAATGGTCTATATAGTAGTGGTTCACTGTTACATGCAATGATATTAAATCGTTTATATAATGGTAGGGTCACTGTTACATACGCGGATGTCTTTATTTTAGTGTATCTAATGAAAGATTTGACTGAAGGAAAGTTTTAGAGATATTATTTGTGGTCTAAAATCGATTATTTATGTTAGAAGTTTGCATTCCTTATAGACATGACCACCGATCGGGACCGTTTATTTATGTCTACCTTTATTCTTAGAGTGATGATTAAGAGAAATAGATGGGGAGATTTGGTAAATAATAATAATAATAATAATAATAATAATAATAAAAAATTGTTTATAAACAAAGAATGTAATTTTTTGAGATAAAATATGTGGTTAAAAAATAATTTTAAAAAATGCGTGTAGTTAAAAGGTGATTTGAAAAAATATGTCTATAAACTTGTTTATAAACAAATTAACAATCAGAGGCGTAAACACCTTTCTTTGGTCTATTTAATGTAGGGTGAGTGTGATTGAGATGGTGAAAAATGGGTGCAAACAAAATATTTTTTAAGGAAATAATTTTGCTTGTAAATGATTTTCGTGGAAAATGTCAATTTAAATGTTTGATTGATTTAATTTTTTAGATGAAAAAAGTTATAAATTTTTCAAGTATTATTATTTATTTGATATTATTATTTATGACAAATAAAGTAAAATTTTACTATTTTAATCTTTTTTTAACACATTTGCATTTGCATTTGTACTTGATAATGATAATGTTATTTTTTTTAAAAAAAAAAAAGTCAATTAACAACAACAAAATTATTTAGACGTGGCGAAAATAATTTTCCATCTAACATGAAAAATATTTTCTCAAGGAAACCATGAAAAACCACATTTAGCTTGAAAATGGTGCGTAAGGTATTGGGGTTGGAAAAAATTTTCCATGTAAAATATTTGCTATCAAACACAAGAAAAGAGGAAAGTAGAAAAATATTTTGATTTTCCTTAAAAAAAAAAATTGAGGTGTATCAAACAGGCGTAGACTTTTTGAAAAGTAATTATTATGAAAAACATGTTTAAACTTTGAAAAAATTTTAGGCCATGTATAAAAAGTCTTTATTATTTTATTTTTTCTTAAACGAATTATCCTAGCTGGAAAATTCAAACTTACGATAAAATTCAAAAAAAAAAAAAAAAAATGTTTTTGTTATTGCTATGTGGGGTTTGGAATTGAAACTAGCCCGAGAAACGTTCCTTATGCCAATACATGAATGAAATCCCATACTACTTTTAGAATTTTTTTGAGAAAAAAGAATTTTAAAGAATTTATATGTACATAGTAAATATGTCACAATATAGCTATTCTTGCGCTACTAGAATATCGCGTTTTACTGACGTCGGAAAATAAATAAAAAAAAATATTTTTATTTATGCTCTATTCGGTGACTAGAGTATATTATAAATTTGATTTATTTGTGATTTCTAGATAAAATGTTTATTTAAAAGTGAAAAGGGAGCGTATTTAAAAAATTGTGTAGTTTATAAATCAATTTAAACACTAGTCAAAATGAGTCTTAGTTTTATCCAACCCTAACCAATTTCAGTCAGATCCGTCGACATGCATATTGATTTTAATTTATATAATGAATTGTACAGTGGATGGATTCAAACCCTTGACCTAAGGGTTGAATGATGACCCAATCACTAGAACAATTAAGTTCTTGTGCCTTTTCTGTTTTGCTAATATATGTTTGTTAAATAAACAAACATTTGTTTAAGCTAGTGTTCGGTAAATCAATTTATTTGGTTTATAAACCAATTTATAAACTACACAATTTTCCAAACCATTTTTTAACCACACGCATTTTCTCTCTCCAATTTTCAATCATTACTTTTTACCTCAAAATCATAAATAAACCAATTCATAATCCAAACAGTGTTATCAAACGGAGTGTAAATTACTCATAATTAAAGTCTACAAACCAAATTATCATGTAAATGTTTCAATTTTGTTCACATACCCTTATCATACGCTCCTGCAGAAATGGCCGGGGCTGTCAACCCCCGGCCCCTCCCCCACTCCTTTTTTTTTTTTTAACTTTTAAATACGATTGTCAACAGTTGACAGTCTTAACGTTTTATTATTATTTTTTTTGTTTTTCCTTTTTTGTTACGTATTTTTAATCATTTTAATGTATATTTTTACTTAGTCTCTATTTGGAAAACTTGTTATTAAATTTTTTTTTTATACTTATCTTTTCAGTCTATTTTTTGTAATTTTTTCAGCTCGATTGTCACGTCAATTTCGTTTTTTGTTTTTTCGTAACTGACTTGTCACTTCGGTCTCATTTGTATTTTTTATTGAGTTGTCTACTTAGACTATTTTTTATATTATTTTTTTCATACCAAAATTGCAAGTAATGACTACAGGGACGTTCTCAAAGTTTGACAATGATGATTATCTCATTAAGCCGCATTATTGTTGTATTCATTTCAATTATATTTTTCTGAACTAAGATAATTTGTGTTAAGTCTTTTTTAATTTATATTTATTTGTTTGGTTCAAATAGTGCATATTAATTTTTACAAGTACGAAGATCAAAATGATCACCAATTACTGTATAAAATCAATTCAGATAAAAATGCTCACAAATTAATGTATAAAAATAATTTTAGATAAAAACAATTAATTAATCTAAAATAAATATTCAAAAAGGAAAACAACAAAAAAAGGTAAAAAAAATAATTAAAAAAATGAAAAGGGGACAGGGGTTGATAGCCCTGCCATTTTTTGGCACCATGCGCTTGGAGTGCAGGATATTTATGTGCTCCAAGTGCAAGTGAACAACATTGGTAAATGTGTATTTGAAAATGAGTATCGTAGAAAAATGATTTTTTTTCAAATGGTTGTTAAACAAGTGCTTAGATTGATAATATAATGACTAATTATATTTACATGGAAATTATCCAACTCGAAGACATCATCATCATCATCATAATAATAATTATTGTAATCCAATCTGCACATGATCAAGGATAAGTTGATGGCAAATAAATAAATGTAAATATGATAAGGACGCCTTAGCGTGAATGGAAAATATGAAAAGAGATTATCATAGTTTTCATGGAAAATTTGGTTAGTTTGCATATAGATGAACTTGTATACACTGTATTTAGAATGTAATGCTGGCACATGGATGAACTCTCTTGTTGGTTTAAAGTAGCGTGTTTACCTTTCTATGGTTGAGACCAACTTCATTCCAAAATTTTATTTGAGTTCTGCCTTAATGTTTTATGCATTTTATATATGATAAACATTAATGTCTACAAGACGTGATTAAGAGTTAACCTAACTTACTATACTCCGCGTCTATATTTGTATTTTTGTTCCCACTACGTTACGCATATGAGGCACATTCTGATAGCCAACTAAGAGATTGTTTGTTAAAGGAAAAAATTGCATCACAATTTTTCAAATTCAATCTAAATCATCCATTCTTAGTCAAGTCAATCATTTTTGACTTTTCAAACATTTTTAAACCATATATCCATAAAAAAATATAAAAAAGATCACAAAAATCAAAACTTTTCATATTACCAAACATGCTCTAACCAAAAGATTTTGCAAGGTCAACGGTTTTCTTCGTATTTCCTCTTTCGCATGTCCTTTTCGTGACGTTTAAATCATGTCTTTAGATGTCTCTTTCGAAATTCATTTGCTATTCGAGCATTGCATCACCTCTCTTTTGTAGCCTATATCTAGGCGATGGCCATCAGCTACACATCTTGATCTTAGCCAAGTTGCACACTGTGCACTGTACAGAATTATTCACGTGACAATTCTGCAGCCACAACAAATAATTAGGCCTCTGTCTGGTAAACATTTGTTTGTTTATTTGTTTTTAAACAAATATACGACAATATCTCAATTTAATAATTTTGATTGTTTAAGGATTATCGTTCATCATTTTTTACTTTTCAACAAAATAGATCAATTAGATACTGACACATCACCGTTTATAAATAAACAATTTTTTTTTTTTAAGCAAACAGAAGTCAGGATTAAGCATCTAGAGGAACCTTTTCTACAAACTACAGGGGGCTATGATGGCTATGAATTGATAAACTAAAAATAACAAATGAATCGTTAGAATGAAGTCAGGATTAAGCATCTAGAGGAATCTTTTCTACCATGTCCCTTATTAAAATGAAATTAAGCTAGAGGAACCGAAAAATGTGTACCGAAAAGTGCACTGAATTGATGTAGGTCTTGGATTTCGAGATTTATGTGATGGGCAAGTGTTGAGATCGATGCCAAGTGTTTAGGTGCCTAACTTTCGGCGCACTGTTCAGGTCACGCAGCATGGTTGTATTAAAATACTTGGTCCGTGCTTTTCAACAAGTATTGTAGCGCCCCGAGTTCCTTAAAATCCGGGTCACCACGTCATCATTTAAAACTAACTATTTAACAAAATATTGCAAAAATAAACTAAATTTTTAACATCACATTCATTTGGAAAATTAGCAACGGTAACTCAAATTTAAATAAATTTACCTGAAAACATTCCATAAATTTCGAAATCTAGACAATTTAAACTAACAATGTTTAATACACTAGACTTCAAAAATAACTTAAAATTAATGCTTGATATCACTGCCCCTCATTCGCTGCAGTCTCCGAAATCTGTAAATGTTGTTAAAATAACGGAATGAGTATTTCAAAAGAAATACTCAGTAGACTCATCGTCAATAATTAATTTACAAGATAATTGAACATGTAATTATGCAAATAATATAATGACATTCTCTTCTCAATCATAGGCATCACATAGTAAATGCAAATGAACATATTTTTGTCTTATACAAATAAAGCATATAAGTTATGACATGCATAACATAATTTCTCTTCTTATCTCGTAAAAGATATTCTTGCCTTGTCCCATACAATTAAGCATATAAATCAGGTAAATCCACATAAAGCATACAATTATAATATAAAGTAATTAGTGAGGGCAAGTCAACCTCAATTTATCTCGAGTCATGTAAAAAGTGGAGCGGGAAGTAATCTCAACCTCTTAATCGTCCGCACGTGTGGTCTAGCCAAAAATAGGAAATAAGTCTTGAATTAGTAATTTGAAATTTTAAAGTTTTAAAAATGATAAAGTAAAAATTTTGGGACTTAATTGGAAATTTATTAAAATTGAAATTTAGAAAAGTTTAAGAACTGAAATAGACTTTTCGAAATTAGTGAGCTGATCATGGGGGAACAAGAACTCCAAGGGCTGATTTATTGTATTTAAAACATTTGGGGACTGCCTAATAAAATATATTTGAAACTTCAGGGACTTCTTAAGGCATTTTTAAAATTGAGGGACTAAAATAAATAACTTTTAAAAACTTGGGGCTTAAGGGATAATTTTAAAACTAAGAAAATATAACAAATATATCTTCTCTCTCTCTCTCTCTCTCTCTCTCTCTCTCTCTCTCTCTCTCTCTCTCTCTCTCTCTCTTTCTCTCTCTCTCTCTCTCTCTCTCTCAATAATATGATTAGAGAGAGATGAGAGGGCGATGAGGAAGAAGGGGCGTTGTTCATTTTAGAACATCGGTGTCTATTGGTCGGTGATAGCGCCACCACGCAGCGGTGGCGTCGGTGTATGGTGCAGTGGAATCTAGGGCGCGTTTGGGTGTGAAAAACATGGCAAACCGAGGCTCGATCAAGGCTTGGGGTGAAGATTTTCAGTGATAAATTCCGGCAACAAGGGACGGTGGTCGAAGGTAAGTGGTTGGGAAACTTATTTCTTTGGCTTTGTGGGATTTTTGGGTTGGTTTTGGGGCAGATTCGAAAGAGGAAATTATGAGGGTAGTGGCGGTTCTATGGAGGTGGCGGCTTAGGGTGGTGGTTCGATTGTGTGTTGTGTGTGATCACTAGTACAAAAAGGCATAAAAAAAATGAGGAAAATACGTCGATTTTTCAAAAAAATGACGCATAAAATAGGACGGTGGCATTTTCGTAATTAAAATTTAGGAATATGCGTTGGTTTCTATTTTAAACCGACGCGCAAAGTCGGACCGCCGACTTTGCGCGTCGGTTTTTGCAAAAACCGACGCGAGAAACTCCGGTTTCTCACGTCGGTTTAAGGTGAACCGACGCGCAAAGCCGGACGGTCCGACTTTGCACGTCGGTTCTCCATGAACCGACGCGAGAAACGGCGGTTTCTTGTGTCGGTTCATGGAGAACCGACGCGCAAAGTCGGACCGTCCGGCTTTGCGCGTCGGTTCACCTTAAACCGACGCGAGTAACCGGCGTTTCTCGCGTCGGTTTTTGCAAAAATCGACGCGCATTCTCATAATTTATTCCCGGTATTTTCATAACTCTCGCGCCTCTTTCTCTCTTTCAGTACACTTCTCTCTAGCTATACACTCACGCTTCTCTCTCTCTCACAATTCACTCTCACAATTTCTCTCTACTCTCACGCCGGCTCTCCCTCTCTTGTGAACGTCGCCGCCTCCACCGCCCTCACTCTTCTACCGCCGCCGCCTCCACCGACATTGTAAGACCCGATTCCCATTTTTGTTTATAAGTATGTATATGTATTTGTGTATATATATTTATGTGTATATATATGTGTCTGCGTGTATATATATATATATATATTTGTGTGTGTGTGTATATATATGACTGTGTATATATTTGTGTGTGTATGTATGTGTATATATATATATAGATATGTATGTATGTGTGTCTATATATATATGTGTGTGTCTATATATATATATATATATAATCTATATAGATATGTATATGTAATTAGCCTCTGTGTGTGTATGTATGTATATATATATATATATGTGTGTGTGTGTGTGTGTGTGTGTGTGTGTGTGTCTATATATATATATATAATCTAGATATATTTGTTATTATATAAATATGATAATTACATGTTAATATGTATAAATGTGTTAATTAAATTTTAATATATATAAATTTGGGTGTTAAATTTATATTGTTGATTTTTAGTTAGTAGATAGATAAATTTTAATATTTTAATTATTGGAGTTGAAATTATGAGATATTAAGTCATGAAATCTTAGCTTCACTTTTTAGGAATTGAGAATGGATTTCAAATTAAACTTGGAGTAGTTGATGATGTATGTATTAGATTTTTGAATATGTCGAGGATTGAACATTTTGGTTTATTGTGATATGTTGATTATTCCTATAGGTTGGTTAAGTCCAATTTTTAGGGGAGATTGTGTCAAAAGTTTTGTAAAATTTTGTAAATAAAAAATGAGAATTATAGTTTAAAGTGATTTTCACTATTACAGAATTGACCGTACTAAATAAATATTTACTCAAAACTAATAAAAAAATTTAATTATATCTTCACATATAGGTTATTGATATGGATCGGGGTTGGATGTATGGCAGACGTAATAGACATGAATATGTAAAAGGTGTTGAAGAGTTTATGAAATGTGCGGATGAAAACAAGAGAAAGAAAGGTGAAACAATGATTTTGTGTCCTTGTTACGATTGTAAGAATTTGAGAAAGTTTCGTAGTTTTGATCAAGTGAAGAGTCATTTGATTCGTCGTGGGTTTAAAGAAGGTTATACACGATGGATATGGCATGGTGAGAGTATGCTTCCCAGGACGAGCACTGGTGACGAAGTTGGTGATCAGCAGCAGAATAATTCAAGCAATATTTGTGAGAATGATTTGGAAAATGATGAGAATGATATGATAGACGATATGATGCGTGATATACAAGGGGAATACATTGAAAAACCTCATGTATTAGATAACTTGTTCAATGAGTCTGAGAAGCCTTTGTTTTCTGGTTGTAATAAATTCACTAAATTGTCTGCGGTACTAAAATTGTATAACTTGAAAGCAAGCAATAGGTGGATTGATAAAAGTTTCACGTCATTATTGGGACTGTTACGAGAGATGCTTCCGGAAGATAACGAACTTCCTAGTTCAATTTACGAGGCAAAGAAATTGTTGTGCCCGATGGGTATGGAGATTGAGAGGATACATGCATGTTCAAATGATTGTATACTGTATCGAAATGATTACAAGGACTTGCGTCTATGTCCAAAGTGTGGGGTATCACGATATAAACGGAAGAACGTGAATGATAATTGTGGTGATAAGAAAATCCCTCCGGCAAAGGTGTTATGGTATTTACCTGTAATACCAAGATTTAAACGTTTGTTTGCCAATGCAAAGGATGCAAAGAACTTGCGGTGGCATGCCGACGGGAGAAAAGAAGATGGAAAACTAAGACACGTGGCTGATTCTCCTCAATGGAGGAATATTAATAGGTTGTTTCCCGAGTTTGGGGGCGAAGATAGAAATCTTAGGCTGGGACTATGTACAGATGGGATGAACCCACACGGTAATATGAGTAGTCGACATAGCACTTGGCCGGTTCTTTTGACTATTTACAATCTTCCTCCTTGGTTATGTATGAAGCGCAAGTATATCATGTTATCTTTGTTAATATCAGGGCCCAAACAATCGGGTAATGACATAGATGTTTATCTAGCCCCACTAATTGAAGATTTAAAAGTATTGTGGGATGAAGGCGTGTCTGTGTTTGATGCATATACCCAGATGAATTTCACCTTACGTGCTGTGATATTTTGCACTGTAAATGATTTTCCAGCTTATGGTAACTTGTCAGGTTATACTAACAAAGGACCTAAAGCATGTCCCATTTGTGAAGAAGACATGATTGATCTTTGGTTGAAAAACTGCAAGAAAAATGTCTTCATGAGTCATAGAAGATTTCTCCCTATTGACCACCCTTATCGCAAGAAGAAAAAGCCATTCAATGGAAAAATCGAGGCTCGAACAGCTCGCTTACCATTAACAGGAGGTGAGGTATATGAACGAGTTAAAAATTTTGATGTTTCATTTGGAAAAACTTTTAAACCTCCTCAGAAGAGTCTTTGGAAGAAAAGGTCCATATTCTGGGATCTACCTTATTGGCAACACTTATCTGTAAGGCATTGTCTTGATGTAATGCACGTAGAGAAAAATGTTTGTAATAGCATCATTGGGACATTGTTGAACATTCCAGGAAAGACAAAAGATGGTATTAAAGTCAGGAAGGACATGGTAGAAATGGGGATAAGGGATCAATTAGCACCGCAAGAGTCGGAAAAGCGTACTTATTTACCCCCAGCTTGCTATACTTTGTCGAGAAAAGAGAAAACAAGTTTTTGTGAGTGCCTGCATACTATTAAGGTTCCATCTGGGTACTCATCAAACATTAAAAGTCTTGTCTCGATGAAGGACTTAAAATTGGTTGGTATGAAGTCTCATGATTGTCATGTCGTAATGCAACAATTGTTACCAGTTGCAATTCGAGGCATTCTCCCAAAACATGTTAGACAAGTCATTATAAAACTTTGTTTTTTCTTCAATGCAATTTGCAGTAAAGTTATTGATCCGGAGGAGTTGGATGATTTGCAGGCCGATATTGTTATCACTCTATGTCAATTTGAAATGTATTTTCCGCCATCATTTTTTGACGTTATTGTGCACTTACTTGTTCACTTGGTGAGAGAAATTAAGATTTGTGGTCCAGTATTCTTGAGGTATATGTATCCATTTGAGAGATACATGGGTATATTGAAAGGATATGTGAGAAATCGATTTCGACCTGAAGGTAGTATCATTGAAGGTTATGCTGCTGAGGAGGCTATTGAATTTTGTACTGATTACTTGGATGACGTTGAGACTATTGGTGTTCCTAAATCTCGGCATGATGGAAGACTTGAAGGTAAAGGTACTATTGGATGCAAGTCAATCGTCCCCAATGTTGAATTGCGATACAAAGCACACCTCCTTGTATTACAACACCTTCCTGAAGTTCATCCATATTTGGACGAGCATATGTAGCGACCAAGAATTTTTACGCGATTAATAATTATTTTAATAGAAAATCGTGTCGCTACTATTTCACCCATTTTTATTAAGTTAACGCCGCGACGTATTCGTATAGCCAAGTCAAGAAATAATCGAGATCGTTCGATTTTAAATTAAATTCTGAATTTCTAAAAATATCTCCATTCTCTTGATTTAAAGTATATTAAGTCCAAGTACTTAATTCAATGTTATCCCAATATTTATTTATACAAAAATTATTTTTATTATTGAAATTAAGAAAATATATGCAAGCATGAGAGGTTCCATTATATGTAATCATGAAGAGCATAATATTTGTATAAATATGGAAAAGTATATGAATGATTTATATACTCCATTATATATAATCATGAAGAGCATAATAATTGTATAAATATGGAAAAGTATATGAATGGTTGATAGACTCCATTATATGTAATCATGAAGAGCATAATATTTGTATAAATATGGAAAAATATATGAATGAATTATATACTCCATTATATATAATCATGAAGAGCATAATATTTGTATAAATATGGAAAAGTATATGAATGATTGATAAGACTCCATTATATGTAATCATGAAGAGCATAATATTTGTATAAATATGGAAAAGTATATGAATGATTTATATACTCTATTATATATAATCATGAAGAGCATAATATTTGTATAAATATGGAAAAGTATATGAATGATTGATAAGACTCCATTATATATAATCATGAAGAGCATAATATTTGTATAAATATGGAAAAGTATATGAATGATTGATAAGACTCCATTATATATAATCATGAAGAGCATATTATTTGTATAAATATGGAAAAGTATATGAATGGTGCTTTACTTTAAGAAAAGGATGTGTTAAAATTAATAGAATTGAATGATTATGTTTACAATATGCCAACTTTATACATCTATTTAAACCCATCTCTTTTACACACAACTCTACACATATACACTTATTTTCAATCTCTTGACAAAATCCACAAGTAAGAGAAATTCAAGGTGGTCAAGAAAGTTTTGGTCCATTTACTACTACACTTCATTTTAATCTTTTAAAAGGTAAGTATATCTTATGTTTTTATGAAAATTAAGTATGTTGTTATGAAATGTAAGTATATCTTATGTTTTTATGAAAATTAAGTATGTTGTTATGAAATGTAAGTATATCTTATGTTTTTATGAAAATTAAGTATGTTGTTATGAAATGTAAGTATATCTTATGTTTTTATGAAAATTAAGTATGTTGTTATGAAATGTAAGTATATCTTATGTTTTTATGAAAAGTAAGTATGTTTTTATGAAAGGTAAATATACCTTATGTTTTTATGAAAAGTAAGTATGTTTTTATGAAAGGTATTACCTTATGTTTTTATGAAAAGTAAGTATGTTTTTATGACAAGTAAGTATATCTTATGTTTTTATGAAAAGTAAGTATGTTTTTATGAAAGGTAAATACACCTTATGTTTTTATGAAAAGTAAGTATGTTTTTATGACAAGTAAGTATATCTTATATTTTTATGAAAAGTAAGTATGTTTTTATGAAAGGTAAATACACCTTATGTTTTTATGAAAAGTAAGTATGTTTTTATGACAAGTAAGTATATCTTATGTTTTTATGAAAATGTTTGGATCATTGCTATGAAATCAATCTCACAAGATTGTTATGGGTTCCATATGATATGTTTATGATTATGCTAAGGGGACCGGAGTTTAGTAGCGCTACACATAAGAATTCTTGCCATTTAAGTTCGGTAAAATTCTTGTGTCTCCCTATGTTTATGAGTATTTCGATCCTATCCTATGTTATGATGAAAATGATCCATATGCTTTCAAAAGAAAATTTATGCTTGGTATACTTACTGAGATTTTATAAATCTCACTCCACGATATTTACCATTTTCAGATAATTGAAGGTTCGAGGCGGTCAACATGGAAGTGGCAAAAGTGGTTAAGATTGATGAGATAATTATGTTGAACTTTATGTAAGAAAATTATGTTCTATTTTTATTCACAAATAAAATTATGGGATTCTAATTATTCTTTTGAACAATTTTACATTACTATTTAAGTCTCGATAATATGATATGAGTCACTTTTAGTGGCACTCGAATGGTCGAGAATTCGGGTCGTCACAGCATATGTCCATCATAAGGCAGCAGAATCCTTCAAAAGTTGAAAGGTGGGTAACTAATGAACATAATCGTTCATTTGCAAAATGGTTCAAAGATAAAGTCATGAAAGAATTGTCACAAACACCGAATACCATTGTTGAAACGGTAAAGTGGTTAGCTTATGGTCCTACCACGATTGTGAGGTCATATGAAGCATATGACATTAATGGGTATACGTTTTACACTAAACGTCAAGATGATAAGAGTGCAGTGCAAAACAGTGGAGTGACACAAGTAGCACTATCAAAAGATTTTTCAAATGCTAAAGATACCATGCCAGTAGATGCCTCGATGTCCTATTATGGTATTATTGAAGATATTTGGGAACTTAATTATAGGAAGTTCAAGTTTCCTCTCTTCCAATGTAAATGAGTTGATAACCGACGGGGTGTTCGGGTGGATGAATTAGGATTCACTATGGTGGATTTCGGCCGGTTGGGTTATCTAGACGAGCCATTCATACTTGCATCACAAGCACAACAGGTATTTTATGTTCTTGATCCTGCCGATACTAAGTGGTCAGTCGTCCTTCAAGGAAAGAGACGCATTGTTGGGATTGGTGATGTAGTAGATGAAGAAGATTATGATCACTTTGATGAAACCCCTCCATTTTCTATCGGTATACAACTGAGTGCAACTTTAGGGGAAGATAACATTGAATCAAATTATATGCGTTGGGATCATGAAGAAGGATTATGGATTGACCGTCGTTCCTGATTATTAATTGTATGAGTTTATTTACACAGTCTTTGCTTTTAACTTTCTTTTACTTTTCATATATGCTCTATACATTTTTAACAATTTCTTTTGTCGTTTTGATAACAATAATTTATTAATACGTTGTTATATGTGCAGGTACGTTAAAAGTAGTCTCAATATAATGGCCGAGTCTTCATCATCTTCAGGTGATCATCGTGCTATCAGTACCAAAAGGACTAGAGGGCCAACAATGTGTAAGAACATGAAGAAAGCCGGTGAAGTGAATGTCATCGAGTTCGATGACAAACATAGGCCAATCGGACCAGGCAAGGGGAACTTCAAACACTATGTCGGGTGTTTGGCCCGTATTCACGTTGACATTAACATCAGTGATTGGCACAAGGTTGATTCCGGCCTTAAGGACTTGATGTGGGAAGAAATAAAGGTACTATCATTACATACATGGTTAATAGATAACGTTTCGTAATTTTTTCTTATAACATCGCATATTATATTCGTGTTTCAGAGGGAGTTCAACATCCCCGATGACGCAGCAAAAAAAAGGGTGTTGAAAGTTGCGGGGATGCGATGGAAAGATTTCAAGACTCGGCTGGTTCATGATTATATCACACATGACCACCCGAAATACACATCTCCTACGCAACTTTACTCTTTTATAACTGAAGAGCAATGAGACTCGTTTAAGAAAGAACGCCAGACTGATAAATTTAAGGTATATATATTTAATTGTACGCATGTGATTTATTTAGTTGAAAATTAAATACTTGATGTGACAATTTCAGGAAAAAAGTAAGAAAGCCAGGGATGCTCAATTGCCAAACGAGCATCCACATTATATGGGCTCAGCTGGTTATGTGGGGATGAAGCCACAGTGGGTAGTCAGTGACCCACTGTCTTCAAGTTCTTCATGCGACATGATTAGCTCGTCGATTGTAAGTGAGGATCGAAGTTTAGATTGGATTCGAGCTAGGTCGAAGAAGAAACAAGATGGAAGTTATTACATCCCCAACGAGAAAACGAGGGGGGTGTTTGATAAAATTGTAAGTATATCATGATTATTTCTTCATAATTTAAATTCAAATTTACTTAAATTTATACTTATATTTATGTTTCATTTTTCTGTTAATAGGTTGAAAAAGCTGAGCAGTCCACGCAGGGGACATTTGTGGCAAGTAGACAGCACGATATTTTAAGTGAAGCCCTTGGTAAGCCGGATCACCCTGGTAGGGTGAGGGGGTATGGCGTCTATGTGACCATGAGGGATGTTTACGGAAAGCCTGATGATTACATTAGACGTTCCTGTGGGGTCGTCTCAGTAGACGATATTAAGGAGATGATCAGGTCAGAGATGGAGGATAGTATTGCCGAGCGGGTCAGGCATCAGACCATGTCGGAGATGCAGAGTAAATTCGATACTATGCAGAGGGACTACCATAGTATGCAGACTAAATACGATGCTATCCTCCAGCGCCTGGGCTTAAATGTTGAGGCCGAGGTGGATCCACAACCCCGACCACCAACTCCCAGCAGTTGCCACTCCGTGGATCCAGATCCATTTCATGGACTTCAGGTATTTAATGTTATGTTATTTAGAATTTTTAACATTATTTATGTTATTTCAACTGGAAGTTGCTAACATATATGTTCAATGATGTTATACAATAGAAGCCGTCTCCTTGTCGTCTCGCCATTAGTCTTAATGGTGAGAAACAAATAGTAGCGAGCGGGATGGTTTATCCAGCCGGACCCGACACGGTGGTGCATCATCAACCTCTTTGGCCTGATCATGCTAAGGTGTCCATTGACCACATTGTCGATGGTGCAGAAGCGTGTTGTATTCCAGTGCCTTCTCAATACCACACCACATTGGGGGAAGCTATTGGAAGCTTCTTGCAATGGCCCAAGGAGTTGGTGATTTTTGGAGAGGTACAAACATTTAGTTATATAAAAGATTCTGTCAATATTAATTTCTTTTAAATTTGTATAACTGAAGATGATAAAAATTATCTTGTTGCAGGAAGAGGCACCACAACAGGCAAAAAAATTTAATGAAGGAAAAACACCCCAGAGTTTCGAAATGTCATCCACTCAGCGACCTGCGATTGTTGACGATGAGACGTTGTAACGTCTGGGTGATGATTGTAAAATGTTACACACTCTGGTAATTCAATTGCCTGTTGGTGATGACTTCTACCAGGTACCCGTTGATGCCGCCGTGTTCAACTTTGCATTTGATGATGGTTTTTATGTTACAGTCGGAGACATCACCGACTTGCTTACGATGCAATGGTTGGATACATCAATCTTACAAGTGTTTTCATTGTAAGACTTCTGATCAAAAAGAAAAACTTCAATTTAAATCATTAATTTATTTCTATTTATTGATATTATTATTTTTTAGGTACCTCCATGAGCTGTGTCAGGAATACGGTATTGAATCGATTGGATTCATGTCTCCGACACACATTGCATCGATTTCAGTAAGAACAAATGCAAATGGTGTTATAAATTACTTGGCCAGCACAATGAAGGCAATGAAAACTAAGAAATTCATTCTAGCACCGTATTTTCAGGAGTAAGACCGTTGATATTCTCTAATTTTTAACCTAATTTGAATGATATGATATTTAAAGTTGTATTTACACGTTCATAATACGTAGGAATCACTGGATGTTGCTAGTTATTTCTCCTGAGAAGAATACGGTGTACTTCTTAGATTCAGCTGCTGCATCTAAGCGTGACTTGGATATCAAGCCGATATTGAACACGTAAGTTAGGAAACTTTTAATGAAATAATTGTGAAGTTGTGGTGAAATTGATTGTGGAGTTGTGATTGTTGAGAAGTTGATAGTTTTGAATAGCAGGGTCCCCCTACAGGTTGGATAAGTTCAATTTATAGGGGAAACTCTGCCAAATTTTTTGTAGGATGTTTGAGTCTTAATTTTTTTGTAACTTGTTGATATAATTTATTGAAATTTTAGGGCTTTCAAAACGTATTGGACAGTTGGAGACATGAGGACAAAATCCAATACAACGTGGAAAAACGTAAAAGTATGAAAACACGGATTTAAACTTTTTTAAAAATCTTTGAATTATTTCTATATTTTATTTAGTTTGATTATTAATATTGTTATTTTTCAATGTGAATATTTCAGTGTCCTCAACAACCTGGAGGGTCTGAGTGTGGCTACTACGTTATGAGAAATATGTATAAAATAGTCACAGAACACTTTCAACTTACTTCGTTAGAAAAGGTATAAGTCATTGAAAATGAGAATTTTAATAATGACTTTATATTTTATGAAAAAATAACTAATAATTCATTTTGATTGTTTGTAGGCATTTAAAGAATATTATTCAACGGAGGAAGTAATCGAGATTCAAAACTTATGGGCAAAATACTTCGTTCATAGGTTTGTGTAAATCGAAGCGTAATCAAAACTTGCACTTACATATATATTTAATTTGTATCATAAATTAACAATTTGTAAGTATAATTGTTGCTAATTTAATTTTATTACGTATATATCGATTATATATATTTATTTGGTGATGCGCATGTTCAGGTTATCGCAGACCACGTCCTGGTCACTGCAGGTCACGACCTGCAGTGGCCTGGGTCATTGCAAGTCACGTCCAGGTGATTGCAGGCCACGACGTGCAGTGGCCCGAGTCATTGCAGGTCAATGCAGGTCACGACATGCAGTGGCCTGGGTCATTGCAGGCTACGTCCAGGTCACTGCAGGCCACGACGTGCAGTGGCCTGGTCATTGCAGGCTACGTCCAGGTCACTGCAGGGCACGACGTGCAGTGGCCTGGGTCATGTAATATATATTCAAAAAAAAAAAAAAAAAAAAAAAAGTTTAGGCGTCGGTTCTAAAGATAAAACCGACGCCTAAAGTTGTTTTGGGCGTCGGTTCAAAAATTAAAACCGACACCCAAAACCGACTTTGGGCGTCGGTTTTAACCAGAAACCGACGCCCAAAAATCTGTTTTGGGCGTCGGTTGAAAAATTAAAACCGACGCCCAAAACCGACTTTGGGCGTCGGTTTTAACCAGAAACCGACGCCCAAAGTGTATTTTTTTTTTTTGACTTTAGGCGTCGGTTTTAAACTAGAACCGACGCCCAAAGCTGACTTTGCGCGTCGGTTTGCAACCGACGCCTAAAGTCGAGACTTTACGCGTCTGTGTCATATGCGTCGCTGCTACAACCGACGCGAATTCCTATTTCTGTACTGGTGGATGGTTCAGTTCGAGTGACTAAGGTGGCGGGTTGTTGTGTTCTGAAGATTGATTTTGGTTCGACAGTGGTGGTGCTAGGCTTGTGAAGATTGAGGTTCTGTGAAGGGGTAGTGGTGGTAGGTTTAGTGTTGTTTCTAGCGGTGGTGATTGACACGACGATTGGCTAGAGGAGGAAGAGACTGGTTGGTCAAGGGTGCTGAGTGAGTTGTTTCCAGGAAGGTTGGGGAGGAGAATACCTTGGCTGCGTGAAGCTGTGAGGAGGACTGAGGATTGAGTGATCTGAACAGTGGATGTTTAGGGCACAGTTCTCTAAATGATAAATGGGTCAAGAATTTGGGCTAGCAGAATTTCCTAATTCGACTGAAATTTATTGGACTAAAAATTAATCAAGATTTGGACCAACATAAATTTTGGGACGTAAAATAATAAAATTTGGACATAAATAATTTGGACTCAAAATTATTACAATTTGGATTTAAAAATAATAACGAATTTATAATTTAAAATATTTGAGATTGGACTCAATTTGGAATAGATTTAAATTTATTTTATAATGGCTAGACGAATCCGCTTTCACTTTAAAAAATAAAATTGGGGTAAAAACGTTTTTCGAGAAAAACGGTTTTATATTATTTAAAAATGCCCGATCGCTACAAGTATGCTTTTAATAAATTCGACAGTACCACATTGTGTCTTTTCCACCGTCAATATACTTTATCGTCTTACTTGAGCGTTGGAGTGCAAGCGTCGTACCCCATCGAAGCTACAGTTTGTACAATCTAACATAATTGTCTAAGTGTGTAGGTAACATATGCTTGGACGAGGGAGAATCCGAAATCTTTTGACAATTGGATTTCAACGGATCTGTAGGCCTGCAGGTATCAAATTTTTGAGTAATGAAATACTCAAATTGCTTAGGACATTCCATTATGATTTTTCTTGTCGAGAAAATTATTGTCGGTTTTATGAATTCTTAAGCTAGCTCTTCCTTTCAAAGTGAGTGCACTTTTGACAATGATCATAACTATTTATAAGTTGATCAAACTTCTAATTTTATCTAAATTCCGGAATATTTACAACTTTTATCCAATTTTATCTATTCATAACCCACAATTAATCACACTGTCTATGGTTTTAGATGCCCCATTATAGCACAGAGATTGCAAATTTGAATCTTCACATTTTCGAATTTATTAAGCACTTTGTTAGTCCAGTTGGTAAGACATAACATGATATTTACATTTTCTACAAATCCTCGTAATAGGGATGATGAGACGCCTAAATTTGTGGTTCAACTTTTTTCTATGGTGATATTAGACACTTGTACGGGTCAAAGAAGTTTGGTATGGAAGCCGGCCCCGTTAGCTAGCTAGTGTATAAAGCAAACAGAACAAAGAGTTAGATCTATCTACATTCAAGTTGAACTCGGACGGTGGTCTGGTCAGGTGTGATCATTCAGTACAGAAACATATTTCAAGCCATTTTTCTTTTCTTGTTCATCTACTATTTCTATAAGTTATTCTGGAGTAACCTTGAGAGTTCTGAATTCATTTGTGATTGCTGCACATAGTGATTCGATCGTTGTATCCTGGGAGTGATTGTCCAAAGAGGTCGCAGCAAATTACGGCGGACAATTTCATTTTAGGACATCGTGCTGTCACGAGTCTCGATCGATAAGTTTTTATTTTCTGAAATTTTATTGTTCTAAATTAAAGTCCTTGCAACTAGTTTTGGTAACAAAATTTGTTTTGAATTTTTTTTTATTTATAAACTGATTTATTTATAATTTTAAGATAAAATGTAATGGTTGAAAATTGGAAAGAAAAAGTATGTATAGTTAAAAAGTAATTTGAAAAATTGTGTAGTTATTAAATTGATTTATAAATCAGTTTATTTTTGGCACAACTCTCTCAAGTAAGACAAAATTTCATTTTTTAGGTACGGTCCAAAAAATAAGAGTACAACTTCAACTGCAAACTGTACACATCTATAATTTCAGCATTTTGAACCCTAAAAAACACCAGACGAGAAGAACTCTATTCTTTCAAGAATTATACTACACTTACACACAATTTGTACACACTACATTACACACCCCTCACAATGGGTGGGGTCCTCAATTTTTTATTATTTGTGGGCCCCACACCCATGTGAGGGGTGTGTAATGTAATGTGTGAAAGTTCTCTTCACAGCCAGAAATGGTACACAAAAATTACTACGAATTCATCAATCCATGATGTACATTCAATTTTCCCATGGACTCTAAATAGTTTATCGACCCTTTGATTAAACATTAGTCAGTTCTTTGAAATTATAAATTCTACGATAATAAAGTTTTGTTAATCATTTTTCTTGCAGTAGCCTTAAATGGACAGTTGGAGCTTTCAAATCCATTGACCAAATGTAGATATGTCTTGAGCTCGTGGCACGTGGCGATGTTAATGTCATTCAAATCCGGTGAGCTCCGGCTGCTTAAACGAAGCTCGCACCCGATATCGGCGTAAACCCATTGATTATCCTCCACGAGGTTTTTAATCCATGTTGAAAAGTTAGCCATGTGACGATCGCAATTATTCGCTATTTCATCGTTGTTGTCGATGACGAAACCGGGGATTTTTGTTACGAGATCATCGGAATTTACTATACGTAATACTTTCGTGCCTTGTCTATCCAGGTGGCCTCTGAATCTTCGGTTTCCGACCCGTGGGCCGGCGAAAGATATTACGGAGACGAGGGGGGAGTTCTTGAAGGTTTCCTTGATGTCATAGGCGGCGAGGGTGGCTAGGGAGGCGCCGAGGGAATGGCCGGTGAAGGTGAAACTTATAGGCTCATTGCCGTACATTTTTAGAATTCTTGAAACTTCTTCTCGCACCTGTTTTTGCAGGCTCGGACGATTTCTAATGCTGGAAGTGTACAAACTTAAAAACCCACTTTCCACCATCGGACATGAATGTTCACTTGCCCTGGAATTAGCATTGAGCAAAGGAGTAAGAGTGGCTCGGAGATTTTCCAGCCATTCCAGGCACGTACCTGTTCCCCGGAATGCAATTACGACGTCGCGTCGTCCAAGCCTGGAGATCTCTCTGCTGTCGTTGCACACCGCCGTGTAACCAATCCAACTCGATTGCATGGCCACCCAATTCGGTGCGTTTTCGATCCAACCCGGTAATTGAATCCCAGAAGTAGCTACTAAATTCTTGGTAACTCTGTAACCCGTCTCTGAGAACCCTGATTCATTGAGTAGCTTTCTTTTAGGGTACCGGCACGTAGCATAAGAAGAAGAAGATGGGACAAAATCAAATGATCTATATGCAGCTTCAACGAAATTACCATATCGAATGATCTCACGGCGTAAATTATCGTCGAGAGGATCGAGTAAACCTTCCCAGTTCTTGATTCCTTGATAATCCATCCACCTCTCACTGAGTTTTACTGGAGTTGGAGCTGTGTACAAAGAATTATTTACATTGGAGTTGATAAAAAGATGTTTCAAATTTTTGGGAGACTGGGTTTTCATGTTGAGGTTTTTGTTGCAATTTGTAGGCGGGCATGCAATTTGTGGAGTGGCATTTGAGGTACATGGTCCTCGCACAGTTTTAATGGAGAGACTCATGATTAATAATGAATAAACTCTAACAAAGAGGCTCTCAATATGTATATCACTCGATATATAGTCTTGGATTGGGGTTTTATAGGGATAGAAAAGTGTATATATTCGTCACTTAGCTGATGTGGGGTATATATGTTAAGAATTGATATTATGCCCTCTTTCGTAGCATTAGAAATTTAAATTTTAATCTAATCAAAATTCAATATTTTATCTTAATCAAGTTTCACTATGGGATCCAAAATTTTTGAATCACACATCTCATCAACTTTTATCAAAATACTAAAAATCTGATTTTTATTAATATCAAACAAGAGCTAAACCTTGATGGAGATTAAAATCAGATTTTTGGTAGGTATGTATAAATTAAAATCTAAATTTTAATATAACTGAAAGTTAACAATTAATTTCAATCACATTTAATGAGATTCACAACTTTTCAACCGTACATTTCATCAACTTTTATCAAAATTTATTAATAATATGATTTTAATTTTCACCAAACAAGGGGCTAGATTTTGATAAAAGTTGATGAGATGTATAATTGAAAAATTGAAGATCCTGAAATATGTGGTTACAAATAATTGTTGATTTTTACTTAGTTTAATTCCCTTTTTTTTTTTTGAAATCTCTTTTTTTCCATATTTATTTTCAATTACATATTCTCATAATAAAATAATCTGCACTCAAAATCCAAAATCTAGGTTTTAATTTTTGTACAAAACAGGCTAAATTTCGGCCTGACATTATTGTAGCCTTAAAGATACTACTGATGTGTTTGACACGTTGAATTGTGGGATTGGAAAATATTGATCAAAGATTTAATATCGAATAAAATATAGAGTTAGATTAAATATGCTAAACAACTCTCTGTTGAAAGTATAAAAATAAATATACTTGATAAAAAGATATATATGCATCTATATGCATCTAGAGTAAACATCTATGTTACTTAAAGTGTGTGACGCGTAAGTCAGTAAGTCTATAACCTTGAAGGATTTTTTTTTTATTATTTTTTTATTTATTTTTTACTTTTTTCAGTGCCATCAAAACATTATGTATCCAAGGTGTTTGGCAAATTCTATATGACCGTTATCTCTTTTGTTATTTTTCATTTTTGAACTATGTAATTTCTAGATCTTACGTTGATATGTAAATACACATGTGCCATTACATTTAGCATTCATCCATTTCTTTTTTCCTTGTAAGTTCTATACATGTTTCAATCTTGATTTCAAAAATCAATATCATTTTTTAAAAAAATATTTATATATATTTCAATCTCGATCTCAATTAACATTGATGTTCCCTAGTTTAACAACTTGCTCTGATTCAAAAGTCTAATTTATAATTCGAAGCCATGGTAAATTTATTAGCAATTAGTGCATCACTCGTGCAATACACGAATTTGATTGTTTTTAATGTAATTACTTGAACCGAGGAATATTATTTGTTAGATTTGTATATATACACTAATTTCAGTAACGAAATTATTAATATATACTTAAAATTTGTTTTATTACAATACCATTTAATTTGTCGACGAATCATTAATATCTGTCAAATTAGGTTCACACTCTAGATATCGTTTCTACGATATAAGATTATATCCAACATTTTTTTGAATCGCGCAATTTCATTTTCCAATAGCAATAGTTTTTTCTTTTGATAATAACATTAATTTTAAATTAAAATGATATTCGAAACTAATTGTATGCAATGCTTAGTTACGATGCACAATTCTTCATTTGTAATTGAAATTAGAATATGAAAATAGATCATAGTTTTAGAAAGTCCTCAATTTTCCCCATCTATTGTGGATAGTTTTTCCTTCTGCGGTCAAAGTTTCGAAAAAGTTTGGAAATTATCTATTGAATTAATAAAAATCGATTTTATTAAATTTTATGTCATTTAACCTAAACTTAATTTCACATTTGATGATTAAAAATATGTGTATATGTCACGTACATGGATATTATTATATGCTTATTCAAAATTGGATGAATCTTTGGGACATTAAGGAGAAATTAATTGACTCTTATCATTAAATGGAATGTTATAATGTTGATAGAAGCACGAGGTTGGTTGGGAAGAATAAGCTACAAAACATTAAACTCTTTTGAAGGACCCTATATTTCTTAAGAAAATTAAGCAAATTCAGAAAGGTTAAATTATTATCCAATTCTGCATATTGATTTCGATTAAATTCAATTACTATTGTGTGTATGTGTGCGAGCAGGTGGTGCATGCATAAAGGTTATAGCTCATGCAATTATATGTATTAAAACAAATGAACTTTTTAGTTGTGTTATATGTTTGGCTTAACATATTTTAACAATGAATGTTTCCATTTGTGGGCATGATATTCATGAAAATAATAATTAAGAAAACTACCATAAAAGTGTAAAGTGTATTTATAGATTAGCAATCCTTTTTTTTTTCCTTTTTAATTCATTAATTCATATTTTGGCACTCTACAACCAAAAATATCTTTTATGCAGGCAAAAAAATTGCTAAAGATCTTTGGATCACGAATGTTGTGGAAATCAATGCTACCATAGAGTAAAAGGATATGTCCAATTTACATATTCCTTCAAAATTATATATTGTGAACATTCTCTTGTTCGTTCGTAATTAAATGATAGAGGTATTTGATCAACAATATTCCGTCCTCTTTATTCCGTAAATAAAAGCAAAATTGGAAAACATTTTAATTAATTTATTGACCGATTCATCTCTTCTATATTTAGTTAATATTCAAAAAATTAAAGTTATGGATAAAGAATAACTTGAAATGTGATGTACTTTAAAATTTGGTTGAGTATGCATTCACAAAATATACCATATATATCCATAGTCAAGAAGAAAAAATGATCTGTCAATTCTTCCTGCGAAATTCCTATATTTACTAATGAAAGAACCATTTGCCACATAATTTTTCTATATTTCAACAATTTATTTATTACTGTAAAATATTATTTCAACAATGATATGTAACATAAATTACATATGGACCTCTGTTTACTAACTTGTTCATAAACAAGTTTATAAACAATACATTCTCAATATTGATTTGATTTTTTAGATTTTGGCCGGAGAAGTAGATCAAACTAGAAATGAAATTTCAGAATTAGGCTAATCATAGTCTTATATCAATAAACGGTCACCAGAGTTACGTTCGCGAGGTCAAGATGCTTCTCCTTGTGGTGAAGCGATATTTTCTGGTGGAGGTCCGCCAACGATTAACGGAGGTTCGATGGGCGATGAAGATAAACAATTCTTTCTATTTCTTTTTTAATTTAATTTTTAATTTCATTATAGGTTAAAATTATAAAGTTACTATTTTGCCCCTCTTAAATTTGGTCAAAGTTATTTTTTATGGTCAACTAAGAGAAATTTGGATGTTTTCAATGCATTCCTCCTTCTAATGGGACTATTTTAAAGGTTTGAAATTATGAGTGGTACAAAGTGAAGGTTTGAGTACAGCCTGCTAGAAAGAAAAAGGTTTGGATCGTGCCTGGAATTTTCCCTTATATATTTAAAGAAAATACTCCTAATATAATTTCATCATTTTTCATTTTCTTGTCAATTAGAATTTTTTATTCCATAAATTTGGGTCAAACCAAACATTCTCCATCTTGACCCAAAATTCTAATAAATATAAATTGTCAAAGAATCATTAAACGTCACTTTTTGTTTTGATATCTTTGAGCTATGTTCTTCAACCTTCTTGTCATTACCCACAGATCTCATCTTGGCCACTACACAAACTTTAGCAATAGTAAAAGACTTCACTCGGTGCAACTTCAATCTGGCAGCTCCACCTAAAATTGTATTCCCCATTAACGTACAAATTACCAATTTTTTCCCTCTCATTACTGGAAAATAGTTTTTCTTCAAAATCATCATACCAGCTTTGTCAGAATATTCATAACCCAATACATCCAATGCTCTTAACGATATTAGGCTTCGCTTCAACCTTTAGATATGCAAAACACCCGTTATTCTTCTCACCAATCCATCAAACATCTTCACCTTCACGGTAATCGAATTTTTAATTTTGAGTTTTTACTATCAGCAGCAAAAAATGACAATCATCACATGACTAATAATTATCAAATAAATCTCCATTTGGACACGTGATAGAATCATCTAGAACCCAAAAACCAATTACTAATTGGACTTTCAAAATTAGCTACACATAAAACATCTCCAACAGCATAATTATCCTCCACCACATTTGTTAAATCATAATTTTCTAAAACTTATTTACCATTCCTTTCTTATTCACGATGTTCCGTCAATTCTTCACAATCTCTTCCAACGTGACAGTTCTTGTAATAATAATAGCAATCCATGTCTCTCCTTGAACGAGATTGAGAACGATCCCTTCAACCATAATTTCTTCCTCGTGATTCACCTCTACCATGCGTCTTCTCAGAAGTGGTTAACAAAACCTGATCACAATTTACATTACCATTTAGCTTCTTCATTTTAATTGTCTCTAACAAAGAAATTGAAACCTCATTCATTGTCTAAGTAGATTTTCCAACTCATAACGTGGTCATGAACATCTCTTATAATTTGGGAAAGGAAGACAATCAAATAATCGCCTTGTCTTCATTAATAATTTTTACATCCACATTCAATAATTCAATCACGCATTTATTAAACTTATTCAAGTGGTCCCTAACATTAGTATCGGCATCCATCATAAACTCATATCATTGTTTTTCCATATAAAGGATATTAGTTAGGGATTTAGACATATATAAATCTTCTAGCACTTTCCGTAACCTAGAAGTGCATTCCTCGTTCAAAAACTATATTTTACCTTAGGTACAAGAGTCATTCTAATATTATCGACTTTTTCACTATAAGTTCATCCTAATCCTAATCTTCATCTTTCATCCCTTCTCACATCTCACCATGCAAATCATTGTAAAGTCCTTGTTGTACGAGAATATCTTCAATTGAACTTTTCCAAATATTAAAATTATTCTACTCGTCAAATCGCTCATCTAAGATTTGGAATCTGTCGTCTTCTTTGCAATAATCATAGAGTTTGAACCTTGAGCTATAATACAACTGTTTAAAAAATCAATCTCCACCCCAAATCAACCAACACAGAGGAAACAAAAAAACACAAACAATTAGACAAAAAAGAGAACAAGAAATTTAACATGCCTCAACTGACTGCCGACGGCCATAGGAGAATAACAATTTTATTGACGATAAAATAAACCACTCAATATAACTTTTTCCACCCTCACAACTTTTACTTACACCAAAAAAAAAAATAATAATAATAATTATAATAATAATATTATTATTATTATTATTATTATTATTATTATTATTATTATTATTATTATTATGTGTGTGTGTACATGCCAAAAATAATATACACATAGTTTCCCGTCAAAAATCACTTTCTATATTTAGAAATCTGTACATAATAATAATAATAATAATAATAATAATAATAATAATAATAATAATAATAAGGCAATATGTCAATGATCAGAAGGCCAGACCGGTCGAATCAATTTTAATTAAAAAATTAATAACTATTTCAAAGATCACAAAATTTTCTTTAAAAAAAATGTTATTTTACAAGTAAAACAATATTTACTCATTTTGATTAGTTTTGCACATGTTGCATTTTCTATTTTGATAGTTTTGTCTTTTTTAAATTTTTGATTTGAATTCGATAATATTTTTTATTAAAATGTCATTGTCCTATGTATTTATTTGATATGATTGTATAATTAACATATTTTTATAAATTTTGAACAAAATCACTATCACAAATATATTCTCGTGCATCGCACGGGTGAAAATACTAGTCTAATAAAAATCATGTAAAAACATTACCAAATTATAATTTAGATTAATTTTATAATCGTATTAGGATCTCTTTAAGCCCTTGTTCGACACCCAATGTAATTTAATGGGCAAATTACACACATTCATACTTCTATGCTTAAAAGTTTTAAAATCAGGTATTTGTGAAATAATTATACAAATCAGGTATGATTAAAAAATCATAAAATTTGCTTAAGAATAAACCTAGAACTCTCATTGTCAACTCCCCCATTCAGTAGAGCCGCAACCCCAACTAAATGGAGAGACGCCTCATATGGTGGTTATCACTTCCGGCAAGGGTGGCGTTGAGAAGACCACAACCATCGCCAATATAAGCCTCTCCCTCGCCTATCTAGGGTTCTCTGTCAGCAAAAGAGTATTACCTTATTCCATCAAAGATGTTTCTATTGCTTATGTCTGTGGTGGCGGTTTGAGTAATAGAGTCAGCCTCCTCAGGCTCCATCATCCTGAATTTCTTCGGGTCGGATCCTTCTTGCGTTAGGTAGAGATGGCAACGGGGCGGATCGGGGCCCCGATCCACCCCGCCCCGAGATTTTTTTGCCCGATCCGGATCCGCCCCGTGATCCGTCAAATTTCGGGTCGGGTCGGGTCGGGGCGGATCGGGTTCGGATCGGGGCGGATCGGTCCACCGATCCGTGGACCGATCCGCCAAAAAAAAAAATTATTTATTTTTTATTTTTTTATTTATTTTTAATTTTTTTAAATATATTTTAAATTAAATCTTTTATAAAAAATTTAGAAAATTTATTTTTTTATTAAATTTTATTTATTTTATTGAAACGAGACGTATAGAGGCCGATTCGCCGATTCAACGGATCGAGTTTTTTTACCATCACTTATTGTAATTCTTTCTTCAAATGAAGAACATGAAAAATGTGTTTTCTTTAAAATGCAAAGATTGCAGGTTATTCCCAAAAATTAAAGTTTGCTACAAAATTTATAATATTAGATTTTTATACATGATAAAAAAATTATATTAAAAAAAAATTTCGGATCGCGGATCGGATCAGCCCCGATCCAAATCAGCTCCGTGAATTTTCGGATTGGGGCGGATCACAAAAATTTCGATCCGTCGATCCACGGATCGGGATTTTTTCGGATCGGATCGGATCGGGTCGACGGATCGACGGGGCGGATCGAATTTTTTTGCCATCTCTAGCGTTAGGTCTGGGTCTCCGTTCAATTATAATCTCACCTTTGATTTCATTTATACAGTAATTCATTTCTCTCCAAAGAGGCTGAAACTCTCAGATTTAGAAAGTGCACCGAGTTGTTCAATTTGGACTCATCAGAATTAGATACCGACTTTATATCTGCTTCAATATTAGCATAATCACTTACGAAAAATGGCTCTGTACGTTCATTATTTAGAGATGGTGATGTATCAATTGAACACGTGATGGTTTTAGATTTTTTTTTTTTTTTTAGTTGATGTGGTTATGGTGATGAGATGGTGGAGGTATTGTTGAGACAATGGCGGCGGCGGTGGCGATGGTGATTATGATGATGATGATGGTGATATTGAGATTTAATTGCATTTGTAATTAATTACAAAGTGAAATAAAGTTACAATTGTAATTAATTACAAAATTGAAATATGTTACAATTGTATTTTCAACAGTGATTGTTGTAGTTACTGATTACAAATTAGGTGGTGATCGACGGTGATGGTGGTTGTGGTTAATTTTAATTGTAGTTAAATTTACAATTGTAACTAATTACAAATTGAAATAAAGTTATAATTCATAAGTTACAATTATAATTAATTACAAAATTGAAATAAGTTACAATTGTATTTTCGACTGTGACTATGGTGGTGGCTGATTACAAATTAGGCGGTGATCGGTGGTGGTGGTGGTGGATAATTGCAATTGTAATTGTAATTAAATTTACAATTGTAACTAATTACAAATTGAAATAAAGTCCTAATTCATTAGTTACAATTGTAATTAATTACAAAATTGAAATAAGTTACAATTGTATTTTCGGCGGTGGCTGATTAAAAATTAGGCGGTGATCGGTGGTGGTGGTGGTAGATAATTGCAATTGTAATTAAATTTACAATTGTAACTAATTACAAATTGAAATAAAGTCATAATTCATTAGTTACAATTGTAATTAATTACAAAATTGAAATAAGTTACAATTGTATTTTCTACGGTGGTTGTAGCGGTGTCTGATTACAAATTAGGCAGTGATCGATGGTGGTGGTGGTGGTGTATAATTGCAATTGTAGTTAAATTTACAATTGTAACTAATTACAAATTGAAATAAAGTTCTAATTCATTAATTACAATTGTAATTAATTACAAAATTGAAATAAGTTACAATTGTATTTCCGACAGTGGTTGTGGCGGTGGCTGATTTCAAATTAGGCGGTGATCGATGGTGGTGGTAGTGATGGTAATAAATTGCAATTGTAGTTACATTTACATTTGTAACTAATTACAAATTGAAATAAAGTTACAATTGTAATTAATTACAAAACCTAATTCTGAATTAAAAAGAAATACCTGATTTTGAAAATTATTTTGATACTTGTGTAATTAGTTACAAAATGCATGATTACAAAAATTTTCAAGTTTAAATGTTTGCAATTGTGTACTTAACCCTAATTTAATACATTTTTCTCTCTTCCTTTCAACCACACATTCATTAATACTTTTTTATTTATCTTAATTTTTTAACATACATTTTCCCAAAAATCCCATTTTAATGGGGATCAAATGTAGCGACCGAGAAATTTTAAATAATGTAAAAATCGTGTTTCTCGAAAAAAAAAACGTGTCGCTAAGATTTAACCCCGAATTTTTACTTTTAACTGTGAAGCGTGTTCGTCTAGCCATTGTAAAATAAATTTAAAAATATACTCAAATCGAGTCCAATCTCGAATATTTTAAAGTATCAAATTCTTTATCAGTTTTAAATCCAAATATATAATAATTTTTGAGTCCAATTTATTAAGTCCAATATTTGGTTATTTTGGGTCAAAAATTATGTAATCCAATTTTAAATATTTTCAGTCCAATTATAAATTCTTTAGCCCAAGCTGGCCCACTTACCAACCTAGAAATTTGTGCCCTAACACATTACTGTTCAGATCACTCCATTCTCTCCCTCACAGCTTAGCTCACGCAACCAAAGAAATTCCGGGGTAAAAACCTCTCCTCTTCCACCATGGCTGCTACTCTGTTGAAATTCCACCTTCATCACCAATCCTTCCACAATCTTCAAGCAAGTTGACGTACTCAGCACCACCCACCCAACTACAGCCAAATAGCAGCCACCACCTGTAGCACCCCCACAACCGGCGAACCCCAACCACATCAACCTCCATATCTGTCGAATGCCCACCTACCGACCACAACCTCAAAACTCCACAACCGAGATCGGCCTCCAGCACCACTGCCCTCACCACCGCCAATCACCTCAAAGACCGCCATTGCCCCAACCGCGTCGAAATCGCCACCTCCAACCAAACTCAAGAAAAGCCCAAACTTCAATACCCAATCAAAACCCAAAGCAACCAAGAAATAAATTGACCCAACACTTACCTTGAACCACCTTACCTCACTGCCGGAATCTTCACCGGAAAGCATCCAAATCACGAGTACCCAAGTCACAGCCACTTTCAATTTTCGCACCCAAATATCCACCCTGCTCTCCTTCTTTGCCGCCCTACACCCACCGTCGTCGCAACTCCTCATTGGCGGCATCACCTCCAGTGACCGCCGTGTTTTTGGCCGAGCAACCGCCGGGAAACCCACAAACCCAGCCTCGGTCTACCTCGGTTTAATCAACACCTCGCAGCCCAGTCACATACCTCAACCATCACCGTATCTCGCAGCTAATACCGAACTCCAAATCCTGATTTAAGCTTCGGTCTCGCACGAAATCAGCCCCAAAACCCAGCCTTTTTGTACCCCCATCCCTTGCCGCCGTCTGCCGCTACCTGCCGGCGACGTTGCGCCGGCACTACGCCGGCTGGAAGACCGGATTTTCTCCCCCGCTCGCCCTCTCTATCTCGCCTTTCTCTCTCTCGGTCTGATTTTTCAGATCGTGAATGGGGAGTAAATATTTTGATTTTAATAATTTAACTTCCAGAAATTGCAACTTTGGTCCCGAAGTTTTAAAAGTTATTCAATTCAGTCCCTTTTGGTTTCAAATCATCAATCTCAGCCCTAAATTTCAAAAGTTATTATTTTAACCCCTAAGTATCAAACCCATTTTAGTTCGGTCACTGCTGATTTACTTTATTTGATTTTAAGCCCAATTTTTAAAAGATTTACATTTTAGTCACAAATGTTTAAAAGCAATCCTTTAAGCCTCCATATTTTAAAGTCTTTCGATTTGGTCCATATTGATGATATATATATGTGTGTGTGTGTGTGTGTGTGTGTGTGTGTGTGTGTGTGCGCGCGCGCGCGTGTGCGTGCGTATATTTATAAATCTCAACTTCCAAAAATATTCATTTTAGTCCCTCAACTTTCAGAGTATTCATTTTAGTTCCTCAACTTTCAAAACATCAATTTCAGTCCTCAAACTATAAATTATCATATTTAAACTATAAATTTCAAAGGACTAATGTGACTTATGGGCTAGACGAAGCGTACGGAGATTTGAAAGATTGAAGTCATATCCCGCTCAACTTTGCACTCGTCGGATTTAAGGTAGACTTCGCCCCCACTAATTGATTTATATTATAATTGCATGTGTTATGTGGATTTGTGTGATTTTATGCTTAATTGCATGAGAAAAGAATATCTCTTTTGAGATAAATAATTTAGGTTATGCTGGGCATAACTTATCTGCTAGCCAAGAAAAGAAAAGAATATGTTCATTTGCGTTCACTATGTGATGCCTATGAATAAGAAAAGAATGTCACTACATTATTTGCATAATTTCTTGTTCAATTATCTTGTAAATTAATTATTGACGATGAGTCTACTGAGTATTTCATTTTTGAAATGCTCAACCCGTTATTTTAACAACTTTTGCAGATTTCGGAGACGGTGGCGAGTGATGGGCAATGACGGCAAATTACAAATTGATATTTTTTTTTAAAGTCGTGAACTTTGAAATGATAATTTCATTTTATCAAGAATTGTCAAATTTACAAATTTGTACGAAAATACTTATTACATTTGAATTATCGCTAAACTTTTATTCGATAAATGCGAGATTTAATATTTAATCATTTTCCCGCAACAAAGTTTATTCAAGAATTTAGAAAAGTGACGTTTCCGCGCTCCTCGAAACTCGGGGCGTTACATCAAACAAGGGCTAATTCTTTTCCTAATTTAATTTGATCATTTTCCCTTTCTTGTCAAATAAAAATTCTCTATTCCATAAATTTGGATCAACCCCAACAACTTGCACTTGTTTAATAGAAATTGATTTAAATGAATAGACGTGACTCCTCTTTAACTCAACAATACAAATGAACATTATGTTAATTACTTTCTATCCAATATTTGAGTCCGGTCCACTCTCTCACGTCGACCCATTTCTCTCCTATATAGGTGATCAATTCGCTTGATTCAAAGGTATGTTCTAACCCTAGCCAAATCTCTCTCTCTCTCTCTCTCTCTCTCTCTCTCTCTCTCTCTCTCTCTCTCTCTCTCTCTCTCTCTCGTCCGACCATTGATTTGAAAATCGGAGTGCAAACGATCATCGGACTCTTTTCTTGTTCGACGGCATTTGCCTCTTAACGAAGTGTTCAAATGCTTAGGTGACGCCTACATGGAGAGAATGTGGTTGGGATTCTATTGGCCATGGCTTCGTTGAATTTAGGGGTTCTATTAATTGTTACCATAACCAAAAGACATAACAATTTAGACGTGTAACTCTAAGGTTGCGTTCTCGCCGTTTGTCAGTTATTTTCTATTTTATGTTTTCGAAAATGTAGAAAATGCGCTATGTTGCACTGTTTTCGAAAATAAAAACACGCGTTTTTCACTTTTTTTTTTTTTTTTTTTAAATTCAGCTAATACCACTTTTTTTTCCTTTACAAATTATCATTTCTAATATTATTTATAACTAAAATTTATTTCTATTATTATTTACAAATTATCATTTCTAGTATTATTTATAGCTAAATTTTTTTCTTTTACAAATTATTATTTCTAGTATTATTTATAACTAAAATTTATTTTTACAAAACTCTCGAAATTAGCTAAATAAGAACATTTTTCCTAATTCAAAAACTTTCGAAATAATTTTTTTTTTTATTATTTTAAAGAATCTATATAATAATAGATTTTTAAAAACTCTTTGTTTTACCTTTTAAAATAAAGAATGGATTTGATTCTTTAAATTTAGAAAATCGAAACTCATTTTCTATTCTTACTTTATAATAATGATAGAACTTAATTAGTTACATATTTCAATACTTTACTTATCAAATTATTCCAATCATATTCGAATGATAGGTGATTTATAGCTAAATAAAATATCATTTTTTGTGACCAAGGAAGTTGTTCCTATGACCAAGAAGGTTGTCCCAATTCATAAAATATTATTTTATAAATTTATTCACAAGCAATATAATTACAAGTATACGAAAAAGTTTTCTACAAAATTTCAAATAGAACGTATTTTCCAGCTTTTTGATTTCGAAAACAGTTTTCAGAAATAACAAACCAAACGTCAGGGCTGTAAGCAAAAATCGTCAAACTGAAAAATCGAACTGAAATCACATTTTAGAAATCGTCGATTGGTGTCACGCGGACCCGTCAATGAAATGGTTTTGAACCGAACAAAACCGATCAAAAATGGTTTTGTTTAGGTTTGAAAGTTTTAATTGAGGCTTGAAACCAAACCGGACCGGCAAAAAAATATATAAAAATAAAAGAGGGAAATTTTTTGAAAATTCGGCCATTATGTCAAATTTAATAGTTATATGGGTATTTTGTTAATTTCTATTACATTTATTACCCAACCAGACAATTACCATACTTTAAAATTTAAATAAATCTAATAATCTTCATCTAAAAATTTGATGAATGGTTTGAGTTCGTAACAACAGATAATGATAAGCTTATGTAATTGTTACATTGATTATGTACTCTCTATCTAATCAATAAACATTTTTTTTATTGTTGCAGATTATACTCTCTATTTAATCAATGAACCTCTTTTTTTAGATATGATGATCACGGAGATCTTATTAGGCAATGTTATTTTTTTGGCCTTATAGACATGTATTGTAATGTTGTTGTAACTTTTATTTGTGACATCTTAGTTTAAAAAGATCAACAAAATAACTATATTGTAATTTTACCTTGGTTTCATTTTGATTTAATTAGTATTTTAATTTATAGTAGATTTATTTAGCTCGTTTAGATTTATTTCCAATAAAGTATACGAATATATCGAAATCAATAAACTAGTGGTATAAAAGTAGATACGAAAAAATATATGATGAAATAGGTAGTTCAAGGTTTGAGTTTTTCTCAAACTGTTCTCAAACCGTTTTAAATGGTTTGGTTTATGTTTGAATTTTTTGCAAACCGATTTAAATGGTTTGGTTTCAAAATCTGTCAAAAATCGATAAAATCGGACCGCTTACACTCCCTACCAAACATTTTTTCAGCAATTTTAAAAACAACATTGAAAATAAAAAGCAAAAAATATTTTTAAAAATAAAAATAGAAAACTGAAACATAAAGAGAACGCGACCTAAATATTCCGTGTAGTTATATTGGTGTTAGTCCCAAACGTGTAATAGAGCTAAGTTGATATGGGCAGCTTTTGTTATTTGGTTTTTGGGCAATTGTAATGGCAGTGCTGAAACCATTCCAATCTTTCTCACCCAAAATATGCAACTTTAATTTCTTATCAAAAAGCCAAAAGGGAAAGCATAAAAGTGACATGTAATGACTTCTAGCATTTTATTTTATTTTTTTGGTTGGCAGTGGCCAATATTGACGTCTTTGTCTATTTGTTTTTTAAGAAATAGTTTATTGTATTAAACCAAATTGATTGTAAATTTCAAGTATTGTTCTGAACCCTTATTTAGCCATGCCAAGCTGGTTGGTTAAATTAAGCAATAAAGTGAAAAGTCAAATGCTCAATGAAAGTATCTTACTTTGGTACCATTCCAAGAAAAATCACAATGCGCAATAATGTACGTCTGTATTTTACAGTTTTGATAGAAGATATATAAGAATTCGATCGATAGTAAAATTATTTGTAAATCTTGTCGCGAATAATAATAATGTCACATTGACATCTTCTTTTGTAATAGGAAGATGAGCAAGATTCTAAAGAAGAATAACATAATTTACGCCGTGAGATCATTCGATATGGTAATTTCGTTGAAGCTGCATATAGATCATTTGATTTTGTCCCATCTTCTTCTTCTTATGCTATGTGCCGGTACCCTAAAAGAAAGCTACTCAATGAATCAGGGTTCTCAGAGACAGGTTACCGAGTTACCAAGAATTTAGTAGCTACTTCTGGGATTCAATTACCGGGTTGGTGTTGTTATTATTATTAACCTACCAAGAATTTAGTAGCTACTTCTGGGATTCAATTACCGGGTTGGTGTTGTTATTATTATTATTATTATTATTATTTACATTTCAAGCGAAGTGTAACATCTTGTCTACACGATTTTTTCAATATTCTTTCCAATTGAACTAGAATTCTACCTTGTCCATATACAGGGATATGTTGCCAGAAATTGGTTACCTCTAGACAAAAAAAATATACTACAAAATTAGAGAACGAGTTGGCGTAAGGTGTTGAAGATTAATTTTTCAACAAGAAGATTAAATCCTAAATGTGGGTGATGAATTTCATGAAAAAAAATTGTTATTTATCTTCGATTATGTTTCTAGGCTAGTTTACTTTATATTAGATATCGATCTTGACGAAGCTTTTAATTTTTCGGATGAATGTTTTGATATTTATTTAATTTAATGCAATTTATAAGTTTGAACAATTAATTTCAATTTCATGTTTCTGTAATTATTTGATCACTAAGTGTAAAAATGTTGTGACGTAATTTTAAGTTTAGAAGATTAGGAATTCTTTAGACATATTTTAATTGTCGTAAAGTTTGATATGTGATAGAAATGTATCTCTATATTTTATGTCATCTTTAATTGTTCATGAATTGTTAATCTTTTCCTATTTGTTCGCACTCATCATAGAAATAGAGGTGGTCACATTTAGGGATATATTTTAATTCACTGTTCGAAATAGAGTTTTAAACAATTTAAGAACATTGGTTTTCAAATTCCATGAATTATTACTAGACATTTAAATCAAGATATGAATGATGAAAATAAAAATGGATTTTCGATTCTAACATATTTCTCTCATTAATTCTATACTTCAAAATCGTTTGCTTTTTAATTGAACTCTATTTTACTCGTTAACTAGTTCTTAACCATTCACACGGAATTTCGTATGTATTGAGTTTATTTGAAACAGAACCATAATTCATGTATGTAAATAAAGTCAAAAACAATGATAATGTAAAACGTGAGATCCTATTTGGTAATGTGAAAAATTTTGGTTTTTGTATTTTGTATTTATTTTTATTTTTTTATGGATGTGTGGTTTAAAAAAGTTTAAAAAGTAAAAAATTGTGAGTTTGATTAAGAATGAATGGTTGAGATTGAGTTTGGAAAGTTGTAGTGAAATTCTTCCCGTTACCAAACGGGCTTTGAATATATTAATACGGTACATTTGTCTAAGTTAATAAATCCCAAGAAAATTATTATAAATTTTGAAAAAACTTCCCTAGAAATTACATTTCTTGTTAAATTTATCTGCCCTCCATTTTTGTCCCAAATCAAAATTTTCAATCCTCTGCGATTGGTAACTCTAGACACAACACGTATAACTGCCCAAAACCTAAAACTAGTTTCTTCAAGTATAACATAACATAAGATAGTAATTCACCTTGAATTTTGTTGATTGTCATTACATACAGCACAATAAGAGGGAATTTTCTCCTTCATAATCAAAATGCAACCTAAGGTCAGTGATGTCAACATCATCCTTGAAATAAGAACCTTATGTCTAGCATTGCTCTTGCCAAAAAATTTGCCTCGAGAACATGGTTTCCAGTTCTTGTAATGACCAACCTAATACCATTACATAGCCCCCACAAAATAATCTATGTTTCTTAAGAGCATCACTGGTGCGCCAACCTTCGGGTTCAATTCATGATTTGCACGTCAAAGCACCTAATTGCATTCACAAATTCAGGTGTGTAAAGGTCTTGTAAAATATCAATATTGCGTTCTGACCTACAAGTTGTGTTTGAACTTCAATATTTCCTTGCTTCATCTACATTAAGTGACATCATATAATCATTAATTACCTCCACTACATCAAGAGTAGATGTTAGTATAGCTCATCCTTTAAGATATTCAGTGTCATTTACATCAAAACTGAAATTTGGATATGCATAAAGCTAAAAAAGTAGTCATAATCACCTAACAAATCAAATCATGTTCATCATATCATTTTAAGTGCCATAAATATACAATTAAGCAAACTTTGGCACAAATCCTTCAATCAATACAGATGGTGAGCCCCCTCTCGATTCAAATTTTTCTCCCATCGATATAAAGCAAAAACATATTATTGTATGATTTAATGTTCTCAATAAATTGTTTGCGTCTACTACTATCTCCATATAGAAAATCAGTAAGCACATTATGAGGACGTTGCATATAGCCTATGTTCGGTAAACTAGGTTTATAAACTAGTTTTTTTTTTTTTTTTTTTTTACAATTTTCAATACAACTTTTTAACCACACATCTTTTCTCTCTCCAATTTTTAACTCTCAAAATGCCTCGAGATCTGTGCGCTACAGTGAAAAACCCAATTTTTTTGGCCATATTTCGCCGCCGAACTGATGATCATAAACAACTATTTCAGTTGGAAAAAGCAGGAAAAAAAATCCAAAAATATTAAGTGCTTTTAGGCAGGAAAAACTTTTGAAGACTATTTTGCTTTAATATATAAGTCCCTGTTTGGTATTGATAAAAATTGGATTTTTAGTAAATTTTGATAAAAGTTGATGAAATATGTGGTTGAAAAGTTGTGGGCCCCATAAAAAGTGTGGTTAAGATTAAATGTTGACTTTGAATTATATTAAAATCTAAAAAATTAGTACTACCACACAAGGGCATAGTATATAGATTTAGATTTTAATTCTCAAACACAATTTGATTTATCTCGTTTTCATTAAGGTTAGTGATCTAGAACATATTTTAATTCAATCCACGTGGAAATAATACACAGACACATCTTTTCCCTTGTTGATATCATTGTTATTCCAAATCAAGACTTTTTTCATAATTCACAAATCAGAGCAAAAAACCTTATCTATATGATATGGCTAAGGAAGTGGAAACAAGGGTGGAGAGTAGATGGGGATTGGATTTGGGGATCCATGTTTCCTTCAACATTTGTACTAGGGGTGTAAGTAGTCCGATTTTATCAGTTTCTGATAAATTTTGAAACTAAACTGTTTAAATCGGTTTGAGAAAAACGCAAATATAAACCAAACCATTTAAAATGGTTTGAGAACAATTTGAGAAAAAACTCAAAACATAAACCTAACGGTTTTGTCCGATTAAACCTCCTATTTCAACATATACTTTTTGTGTATCTACTTTTATGCAACTAGTTTATTGATTTCGATAGATTCATATACTTTATTAACAATAAATCTAAACAAACTAAATAAATCTACTATAAATTAAAATACTAACTAAATCAAAACGAAATCATGATAAATTACAATATAGTTATTTTGTCGATCTTTTTAAAGTATAAGATGTTACAAATAAAAGTTACGATAACGTTACAATACAAGTCTATAAGGCCAAAAAAGTAACACGATGTCTAATAAGACCTTCGTGATCATCATATATAGAAAAAAGATGTTTGTTGATTAAATAGATAGTATAATCTGAGACAATAAAGAAATGATTATTGATTAGATAAAGAGTACATAATCAATATAACATATACATAAGTTTATTGTTATCTGTTGTTACGAACTCAAACAATTCATCGTATATTTAGATGGAGATTATTGGATTTATTTAAATTTTGATGTATGGAAATTGTCTAGTTGGGTAATAAATGCCATAGAAATTAACAAAATATCCATAGAACTATTGAATTTGATATATTGGCTGAATTTTCAAAAATTTTCCTTTTTTTATTTTTTCATATTTTTTCGTCGGTCCGGTTTGGTTTCAAACCACAATTAAAAATTTCAAATATAAACCAAACCATTCTTGACCGATTTGGTTCGGTTCAAAACCATTTCGTTGACGGGTCCGCAAGGAACCAATTCGACGATTTCTAAAATGCGATTTTGGTTCGATTTTTCGGTTTGAAGATTTTTGCTTACAACCTTTATTTGTACTCACACTGTATTAAATTTTTGAAGTACGATTACAAATTCTACTTACTAGTAGTGATGGGAGAAAAAATACTCATATTTGGATTTGTCAGCCCCGATCTAGTGCCCACAGTGGGTGTCATAAAATGTACCCACTATGGTTGTGATATTGTCATGTATCCGTGGCAACATCATACATACAGTGGGTGCCATAAAATTTGCCCACTGTGGACACTAGATCAATTTAGTTGGATTTGTTCCTCCTTGTTCCACTACACTCAAATAAAGTTAAGGGATATGGGGAGGAAAAACCTATTTTTGGGAGGAAAAAATGTATTGGCCAATCTTTTAGAGATTCCACCCCATATTTTCCCTAAAGTTTTTCTCCTATATTTTCTCTCAATACTGATATTGCTCTAAGAGCCTTCACACTAGCTACCATGCTACATGAAACCTCAATTCTTCATCGTTAGAGAGTGTCAAAAATTTTGAAGCATCTATTCGGCTAGTGATTTAAATTTGTTTATAAACAAATTTATAAACTACACAATTTACCAAAATTTTTAACTACATGTATTTTATCTCTTTACTTTTCAACCATATTTTTACCTAATAATGCAAATAAACCAATTTTATAATCTATTGTAGCAGCCGAACATAGGCTTAAAGTAAGCTTTAAGTAATGCAATTCGACTTGTCATACTTATAAAAAAATAAAAATTACTTTGTTTGATAAACTTTGTTTATAAACAGTAAAATGACAACATCTCATTGATCATGTCCTTGAAAAGTCAAGAATTTCTGCTGATCAAATATTTTTGTCAACCATTTTTGACTTTACAAAAATATGTGTGTTTTCAAGGTAGAATTTGTGGTTAAAAATTGGTTTTGGAAAATGTATGTGTGGTTAAAAAGTGGGTTGAAAAACGTGTTGATTATAATGGGTGTTATAACACCTTTTGCCGAGCGCACACAATCTAAACCAATATTTGTCCCCAGGCATATCTCCCAGTGGCAAAGGGAAGAGTAGGAAACTTGTTCAGCGCAGTCGGATGTAGGGTTCGAATCTTGAAATAAAGGATTTGTGTCCTGTGGCAAACGAGAGTCATCACTCTTCGTGGGAGTTACTAATACTATCCATCTTAATTTTGGGAGCCTCAACCTGCGATTTACCAATCGAATCAATGATTCAGAGTAGGGTTGGTTCGGGTCTTCAAAGTGTGAGTTACACCTAAAACAATATTTAACTATCTAACCTTGTCGTTAATGCACTTTTAATAGATTGATGGCATGATTGGCATCTTCAATCATGATGAATGGTTTCAGTTGGGTCATTATCAGAGACTTTATAGAGCAATCAATGAAGATAGCTTAATATTTCTGCTCATGGGCCTTAGACAATCGGCTGACCGACCGACCCTCTCAGACAACTCGTCTATCCATATATTCTACTAGACAACAAGTTGGTGGGATACCTCGAGAAAACATTAGAAAAATTATGTTATATGTTTGGTAACACTGTAACAATTATAAATTAATTTTTTTTATATTTTTTAGGTAAAATATGATTAAAAAGTGGAGAGTGAAAATGTATTGTGATTAAAAAGTGTTTTAGAAAATTGTATTGTTTATAACTTGATTTATCAATTGTGATGATTTCACTAAAGAACATTGGCTTAATTGGAATTCGACCTCAAGGCACATTAGTTTTCACTGTTACTATCATGTACTCGTGTAAACAAATACGCCCCCAAGGTATAAAGCTTGTCTGCATTGTGCTGAAGATAATTCGAATATCGAAGAATTATAGACATCTATATTTGAGGTCTATATTTTTCTCTCTCGAAAATGACAAAACAGACACATTTTGTAGAAATCTGATTTGAAGATGCAAGAAAGGTGAGGGGAAAACAGAACATAAATATTGTTCATCAGTCTATGATGTATCTCAAATGGAAAATATGAAATCTATTTATAATTTTTCGTGCAACTCTTCAAGGACAAGTACACACCAGAATTTTCTTCAAATCTAAGAGTTTTTCAAACTGCAGTAGGGGCAACTATATACACACACCAAAAGTTTCTCCAAACTTCCAATGGTGGATTCAGAAACTAGCCAAGGCGCCCGTTCAGAAATATTGTTCAGCTCGGACGGACATCGATAAAATAACTGCATTTTTTGAGTCATCATCCAAAAAATGCCAAAATATCTAAATAAATGTTTTTTCCCGACGGATTCAGCACGAGGGAGCGCTGCGGTTCACCATGTGGTGGATCCGCCATTGCTTCCATAGTCTTTCTTCATATCTCAAAATCCTTCAAATTGCAGTGGGACCAGTTGGCCTCACTATATAATACTTACTTCTTATTTCAATACAGTTTTATTTTTATTCTTTACTTACCAACGGACAACGATACTAAAGTATGCGTTTTAGCAAATCGCAGGTGATTTTTCGAAACAGAACCTTTCTCTGGTAAGGTAAGTCAATTATTGATTCCTAAAAGTAAAACTAAACATTGTGGATTTGAATTCATTGCAATGCACATTTGGGTGTCGGAGGACCGAAGCATGCAATGAACAGTAAATATTTTGGATGTATCTTCTAGTCTAGACTATAGTGAATAATTAAAGCTTTTTGGTGTCTGGTGAAATGCAGGCAAGAATGCTACACTGCTGCAAATCAAGATTTTGACATGAACCAAATTCCCACAATGAAATGAAATCTGCGGGAGATGTGTGTGTCTAAGAGTGGCACAATAAAGAAGTTTTATTGTCTCACATTCAATAGTAAAAGTACTAAAAAAAGGTCATTTTGCACTTTCTTGTATGTTAAAACAAATTGGAACTCCTACAATGTCCCCTTTTTTTTTTTTTTTTGGTATTTAATAATTCACATTTATTTTATTTATTTGTATGTGATTATTATATTTAATCAATATTAATTTGTAAATTATAATAATTAAATAATAAACAATACATATTGTATACATAAAATTCAAATTTTTAGTTTTAAATTTCATGATTTAGTAAATGTTGTATTTCAATTAATTTCATATTATTTTTAATTTTTAATTTTATTTTTAATTAAATAGAAAATGAAATAAATTATTTGTATAGATATAAATAATAAATTTTAAAAAAAAATACTATTCATTTAGTTAATTAGGAGTTAAGATTAATCCATGGATATTATTGGATTTATTTAATTTAAGCCCCCTAAATTTATAAATTGGGCCTTTAAAGTTCTGCGTTATGTAATTCAGTTTCAAAAGTTTAAAATTTTCTAAATTGGCCACTACAATTTTGGAAAATCTCAATTTAGCACTCAATATTTAGAATTACTTCATAATTGGTCTCTAAGTTTCTGAATTTTCCAAATTTAATCCCTAACATTTTAAATTTTACAATTTAGAGTCCCTCAAGTTTTAGACTTTCAAATTTTAGGTCCTTAAAGTTTTGGATTGTTAACCCTTAGGCCCTTAAAGTTCTAGGAATTAAAAATCTGGCCCTTAAAGTTTAGGATCTCGAATTTTCTTACTCATAAAATCCTTAAAATCCATCAATTGTCTTGTACTTCGAAATAAATCAATTGAAACAATACATTACCAAAATAACATCTAACCACGCATTTCTCCAAATTAGTTTCCAACTACATATTTTACCTTGAAAGTATCACGTTCTTTGTTTACAATTTTTTTTTTTTTATCAAATAGATACTTAATCATCTCGTACGGAAACAAGGGATCAAGTACATGACATTTATGTACATAATTGTCAATAATCACAAGCATGCATAATTCTTAGTTGAGAGAGGAATTTCCAAGAAAGACTACAAGTGAAATTCTTTATTTAAAAAAAAAAATCAAAATAAATAAATAAATCAAACTTCATTGGGAAAGAATGGGAATGGAAGGACAACAACACAGATATTGAGATTTTTAGAAATTCAGAGGATAGAAATCACAGCCAATAAATGAAAATGGCATAAAAAAGTGATTGACTCTAAATTCATATAGCTTGTAAAGGAGACTATAGGAATCCATATAAAAGGAGCCTTGATGTATAAAACATTAAAACTTCAATTTAAGAGCAAAAAATATGGAAAGTTGATTATCAAAAAAGGTAAAACAAACTACTTCCCATACCAGTAACTATAATTGCTTTGTACTTTAGTTACTACAACAATACATTATTATATGTTAATAGCATCACTGCTCAGAATAGATACTATTGATATCTTTCAACATTGTTGTAACTGAAGTACAGAGCAATTATGCTTCTAATCATGTGTGTGTGTGTGTGTGTGTAATTGCTATGTACTTCAGTTACTGCAACAGTACATTATTATATAATAATACCATCACTGCTCAGAATGGATACTATTGATATCTTTCAACAATGCTACAAGTGATGTCATAAAATTTTGATTTTATACTATGGCCGTAAATATTAGAACATTATACAATGAATACTAGACATTTGTCTTATGAATGACTAATAAAATAAAAAAAAATAAAAAATAAAAATGATCTTAATATATACGAAATGAAAGAATAATTATTTTTAAAATTTATGACTTGCCATATACATTCCCAATCCTAATTATGTGGTGAAAAAACCCAATAGCTATAGCAAGAGTAAGAATTGTGAGGATCCAATTATCTATGCTAGATAGATTTGTCCACGTATATGTTCTGAGGTGTGAGGATTCTTTACATGTGGGAAGCAACCAAGAGCATAACATTGCTTAAAAATATAGAATGTGGCCAAAATGATAGCCTGACAAGCAACAATAGTTGCGAGGGTGGAAATAATGAAGACAGGCCAAAATACACTATCTGCAAGGAATCTCATATTCTCTCCACCTCAAACGAAGTACAGTCAAGCGATTCACAACTCTACAAGATCTACCGGCATAAGAATATGTATTCTAGGTCTCTCATCAAACAGGTATTACATTCTTAATATCCCAGCATAAAGGAACAGTTACTGCATTCTTATTATGCACATTCGCAGCGACATGTTGTTTTGTTCATAAAAATATAAGTACACATCAGTATTCAAAGCAGCTATAAATCGAGCCTAATCAACAAAACACATAGAACTGTGCATAGCCTGAGTCAAATTTGTTCCAACAGCTTCAAGAACAGATACTGATGATAAAAGTACAATAAAATATATGTATATATAATTAGTCGTTAAGACACTAAAACAGTATTTTTGTACAAGAATTGGAAGTAATAACAAATAGCAAATGCACAAACGTACATCAATAGGGAGGATGAATTAAAAATATATGTATATCAATTTCATAACAACGATGTTTAAAAATCCAACTAAAAACAGAAAATGGAAGAATGCTAAATATAAGAAACAAAATAAGTGACACGAAAAAAAAAAGATAGAATGAGAAACTGCTTCAACTTAGTGAGAATGGAATCAAGCAATTTGCTTTGTTGGGATGAGATAGGGAATTTTAGGTGAAAATTGGAGACGAGGGTTTGTAGAATTTTTGAAGAAAGGCATGGGCGATTTTGTGGATAAATGGAGCAAAGTACAAAGGAAAGATTTCAGGGGAAAAGAGAGAGAGGTCAAAACGGTGCATATTGGACAAAAGTGAACAATGAGAATTCCTTCACTCTTGTATACTTAGTGAATCATCCCGTGCATACACGGGAAGAAACGTATAATTTAATGCGAAATTAAATGAATGCTTAAACAAAATAAATAATATTCACAAATAAAAGATAAGTTCATCATTTATTAGTTTCATGTGTAGACATTGGCCTTTTAGGAAGAAGTCTTACATGCGAAAATGATTATCTCTGACTCTTATTGATGGTCATGGACAATCAATGAAAATTGTTTTTTTTTTATTTGAAATCTAATAGGTATTCTAGAATTCGAAGAGCTCAACTACATTTTTTACATAAAGAACTTATGTCTTGCACTACTGCCAAATAGAATTTGACTATCTAGAATATTATCGTCAAGTTTTGTAATGCTTATCTACTCTCTCCTCGAACGAAAAATCCACCTTACAAAATGAACACTTAAAGTAGGATCTCCAATATCCATGTACTCTCTCCATTCAAACAATAGATGAAAAAGTTAATAATAGAGACTATGCATATAAAAGATAAGATTCATTATTTTGACCATTGACAATGAAAAATAACACGTATAATAATAATAATAATAATAATAATAATAATAATAATAATAATAATAATAATAATAGATGAAAAGGTTAATAATAGAGACCATTCATATAAAAGATAAGATTCATTATTTTTGTTATTTCTTTTACAATGTGATATACATTTTCATCCAACCCAAAACTATTCTAAATAGCTCAACATTAGTTAACACATTTGCAACCCTAACAGTGAAATTTGGAACCTAATATAATTAGATGATTAACTACTCTTCATATTCAAGTGTATCGTTGTTGTGATAAGGACGAAATCCTAGAAAATCTCTTAACAATCATCTTGTATTATCCGACTACACCAAACTGAAAATCTCATGTGATTTGAATATTCTCATCTCATGTTCTCCTATAAGATTTACCACTGCACCAAAAATTTTCTTTAATAAACTTTGGTTAAACCCCAAAATTGCAAGAAATCTTTGTAGATCGAAGATGCTTCGATGAACTCCTACTTATATCCAACCTGGAAAAGATAAGATCTAGTAGATCCATTCTTCGTTCTAAATAATTTTGCATTTTATATCATTTTCAAAGCTTTCTCTATAATATTATTGTTTTAATAATTTTTTTCTTTTTTGTTCGAAACCAAGATCTATGTTCAACAACTTAAAATATCACAGATCTTGAAGAAGATAGCAGTGCCAGTCCTTTTTACTTTTTCAAAAAATAATTTACGAATTTTTCATTTTCAACTGGTCTTTAATATTAATAAGCTTTACCATCACTCCAGAAAATTTGAATCATAAAATGTGATAAATAGAAGGTGGAAGTGGAGGGGTCATGTTAAACAATACACATTTTTTGCAAAGAAATAAAAGAGGTTGTACATCGAGAAACAGGAAAAGAAAAAGATATAGAAAACAAAGATACATAAACAGATTTTGAAAAAAGGATCAAGCAAAAAAAAAAAATATAGATTCTGGAAAAAAGATCGGAGTTTAGGCGTCGGCTGTAAAACGACGCCAAAAGTCATTAGTACAGACAGACTCATTTGCGTCAGTTGTAAAACACAATATGCATCGGTTGTAGAGGTGATGTATATGACGCAGATACGTAAAATCTTGACTTTACGCGTCGGTTGTTAACCGAAGCCTTTAGGTGTCGGTTGTAACCTTACATAAAATCTCTCTACTTTTCAAGTTTAGTTAATTACCTCTCTCGAGTGAAACCAGCCCTAATTAGTGGAATTAACCTACTATATCTCTATGTCAATTAAAAACACACTAATTGCATTAAACCTTTGTGAAAATAACTCAATGGATAATCTAGGGTTTAAGGTATATCTCTATCATTAACAAGAACCTATAGCAAATATTGTATTGATCTAGAATACACAACAAATTCTCAATAATTGCACATCCCATGAAATTCAAGCATAAATTTGGCCACAATAAATGCAATTCAATAATACAACAATAAATGCACAAGATAATAAATAACTTAAATTCTCAATACAAGCATTAATATCAACTAAGCTAGGTCAAGCTTCATCAATCATCCCAACTCAAAATAACTTAGCTCATAATGAAATAACAATAAAACTCAAGAATTAAATATATCATGATTTCACCAATGGATTCAAATATATGAAGAAATATGAAGATTTATAATAAAAACTTCCCTTCAACAATGATTGAAACTTCAAAACATCAATGTTCTGTCACAATGTTGCAAGTATGTCTTCACTTCATCAACATTCATCACCCGAAATATACAAATACAAGAGAAAATTACAAGAGAAAAGTGAAGAAGATGAAGAAAATTGAGAGAAAAATGTTTTTGGGATTGAAAGGGGGCAAGAAGCTAGTGAAAACCCTAGCCAAAATGCCTTAAAATTGCCCAAAATCGTGTAGATCCGTGTTCAACAGCGTTTGGATCGAACCGGGTCACACCAAAATAGTTTTCAAAATAATAACCGCACGATCGCGCGGTAGACCCTGAAACACTCAGGTCCAATTTTGGGCTCCAGTCGCGAACGCGGCCTGGTTCGAACCACGTGTTCGTGTGGTTCAGTTAGGCATGGTTTTGCAGCTTAGTCCTTCAATAAATTGCAATTGAGGTCCTCCAACTTTCAATGTTGGTCAACTTGGTCCCAAAATTTCCGATTTCTTTCAAAAATGTCTTGTAAAATTGCATCTAAGGTCCTTCGACTTTTTGGAGATGTGCATTCTGATCCCTCTTCTAATTGCAAATCTATTCCTGAACTTCTAAAAACTAACACCTTGGTCCCTTACTTCTTTGCTTTGCATGTTTTGGTTCTTTTCCCTCCCATTTCTTCAATTAATCATTCATTTAACTTCTTTCTTGTGCTTTCTCCATGAAGTTGAATATTAAACCTATTAAATCACAAAATATGCACAATTAAATAGGTATTTGTCCAATTTACTCAAAAAGCACTACCATAAATGTATGAAATATGCATGTATAATGCACTCAACATATAATATTATTCACCGTGAATTTTTTATAGGTGATTGGTTACGATTTTAAATTTGCAATGTCAGTAATTTCATTTAGACACTATTTGTGAGAAAAATGAAGTTAAATGAATTTTGTCCTTTTGGGTGATGGGGTTAGCAAACAAAACAAACATCATCCTTCTCCTAACTGTGATGGGTATTCCCGTCACACACACATAGGGTGGGCCCCACACATACAGGTGGGGTCCACTTGTGACCCAGATAGGAATACCCGTGGAGGATAGGAGAAATTTTTTTGCCAAAACAAATGTGAGGGTTGCAATATTAACAATCTCTTCATGGAAAATTTGATTGGTCACTTTGCAAGGACATGTAGAAAGTGATATGTTGACATTTATAGCCTCTGTTTGCTAGAGGTAGGTTAAGTTTTTGATGTAATTAGCAATCCCATGAATAAAAAGATTTATTTGTAAAGTACCAATTAGAGTCAAAGTACGGTAGTTGATTTAGTTGAGTATTTGGGTTCAAGAAGAACAAAGAAGTGTTCAAGAACACTTGTGATGCAATTAGAAGTTAAATATTAATTCAAATCCCACAAGGATAATGATCCAAATTTTCAGTTGGAGGTTAAGATTCAATTTTCGCATAGCAAACATTCGAATTGGAAAAATATTATTTCCACAAGAATTGTAGATATTGAGTTATCTTTCCAGCACACTTTGAATGGATTCCATCGGATATCAGGAGAGGAAGATATGACAAAAATATTGAAGGTTATTGAATCTAAACAGATTCTATTTTGCGAACTTTAAGGTTCATTCAATCCTAAACTATCTTAAACACTTCATACTATATATACCTAAGCCCTATGAACGAGAATTTAAGGGTTTTTGTCTATTTTTCAGAGCCATAATATATAGACATCCAATCTTTGATCCTATGATTTGATAATCCAAGAACCAAATTCATCATTATTTAAATCTCTTAGTTCTTGTGATCCAACGACCCAAATTAAGAAAACATCACTTGTTCCTAATCTAAAACATGTATCCTTATAACCTTAAGGAATACTTCTTCAATTGTAAACTTCATAGGCTCTAAAGGTTGAAGAAGGTTGGACTACAAGCGCAGAAAGTTAATAAGGACAGAGAGTTTTTGGGGTATTCACTTGAAAGAAGTATCAAGATCTGGAAGCTACTGAAGGTGTATCTTGGGTAAGAAGGGGTATATTTGCATTGTCTAGCAGGAGAAGTTGTATAAATCTAACTGTAACCGAAATTGCTTATAGTGAAGGTAGTTGGCTTGGTCTCGAAATTTTTCCCACGTTGGGTTTCTCCATCATCATATTGTGTGTTATTTACTGCTTTACGATATTTGATTGTGGCATCAAACATAGTATAATTGAATTTGTATGTTTAATCATTTATAAATTACTAAAAGTGACGATTTCATTATTAATAGCGACAATTCCGCACATAAGGTTGAACTTTGGAGTGTCCCGAAACTTTCAAGGTTGAACTCAAATTTTAGGAGTTACTACAGTCCTTATCCTGAGAATTTGTATAAGATGTAAATCGTGGGATGTGTCTCAGTGAAGCAGTGTTGATAGCTCGCTGTTTAATTGCACTTGCAAGGAACCTTATACTAACTAAATGTAGGATTTGAACTTCCACCCTGCAGCAACCAGCTCGGCTGAGATCTCTCACTCTCACCTTTCAACCAACTAAGCTATATCCCTGGGGCAACTAGAGGTCGTTTATAAATTTTATTTATAATGGTCACGTAGTAATATTTTATTGGGCAATATTTTTAAAAAATAATAATTTTGTCTGATCAAAATTTCACTAATTGTTTTATACTTAAAAATAATGGATCAATAAAATGTTAACACGTCACTATTTATAAACAATAAACGATTTACCAAACAAAATTTATAGAAGTACTTGCACGAACGTTGTTGTTGGTTGACAGGTTTTGGGAAAAGAAGAGTTGTTTCGTAGGGGAATTTCCCCATTTTTTCTTATATATTATAACATAATGTTTTGTGGATTTTGCTAGATAAATCTTACACACTTAGACAGTTGCTTAGGTGGCAAAATTTTGATCTTTCAATTCCCACGTCTTCAAAATCAATATATGCAAATTCATATGTCAACCCTTTTATAAGATTCATTTGTACAACTTGCATTTTCCATATGATTAACCAGAAAATTTTTGTTACCCGTCCAAAACACAACAGGTGGGGCCCACCTGTTGTGGGCCCCCTTGTTGTGTGTGTGATGGGTTTGTCTGTCCACGGACAATAAAAACAATAATGCTAGAATCCCAGCATGCCCAACCGCAGCAGTCACCTCGCCAATTTCTCGTGGGTAAGTGACGAGATATCGGGAAAATTGAAAATGTTAGATAAAATTGGAAAGAAAACGCAGCACTACAGAAAACGATTTTGGCACCTCAGCTCACTTTCCTGATTTCAGCATCGCACCTGAGCTCCATCTTGGCTCCAGAAAATTGATTTTTGCATCACCTCTCCCGCCGCAAAACATTGTTGTCGTCGTCGCGCCGGTGATAGCATTCCTTTCTGGCCAACCAAACATGGAATCAGGTTAGTTGCGTAAACATCGAAGAAATGCTGAAGTGATGAAATTATATAATTAAACTGGTGTAAAACCTTAATCCATACGTGGTTTACACTTACAAAAGAAATCAGAAGCTGAAATGTTATCACAAGACCTTGATTTTAGGATTTTACTTTGGGTTCTGAATATCTGTTGTGTTGAAAATGTGTTTGGAGAAAAATGCTTTTTAAGAAATGGGGGCCAAACAGTGGATATGAAAGCCTATTTTTAGCTGTTTGGCAACACGAAAATGATATTGCGTGATTGTGATTTGCTGGTACCGAATATAACCTCAGCGAAGTAGATAATTTATCGTTTTTAAATTTTCCATTACAATCTAGGTAGTATATATAAAACCAGGTGCAAAAATTAGGAATATGAACAAATAAAAAATGCTAGAGATTTTGTATTTTCAAAATCCACTTCTGCTGGTGTTAGGGTTTTTAGCCCCCTACATAGTACCAATAGCAATCTTGGGTGGGTGAAGGGATAAAGTACATAGAGGGAAAGTTTGGCCTTCCCTCTTAAATTGCTTCCAAATTGACCTGTGTGAACTACTGAGGAAGTGCCATATATCAGCAAGTTGAGGAATAGTTGTTTAATTTTACAAAATCATGTGATAATTGTAGTAGCAACACGAGCCTCAGGGAGGGTCTGTCCCCATGTAAATTATGATGGTACAAATTTTACTTTGTTGCCTAGGTTGAGTAGATGGATATAATGGTAATGCTTGAGTAGTGCAGGGTTTGTTTCGGTTATATCGGTTTACAATGTCCGGAAGAATTGGTGTTGGTTTCCTATTTTGTGTCAGTGTCATATTTTGTTCGGTTTGGTTTGTAGTTCTCGTTTTCAATTTTTATTGTTGAGTGGACACTGAATTTAGGTCCTTGAATTTCAACAGAAAGTCAATTTCCCTATTCAGATGATGAGCTATTAAACACAAACCTCGTGCTTGACAATGATGTGAGTTCAAAAGATAATGAGGAAGGGACGGGAGAAGATCGTGAATTGAACGCGGATGAGGACAATGAGGTTGTGCCCATGGTTGGAATGAAATTTAAGGACGTCGAAGGATTGTATGAATTTTATGCAAAGTACGCTTACCGTGTGGGATTTCCGGTTAGAAAAAGAAATTCGAGGAAGGGTGAGGATGAGGTATTACGAAATGTAGCAATTGCATGCTCACGGGAAGGTAAAAAATTGTGTACCACTAGCAATTCTCTGAAGCCGCAACCAACCATGCAAACGGGGTGTAAAGCTAAGTTGACAGCTTCTTCGGACGTTAATGGAATATGGCGAATCACGAAGGTTCATCTAGAGCATAATCATTTATGTAGTCCTACGAAGTCTAGATCCTTCAGATGTAATCGAAAGCTTAGTGAACACGTGAAACGGCAGCTTGAAGTGAATGACATTGCAGGAATACCCTTACATAAAACTTTTAACTCGACTATTGTGGAGGCTGGGGGCTATGAGCAGGTGACACATATTGAAAAGGATTGCAGAAACTACATTGAGAAGTCCAGACGCTTAAGACTGGGAGATGGGGATGCCGCAGCTATTCAAGCTTACTTTTGTAAAATGCAAGCAGCTTGTCCGGGATTTTACTTTTCACTAGATTTGGATGACGAGAGCCGTCTAAGGAATGTTTTTTGGGCCGATAACAGATGTAGAGAAGCGTACAAAGAATACGGAGATGTTATCACGTTTGACACTACATACTTGACTAACAAGTACGATATGCCGTTTGCCCCGTTTGTAGGCGTAAATCATCACGGGCATTCAACATTACTGGGTTGTGGATTGGTGTCTAGTGAAGACACCGACACTTTTGTTTGGCTTTTTAGCACTTGGCTTCAATGTATGGATGGGAAGGCTCCAAGTGGGATAGTAACAGATCAAGATAGAGCTATGCAGAATGCAATAGCAGTGGTGTTTCCTGGCACGAGGCATAGGTGGTGTCTCTGGCATATACTGAAGAAGCTACCTGAAAAGTTTGGCTATCACAATCACAAAGCCGCGATAATGTCAACGATACATGAGTTAGTTTATGAATCACAACATGATTCGGAATTTGAAGATGGTTGGGCTCGGATGCTCGATGACTACATGCTGAATGAGAATGATTGGTTGGCCGGACTTTATAGAGAAAGAAGGCGTTGGGTACCCTGTTATCTAAAAACAAGCTTTTGGGCAGGGATGTCAACGACTCAAAGGAGTGAGAGTGTGAATGCATTTTTCGATGGGTATGTAAAATCGAAAACATCGTTAAAACAGTTTGTCGAACAGTATGAGAGAGCACTGCGATGTAAAGCCGAGAAAGAATTCCAAGCAGATTGTAAGTGTTTCACACAAGCAGTTCCATGTGCTACAAGGTATGAACTGGAGAAACAGTTTCAGTCGGTCTACACAATTAACAAATTTAAGGAATTTCAAGAAGAGTTCACAGGAATGGTGTATTGTCAGATTGTAGGTACTTCTAGTATTGGTATTGAGAAGATGTATGTTGTACAGGAAGACCATTTTTATGATGGAGGTTCGAAGATGAAAAAATTCGTTGTTTCATTTGAGGCTGGAAGAGTTCAACTTGGTTGCAGCTGTCACATGTTTGAATTTAAAGGAATTCTATGCAGACACACACTCCTTGTGTTGAAGTTAAATGGTGTGACTTCAGTTCCGGAACGCTATATCTTGCGAAGGTGGAGGAAAGATGTGAGCAGACTCTACCAACGGGTTAAGGTTAATTACGCTGGATGGAAAAGCACCCCTGCTCAGTTAAGATATGATCAAGTATGTCGTACATTCACAAAGGTTGCGAACCTGGCCGTCGATGATGAAAAGCATACTACTGATCTGCTTTCCTGGTTGGAGGAGAAATTCAATGATTTAACGGTATCAAAAGCAGATGAAAATAATGTGGGTCTAGACCTTCTCCAGGAGACATCGGAAAAATGTGTGGATACAACCTTGATTTTAGATCCGAAATGCACAAAATCTAAGGGAGCTCCCAAAAAACTTCGGAAAAAAGGGCCATTGGAGTGTAAATCAAATAAATCGCGAGTAAGTATCACATAGTTGACATGTTCCAATTATTAATTTACCATTTTTTACTTTGTCATCATTTTAATTTTCCACCATGTATATTCTATGTCAGGGACGATCCACATCATTCAGAAGCAGGACCAGCCTACAAGATACTACTAATCTTGTTCATACAGTAAGTCAAGCATCACAAGCAGCTCAGTATGTCATGATCAGTCCTCTTTCATACACGCAACAGATAATGGTAAGATTTCATAACTACTGTGACCAGCTTTTAATGCGTTTGGGGTTATTTTTTCGCGTATGTTTATTGTCCAGGATTTTGTGATTTGCAGGGTGCACAGCCACAGTCGTGGTATCCAGCATGCGGAGGGAATCCATTTCCCACTGTAGAAATGGGAAATGCTTGGAATTCAATCTTTCAGCCACAGGTTCGACCCTTTGAAGAGGAGCACGTTGGATCTTCAGCTGGAACGGAAAATACTGACAGAGTAGATTTTTGAAGAGAAGGAAAATGTTTTCCAATTACATATTTGTTTGGAGTGGACATTTAATATGAATCTGTACACTACGATTTTAATCTAGTTGTATGTTTAGTACTTCGTATGGTTTGTCGAAAATGCTTTGAAATGATTGTAATCTTGTCTCTTGTGACTTTGTTTTAAATGCAACTTTGTTTGAATATTGTGACTACATGCAAATGTTAGCAGGTGTTTTCATTCTCCGTGATATTAAAATATGGATGTTCAATGACAGGGATCTACACTTTGCTCACTTTCTAGATAGATCTATGTCTTCCTTCTTCATTTTCTTAATGATTGGAATGGTGGGGAAAAAGAGTTAGGTTCCAAGGGTGCCCTGTCTATCGCAGATTCTATGTTGAAAACTGCATGCAAGTGATCATGCCCACTGTTGCGGTTCTTAGACAGGCTGTATGCTAGTTTGTATATTTATCGAAACATTAATTGTAAATGTCGAAGCCATTGTCAAAAGCAACCAAAAAAATCTAACAAATAGCTAGTTTACTACAACAGAGTTTGCCAAACTACAAAGCGTACTTGACACAGAACATATACATTAGCTTGAAGGATACATAAATACTAACTATTAGCTTGATGGAAGCCCAGTTCAGATTGCAATTTCCAAATCCAGAATTGCTTGGATCAATTCAGGAAAAGATTCATGATGGGATTTTTGGTCTCAAACAAACCCCAGGGGCGATGATGAAACATCGGGTCGGTTTTTTTAGTTTTGTAGGCCTTCGGCCCATGATCGAAGAATTATTTGCCTCAATTAATCACAATATGTGTAACTCACGAGAATGACAGGTTAGAGACTTTATCACTTTACCTTGAGGTGTTAATTGGGTCGTTGGCCCTATTGCTCGGTAGGTGGATCCGATTGGCGGCCCGGGTTTAATTAGGCCCTCGACCCATTCTCCTAATTAAACCTAAACCTACCCTATATCTATCCTACGCTCCTCACCCTCTCGGTCAAGACACAACTCACGCACCCTAAGCCTCTCTCTCGCCTTCTTCGTGACCGATAGTGCTTGGCTTTTCCTTTTCTCTGTGAAAATTGGTAACCCTACGACCCTGCTCCATTTTCTCGGCCTCCGGTTTGCTGCCTCCGTTGTGGTTGGCTGCTCCTTCCTTTGCTGTCTCCGTGCGCGGCTTTGTTTGCACCGTGTCTTGGTGCGTCCGGCTTAGGGCCTCTGCTGGTGCAATTTCTTGGTAAAAATTCGTAGGTTACGGGTTTCCTCGGAGTGTGCTCTTCCCTGCTTCGTGTGGTGTTGCTGAGATTGGTTATTGGGGCAATTTCTGAGCCATCGGTTTGAACTACACGATTGTGACATTCATCAAGTTTTAGGGAGTTTTTCTTATTCTTGATTCTTGTCAATATTATCATTCCAATTACTTGTCATAGATTGAGAATAATCTTGTTTACTTTGTGTTTGTGCAAGGTTGATTTTCTCCACAAAGTGGTATCAGAGCCAGAAAGATTGTTTGGTGGACGCACGATCGAGTGGATGTGACTCCCTAACAATGGCAGATGAATCGAGATGATGAGCCTCAAGATGAAGAATTCCTGTGGTTTCTCACGAGATAAAAAGATCCATGGTAACATAGTGTGCAGCGGCTATGGTGGATTATCTCGGTGAATGGTGATCTCTCTCGGCATGAGGAGATGTGACGGGATTTATCTTGAGGGAGGGCTAGGTGTAACTCGTGGGCTTTGTTTGAGTGAGGGATTGTTGGGAATGCAAATAATCTCACATCAGTTGTAAAGAAGGAAATAAACCACCATATAACCCAAGTGTGCTACTCCACCCATTACCAATTGGTTTTGAGTTAAAACCTCACTTGGGCCTGGGGTTTGGGCTTGTGACTAGGCAAATTGAAATATTCATGGTCCCAACAATTCACATTACAACATTCATACAAACACATGTAGAATGGAGATATTCCCCCTAAAATCTCTATGTTTGTTTGGAGATTATGGCACAATTGGATATCGGTTGATGAAATTATCAAACAAAAATTTAATGTCCAAATGGCTTCCCAATGTCAACGTCGTAATGATCAGGAAACTATAAGTCATGTCTTTATCAAAGGAGCTATAGCGAAAGAGGTTTGGAACTATTACTTCAATAGAGAAGGACTGAAATTTCCCAGCTGCAATCATCCTAGGGCCCTGTTTATGTACAGGTGTATTCACAAAAATTCCAAACCAGATGCTGCCTTGATTTATTTGCCTTTCTTTTTCCTTTGGTTCCTATGGCTGGAAATGAATGGTGCCAAACATAAGGGTATTAAGATGAGCCATATTTGGGTTATCAAAAGATCCAACTGTCTACTAGAGAGTATATACAAAGCAAGACATATCCATTCCCCATATCAGAAAATTGCTTCCTTTGTCTCGTGGTCTAAGCCACCAAATGAATGGGTTAAGTTGAACACAGATGGCGCCCTATAAAATGATCTTCAAGCTAAAGGTGGTGGTATCATTCAGGATTGGCAGGGAAAGGTTCTATGGGGATTCCAGGATTTTTATGGCAAATGCACGGTTATTGAAGCTGAATTAAGGGCAATCAACATGGGGATTGATATTTGCATTGGCAAAGGATGCACTAATGTATAGGTGGAAGTAGACTCCAAGATTGCACTCAATCTTTGTACTGGGATTACCACTAGCCCTTGGGATACTCATTTTTTAGTTGCAAGCATCCAACATAAAATCCGAACCATCAAAGTCAACTTGATGCATATATGGAGGGAAGGAAACAAGGTAGCAAATAGGTTGGCTAACAGTGGATACAAAGAGAAGTGCTTTAAGCTGCTGAAACCAGAGGAATTCCAAGGTGAAGTTAAAGGTTTAATCCAGTTGGACAGAGATGGTGTTCCAGCAATCATATTGCATAAGAAGTCAGGATAGGGACTACTCTGATGTTTGCAGGTTTATTTGGCTTTAGTTTACTTGTAACTTTCTTTCTGTCCAACAGTCATCTTTTAATTACCATGCCTGTTTTAGAGATGTTACATGTAAGGTTCTATAAATTTAGATTGCTTGTTTGTAAAATTGAGGTAAGGTTTGGCCTCCCTCAGTGTACCTTCATTTTGATATTCAATAAAATTTTATCCTAAGCTTAGATTTTCAAGCTAGGATAATTCCCCAAAAAAAAAAGCACATACTTTAAATTTTTTTTTACGATTTTTATGTTTACCGCTCCAGGAAATTTTTTTAACTATTGTAATTTAAATCGATTTACATTTAAATAGAATTTAGAATAAGTGAAAAAATAGAAATATCTATAATATACGCTTAGAGTTTTGTTAAAATGAAAAGTAAAGAAAAAATAGATCGATGAATGCTCCTATTTTATTCTCTTTCATTTTCTATTTTTAAAGGAAAAAATATTTATGTGATATTGACAACTTTTTTTTAACAATTAAAAAAAAAAGTTGTAATTGATTTTAATGAAAAGAAGGCAGACCAAGAAACTTATGGACGATTTGATAGTTGAGATGATTTTACGGATAATATATTTTCAGTTTCCTCTAACTTGTTATCATGTATTAAACTTCTAGTTGAGATCTTCGATTTGACACCGATATTGTATATTTTTTCGATTTCAAATAATACAATAATTATAAAAATAATAATAATTAATACAAAAAATAGTTTATAGATAGTATTATTGAACTTAAATGATATAAATTAAAATAAATGAGATATTGAGCTTAAAAAATATATAAACTTGTATATTTGATCATTGAGAAGACGATTTTACGAACAATATGTTTATAGTTTGTTCCCACTTGTTATTTTATATTAAACTTCTCGATGAGATTTGTTCTCACTTGTTATATTATATTAAACTTCTCAATGAGATTTTCGATTTGACAACCATATTAGATATTTTTTGACTTACATATATATAATAAAATCATTATTAAGTTAATAATAATTATTTCGAAAATAAAAAAAATAGTTTGTACATTAAAAGAAATTAAAATCCTAATTTCATTAATAACATAACAGAAATCCTAATGTTATGTACCATAATAATTACTGAAGTATTTGTTATTATTATTATTTTTTTGCATTTTTTTACATAGATTTTCAAATTTAGAAAGTTATATTGGGCGAGAAACTATGTGTGTGTTATTTTTGGTATGTATTTTATTTTTATATAAACTAGTGTTACACTTGTGCGATGCACGATCATTTGTTACTCACATATATCGAATTTATATGTTAATATATGAAATGAATATTTAATAAAAACTACAATTACACAAACCTTACTTTCTTTTTCTTTTTTTACGGTTCATATATTTACCATTTCAGGAAATTTACATTTAGAATTTTATTAAAATAAAAAAGAAAAGAAAAATAGATCGATGAACGCTCTATTTTATTTTATTTCATTTTTTTATTTTTAAAGAAAAATATTTATGTGATACTGACAATTTTTTTTTTTATTTATTGTTTTACGAATTTAAAAAAAAAATTTATAATTGATTTTATGTGAAATGAATATTTAATTAAGAATGAGAAACAAAAGAAGACAATTATTTACAAAAAATTTACAATAAAACATACATTAATTTTATTATTATTATTTTTTTACAGTTTGTATATTTACCATTACAGAAAATTTCTTTAAACGTTGTAATTTAAATTGACTTAAAGTTTAAAATGAGAAAATAAAATTACATTTAAATAGAATTTGTAATTAGTGAAAAATAGATATATTTATGATATACGCTCAGAATTTTATTAAAATGACAAGGAAAGATCGATAAACGCTACTATTTTATTCGTTTTCATTTTCTATTTTAAAGAACAAATATTCATGTGATATTAACAACATTTTTTTTTACGAATTAAAAAAAAAAATTGTAATTGAAATTGATTTTTCAAGAGGAGAAGACAGACTAAGAAACTTCGAGACGATCTGATTTTTGAGATGATTTTACGGACAATATATTTTCAATTTGCTTATATTAAATTTTTAGTTGAGATCTTCGATTTTACACCCATATATTACATATTTTTTCGACTTCAAAATAATGCAATAATTATAAAAAGAATAATAATTAATGCAAAAATAGTTTATAAATAATATTAAAAAATTAAAATGTTATAGCCCCTATCTAGACCCGGCTTCTCAAGAAATTTTTGTCAAATTTGAGTTTTCAATAGTAGATTTACGGATAACAAGTCAAAAAGGCATGGGCCCAGATCAATATTTTCTGGAGTTAAATGGTACAGCATCGACAGATTCCTCTACTTTCCTGTGCAATTTTTTTATATACCGAATATATCCTTATAAATTCCATCAAAGGTTGGTGAGAAATTTCAGGGGTGGGGCAAAACTGTAAAAGGGACTATAAAATGCTTTTTGCATGCAATCATGTCACGGTACAAATCATCCTAGTTGGTGTGATTTTTAAATAATTAATTCACTATACAAAACCAAATACACGAATTTTTATTTTTTTTTTGGAAAATCGGGGTCAAACTGACGCATAATTTAAAAAAAAATGAGATATTGAGTTAAAAAAATATAAAAAACTTTTACATTTAATCTTTGAGACGATTTTACGAACAATATGTTTACATTTCGTTATCACTTGTTACCTTATATTAAACTTCTCATTGAAATCTTCGATTTGACACCCATATTACATATTTTTAAACTTCAAAATAATACAACAATTATAAAAAGAATAATAATTAATACAAAAAATAGTTTACAGATAGTATTATAAAATTAAAATGATATAATTTAAAATAAATGAGATATTGAGTTTAAAAAATATAATAACTTTTAGATTTGATCTTTGAGAAGATTTTAACGGACAATATGTTTACAGTTTGTTCTCACTTATTACCTTGTATTAAACTTCTCATTACATATTTTTCCACTTGACACTCATATTACATATTTTTTGACTTCAATATAATAAAAAAATTATCAGGTAAATAATAATTATTACCAAACAAAAAATAATAATTCATACAAATCTTGATGTCATTAATAATATAACACGATTTCTAATGTTATGTACCATAATAATTGCTAAAATATTTGTTATATTATTATTATTATTATTATTATTATTATTATTATTATTATGCTTCATACATTTTCAAATTTAGAAAGTTGTTTTGGATGGAAAACTATGTCTGTGTTATTTTTTATATGTACTTTGTTTTTATATATGTATAGATATGTATAGATTATTGAACTTAAATGATATAATTTAAAATGAATGAGATATTGAATTTTAAAAATACAAAAAACTTTTACATTTGATCTTTGAGACGATTTTACGGATAATGTGTTTACAGTTTGTTCTCATTGGTTATCTTGTATTAAACTTCTCCATGAGATCTTTGATTTGACACATATATTACATATTATCGACTTAAATATAATAAAATAATTATCAAGTTAATAATAATTATTTAAAAAAAAAATAGTTTGTACATTAAAATAAATTAAAATCTTGAAGTGTAAATGAAGGTTTAGATTTGGTTGAAAAGTTAAAAATTGTAGGCTTACTTTTAATGAATGGTTGAGATTGAGTACTGTACAAAAATGAGAAAAAATTAATGAAAGCCAAAAAATGGCTTGATGTCATTAATAATATAACACGAATTATAATGTTATGTACCATAATAATTGTTAAAGTATTTGTTACATTATTATTTTTTCTGCATATTATTTTTTTCCATAGATTAATTTCAAATTTAGAAAGTTATTTTCGACAGGAAACTATGTGTTTGTTATTTTTAGGATTTACTTTGTTTTTATATATGTATAGATTTTTTTTTTAATTAAATTTTCAAATTTAGAAAGTTATTTTGGGCGGAAAATTATTTGTCTGTTATTTTTGACATGTACTATGTTTTTATATATGTATAGATTGCATCATTATTCGATTTTTGCTAAACTACAATTTTTAATAAATTTTGATAAAAGAAATGAAATATATAATAGAATGATTGTTAAATGTTAGAGCATTTCCAATGAATTTCGTGGATTGGGGAATTATATATAACACGTCAGCAAATAGACGGAATATGATAAAAATTCATCTCCAGTACACAACGTAGATTAGAATGTTAGGTTAACGTGACGCTAAAAAAATAGATATTGTGGGGTGGAGCGTCTACATCTAGACGCTTCGTGAAACATGTTGAATCATTATTAACTTTTATTTTTTAATTATTTAATTATTATAAATAAGGACGTTGGCCAATCAAACTTTATGATACAAGTTATTTGTATTTGGACTCTTTATATAGTGAGAAATCATGTAAATAAGACTCAATTTATGCATAGTAATTAATTTTAATTTTAAATAAAAAATGTCACATAATCAATATTATTTAAATGTAGAAGGAACCATTTGAGAGTAATTTTTTTACTTCTCCATCAATTTATCCACGTTTTCTAAAAGTCTGTCTATTTTATTATCACGTCAACTAAAATTCACGGAGTGCATTCGAGATGTTATTAGTTAAATCAATCATGATCTTATCTTAACCTTAAAAACAATATATATAAGCAGGATTCTTCATATAGTGGCAGCCCAAAAATCAATACTTGAATTGAAGCTCGGACCATACATCTCGTCTTGGTTAACGAGTTTTTATTTTCAATGGTTTTATATGTACAAAAGTAAAAGAATAAAATAAAAATATGTTAAACAAAATAATGGCCAACAGAAAATTGAAAAAGTTGAAAATTGTATAATTTACTATATTTAGTAGTAATTATTAATATAGCCCATGGTATAAATGAAAACTGATTTTAATTTAAGTCGAAAATCAACGATCAATTTCAATCATATATTTTATGAGAACCACAATTTTTCAAACACACATCTCATCAACTTTTATCAAATCAAAATATACTAAAAATTTTGATTTTAATCTTCATCAAACAATGACATAATATTTTATAACTCAGATGGTTGTTATGTATTATTATAACTAGTGTTTCACTCGTATGATACACGGATTTTAATTTTTGCAAATTATAATGTTAAATGTCTTGAAGACGGTCATGTGAATGTTCATTAGAGAGGAAAATAATTTAGTCGTTTAAATTGATAGTAAGAAGTAAAACTACACGTGGTTTATCAGGAAACGGGGGGAATAACATTTAAAATTCTTGGAATACTTCCTTAAATACAACATTTTCTGTTGAATTACTTTGGTCAACATCCTTGTCACGTACCAATATTTTCAAACCCCTACGATTTGTAACTCTTGAAACAGCAACATATAATTGGTCATGGCTGAAATCTGATTTCTTCGAGAAAAGGCCTACATGCGAAAGTAATTGACTTTGGATTTTATTGATTATCATTGCATACAAAAAAATCAAAGGAAATTGCTTTGCGATGGAACTTAAAGGTAATATAGTATTAGATTGTGATGCGAACCCCTTTGGTGATTAAACCAAAAATTCTCACAACAATTTTATATCAACTCAAGAAAGCTAAAAATGGTAATAAATGAAGAACATTGACCCAAGTTTAACCCAACCAAAATTGTAAGGAAAGTGAACTCTAGCACAATGGAAAGATTAAGACAAATACCAAGATTATGTGGAATGTACAACAACAAATACACAAGATGAATTCTCAATATATAAGTTGAAGAAAATTTCAAGAATAGTTACAAAGGAAAAGAAAGGAATTTTACCTCTCTAAAGCTCTCCAAGGAGTGTCTTGATGTACCAAACTAAGCTAGGGTCTGAGAGCTTTACAATATGTATACAAAAGTTCAAAACAAAAAATTTGAGAAATTGCACAAAAAATCCTGCCTTTTGAATTTGGGGACTTTCGGTCGACCGAAAATATTTCGGCCGACCACCTAGTTGACCGAAATTGAACTTTCGGTCATACACCGCTCAGCCGAACCTGACTGAGGCCACCTCTAAAATCCCTGCAGAGTTTCGGTCGACCGGAGTGACTTTCAGTCGACCGAAATGTCCCGAGCTTCTGAAATTAGGCAATTGACCTTAATCTTGCTCTCTTCCATGTGGACTTGATTTCGGAGCATGAAAATGAGTCCCTCCATCGACTCTTGGACCTCTTTGGCCTTGGATCTTGTCATAGGCCCGACTGGTATTCTTATCGAGGGTTGACTTGTTTGACTTTGACTTGATTGACTCCCTTGATTCTCATCATCCCCTCCCTCTTGAAAAGGATTCGACCTCGAATCTTCACCTGCATCAAAAGGGGATAAGTCAGAGACATTAAAAGAAGTCGATACATTGTACTCACCAGGGAGGTCAAGCTTTTAGGCATTGTCATTAATTTTCTCGAGGATTTGAAATGGGCCATCACCACGTGGTTGCAATTTTGATTTTCTTTGATTCGGAAACCGCTCCTTCCTCAAATGTAACCATACCCAATCACCGACCTCGAATGACAATCGCTTTCTACCTTTGTTGGCACTGGAGGCATATTGTTCATTCTTCTTCTCGGTTTGGAGTTTGACCTTCTCGTAGAGAGATTTTACTAACTCCGCATTTCTCTTCCCATCTAAACTACCTCTTTCATCAAGAGGCAACATAATCAAATCCAAAGGAGTTAGATGGTTAAAACCATAAACAATCTAGAATGGAGAAAAAGAAGTAGTAGAATAAACACTTCGATTATATGTAAATTCAACAAAAGGTAAACACTCTTCCCAATTCTTTAGATTGCCTTTAAGGATAGTACAAAGAATTTGTGTTAAAGTTCTATTAACCACTTCGGTTTGACCATCAGTTTGAGGGTGACACGTCGTGGAAAACAAAAGTTTAGTCCCCAATTTTCCCCACAAAACCTTCCAAAAGTTCCTAAGAAATTTGACATCTCTATCCAACACAGTGCTCTTAGGAATCCCGTGGAGTCTCACTACTTCTTTAAAGAATAGGTCGGCTATGTGAATGACATCATCGATTTTATGACAAGCAAGGAAATGTACCATTTCACTAAATCGGTCAACTATCACAAAGATGGAATCGCTCCCCTTCTTAGACCTAGGTAGACCTAAGATAAAATCCATAGAAATGTCGGTCAACGGTTCATTAGGAATGGGTAGGGGCGTATATAATCCATGTGGTTCTACCTTGGACTTGGCCTTCCTACAAGTTATGCACCCAGAACAATTCTCCCAACGTCCCTCCTCATTTTAGGCCAAAAGAAATGTTCTTGCAAGATTTCTAAGGTCCTCCTCACCCCCAAAGTGACCCATCAATCCCCCTCCATGGGCCTCCCTTACCATCAACTCCCTCAATGAGCAATTTGGCACACAAATTGCTCAAATGCAACCCTCTCACATGACATAAATATACTAGGAAAATCAGCATCATGCGCATACAAGTCCTTAAAACTCTCAAAACCCAACAACTTAGTACTCAAGGTAGTAATAAGAGCATACCTTCAATAAAGGGCATCGGCTACCACATTCTCCTTACCTTATTTGTATTTGATGACATAGGAAAAAGTTTCCACATACTCCACCCATTTGGCATGTCTCTTGCTTAACTTCCCTTGCCCCCTTCAAGTGCTTCAATGACTCATGGTCGGTGTGGATGACAAACTCTCAAGGCCACAAGTAGTGGTTCCATGTCTCTAATGCTCTCACCAACGCATAGAGCTCATTGTCATAGGTGGGGTAGTTCAGGGCGGCTCCACTGAGCTTCTCTCTAAAGTAGGCAATTGGTTTTTTTTTTTTTGTGCATCAAAACTGCTCCAATACCTGCGCCTGAAACACCACATTCAATCTCAAAAGTTTTGTTAAAATTAGGCAAGGATAGAACCGGGGTGGTGCACAATTTGTTCTTTATTTCATTAAAGACAGTTTCTTGTGCCTCCCCCATTTAAACACAATATGCTTTTTGACAAGCTCGGTAAGTGGTGAAGCTAGTGTGCTAAAATCCTTAACAAAACGACGGTAAAAACTAGCTAACCCCTGAAAGCTTCTTACATCGGTGACACTTGTGAGAGTGGGCCATTCCTTAATGGCTTTAATCTTCTCCTCATCGACCTCTATCCCCTTAGTACTAACTACAAATCCAAGAAAGACAACACTCTCCATGCAAAAATTACACTTTTTGAGGTTAGCATACAATTTTTCTTCTTTTAAAATCAAAAGTACACTTCTCAAGTACTCAATATGCTCATTCAAATTCTTGCTATAAATAAAAATATAATCGAAGTAAACTACCACAAATTTCCCAATGAATGGACGTAAAACATAGTTCATTAATATCATAAAAGTGCTTGGTGCACTAGTGAGACCAAAGGGCATAACCAACCACTCATATAAACCATATTTAGTTTTAAAAGCGGTTTTCCATTCATCTCCTTCTCTCATCCTAATTTGGTGGTATCCACTCCTCAAATCAATTTTACTAAAAATGCAAGAACCATGCAATTCATCTAGAATATCATATAACCTAGGAATGGGGTGTCGATACTTTATCATTATGTTGTTAATGGCTCAGAAATCGATGCACATTCTAAAGGTTCCATCCTTCTTGGGTACTAGTAGCACCGGAATGGCACAAGGACTCATGTTCTCACGAACATATCATTTGCTCATCAACTCCTCGACTTGTTTTTGGAGTTCCTTGGTCTCTTCCGGATTGCTTTGGTATGCCGGTCTATTTGGAATGACGGCTCCGGGAATGAAGTCAATTTGGTGCTCGATGGCCCTAATAGGTGGAAGTCCACTAGGTATCTCCTCCGGGAAGACATCTTCGAACTCCTGCAACAATGAAGTAGCTAAAGTGGGGAGGGAAGTGTGAGTTTCATCAAGTGTAAGGAGAGACTCCTTATACAACATCAAAAGAATGAAATGATTTTCTTTTAATGTTCTCTCCACATCACCTTTACTAACATAAAAATTCATTTTTTTTCTAACCATTATTTGCACTCTTTCTTTTTTCTTTCACCCCTTCATTTTTTTCACTACTTTTCTCTCCTCTTTTTTTTTTTTCACTTTCTTTTTGTGCCCCACTCAACTCCATCTTTTTTTTCTTCTTTCTTTTTCCTCATCCTCCTCTCTCTTGAGTTTCAATTTGTTTTTATAAACTTCTTCCGGACTCAAATGTATGAGTGTTACGGGCTTCTCATTCATTTGGAAGCTATACCTATTTTTCCTACCATCATGCAATACTCTCCTATCATGTTGACATGACCTACCCAATATATGTGTAGCTTGCATGGGAACCACATCACAAAGCACTTGATCTTCATATGTCCCAATGTTGAAAGTAAGTAATACTTGTTTGCTTACCTTCAACTCACCATAATCACTCAACTATTGTAACTTATAAGGATTAGGATGTGGCATTAAAGGTAATCCCAACCTCTCTACCATACTAATGCTAGCTACATTGGTGCAACTTCCCCCGCCAATGATGAGACTACAAGCTTTGTCCCTCACAAGACACCTAGAGTGGAAAATATTCTCCCTTTGCTTAGCTGCCTCATCCACCTTGGTTTGGGTGTTGAGAGATCTAATGGTGACTAAAGACTTGGGTGGACTAAAAACTCCCTCCACCTCTTCTTCCTCGCCATCACTATCTCCTCCACATTGCACTCTCTCTTCATCCTCTTCATCTTCAGAGTACCACTCCCCATTTTTAATAAACATCACCTTATTGTTAGGGCACTCTCAAGAATAATGCCCTCGTCCTCTATATTTGAAGCATTCAATATACCGACTCCTAGAAGCGGTAGGAACAACCTTTGGTTTATCCTTGACGAAACCCACTTCCTTCCCCTTGGAGGTTTCAATATTGTCTTTAAGTAGTGTTTTATCAACCTTTTCACTCCCCAACTTAGACTTCCAATTGGAACTAGGACCTCCCAAAAATTTTTCTTGTCCCTTTCTTTTAAATTGTTTCTTCTTCTTCAATTGAGCCTCCACTTTAATAGCCATGTGTACCAACTCCTCCATCTCCACATAATAGTATAATTCCACCACATTGGCTATCTCCCTATTCAATCCACTCGTAAATCGAGCCGTAGTGGCTTCTCTATCCTCCTCTATGTTAGCCTTCATCAAGGCTTTCTCCAACTCCTTGTAATAATCTTCGGCCCCTTCAGTTCCTTAAGTAAGAGTTTGTAATATTTGATAGAACCCCCTATAGTAGTGACTTGGTACAAATATTTTCCTCATAAGACTCTCCAATTCATCCTAAGTATCCACACTACATTCTAGATTCCTTCTCCTAGTAAGCAATAAATTATCCCACCAAGCTAAGGCATAGTCGGTAAACTCCACTATCGCTAACTTAACTTTTTTATCCTCGGAGTACCTATGACATTCAAAAATCAATTCCATTTTCTTTTCCCGTTCTAAGTAGGCATCCAGATCACTCTTCCCATGGAAATAAGGGATTTTCATCATTATACTTCCAAGATTACCATCCACTCTATCCCTACCCCTAGGGTTCCTCCCATGACCTCGACCAAATCCCCTCACATTCCTACCTCCTCTATTCCTACCCATGTTCCAATTTTGGTCATTACCCCCTTCACTCTCCAATTCATCATCATCCTCATACTCATCTCTAGGCCTTCTCCTATCACCCCTCATAACATTATCATCCCTTGGGGGTGGAACTTCCCTCCTATTTTCCAACCTCGCTAATCTCCCCTCCAATATTCCCCCCATATCCGCCATGGAAACCGTGAGAGCTTGTATCATATCCCTCAACTCTTGAGTTTGTGCATTAGAATCTTGTCCACTTAAAGTATGTGTATTAGCCATGGAGTGTAAGTGTGCAAGTGTCCTCACAAAATATGTTTGCTCGTGTTTCACTCAATTAGGTTTTTTCCCTCTAACGAGCTCACCACTCTTGCCTTTTACCACTCCTCACTTTCTTACCCAAACTTTCCAAGGAACGTAATTTAACTAAATTGAGAATTCAATTCTTGTGTAGCACAAATTCCACAAACAACAAAGGAAGCAAAGGAATGATTGACACAATAGCAAGTAGAAGTTAGTTGCTTGCTATTATACAAGAAAGTAAGGAATTGAACTTGATCAACAAGATTTTCAAGGGTATAGTCACAATAAGCTTGATGTAAGACACAAAGAATTCAACTAGAAATGTGTTTATTTAATGAAAGGTAGGATTCAATATGAAAACACTATTTGAAACATTTCGTCAAACACTTAGGATGCAAACTTGAATAGTTTAGATTTTCAAGTGTTTGTTCAAATGTAACCCCAACAACTTTTCAAATTGATAATAACAACAATGCCCAATATTTTGGAATCATGAAATACTCATGGGCATACACAATTACATAAACCTTACTTTTTTTTTTTTTTTTACGATTCATATATTTTCCATTCCAGGAAATTTACATTTAGAATTTTATTAAAATGAAAAAGAAAAGAAAAATAGATCGATGAACGTTCTATTTTATTTTATTTCATTTTTTTATTTTTAAAGAAAAATATTTATGTGATACTGACAACTTTTTTTTATTTATTTTTTTAAGAATTTTAAAAAAAAATTATAATTGATTTTCATATGTTAACATATGAAATGAAATTTTAATTAAGAATGAGAAACAAAAGAAGACAATTCTTTACAAAAAATTTACAATAAAACATACATTAATTTTTTTATTATTATTTTTTTTTTACGTTTTGTATGTTTACCATTACAGAAAATTTCTTTAAACTCTGTAATTTAAATTGACTTAAAGTTTAAAATGAGAAAATAAAATTACATTTAAACAGAATTTGTAATAAGTGAAAAAATAGATATATTTATGATATACGCTCAGAATTTTATTAAAATGAAAAGGAAAGATCGATGAATGCTACTACTTTATTCTTTTTCATTTTCTATTTTAAAGAACAAATGTTTATGTGATATTAACAACTTTTTTTTTTTTACGAATTAAAAAAAATTGTAATTGGTTTTTCAAGAGGAGAAGACAGACTAAGAAACTTCGAGACGATCTGATTTTTGAGATGATTTTACTGACAATATATTTTCAATTTTCTTATATTAAATTTCTAGTTGAGATCTTCGATTTTACACCCATATATTGCATATTTTTTCGACTTTAAAATAATACAATAATTATAAAAAGAATAATAATTAATACAAAAAATAGTTTATAAATAATATTAAAAAATTAAAATGATATAGCTCCTGTCTAGACCCAGCTTCTCAAGAAATTTTTGTAAAATTTGAGTTTTCAACAGTAAATTTACGGATAACAAGTCAAAAAGGCATGGGCCCGGATCAATAATTTTCTGGAGTTAAATGGTACTGCATCGACAGATTCCTCTACTTTCCTATGCAATTTTTTTATATACTGAATATATCCTTATAAATTCCATCGAAGGTTGGTGAGAAATTTCAGGGGTGGGGCAGAACTGTAAAAGGGACTGTCAAATGCTTTTTGCATGCAATCATGTCACGGTACAAATCAGCCTAGTTGGTGTGATTTTTAAATAACTAATTCACTGTACAAAACAAAATACACGAATTTTTTTTTGGAAAATCGGGGTCAAACAGATGCATAATTTAAAATGAATGAGATATTGAGTTAAAAAACATATAAAAAACCTTTACATTTAATCTTTAAGACGATTTTACGAACAATATGTTTACAGTTCGTTCTCATCAGATTGGGTCGGTGACATTCTTGGGATCAACACTTTATGTCATGCATTACTCCTCCCAATGTTTATAAAATTGGATCGGACCGGACCGGACCGGCCGGTTCAACGGGAAAAATAGGGAACTGGTCGGTTTTTAAAACCCGATTTTCAATTTTTTTTTTTTTTTGCTTTCTTTTTTCTCTAGCTCTTTTAAGCTACTTTTGTGTATAATTTTAATTTCTAAATGAGTAAATATTTGTTTATTAGTAAAATAACTTGTTTTTTACAAATTTTTGTGATTTTTAAAATAATTTTTTATTTTTTAATTGAAACTGGTTCGACCTCGATTCGATCCAATCAGATCTTTTGACCCTTGACCCGTTGCCTTTTTCGATTTGAACCGATTTTCGATTTTCTAAATACTGCTCCCCAACAAGAGTCTTTGCTTCCAAAACTTGACTTCCAAGTCTCGAAACAACCAGTCTAGTATCATTGCATAATCCCAGGGAATGATCTATGTTCCTTAATAACATAAAAGGTCCCAACCTTCAAATTTAACTTATGGTTGGTCATATCAGAACACCTTCTTCCATTTAAGAATTCTGGTGTGTGCATATCGTGCAATAAGTCAACATTTGTATCTAATTTTCACGTGGTATCCGAACTTCAATATGTCTTTTCTTCACATGCATTCATTGAAATCATATATTCATTTACAGACTCGACCGCATAAAGAGTTGGTGCTAGTATAACTCTCCCTTGCAAATAAGTTGTGTCACCGATGGTATTACTAAACAACAGATACGTGCTTTCCACAATTGTTACAATTGGATTGTTGAAGCCTTTGAGCAAAATGTCAACTGTTGACCACAAAATCCGGCTGGACCTTGGACCAACACGTCTCAGCTCCTCCCTCTTGAACACGTGGATCTCCTGCACACCGTGACAAACAATCAGTTTCCAAAGGGGGCCGAGGTGGCTCCCGTTTACACCCCGATGCCAAAATCAATGCCCATTTCAAGCAAATATAAAATGGGTGTGGGAAATATAAGTGCGTAAAAGAGAGAAAATGGAGTGAGAGTAAAATATTCAGTTAAGAGAGTGAAAATGCTAATCCCTTCCTTGGAAGCGAGTGTGCTCTATTTATAGAAGGATTTGTTGCCCTGAATTGTGACACATGACGGACTTTTACATGTGTATTCACCCTAGCTTTTGAAGGGGTCAACCTTGCTTTTTGACCATAATTATGGCTACATCTCGTAAGGGATGCCGTGTCTGTCACATCTTGATAAAGGCAGTGTCACATCTCTGACTTCATACCTTGTCCCATCCTTACATCCGAGGCGCTACCGTAAGCACCTCGGCTAAGCATAAAGCCCCTCTACTAGACACAAACCAGTTCGGCCAGAGGAGCTCGTGTGCTTTTCCACCTCAACCATTGGCCCAGGGGGATATCTTGAACTTCTAATCATGGGTTAAATTTCGTGGGCCTTCACTGGTGGCCCAATGTGCCACATTTTTTGGTACGATCTCAACATCAACAATTGCATGTAGTCATTTGGACATCCGATTGTTCCTTCTCCTATGCTTGCAATCCATTCCGAAAAACGCTTCATTTCAACACATTCATCATCCGAGTCAAGATTTTGAAGCCTCGTGTTTTTAGTTAACCTTAATACAATGCAATTTCTCTACAAATATGAGAAGTTTATAGTCACAAGAACAATATCCTATCTACTCCCATTTGGAATAACAAGCAATATTTGTCGAAAATCTTCTCCAAATACTGGTTTTTCCTTCAAAATGCAAGTCGGAACTTAATGGATTGATTAATCACAAAATTTCACGCATGCTTCTATCTAAAGCTTCAAAGCAATATTTGTGCATCATTGGAGCTTCGTCCGAAATTATAAGTTTCCTAACAATAAATTAGACAAGTGAACTCCCTTGTTTGATATTGCATGTTGAATCATCATTTGGATTAATTGGAATTAAGAGCTTGTTTGGTAAAGGTAAAAATTTTACCACAATTTTTCAAACTCAATCTTAACATCAATTCTTAATCAAGTTCACAAAATTTGGCTTTTTAAACATTTTTAAACCATACATCCATAAATAATATATATATATATATATATATATATATATATATATATATATATATAAATTTCATATTACCAAACGAGCTTTAAGAATCGACAATGATGCCACTCAGAGACGGAGTTAGAGGGGGGTGATCGCCCCCCAACATTTTTCGCCGGTTCACTATTCTTAGTTAATTTGTAATGTATTTTTTAGTATCGCCCCCCGCAAAAAAATTTTGAATTTTTTTTTTAATTGATAAATATTGACCCAATAACTTAAACTTTAAAATTCAACAATACAAAAGTCTTAAGACAAGGTTGCGTAATAGAAAGGAAAATGATTTTTTGTATAGATGCTTGTGTATATAGAGAAGGAGATTGTTGATATTTTTTTATTAGATTCTTTTATTGATGAGTTTGAAATGATGAGAATAAGGAGAGACCAATTTCAGATATTCAAGTCATATCTACCATCTGTTATATAGATATGCAGTTTACTTTTTGTCTTTTTAATGTTCATCTAATTTTTATGTTTTCAATTTGTATAGCGTTAGATACATAGATGGACAAATTATTTTTTATTGAAAAATAGATTTTCTTTTTGGTCAGTAAATCTAACTTGCCTATTTTGATACTCAAAATCGTCGTTTTCAATGTTCCTAGCCTCTGTTTGTTTCTATAACTTTTTGGGGAAAAAAAAAGAGTTTTGGGAAATCGTGTGGTTAAAAAGTTGTTTGAAAAGTAAAAAATTATGGGCTTGACTTTTTTGGATGGTTGAAATTAATTAATGTAGAAAAAAATTTATTTTTTGTGTGAAATTTATAAAATCAAACAAGGGCTTAGTTTAAAAAATAAAAAAATAAAAATTCAGAGGCCCAGCCCCTGAACCCTTGGGAGGGAGGCCCGCCCCCCTTCACCCCCGTATTTCCGCCCCCACAAGATTTGAATCCTACACACTTGAAACTTAACATCTAGAACAATGCCCAAAACAGAAGGTCGATGCTATTTTCAAATCTATATACAATAATTACATGCATGGAAGGGAAAATCAGAGCTACCAACTCTTTGATTTAGGATTAGTCTAATCTATCTCTAGAAAATCTTCACGACTTTATGCAATCATAGTACTTTTAGCTATCGACTAATTTTTTCTTCGTGCTTTTCTTACATTGGTTGACTAAGCGCAGATATGTCTTAAGCTCGTGGCACGTGGTAATGTTAATGACATTCAGATGCGGCGAGCTCCGGCTGCTTAAACGGAGCTCGCTACCAACATCGGCGTAAACCCATTGAGTGTCCTCGATCAATTTCTTAATCCACGTCGAAATATTAGCCATGCGACGATGATAATTGTTCGTCATCTGATCGTTGTTGTCGATGACAAAACCTGGGACTTTTGTTATGAGATCATCGGAATTTACTATACGTAAAACTTTTGTGCCTTGTCTATCGAGGTGGCTTCTAAAACTCTGATTCCCCACTCGTGGACCGGCGAAGGATATTACGGTGACAAGGGGGGAGTTGTCGAAGTATTTCTTAATGTCATAGGCGGCGAGGGTGGCGAGGGCAGCGCCTAGGGAATGGCCGGTGATGGTGATGCTTAGAGGCTCATCGTCGTAAACTTTGAGAATTCTTGAAACCTCTTCTCGTACCTGTTTTTGCAGGCTCGGACGATTTCCATTACTGGAAGTGTACAAACTTAAAAACCCACTTTCCACCATTGGACATGAATATTCACTTCCCCTGGAATCAGCATTGGGCGTAGGAGTAAGAGTGGCTCGGAGATTTTCTAGCCATTCGAGGCATGTAGCCGTGCCTCGAAATACAACTATGACGTCGCGTCGTCCGAGCCTGGAAATTTCTCTTCTGTCATGGCACACCGCCGTGTAACCGATCCAGCTAGATTGCATGGCCATCCAACTCAGTGCCTTTTCAATCCAACATGGTAATTGAATCCCGCTAGTTGCGACTAAATTCTTTGTAGTTCTATATCCGGTCGTGGAAAATCCAGTTTCTTCGAGTAGCTTTCTTTTAGGGTACCGGCACGTAGCATAAGAAGAAGAAGACGGGTCAAAATCAAATGATCTATATGCAGCTTCAACGAAATTACCATATCGAATGATCTCACTGCGTAAATTGTCATCTAGAGGATCGAGTAAACCTTCCCAGTTCTTGATTCCCTGATAATCCATCCACTTCTCACCAAGTTTTACTGGATTTGGAGACCTAGACCAGCTGGAATTATTGATATTGGAGTCGATGAAAATATTTTCCGAATTGTTGGGACCCTGGATTTTCATGTTTAGGTTTTTCTTGGAGTTTGTGGGTGGGCGTACAATTTGTGGAGTGGCATTAGAGATGCATGGTTGAACGGATATAATAGAGAGGTTCATGATTAATTGATTAGAAAGATGGTGTAGTAATTAAGAGGCTCTCACTAAGGATGTCTTTCTTAATTAATACCAACATACAGATGCTTGAATTTGGCTTTTATAGGACTAGAACACACTGTATGTGGAGTAGGGACCAATGTACCGTCAAAATTTTAATCCAAGTTAAAGTTAATAATTAATTTCATATCGTAACTTTTATTAAAATTTATTAAAAATCTAATTTTAATTTGTACCAAATGAGTGAATAATATCTGTATGAAAAGTATTTAGTTCGGTTGAGGGATACTTCGAATAATTTTTATTAATTATTAAATTAATTTGTTCATCGTTGATTTGGGACTAAGATATATATATATATATATATATATATATATATATATATATATATATATATATATATATATATGTATGTATTATGCGAAGGTTGGCTTGATACAATGAAGATAGGTGGAAGGAAAATGGACAAATACTACCCTTGTCCTGAGAGGAACCAATAATACACTCAAAAGTTATTAATGTTAGAGCATCCACAATGAATGTATTAACTTATATTGATTAAACATGTCTTACAGATAATAAAATAGATGTTAAGTATCATATCTACATGTTAACTTTAACTATTATTTGAGTTTAACGATGAATGCATGTGCTAAATTTACTCATAAGTAACTAATTTTTTCCACCTTGTTTTCAACACAAATTGCATTTCAGCTGTTAAAATATTTGTTAACTTTTAACAAACAAGTTAACAATACACTTAGAAATATTCCTTTCGCAAACAAGTTAACATATCTAATGTAGACATAAAATTGATTACTCCCTCCACCCCGTGAAGATAGACTTGTTCCTATTTTTACATAGATTAAGAAAATGTCAATTAATGTAGTTGGAAATAAAAAATTTTCTTACATTTTACTAATATATCCTTACATTAAATACCGTAATAAATATGATTATTTTATATTTGTTGATAACAATGAATATTAAATAAGGGCATACTAGAAAAAATATGCTGACTATAATTTAGGACGGACAAATAAGAAATAAAAGTCTATCTACATGTAACGAATGGAGTATTAGTTAACATATGACACTAGTAAATATTGTAACATATCCATTGTAGATGCTCTAGGCCTCAATGTTGGACACTGATTCCAACAAAGAATCTAATGAAATATAGTTCCTTCCTTCCTTGTCAAGGGAAGATGCTCGATCAAGCATCCAATTACCATCCTAATTTGTAGCTACTTGCTTGGGGTGAAGTCCCGCTCAGATCTCATTAATCCTAGACTTTTTCCCTCACGATTTGTTATTACTTAATTGTTTGTCTATCGGCTTGAATTTGAAATGCTTACCAATGGATCAAAAGCATAAGCATTTCTACTAGCGTCATATTCCATTTGCAATTGAAAAACGAAGAATATTTCATAATAGTAACAATAATCTCCAACTAGAAAAGAAACTAGTGAAACTCGATCTCTAGATGTGCTGACCGCATTAACACATACTCAGGTGGAGTCATGAAGAGAAATTGACGTAGCGTGATTGATGACTTTGAAAGAGCTCTTTTTGAGATGCAAGAGATGTATAAACATCAGCTAGTTGTAACGGATCTGTCCTTCAGCACCCATAATACTCGTAAGTATACGGATCAACATTTCCAATACATAGTCAGCACGCTATAATACAAGCATAACATACTTTTAGGTTTGAGCTTATTGATAATACTTAAAATTGCATAGGCCACATCTGTGCATATTCTAAATAATTCGACAATATACAATCGAAATGTGACATAGTGCTCCCTATCATAATGAAAAGGGATTTTCAGGGGTTTACCTGATCATTAAATACGTCATTAATGCTTAGTTCAACGAATAATGTAGACTCATGCGCTTGTATGATTCCGCTTTTCTGAGGATGGATTGTGGGCCCCCATATTCATTAAAGATCCATTCAATATTCACCGTTTATGACACTTTTGTAGCCTAGTGCTTAAAGGAAAAAATACATAAATAAGGAATTTTAAAATATGAATCTCAAAAATAAGGTGAAATTTATATAATTTCAAAAATTAAGTCTCTAATTAGAATTAATTAATTAAATTAAAATATATATATATATATATATTAAGGTCACAATATTGTATAATCGCAGGTCACGAAAGACAAATATTTTAGGTTACAAATTTATTTTAAGTCACATGTCAAGTTTTTTAAGGTCACGAACTTATTTTCAGGTCACAATTTTAATTTATTTTAGGTCACATCTTATAAATTATTAAGTCACAAATATTTTAAATGTCAGAATTAATCGTTTAGGTCACAAATCAAAAATTATTTCTAGGTCACAATCACAAATTACAAGATCACAAATTATCAAAATATCAAGTCACAAAATGTATTTAGGTCGCAATTTGTTAAATTATTAGGTCACAATTCTTTTATATTTTAAACTTATTAGGTCACCTTCATCAATTACTATTCAACATCAATCGTGACCATCGGCATTGGCGTCGGAACCACCACCACACATAGATCCACCCCCAATCACCACCATGCAGCCACCACAAACCGCTGCAATCAAAAAATAGCCACCACGACTATCACACAGCCACTCCCCGTCATCATCACCGCCATTACATGAACCAAAGTTGAGCAAGTCGGAGTGTAGCATCACAACACCTGGACTAACAGATCACAAAATTTTCAAATCTCACCAATAGATTTGCAGATTCAGAAGAGATAAAACATCGAAGCCGCTGGTGCAACTGCTTTGATGCACTGGTATAGAAGCGGCACCACTGCCTCGAGGAGAGTGACGACGCAGTGGCAGAGACCGGTTGTGTTCTTGCCGGCCTTTTACAGTGAAATCGCTCCTCCCAGTTGTGTTCGTGCCGGAGACGATCGAAACACTGGTGGAGACTGGCGGCGCGAGGTGTGGCCGTGGGTGGAAGGCATCGTCGATTTCTGTTTTGGAGGCTGAGAATAGTGGTTGAGAGGTGTGTATGACCGTGTAATATTAATAGATAGATATATATATATATATATATATATATATATATATATATATATATATAGGGTTTGAAGTGGTATATGATTGAGATATTGTTGATTAATTAATTTAATTTTGAATTATTCTAATTAGTTATTAAAATATTAATTACAACCTGATTTTTGTAATAATACAAGTTTCACATTATTTATGAATTTTGATATTTAAAAGTAGGGGTGGATGTAATTTCCACATGCTGAAAACATTTCACTGCATTGTGCTAACCCGAATCGAAACAAACGGTTAGGATTCGAGTTTGGTTCAAGTAATTCATCCAAGTTGGCCTCAGAATTATGATTCGGATCATGCTACACACACAAAATGGATGACACACCCTTCACGTGAAGGGGGTCCATGTGTAGGTGGGTCCCTCTCCACATGAGGGATGTGTCATCAATTTTGTTATTCATTTTGTGTATAAGGAATTATCCTCATGATTCAGTGAAGGCTAGACAAAATTACATAATTATTAATTTCAGCCCAATAATTCAAAACACATATAGACCCTAATTTTGAGACAAAATTGAAAATGAATATTGTTGTACCATAGAGTCTTGTCAAGTAATAATTCTACAACAAAAAATTCATGTTAAAAACATATCATAAAAATCATCAATTGCCTGCAAAGTATAGAACGTTCATGACAAAAACAAACAAATAACCAAAATTGAAAACAAGCATTTCCCGTAAGGTTAAAGATCATCCTGTACAGAAATATAGATGCATGAGTGGCACTTTGAGAAAATTGAAGACAAGTGTCAGCCAAAAACTATTCTGTTTGGTTTGAGTTTAAAGAGAGAGAGAGAGAGAAGTTGAAGGCATACGCTGGGAGTTTGATTTTGGAGGCCTACTTGACCCTAAATAGATCTACCCATGGTTATATCGATTCATTCGACGTTCAGGCCTAGAGAACATGGATCAAATCTAAGTGCAATGTGACCTATTTCTTTGTACATTATAATTGAAGTTTCAATTTTTTTTTTTTTTTTTAAAATCTTTTGCTAAAAGGCTAATTGTTAATGGGATCGAACAAGCGCTAGCTATATGACAAAAGATCAAAGGAAATATTTCGATTTTGTCCAGCTCTGAAAATATCTCCAAGTAGTTATCATTATGTCTATTTGTATGTGTGTTTCCCAAACATGTAATAGAGCCAAGTAGTTTTAGGGTATATGCTTAATCTGGTAGGCGAAGTTGCTATTAACTAATTGGTTTTCCGGCCAATTGGAATGGCAGTGACGTGACGAAACCAATCCAAATTTTCTCACCCAAGGCCAAGAGATGCAATTTTAAATAAAAAGCCAAAAGGGAAAGCAAAGAAGTGACACGTAACCACTTCTTTTTAAGAAACAAAATTTTACTATAAATAAGTAGTTATTTAATTTGTGGGCTAATCAATGGCAGACATTAACCGGTAAATGGCACAAAACGACAAAAAACACTTGGGAACATGATCTACTTAAATAAGTGTTCTAAAATTTGTAAAATGGGACGAAAAGGCAACGTCAAACTTCATACTTAAGGGTGTCTAAGCACAAAAAAGTCTGACAATACGCGAGCGAAGTGTGAAGGTTAAGGTCAAGGTCAAGATTCAAGTCTAAACGCGTGTAAAACGTAAGCCTAAACGAGCTTTTTAGAACGAAAATTTAAACTAACACATGTGATGTGAAGTGAGTTTATTAATCAATGGATTGTAAGTATATATAATCAAAACATGCACAAAAAATTAGCATTAACATTCCATCTTATGCTAATCGCGCTTAGACACTTAGGTCATGTTCTCTTTATTGTTTTCAGTCCGTTTTGAGTTTTAGATTTTTGAAAATATCGAAAACTCGTTCACTTTGCTCATTTTCAGAAATGCGTTTTCCAAAAAAATAAATAAATAAAGGAAACTCAAAATGAGTTTATTGCGTTTTGGATATTTTGTGTTAAAACTCAAAACTTTTTTTTTTTTTTTTGTAAATTCTTTTTTTGTAATTTTTTTTGTGTAAATATGAGACACTACCTTCATGTGAAGTTTTTATGTTATTTTATCATTATATATAAATTCATGTTAAGATTTTATTTTATATATTTATTTTCTTTTTTTGGTAAATGTGAGACACTTCCTTCACTTGAAATTCTTATGTTATTTTACCATTATATATTGATTCATGTTAAGATTTGTTGGTATGAGGTTGGATTTTTGTTTAGCTGAAACGATATTAATGATGAATTTATTGACATAGAGAATTACCTGATTTATTGAAATTAAAATTAATGTAATTCAACAAATTAATCATATTTTACATATAAAATATCACAAAATAAATATATCAGAAAATTACAAAGTAAACGCATTTTTCAATTTTCTATTTTTGAAAACAGTTTTCCAAAATCACAAAGAGAACATATTTTCAACAATCCTTGAAGAAAAAAAAAAAAAAAAAAAAAAAAAAAACCAAAATCCAAAATTTAAAATAAAACTCAAAATTCAAAATTCAAAATTGAAACATAAAGAGAACGGCCCCTAACGTTTTTCTTTTATGAATACTCCGAATTTATTATCACGACAAAAGGATATAGCACCACCTTCACGAAACTACAAATGATCGTGGTAACTTTGATTTACGTTCCTATCTCTTAATTCATCGAAAATTGAGAGAATAGGCTAAAATACTCTGCTTTCTGTTTAGGGCAATCATGAGTGTTAAAAAAACTGATCATGACGTTAATCTTGATTTTCTTTTCTATCTTCTAATGTTTTTGACTTTTATTTAGATTTTATTTTAATTAAAATCTTACTTTTAGAAAAGCAAGATTTCAGATCAGAAATAATACAAAACGGACAAACAACCTTTATTACAGACTGACACTTGACAGAAAAAAGGAAAGATTCCTTCTTTAATAAAGACGGTATTTTGTCATGGTTCATCCAGGTTCATTGTGTCTTCTTCCTGTGATTCTCCTGGTAGTAAGGGTAATCCATGTTGATTTAACCATCCAGTGTTATGATGATTTGGACAATTTTGTTTGTTATGGTCCCATTCTTTTGCCATTTCCAAAATTTTTAGTGATTCAGAATTCACCACTAATTTTGTTAGATTCGTTAGAGACCATGGATCTTGTGAGTTTTGACTAGTTTCTTGGCTAGATTTGCTTGATTCTCCTGCTTTTGCTTTTCCTCTTTCCTTTTCCAAAAGCTGTTTGTATGATAGCCTTGTATCACTGGGATAGATTACAGCAAATCATCAAAGAAATAGATCAAAGAAATAGATCATCAACAGCCACAAGATAGAAGTTGATGGGAGTTTACAGTTAAACAAATCACGGTATTCTTAGCCCACAAAACGCCTCAATAGGCTAAACAAAGGGCCTGACTTTTGGATTTGCTTGATGTAAATTGCCATAACTCTGGATAAAGGGCCTGGCTAATAGACTTGCTGTAAGTTACCATGACTCCGGACGGATCAATGATCAGTAGAGTTTTCTGATCCAGAAGATCACCATGAAGGTGCAACTGCAGAGCATACTAGCTACTACTATGATCTTACTTCATATCATTCCTACTTATGTTACTTAGAACTTTGGGAAACTAAGGAAAAACTGGAAAATTTTAGAAGAACATGATTATGAACAAAGACTCTGAAATTTATTGCTGAAGACTCGATGCCCTTACAATGGAGAAGAGCTCTCCTTTTATAGAGGAGGGAGAGGCAGAAGAAGACATAACAGACTAAAGGCGTGGCCGACAAGGAGGACACGCGTCAAAACAAACTTACAAGCCTTATCAACTTAGCTGGAAATAAAGATGCTTGAAATAATTACAGACACGCGTCATTCATTCATTTTTTTTTTTTTAATTAAAATCTTACTTTTAGAAAAGCAAGATTTCAGATCAGAAATAATACAAAACGGACAAACAACCTTTATTACAGACTGACACTTGACAGAAAAAAGGAAAGATTCCTTCTTTAATAAAGACGGTATTTTGTCATGGTTCATCCAGGTTCATTGTGTCTTCTTCCTGTGATTCTCCTGGTAGTAAGGGTAATCCATGTTGATTTAACCATCCAGTGTTATGATGATTTGGACAATTTTGTTTGTTATGGTCCCATTCTTTTGCCATTTCCAAAATTTTTAGTGATTCAGAATTCACCACTAATTTTGTTAGATTCGTTAGAGACCATGGATCTTGTGAGTTTTGACTAGTTTCTTGGCTAGATTTGCTTGATTCTCCTGCTTTTGCTTTTCCTCTTTCCTTTTCCAAAAGCTGTTTGTATGATAGCCTTGTATCACTGGGACCAATTTTTCCTTCATTATATGCCTTTTCCTTTTGCATACTGTAATGCAAGCTGTTGAGTAATTTGTCAGTGATCTCCATTTGCTTTTTCCTTAGCTGGCGTCCTTCTGGAGTTTTTTCTGAATATCTTGATGTATCACCCAGACTTTGCGTTGGCCTTCCCTGGTATATCTGTCCATATTGCATATCAAATGCGTAATCATAATCTGTGGTATATGAATCAGGGTATCTTTGTAGATGAGTATCCTGATAAGCTTGGATATCTTGTTGGATCTTTCTGGTATACTCAATTGGCAAAGCTTCCCATGGAGCATCATCTGAATGATCTGGCCATATTTGTGGTGGAATTGTCTGATTGATTTCTGCCATGCGCCTCTGGAAATTACGAAATTCCTTTGGATAGTGCTCCCAATCTTTATGCATATTGAAAGGCTGAACTGCATATTCCTTGACACTGCTGAAATGAGTATAGACCTGTGATTCTGTGAAATAACCCTGTCTTTGAAAAATTAAGATCACATGAACATTCCGTGCAGAAGTTTTGAGATCTTTAAATTTTAAAGAAAAGGCTTGGAACATTTTAATCCAGTGTGAAATTGGGTGAAACCATTCAAAGAACCTTTTTGCAAAATAGTCAAAACGCAAATCATTTTGATAACGGGTGAAAAGCTCGAGGGTACTTTGAACATCAAATAAAATCCCGATTTGCCAATTTTCTAAAAGGTACCACAGAAAACAAAGAGTTTCTTTTGAAAATTTGACTGCATGGTGCCTGAGATCAAAACGGAATAAGGTGAAAAAGGGGTAATCTGGATGAAATCCTAGACCACCGAGTGTTTCAATTCCGGTTTGTCTTATAACAAGGGACTGGTATTTTAACATGAGTTCTTTTGATCTGGTTTTGAGGGTTTTGGATCTTATGAGTTCATAGAGTTCAGGAGGAAAAGGAGTAGAGTTGTTGAAGGGAAATTGATTTGAATCCATCATGTAGATAACTGGAATTGGTTTTGGAGGTAATATGAGGGAAACTTTTGGTCTGGAAAGGAGATCTGGTAGGAGGTTGTGTTTTCCTTTGATATGTTTGACTTCAAATTCAAAGTTTGAGAACCATTCTGCCCATCTGAGTAGTTGAGAGTTTGGGATTTGTTTCCTTTTAAAAGAAAGCATTTTTGGAAAAGCTGACATATCCATTTCCACTAAGAATTTGTGCCCAATAAGATGAAATTGGAATTTTTCAATTCCTCTTTTGACCGCCAGTATTTCTTTGAAAGTGGAATGGTAATGCTTTTCTGATTCAGTGAATGATCCACTTTTGTATCCACAGATTCTTCTTTTTCCTCCTTTTTCTTCAAGTAAGACAGCTGCCCAAAAACAATCACTTGCATCTGTTTGAAGGACACGTTTTCCATCCGTAGGGATTTGTAGGGCTGGGAGATCTTTCACCTTTTGTTTGATAGATTTGACTGCCTGAGTTTGAGTGGATGACCATGGAGGAGGATCTTTTTTGAGTATGAGCTGGAGTGGTTTAATTATGGAGGAAAGATGATCAATGAAGTCCGCCATATAATTTACAACTCCAAGGAACTGTTGAACTTCCTTTTTTGACAAATTTTCATCTGGAAATTTGAGAAGTTCTTGACCAACATGAGGTTGAAGTGAATATTGACCATCTTTAATATGCATTCCTAAGAAATCAGCTTCACTAACACCAATCACCATTTTCTTCTGGGAAAGCATAATACCATGTTGTTTAACAATATCTGTGAACTTAGAAAGCAATTGACCATGAGATTCTTCATCTCCAGAGAATAATAAGATGTCATCAATGTAGACCAACGCTGTTTCAAGTAATGGATCAAAGATTTTTGTCATTGCTTTCTGGAAGAGTGAAGGAGCGGTCTTTAACCCAAAAGGCATAACAGTCCACTGGTAGTGATGATTAGGAATACAGAAAGCTGTTTTTTGCCTTTCTTCTGGTCTGATTCCTAATTGCCAAAATCCTGCTTTAAGATCAAATTTTGAAAAGATCTTTGCGCGAGACAAATTTGCAAACATTGTCTTCCGATCTGGAAGAGGAAATTTGTCATCAGCAAGGAAAAAGCAAATGGAGATCGCTGACAAATTACTCAACAGCTTGCATTACAGTATGCAAAAGGAAAAGGCATATAATGAAGGAAAAATTGGTCCCAGTGATACAAGGCTATCATACAAACAGCTTTTGGAAAAGGAAAGAGGAAAAGCAAAAGCAGGAGAATCAAGCAAATCTAGCCAAGAAACTAGTCAAAACTCACAAGATCCATGGTCTCTAACGAATCTAACAAAATTAGTGGTGAATTCTGAATCACTAAAAATTTTGGAAATGGCAAAAGAATGGGACCATAACAAACAAAATTGTCCAAATCATCATAACACTGGATGGTTAAATCAACATGGATTACCCTTACTACCAGGAGAATCACAGGAAGAAGATTTGATCTATTTCTCTTCGGGAAAGCCTTAATCTTCTTTTATGGAATTTTTCAATTCCTCTTTTGTCCGCCAGTATTTCTTTGAAAGTGGAATGGTAATGCTTTTCTGATTCAGTGAATGATCCACTTTTGTATCCACAGATTCTTCTTTTTCCTCCTTTTTCTTCAAGTAAGACAGCTGCCCAAAAACAATCACTTGCATCTGTTTGAAGGACACGTTTTCCATCCGTAGGGATTTGTAGGGCAAATCATCAAAGAAATAGATCAAAGAAATAGATCATCAACAGCCCACAAGATAGAAGTTGATGGGAGTTTACAGTTAAACAAATCACGGTATTCTTAGCCCACAAAACGCCTCAATAGGCTAAACAAAGGGCCTGAATTTTGGATTTGCTTGATGTAAATTGCCATAACTCTGGATAAAGGGCCTGGCTAATAGACTTGCTGTAAGTTACCATGACTCCGGACGGATCAATGATCAGTAGAGTTTTCTGATGCAGAAGATCACCATGAAGGTGCAACTGCAGAGCATACTAGCTACTACTATGATCTTACTTCATATCATTCCTACTTATGTTACTTAGAACTTTGGGAAACTAAGGAAAAACTGATGCATCAAAAATTTTGAGGCTTGAACATAATAATGTTCAGCAATAAATTTCAGAGTCTTTGTTCATAATCATGTTCTTCTAAAATTTTCCAGTTTTTCCTTAGTTTCCCAAAGTTCTAAGTAACATAAGTAGGAATGATATGAAGTAAGATCATAGTAGTAGCTAGTATGCTCTGCAGTTGCACCTTCATGGTGATCTTCTGCATCAGAAAACTCTACTGATCATTGATCCGTCCGGAGTCATGGTAACTTACAGCAAGTCTATTAGCCAGGCCCTTTATCCAGAGTTATGGCAATTTACATCAAGCAAATCCAAAAGTCAGGCCCTTTGTTTAGCCTATTGAGGTGTTTTGTGGGCTAAGAATACCGTGATTTGTTTAACTGTAAACTCCCATCAACTTCTATCTTGTGGGCTGTTGATGATCTATTTCTTTGATCTATTTCTTTGATGATTTGCTGTAATCTATCATCACCCCGTCTATAATGGTATCAGAGCCATGTTGTTCTCTTACTCATATCAGGATTATTTATGTTACTTAGCAACCAGAAGAAATTAAGGAAGAACACTCTTCAGTCATGTCTTCAAATCCTTTTTCATTATCAAAATCTCCTTCTACTTCTTCTTCTTCGTCAACTTCTTTTAGAAAATCTGATGCATCAAAAATGGACTATCTATATGAGATATCCTATCTTTCAGAATCTGATAAAGTTCCACTCACAGATCTACCCCTCATAAATCCATATCTTCCATATACAAAACCTCGTCAGTCCATAACCAAAACTGTTCGCAGTATTATTTCCCCTCAAAAATCCCAAGTCAAAGAATTTGTTCAAGCCTCAAAATTTGATCAGCACTTTCTGCCTGCAACAGAAAAAGAACAATTTGTTACTCTTGAATTACCCGCCCACCTACCAAAAGTTTGGCTATCTGAAGGATACACTCATCTCCATTTTGGAGCTGTCCGATTTGCTTTAACCCTTCATGGAAGAAAAGGACTTCCTACAGTTTCAAGAATTGCTTTATTAGACACTCGATTCTCTGAGTATCAACATGCCTGCATAGGAACTGTCGAAACTACCCTTAATGCTGGAACTGTTCTTGTTACTATGTTTCCAAATTTCAATATGCCTATTTCTGATCCACAATTACTCTCAGCCTTGAAAGTTCAAATCCAAATTGTTGGAGCTAGTATGCTCTGCAGTTGCACCTTCATGGTGATCTTCTGCATCAGAAAACTCTACTGATCATTGATCCGTCCGGAGTCATGGTAACTTACAGCAAGTCTATTAGCCAGGCCCTTTATCCAGAGTTATGGCAATTTACATCAAGCAAATCCAAAAGTCAGGCCCTTTGTTTAGCCTATTGAGGCGTTTTGTGGGCTAAGAATATCGTGATTTGTTTAACTGTAAACTCCCATCAACTTCTATCTTGTGGGCTGTTGATGATCTATTTCTTTGATCTATTTCTTTGATGATTTGCTGTAATCTATCATCACCCCATAACTCTGGATAAAGGGCCTGGCTAATAGACTTGCTGTAAGTTACCATGACTCCGGACGGATCAATGATCAGTAGAGTTTTCTGATGCAGAAGATCACCATGAAGGTGCAACTGCAGAGCATACTAGCTACTACTATGATCTTACTTCATATCATTCCTACTTATGTTACTTAGAACTTTGGAAAACTAAGGAAAAACTGATGCATCAAAAATTTTGAGGCTTGAACATAATAATGTTCAAGCCTCAAAAAGATTATGAAGTAAGATCATAGTAGTAGCTAGTATGCTCTGCAGTTGCACCTTCATGGTGATCTTCTGCATCAGAAAACTCTACTGATCATTGATCCGTCCGGAGTCATGGTAACTTACAGCAAGTCTATTAGCTAGGCCCTTTATCCAGAGTTATGGCAATTTACATCAAGCAAATCCAAAAGTCAGGCCCTTTGTTTAGTCTATTGAGGCGTTTTGTGGGCTAAGAATACCGTGATTTGTTTAACTGTAAACTCCCATCAACAGCCCACAAGATAGAAGTTGATGGGAGTTTACAGTTAAACAAATCACGGTATTCTTAGCCCACAAAACGCCTCAATAGGCTAAACAAAGGGCCTGACTTTTGGATTTGCTTGATGTAAATTGCCATAACTCTGGATAAAGGGCCTGGCTAATAGACTTGCTGTAAGTTACCATGACTCCGGACGGATCAATGATCAGTAGAGTTTTCTGATGCAGAAGATCACCATGAAGGTGCAACTGCATAGCATACTAGTTACTACTATTTGTGGCTAGTAATGGCTGAGAAGAAATAAACCATTGGAAATTCTATATTTTTCAATTCTGGCCATGACAAGAATCAATTTAGGGACCCATTTTCCAAAGCATTCATCGGGCAAAGAGAGGATCCCTAATTTAGCATGACAAGTTTGGTCGTAGCAATGAAGTGAAAGTATTCTATCCTCATTGCTTGAACGAGAAAATCATTTTTTGTACAAATGCACTTTCTTGGTAAAATAAATAAATCAATCAATCAATAAATAAATAAACTCATTTATTATATTACTCTAGCTATATATTACCTTTGTATAATTTCATAATCGTGATAGAAAATGGAAAATTTTGGCATATATTTGTTAAGTATAAAATTTCACATCGAATAAAAATGAAAATATAGATCAATTTATAAGGATATGAACTACTCCTCTTAATAAAGTTAACATTTTAAGATGGATCTCCAAATTTTAACATGGTATCAGAATCAATTAAACTTTAACGAGCAATTCGATCCAATTAAGAGCCTATTTGGTAATGTGAAAATTTTTGATTTTTGTAATTTTTTGATTTTTTTTTTTTTTTTTTTTATGGATATGTGGTTTAAAAAAGTTTGAAAAGTCAAAAATCGTGGGATTGACTAAGAATTGATGATTGAGTTTGAGTTTGAAAAGTTGAGGTGAAATTTTTTCCATTACCAACGGGCTCTAAATCTCAAAAAAATGAGCACGCGAATTTCAAGATTGGTCTGCTCAAAGTAACCACCATTTTGAGGGAACATGTTAAAGGATAAAATCACACATCGAATAAAGATAAAACATATATCAATTTATAAGAGATTGGACTACTCCTCTCAATAAGGTTGACCTTTTAAGATAGATCCTCAAATCTTATCAATATTGAGTTACTAAAATTTCCTTATATGGTTGATAATGTACCATCTATGATAATGTACCAGTGTGTGAGTCTTCAATGATAATTCTCGAATTCTTATGTTATTTATACCCGTAATTTGTACTATAGTTTTCGTGAATTATATATTATTTAAAATTATTTTATATATAATTAAAGTCTTGTTCGGCAGCTTCAAAGGAGGAATTGAAATTATTTGATTGATTTATTTGTATTTTATAGATAAAATATATGGTTAAAAATTGAAAAAAGAAAATATGAATGGTTAAAAAATAGTATGAAAAATTGTGTAAATTAAATTTTGTGTTTTTCTTGTCTTTTCCAAATTAAATGAACTGGCCGAAAGCCTAAAAATTAAATAATTGGGAGAAAGGAACAGAATTTGCAATAGTTGACATATTTCTCTTTTACTTTTTTGTCATTAGGGTGTGTTCTTTTGGAATTTAATTTGGAATGTTTTGTGTCAAATCAAGGAATTGAAATTATTTGTTGATTTATTTGAGTTTTCTAGGTAAGATGAAGGATTAAAAACTGGAGAGAGAAAATGTGAATGGTTAAAAAGTGGTATGAAAAATTGTGTAATTTAAATTTTTGTAATGATGGCAAATTAAATAGTAAAAGAACACGCGTTGGTCTCTCTTGCCAATGATTGAGGTTTGTAAACGACAAATGAACTATAGTGGGATAGAAAGAGGGTGAGAAACCAGCCGTAAAATAATATTCATGCAAAAAGGGTTGCTATGGCAGTGGATTTAAGGAGTGATGCTATAAGATTTTCGAAGTTTGGGGATGACAGTGAAATGATTGAAAGTTTGAAGACTAAACAGGAAAGAGATGTAAAGCTCAACTAGTGTTTGAGCTTTTTACCATTTTGCATATCAATTCTTTCTTAATGTCATGATTGGAGCTCTTTTTGGTATTTGAACTTCAACCTTGAATCAACAATTCAAGCAAAATTACAGGTAATACAAGGTAAACAAGGAGCACGAGATTGATAACTCTTTTCATTTCATATACTAATCAATTCTTTTACAATGCGAGAAGATATATCAGCAATAGAAATATAAAATGCAGCAGCACTGATACCAATTACAGTAAATGAAAATAAGAAATAAAAGAGTATGAGATATGAGAGAGAGAGAGAGAGAGAGAGAGAGAGAGAGTATGGCATGAGGGAGAATTAGAATATGAAGGGGGAAATAGAGACATAGAGAACGAGCAGGGGGGGAAGAGTCTGGTAACAACAGATGAATATTCATTTCACATGTTGATTTCCCTATCTTGTGCTGTTATTTATACTTGTAGGAATATTCTAGAATTGTTTAATTGTGGGTGAGTAGTGGTGTATAGACCAATGGTTGTGAGGGCCTTATAACCATGATAAGTCATCCCCTTTAAAAGATCCTTGTCCTCAAGGTTCGAGTGATTAATATAGTCGGGTGATTTTCGTGGTGGTCAAAGAAAGGATGATACATAGTTGGAGGGAAATTGAGTTTGAATAAGTCTGTTGGAGTAGATGAGTGTTGAAACTAGAAATTGGAATTAATTTGGGACTTGAAGATGATAGAATTGAACCACTAAAAATATATGGACTTGTGAAGAAAATTGTTATAGTTGGACTTGAAGGAGATGAAATTGAACAACTAAAAGTATTTGGGTTCATGAAAAAAATTGGGATGATGTGCAATTGAGCCTGTGCCTATTGAATCAATTTATATATATATATAGAAGTGAGGAGAGAAAAGCATTAAATGCAATTTTCCCTCTAAAATGTACTTCCAATTTTTGGAATAAAATAAAATAAGAATTTGTGTAGATTAATGTCATATTTAAATTCGTGTTGATTAATGCAATTTTCTTTTGAATTAATATCATATTTAAATTCGTGTAGATAAACATAGAGGAAAAATGTATTGTTTATAAATAAATTTAAACTTCCATTCGAAAGTTATGTTTTTGTTTATAAACAAAAATATTGATGTTTAGTTTTTGAGATGCGTGATTGAAAAGTGTTTTCGAAAATTGTGTATAGTTAAAAAGTGGTTTCGAAAAATATGTATAGTTAAAATTAAGAAGTTTGAAAAAAATGTGTTGTTTGTAAATAAATTTATAGACAAAATTAGCGAATGAATTTTAATATTTTTAATAATTGTATAAATATTATATGGTATAAGATTTTCAATATAAAGAGTATGAAGGGGGAAATAGAGACATAGAGAACGAGCAGGGGGGGAAGAGTCTGGTAACAACAAATGAATATTCATTTCACATGTTGATTTTCCTATCTTGTGCTGTTATTTATACTTGTAGGAATATTCTAGAATTGTTTAATTGTGGGTGAGTAGTGGTGTATAGACCAATGGTTGTGAGGGCCTTATAACCATGATAAGTCATCCCCTTTAAAAGATCCTTGTCCTCAAGGTTCGAGTGATTAATATAGTCGGGTGGTTTTCGTGGTGGTCAAAGAAATGATGATACATAGTTGGAGGGAAATTGAGTTTGAATAAGTCTGTTGGAGTAGATGAGTGTTGAAACTAGAAATTGAAATTAATTTGGGACTTGAAGATGATAGAATTGAACCACCAAAAATATATGGACTTGTGAAGAAAATTGTTATAGTTGGACTTGAAGGAGATGAAATTGAACAACTAAAAGTATTTGGGTTCATGAAAAAAATTGGGATGATGTGCAATTGAGCCTGTGCCTATTGAATCAATTGTGAGGAGAGAAAAGCATTAAATGCAATTTTCCCTCTAAAATGTACTTCCAATTTTTGGAATAAAATAAAATAAAAATTTGTGTAGATTAATGTCATATTTAAATTCGTGTTGATTAATGCAATTTTCTTTTGAATTAATATCATATTTAAATTCGTGTAGATAAACATAGAGGAAAAATGTATTGTTTATAAATAAATTTAAACCTCCATTCGAAAGTTATGTTTTTGTTTATAAACAAAAATATTGATGTTTAGTTTTTGAGATGCGTGATTGAAAAGTGTTTTCGAAAATTGTGTATAGTTAAAAAGTAGTTTCGAAAAATATGTATAGTTAAAATTAAGAAGTTTGAAAAAAATGTGTTGTTTGTAAATAAATTTATAGACAAAATTAGCGAATGAATTTTAATATTTTTAATAATTGTATAAAGATTATATGGTATAAGATTTTCAATATAATTTTTCGATCTCTCATGTTACTCGATTGTCGTATCATGACAATTGCAGAATATATACTACAGATATTAACAAATAGTTCATATGTTTTTTGAAGATTTTTGTAGGAAAATTTATAATTTATTACATATTTAATAAGAGTTATAAAAAATATACTATGTGTAAATGTGTTACATTGGAAATGAAAAAATTAGATTAGTATATTTTTACATAAATAATGTGATATCTATATAAATGTGTTATGTAGGAAATGAAAAAATTGAATTAATATACTTGAACATAAATAAATGTCATATAGTAAATGTGTTATATTGAAAATGAAAAATTTGAATTAATATATTTGAAAATAAATATATACATACTATATAAATTTGTTAAGTTAGAAATGAAAATTTTGAATTAATATATTTTAAAAATAAATAAATAAAGAAAAGATAAAGATTTTTGTAGGAAAATTTATTATTTATTACATATTTAGTAAGAGTTGTAATAAATGTAATATTTGTAAATGTGTTACATTGAAAATGAAAAAATTAGATTAATATATTTGAATATAAATAATGCGATATCTATGTAAATGTGTTATGTAGGAAATGAAAAAATTGTATTAATATATTTGAATATAAATAAATGTCATATCTATGTAAATGTGTTATATTGAAAATGAAAATTTTGGATTAATATATTTAAAAATAAATAAATACGGCTATATAAATTTGTTAAGTTAGAAATGAAAATTTTGGATTAATATATTTTGAAAATAAATAAATAAAATCATTGATGTTTTACTTCCTAAAATGTCAATAAATTAGTAGGTTCTTCAAAAAGCATATTATAAAAATAATTAATTATTTGCTATCAATCTTTTACCACCAATGATAAGTTGGTAGAAAATTTAATCCTTTCATCATTTTGAAAAAAATTGGTATCTTTAAAAAATAAGGAAAAATAAAATATATTAATTAATATGTTGGATTTCGAATAAAATATATGTAAGCAACATATTAAAAAATAAAGTTAATTAAAAATTATAACATATTAAAAGGAAAATAGGTGATAAGGTGAGCAATTTTTCAGAGAAAAATGTAAATAAAAATCAAAAGAAATTTAATATAAAAGATTTAATTAAGTGTCAAAATTATAACATATTAAAAGGAAAATATGTGATAATATGAGCAATTTTTCAGAGGAAAATGTAAATAAAAATCAAAGAGAAATTTAATATAAAAAATTTAATTATGTAGGAAATGAAAAAATTGTATTAAAATGTTTGAACATAAATAAAAATATCATATTTATATTGAAAATGAAATATATTAATTAATATTTTGGATTTCAAATAAAATATATGTAAATAAATGAGTATGTAAATAAATTAATATATTACATTTAAAAGAAATTTTAAATGTGCTACATTGAAAATTAAGATTTTGGATTAATATATTTGAAAATAAATAAATATATGCTATATAAATTTGTTAATTTAGAAATTAAAATTTTGAATCAATATATTTTGAAAATAAATAAATAAAATCATTGAAGTTTCACTTTCTAATGTGTCAATAAATGAGTATATTCTTCAATAAGCATATTACAAAAATAATTAATTATTTGCTATCAACTTTTTACCACCAATGATCAGTTGGTAGAAAATTTAATAATTTCATCGTTTTGAAAAAAATTGGTACGTTTAAAAAATAAGGAAAAATAAAATATATTAATTAATAAATAGGATTTCGAATAAAATATATCTAAACAACGTATTAAAAAATAAAGTTAATTAAAAATTAAAACATATTAAAAGGAAAATAGGTGATAAGGTGGGCAAATTTTTAGAGAAAAACGTAAATAAACAAAAGAAATTTCATATGAAAATTTTAATTAAGTGTCAAACTTTGAGCGGCGCTGTACACTGATTGTACAAGCAAAAATTTTATTTTGATTTTTTTTTTAAGTTTCAAATTCAATAACATGTGTTACGTAGGAAATGAAAAACTTGGATTAATATATTTGAATATAAATAAATGTCATATCATATCTATGTAAATGTGTTACATTGAAAATGAAAATTTTGAATTAATATATTTTAAAATAAATAAATATATGTTATATAAATTTGTTAAGTTAGAAATGAAAAAATTGAATTAATATATTTTGAAAATAAATAAATAAAATTATTGAAATTTTACTTCCTAATATGTCAATAAATGAGTAGACTCTTCAATACACATGTTATAAAAATAATATTTTCTATCAATTTTTTAACACACATATTTTCTCTCTCCAATTTTTAGTCACTAATATTTACCTCAAAATCATAAATAAACATGTTTATAAATCGAACATTATTTTATCAAACGGAGGCTTAATCATTTCATCATCTTGACGAAAATTGAAATGTTTAAAAAATAATGAAAAATAAATTTATGCAAGCAACACATTAAAAAATATAGTTAATAAAAAATTATAACATATTAAAATGGAAATAGGTGATGAGGCGGGCAAATTTCAAAGAAAAACGTAAATAAAAGTCAAATTTTTTTTTATTGAGTGTCAGATTTTGTGTGGCGTTGTATTCTTAGTGTACATGTAGCATTTTTTTTATTTTGAATAGATTTGTCTTTTTTAAAGTTTCAAATTCAATAACATTTTGTATTGAAATTTTATTTAAATTATGTTTTTTATTTGATATGATTGAATCAAGATATTTTCAAAATTATGATTTAAAATTTATATATTCCGTGCATCGCACGTGTAGACAACTAGTTAATATAAAAATAAAAGTGAGGAGAGAGGAGAGAGAAGTATTAAATGCAATTTTCCCTCCAAAATATACTTACAATTTTTGGAAAAAATAAAAATAAAAATTTGGGTAGATTAACGTCATATTTAAATTCGTATAGGTAAACATAGAGGAAAAATGTATTGTTTATGAATAAATTTAAACCTCCATTCGAAAGTTATGTTTTTGTTTATAAACAAAAATATTGATGTTTAGTTTTCGAGATGCGTGATTGAAAAGTGTTTTCGAAAATTGTGTATAGTTAAAAAATGGTTTCGAAAAATATGTATAGTTAAGAAGTTTGTGAAAAATGTATTGTTTTTAAATAAATTGATAGAAAAAATTACCGAATGAATTTTAATATTTTTAATAATTGTATAAAGATTATATGGTATAAAATTTTCAATATAATTTTTTGATCTCTCAGGTTACACGATTGTCATATCATGATAATTGCAGAATATATATTATAGATTTTAACAAATAGTTCATATAATTTATTACAAATTTTAACAAATTGTTCATATAATTTATTAATTTTTATTAAACAATTTATTGGTCATCAATTTTTATTCAAATATTTAAATAATAATAAAATAATATGAATAAAGAAATTAAAGAAATACAAACAATTCATGTAACAATATATATTAAGATTAATGAATAATTTTTTAGGAAAACACTTGAAATTAATAATTAATGCTTAAAAAATCAAAATTTATCAAAAAAGTTTATCCTACATCTCTTTTCGGGAAGAATATGATGAAGAACAATATATAAAAAAATTAGCATCGGTTCTAAGGATAATATGTAAATTGGGTCTTCCACATATATTGTATGAGTTTAATTTTGTAGTTCAGAAACTTTTATAAAGTAAAATTTTATTTATTGAACGTTAAATCCAAAAATCGGATTGATATGTTTATGGTACACATGTTAAAATATTTAATTCATGGGCCGTTTCATTGCAAAATTGGTAAAACAATTCATTGATCCGCAATTTTATTAAAATATTAAAATAATAATTATATGTCGTATGAAATGGTAAAACTTTTTTTTTTAATTTTATTAACATATACCCATGTTTAACTTTCTTTAAACTTTTAACACATTTTTCTCTTTCTTTATTTAAACCACATATTTATCAATAAAATAATATTAGACATAAACTAAAAAAAAAGACTTACAACATTTTAACTACACATTCTCCTAAAAATCACTACTTATTTTAAATAAACTCTTTTTAAACAACATCAAATAGGGGTATAGACAAAATGTTCATCACACACACACACACACACACTCACTCACTGTGTGTTATTTAGATTTTCATTAATATTGTTTTTTTAATTTTATTGACATATAATTAAATGTACATTTAATTATATTCAATTAAATGCATCGCATTTAAAAATTAATATAAAAAAATTGATTATGCAAATGGTCCATTGGATTGAATTTCACTTTCATGTATCGCAATTTTTTAGGTTGATTTTCACTGTCGTGTATCGTTAATACTATTTAATTTGTTACATTCATTTACATATAGCACCGCGTATTTTTAATTTGTTTCAGTTACTTTATTTTATGTAAATTATAATCTTTTGAGGGTAATTTCTATTTATGATAGTAAAAAATATTTGGCCAAGATTTTTAATTTATTTTATGCAAAAATTGCATTATTTAATTTAATTTTGAACAATAGTTTAAAATATGTTTTATCTATAACTTCTGTGCATCACGTAGGTTGGACAACCACAAAAATTTACAAACAATTTAGTATTTAAAGAAATTATCCAAAATTTATGAGAATTCTAATTCATTTATACTTTGAGCATTTGTTGAAAGTTTTAATCATTAATTAAAGTAAATTGTGTGTTCAAACTATTTTGAAATGATGTTTACAGTAAAATCACTCATATTGTTCTTCCGTGCAACGCACAAGTGTGACACTAGCATATATATATAAGTGGAAGTGAAGAGAGAAGCATTAAATGTCACTTTCCCTTACAATTTTTGGAAAAAAAAAAACTAAAGTAAAAATAAAATAAAAATCCATGTAAATAATGTTTATTATCCTTTAAATAATAAATCGTATTTTCTAAAATATATATTATTATTAACTATTTAATAAATTAAAACTTCTGTTCAAATGCTTTGTTTTTATTTATAAATAAAAATATTGTTGTTTTGGAGATAAAATGCGTGGTTGAAAAATGGTTTCGAAAATGTGTATAGTTTATAAAGTGAGTGAAAAATGTGTTGTCTGTAAATAAATTTATAGACAAAGTTATCGAATGGATGATAATATTTTTAGACGTTCTTAATTTTAATAATTTTTTAAAGATTATATGGTATAAGATTTTCGATATATTTTCTTGATCTTCCACGTTGTCCAATTGTTGTATCATAAAGATTTTTCATAATTATTAATTTAATTTAACTTCTTTATTTTGTAAATAAAAGTATAATTTTATTGGTTAAATATTTATAAATATTTATTATACATATATAAAAGTAGAAGTGAGGAGAGAGAAGTATTAAATATCATTTTCCCTAAAAAATGCACTTACAATATTTGGAAGAAAAAAACTAAAATAAATAAAAATCCGTGTAAATAATATTTTTAATCCTTTAAATAATAAATCATATTTTCTAAAATATATATTATTATTAACTATTTAATAAAGTAAAATCTACGTTCAAATGCTTTGTTTTTGTTTATAAATAAAAATATTTTTTATTCGAGATAAAATGCGTGGTTGAAAAATGGTTTCAAAAAATGTTATTTTACAAATAATGCAACATTTACTCATTTGGAGATAAAATTAAATACACAAAAAAATATAACAACAATATTCTTTAATTTCAAAATTATCAATTCAAAGCAAATTTATGGTTGTTAATTTTATTTATTATATTATATTTTATTTCAAAATATTTTAACATATAAAAAAGTAAGATAAAAATAACTTATTTAGAAGAAGAAAGTTCAGTGAACAAATAAATAATAAATAAAAATACTTTTTAAAAGGGAAAAATAATTTTTAAATAGAAAAAGAAAAATCCTATAAAGATCGGGATTTCTTAATTTCGATTAGTTTTGTACATCTTTCATTTTCTATTTCGATTAGTTTTCTCTTTTTTTAAAGTCTTGAATTCGATAATATTTTTATATTACAATGTCATTTTACTATGTTTTTATTTGATATGATTGTATAATTAACATACTATCATAAAATTTGATCGAAATCACTATTAAAAATATATTCTCGTGCATCGCACTGGTGAAAATACTAGTTTTCATTTATTTCTTATTGGGCTACTTCCAGCACAAGGCCAACACTCAATGGTTTTGCTTCAATCTAGTAAGACACATCAGGCCCAAGAGCTGCTCCAAAATTACAATTCGTCTTCTCCATTTCGAGTGAATCAAATCGGCAATCAAATTGTTGCACCATCTCAAATTTGCTACTAGCTTCTTCCACCATTATCTCATGCCCAGTACCAAAAATTTCTCTAGTAACTCTGGTCCTTTGCTGTGGATACTTTCCCAGCAATAAGCCCTTCAAGTCATCGAGATGTTCTCCATCAAGCTGATCCTTTTTCTCCTCTTCTACAGCGCTTTCTTCTCTTAATTCAGCAATGGAGTTTTCCAGTTGTTCCAATTTCCCAACTATAACCTTTGACTTTCCCATAGGCCGAGGAGTTTCTGGCTACATCACCGTAGCTTCTCGATGGCTCAAATAGGTATCAAGCTGAATTTGTTCCTCCGTGGAGAGTGATTTCCTTCCCATCATATACTCCATCATTGAGATCATAAAATCGTATTTCCTGTTCATCTCATCCATGAGGAATATCGTCCGATCGACTCTTTGCACAATATTTTTATTTCCTACGAATTGCAACCGCCCGGATATCAATGTCACGGTTGGAGCTCTGTCTGGCATTTGAACTTCAACCATAAATCAACAATTCAAGCAAAATTACAAGTAATACTAGGTAAAGAAGAAACACGAGATTGATAACTCTTTTCATTTCATATGCTAATCAATTTTTTTGCAATTCCGGAAGATATATCAGCAACAGAAATATAAAATGCAGCAGCATTGAAACTAATTACAGTTAATGGAAATCTATATCTATATTATACATAAAAGTAGCTGAGTCAACCCCAGTCAACTTCACTGTTTCCCTCCAAAACTCTTGTACTATGTGCAGATTTTATTTATTTATTTATTTATTTTTCCAATTTTTTGGGACTTCAATATTTATCATGTTCACACTACTTATATCCCCCTTCCAATAATCAACTTCAAAACTCATGATTATTGTCCAATTTTGCGTATTTTAGATAGGCAAATAAATGAAAAACTATAATTTTTGGATATAAATTTTGTCATTTATAGTGAAATTTATAAAAGATTCAATTTTATTTCTTTAACTCTAAATTGATTTTATTTGCTAATAATTTCATTTATTTAATTACAGGTATATTTTCGATAATTTCAACTCAAAAATCCCTAATTTAATTGACCTGAAAAAGCCTAAAATGGACAAAAACCCATAAACCCAGCCCAAAACATTTTCTTTCTTTTTCTATACCCTACAGCAGTCGCAGCTCTCTATCATCTGGATCTTCTCCCTCAGCCGCTCTCCACCTCCACTTCCCATCTTCTGCAACCCAGCTGTCTTCTCTCGCTCTGCCTGTGTCTTCTCCATAATCATCCACGCAGCCCCTGTTTCTGGTTCATGTTCCCAGCCACTTCTCCCTCTCCAGCCCACAGCCCTCTCAATCCCTTCCTTCACGTAGCAGCGGGTCTCTCTGTCTGTCTTCTCGCACAGCAACCTCCAACTGGAACCAGCCGCTGCCTCCTCCTCACCCACGCTGCCAACCTCAGACTTCTCACCATATTCAACAGTCCCCAGTCCCCAGCCCCCAGCCTCAGTCTCCACTTCCAGCCGTTTTCTCCCTCTCAACTGGCCTCTCACGCAGCCCCTCCACTGCCAGCCGCCAGCCTTCTCTCCCTCAAGAAACCACCAGCCACTTCTCCTCAAGAAGGCTGTCTTCTCACTGTCTTCTTCTCCTTTAAACCTTCTTCCCGTCACCTCATAAACAAAACCAGCAGCAGCAGCCTTCTTCTCTAAAAAACTCCAGCCGTTACCTCTCTTCTCTCTGCCGTGACAGCCTCCACCAGTCGACCTTCAGCAACCGCAACATATTTCTGTTTTCCTCACTACAGCCTCCGGTCTTCAACCATCTCGCAGCAGCTTTGGTTTTGGTGACTTGTTCTAGTTTATATTTTGCTTAGATTGTCGATTGTTTTATGTTAATTTCTATAATTTCAGTTATTTCCATTAGTTTAGTTTGAAGTTATAATGTTGGTTATAGAATTTTCAGATTATTGACATTGGTTTAATCTTTAGATATTGTTAGTTATTGAATTTTCATTTTCAAATTTGAATATAGTTTTCTAGAATGATAAGTGTTTGTTTGAATTTTATTTCGTTTGATTTAATTATGTTCGGCTAAGTTATATTTGAGGGGAGTTATTATTAGCGTCGATGGGTGAATGTTAATTTTCTATAGATGAATTCTTGTGATTGATGATAATTAACGAGTGCTTTAATTTTTCAAATTACTTTACTTCGATTGATGTCGTTGATGTAGTATGTATTAAATATGCACACAATATGCTCGACTAAATGCCGTAAAATATATTGATTAATTTTCGTACGAATATGTTTAAATCTTATCGATCTCAAGAAATTCACACTAAATTTATTTGCAAAATCCAATTGATAGCGAAAGAATAACTCCACTCAAATTTCTCTTTCATTGCAATTTAATTATATTCTCTCCAAATTCGTTTTAACATAATTGAAATCATAGTTAAGTTTCGAATTTAGCAAATACTACGATACCAATAAAATCCCTAGGAAGAATGACCCTGGATTATCGCTAGGCTATAACTTGACCCCTTTATACTTGGAGGGTAGATTTAACATCGAGTCAAGTTTTTGGCGCCATTGCCGGGGATTATTTTGGTGTTAATTGATTTTTGCTGAATTCTGTTATTTTTATTTATTTTTATCATTTTGTTCGACTACTACTCTTGATATTGTTCATTGTTTATGTCCGTTTGGTTCCGAGATAATACTGAGCGATTAGTAAGATCGGAATCCACTAACCAATTTTTAATTCTTGAAAATCAGCAGGTAGTAATGGCAAATAATGCAGATCCAAATGAGGCGCCAGTCGTTCGAAGTCTTAGAAATTATATTTTTCCAACAATGGCAAGCACTCCATCATGCATTGTAGTTCCTGCAAATGCAGCGGTCTTCAACTTCAAACCGGGAATGATTGATCATCTACCACGCTTCCATGGGATGCCATCAGAGAGTCCATATCACCACATCCAGGAATTCGAAGGGGTTTGTTTTACTTTTCTTGAACGGAATTGCACTGAGGAAGTCATTCGACTCAAGCTTTTCCCTTTTTCACTAAAGGATAAAGCTAAGTCATGACTTAACTCTTTAAGGCCTAATTCAATTACAAATTGGGCAAATATGCGGAAAGAGTTCATTAAAAAGTTTTTTCCACCACAAAAAACCACCACTATTCAAAGACAAATCATGAATTTTTTTCAAAAGAATAATGAAAATTTTTACACTAGTTGGGAAAGATTCAAAGATTTGTTGTTATCTTGCCCCCATCATGGTTATGAAAAATGGATGTTAACGAAATTTTTTTATGAAGGGCTCAGACCTGAAATGAGACAATTTGTGCAAACCATGAGTAATGGTGACTTCTTTGCAAAAGACCCGAATGACGTTTTTACATTTTTTGATGATTTAGCTGAAAATGCCCAATCTTGGGATAAATTGATGAGTTTGATAGGGGTGTTACAATAAAAACTGAATTTCCAAAAATTGCATCTGGAAATGGAATTCATTCACTTCGAGCAGATGATGACATAAATGCCCGATTGGCTGTCATCACTCGAAAACTTGAAAACTTGGAAACTCAAAAAGTGAATGAAGTCAATTCCTCTTCCGCTATTTTAGAAAAATGTTCAATTTGTGATGATACACAGCATTTAACCTCTGATTGTCCTGCACTTCCCCAACTAAAAGAGATGTATTTTGATCAATCTGTTGCTGTTAATATGATTTCCAAACCTTATTCTAATCCATATTCGAGTACTTATATTCCAGGTTGGAGAAATCATCCAAATTTCAGTTGGAGGAATGATCAAGGAGGAAGCAATAATGTTGGAAACAATGCTGGACCTTCACAACCAACACCTTATATGCCACCGCAGAAGAGAAGTCTGGAAGACCAAATCCAACAATTCATGCAAAGCCAAGCTGCCATCAACAATCAAAACTCTCAGGCTATTAATGACATCCGATCTCAGCTTACAAAGCTGACTACTCAGGCAAGTGCACAAGAAAAAGGTAAGTTTCCAGCTCAACCAATGCCAAATCCTCAAACTCAATACAATGGGGTCGATGAATCCAATCTGAGACATGTGAAAGCAGTAACTACCTTGAGAAACGGTAAGCAAATCCAAGTTCCTGAACCTAAAGAGAACTTGGTGGGTAAGCAAGCTAAACCTCCTGTCGATGATACTATATTAAAATCTTTACCTGATGTTCAGGAACCACCTAAGCAAATAGTAGGTGCACCCCCTGCCCCTTTTCCTCAAAGATTACAACTTGGTAATAAGACCAAAAATCAAACGGAAATTCATGAGATTTTTAAGCAAGTTAGGGTAAATATTCCTCTGTTAGATGCAATTCAACAAGTCCTTGCCTATGCTAAATTTCTTAAGGATTTGTGTACAGTGAAGAGGAAGCTAGCTGTTAAGAATAAGGCCTTTTTAACTGAACAAGTGAGTTCTATCATACAATGTCAAACTCCTCAAAAATTTAAAGATCCTGGTTCTCCAACCATTGCTTGTATAATAGGAACCACTCGTATTGGTCATGCATTGCTAGATTTAGGTTCGAGTGTGAATCTTTTGCCCTTCAGTGTATACACACAACTTGGTCTAGGTGAACTTAAGCCTACCCCCATGATTTTACAATTAGCAGATAGATCTATTAAGATGCCTAGAGGGATAATTGAGGATGTTTTGGTTCAAGTCGATAAATTTTATTACCCAGTTGATTTTGTTGTTATTGATGTTCAAAATACACCTAAAACTTCTCCTCAAATCCCTGTTATTCTTGGTAGACCATTTCTTGCAACTTCAAATGCTTTAATAAATTGTAGGAGTGGTATTTTAAAGTTGACTTTTGGAAATATGTCTTTGGAGCTTAACATTTTCAATGCTTGTAGGCAACCAAAAGATTTTGATGAAGTGCAAGAAGTTAATATGTTGGAAGAGCTGCTAATGGAGCTAGAAGATCCTGATAAGCAACTTGAGCAGAATCTCGAATTGGACAACATTCAAGACCCCTCAAAAAGTATAACAACAGCAGCCGTAGGAACTTGGCAGCCAAACATTGAGCCTCTAAATGTTAGCCAGACACCCATGCAAACATCAGCAGAAAAGATGCCAACTCTAGAGCTTAAACCTCTTCCATCGGAACTAAAGTATGCATTCTTGGGACCTAATGAATCATACCCTGTGGTAATCTCTTCTACTCTTACTTGTGATCAAGAAAATATGTTGCTGAAAGTGTTGAATAATCATAGATCTGCAATAGGTTGGACTATAGCTGATATTAAGGGAATTAGTCCTTTAGTGTGCACCCATAGAATTTTCCTAGAAGAAAATACTAATCCTTCAAGGGAATCTCAAAGAAGGCTAAACCATAACATGAAAGAGGTTGTTAAAAATGAAGTTTTAAAATTACTTGACGCAGGTATTATTTATCCTATTGCAGACAGCAAGTGGGTAAGTCCTACTCACGTAGTACCTAAGAAAACTGGGGTTACTGTTGTTGAAAATGAACAGGGAGAAATGATAACTAAAAGGGTACCTACTAGTTGGAGAATGTGCATAGATTATAGGAAATTGAATTCCATGACCAGAAAAGACCACTTTCCTTTACCATTTTTAGATCAAGTGCTAAAAAGAGTTGCTTGACATTCATTTTATTGTTTCTTGGATGGTTTTTCAGGCTATCATCAAATTGAAATAGCATTAGAAGACCAAGAAAAAACTACTTTTACTTGCCCTTTTGGGACGTTTGCTTTTAAAAGAATGTCTTTTGGTCTTTGTAATGCCCCAGCAACCTTTCAAAGATGCATGCTTAGCATATTCAGTGACATGATAGAAAACTTTTTGGAAGTTTTTATGGACGATTTCTCTGTGTATGGTAATTCATTTGATGACTGCCTAACAAATTTGAAAGCTGTTTTATGCAGGTGTGAAGATAAACAACTTCTCCTTAATTGGGAGAAATGTCATTTCATGGTAACAAGAGGAATTGTTTTAGGTCATATAATTTCTTCTAAAGGCATGGAAGTAGATAAGGCAAAAGTAGATTAAATTTCTAGGTTGCCTATTCTTTCAACTGTAAAAGATGTTCGATCATTTTTAGGTCATGCAGGTTTTTATAGGAGGTTCATAAAAGATTTTAGTATCATAGCAAAACCTTTGACTACACTTTTAATGCATGATACAAAATTTGTTTGGACTAATGAGTGCACTGCAGCTTTTGAACATTTAAAAAAGGCACTCACCACTGCACCCATAGTTAGATCACCTGATTGGTCTCTACCTTTTGAATTAATGTGTGATGCAAGTGATATAGCTGTAGGGGCTGTGCTTGGCCAGAGGAAAGGTAAGGAACCTTATGTAATCTACTATGCTAGCAGAACTTTGAATCAAGCTCAATTAAATTACACAACTACTGAAAAAGAGCTGCTAGCTATAGTTTTTGCACTGGAAAAATTTCGAACTTATCTTATTGGGACCCCTGTTACCATTTTTACTGATCATTCTGCTCTTAAATATTTGTTCACAAAGAAAGATGCTAAACCTAGACTCATTCAATGGATTTTGTTATTGCAGGAATTTGACATTACAATTAAGGATAAAAAAGGAGTGGAAAATGTTGTCGCTGATCATTTATCCAGATTAAATTCTAATAATTCAACAGTTTCTCACCCTTTGAATGACTCATTTCCCGATGAACATTTATTTAGCTTGAATATTGTTCCATGGTTTGCTGACTTGGTTAATTATCTTGTTACAGGTCATATGCCTTCAAATTGGAGTGTCCAAGACAAAATGAGGATGAAGGCTATAGAAAGGAACTTCTTCTACGATGATCCATACTTATTCAAATATTGTGCTGATCAGATCATCCGAAGATGTGTTCCTGATGACGAGGTACAACAAGTTCTTACTTTCTGTCATTCTCATGCTTGCGGAGGCCATTTCTCTTCGCAGATAACAGCTGCTAAGGTACTTCAATGTGGTTTTTATTGGCCTAGTTTATTTAAGGATGCCCATACATTTTGTAAAAATTGTGAAGCATGTCAGAAACTTGGTAGTATCAGCCATAGGAATATGATGCCATTAGCTCCAATCCTTGTTCTTGAAATTTTTGATTGTTGGGGATTAGATTTTATGGGCCCTTTTTCCCCTTCTTTTGGATATTTATATATATTGGTTGCTATTGATTATGTGTCAAAATGGGTAGAGGCTATTCCATGTAGAACAAATGACCATAAAGTTGTGCTCAAATTTTTGAAAGAACATATTTTTTCTAGGTTTGGTATGCCTAAGGCCATAATTAGCGATGGCGGAACACATTTTTGTAATAAACCTTTTGAAACTCTGTTAAAGAAATATGGCATTAGGCATAAGATTTCCACTCCCTATCACCCTCAAACTAATGGTCAAACTGAGCTAGCCAACCGAGAAATTAAAGGCATTTTGACAAAAACAGTTAATCCAAATAGAAAAGATTGGGCTATAAAATTGGATGATGCTTTATGGGCCTATAGGATTGCTTTTAAAACTGTTCTTGGAATGTCTCCTTATAGAATTGTATTTGGTAAACCTTGTCACTTGCCGGTTGAAATTGAACATAAAGCTTATTTGGCAATCAAAACACTCAACTTTGACTTAGATCAAGCTGGTGAATTTAGGAAACTGAAATTGAATGAGTTAGATGAATTACGTTTAGAAGCATATGAGAATGCAAAAATTTCAAAAGAAAAAATGAAAGTTTTTCACGATAAAATTTTTTTTAGAAAATCATTTTTTCCTTCTCAAAAAGTATTGCTATATGACTCTAAACTTCATCTCTTTCCTAGTAAGTTGAGAACTAAATGGATTGGTCCCTACATTTTGCAAACTGTTTGCCCTTATGGAGCAGTTGAAATCCTGGATCCAAAAACTGGTACTGTTTTTAAAGTTAATGGACAACGTCTAAAACCATTTTTGGATAATTTTTCTGCTAATATTAATGAACTACCTCTGCTGGACCCTGCTTCCAGCGGCTGATTTTCTTGGAACTAACCTCTATTATTATGTATATATTTTATTTTCTTTTTGCAGATTTTATTCTTTTCTTCATTTTTTTTAGTTTTTCATTCTTGAATAATTGCTCATGTGCATAGGCTTCCTTTCAGGTACACTCTTCTCCTTTAGTTTGATTTAATTTTGAGTAGTGTCTATTAATCACTTTTCATTTTTCTTCTCTTTGAGTCATTGAGGACAATGCCTGATTTTAGTTGGGGGGAGAGTAACTCAAATGTACCTGTTTTGCATTAATTCTTTTGTGATAGTTGAGCATTAAAATTGAGTACATCTTGAGTCTTGAATTATATCTTTGTTATTCTGTAAAGACCTCCCTCCTAAAAAAAATTTTATGCACGAATTTAAGCCTTGTGGTAAGATGGATAGTCAACACATACAACTAGAGCTCTCTCAAGTTTAAGTAATTTTATTTGTTCATCATGAGAGTTGAGTGATTGGTGGTTTTCTTATATTTCCCTTGTTTGATATTGCTACTTCCATTGGGCATCATTACACGGATTGTGGATTGTTGGTGGTTTATACTTAAGAAACGATGAAGGTCAATGTCAAATGAAAATTTGATCCTTTGAAGCCAACCTTATCATCTTCTCTTCCCATCACAAATCCCTTCATATCACAAATTCCTTCACAGCCACAAATCCCTTTCATTTATTTCACATTAAAGATGACATTACATCCAGACACTGCTCCCATAAATACATAACCTTGTTTCTACTTTCAATTATAAGTGAGGATGATTATTTTTGCTCCATATTTGAGAAAAAATGTTCAGTGCATGAAAAGAAAGAAAAGTAGAGTTAGAAATATTTGACAGTCATTGAGACTAGAGGAGAATGTTGAAGAATTATTTGAGAGGATTTCAGTTTCAAAAAAAAAAAAGAAGAAGAAGAAGAAGAAAAAAAGAAAAAAAAAAAAAAAAAAGTAGAAAGAAAAGGGAGACATAATGAAGAGGAAGTAAAGGATTTGAAGAAGAAAGTAAGATTGAAGTGTGATTAAAAGGAAAATTATTATCCTTGCTTATATTTTGAAAGTCCTCGATTTCTACCCACTTCTTTTATTTCCTTTCCTTATCCTATCCCAAAAAAAAAAAAAAAAAAAAAAAAAAAAAAAAATTGCTACCATTGCATCTTATACTTTCATTGGAATTTATTGTTCTACTATTATCATTGGAACTTGTAAACCTTTTCTTTCACCACTCCCTATCAGTTCCCTTGATAACACCATCATAACATTTACATTGATATTGACATTTTGATCTTAAGTTGCTTGTGGTAAGAACGGTTGAGTCCCAATGGTTGTGAGTTTTTCATGAGGTCAATATTTGCATTATTGTCATCCACATATATATATATATGGTCTTTGTTTATTGAATGCTTGAGTGATTATTTGAAAAACCTCCATGAGTGACCCTCTAACCAGCAGAAACAAAATACACATACCCGTGAGTATATGGAGTTTATGCTTTGCTTGAGTGAATACTCGACACTGTATGTGTTGGGGTTGGTGGTTTGATGGATCGGCTTAAAACACACACACACAAAATTTTGGGAATGTTTTTATGGATTAATTTGGGATATAATGCTTGATCTCTTGATTTTGCGAAGTTGTTGTGTTCGACTATCTAAATTCATTTTTGACTTTACAATTGAAGGTTTTCATTGAGCTAGTCATGTTTTTAATTCGCTTGAATTGCTAGAGACTAGCAAAAAGCTAGTGGGGGAGTGTGATTATTGTCCAATTTTGCGTATTTTAGATAGGCAAATAAATGAAAAAATATAATTTTGGGATATAAATTTTGTCATTTAGAGTGAAATTTATAAAAGATTCAATTTTATTTCTTTAACTCTAAATTGATTTTATTTGCTAATAATTTCATTTATTTAATTGCAGGTATATTTTCGATAATTTCAACTCAAAAATCCCTAATTTAATTGACCTGAAAAAGCCTAAAATGGACAAAAACCCATAAACCCAGCCCAAAACATTTTCTTTCTTTTTCTATACCCTACAGCAGTCGCAACTCTCTATCATCTGGATCTTCTCCCTCAGCCGCTCTCCACCTCCACGTCCCATCTTCTGCAACCCAGCTGTCTTCTCTCGCTCTGCCTGTGTCTTCTCCATAATCATCCACGCAGCCCCTGTTTTTGGTTCATGTTCCCAGCCACTTCTCCCTCTCCAGCCCACAGCCCTCTCAATCCCTTCCTTCACGTAGCAGCGGGCCTCTCTGTCTGTCTTCTCGCACAGCAACCTCCAACTGGAACCAGTCGCTGCCTCCTCCTCACCCACGCTGCCAACCTCAGACTTCTCACCATATTCAACAGTCCCCAGCCCCCAGCCTCAGTCTCCACTTCCAGCCGTTTTCTCCCTCTCAACTGGCCTCTCACGCAGGCCCTCCACTGCCAGTCGCCAGCCTTCTCTCCCTCAAGAAACCACCAGCCACAACTCCTCAAGAAGGCTGTCTTCTGGCTGTCTTCTTCTCCTTTCAACCTTCTTCCCGTCACCTCATAAACAAAACCAGCAGCAGCAGCCTTCTTCTCTAAAAAACTCCAGCCGCTACCTCTCTTCTCTCTGCCGTGACAGCCTCCACCAGTCGACCTTCAGCAACCGCAACATATTTCCGTTTTCCTCACTGCAGCCTCCGGTCTTCAACCATCTCGCAGCAGCTTTGGTTTTGGTGACTTGTTCTAGTTTATATTTTGCTTAGATTGTAGATTGTTTTATGTTAATTTCTATAATTTCAGTTATTGCCATTAGTTTAGTTTGAAGTTATAATGTTGGTTATAGAATTTTCAGATTATTGACATTGGTTTAATCTTTAGATATTGTTAATTATTGAATTTTCATTTTCAAATTTGAATTTAGTTTTCTAGAATGATAAGTGTTTGTTTGAATTTTATTTCGTTTGATTTAATTATGTTCGGCTAAGTTATATTTGAGGGGAGTTATTCTTAGCGTCGATGGGTGAATGTTAATTTTCTATAGATTAATTCTTGTGATTGATGATAATTAACGAGTGCTTTAATTTTTCAAATTACTTTACTTCGATTGATGTTGTTGATGTAGTATGTATTAAATATGCACACAACATACTCGACTAAATGCCGTAAAATATATTGATTAATTTTCGTACGAATATGTTTAAATCTTATCGATCTCAAGAAATTCACACTAAATTTATTTGCAAAATCCAATTGATAGCGAAAGAATAACTCCACTCAAATTTCTCTTTCATTGCAATTTAATTATATTCTCTCCAAATTCGTTTTAACATAATTGAAATCATAGTTAAGTTTCGAATTTAGCAAATACTACGATACCAATAAAACCCCTAGGAAGAATGACCCTGGATTATCGCTAGGCTATAACTTGACCCCTTTATACTTGGAGGGTAGATTTAACATCGAGTCAACTCACTTTAAAAATAGTTGGGCCTTCAATATTTATTTATTATTTTCAAAATCGCTGACGTCTACTTACAGTTTTCAATATTTATTGTGTTTACATGGCTTCTATTTCCCGCCTCCTAATTACACTGGAAAGCCAGTTATTATTATTTTTTTTTTCTTTTTTTTCTTTTTCAGAATTTGTTTCATTTTTTTCCCGTTTTTCAAAATTTGTTTATTCATTTTTGTTTTCTATATCTTTTTTTTTTTTTTCTATTTCCCTATATACAACCTCTTTCATTTCTATTATATATAATTATTATGAAGATATACACAATAATAAAAGATTCAATTAAAGGGTTATTTCTTTGAAAAAAAATGTGTACTGTTTAACATGACCGCTCCACTCCACCTTCTATTATGATTCAAAATTTCTGGTGCGGTGGTAATGCTTATTAGTTATTAATATTACAAACCAGTTGAAAATAAAAATCGTAAATTATTTTTTGAAAAAGTAAAAAGGATTGGCACTGCTCTTTTCTTCAAGACCTGTGATATTTTGAGTCATTGAACATAGATTTGGATTTCTGACAAAAAAGAGAAAAAATATTAAAACAATAATATTGTAGAGAAAGCTTCGTAAACAATATAGAGTGCAAAATTATTTTGGACTAATAAGAAGATTTGTTAATAGTTTATTTATATTATATTCTAGATTTCTCTGTTGGGGTTGCAATGTGTTAACTAATGTTGGGCTATTTAGAATAGTTTTGGGTTGGATAGATATCTTAATGGTTTCGGCTGTTGAGTGAAGAAAAAACATATTATTCATTAGTCAGTATATATATTTGATGAAATTGTATATCACATTGTATAAAAAATAAGAAAAACAAGAAACTAGAATTTTTTTTAAAAAAATTTGCTTTTACCAAGAAGTTGTTTTTTATTTTTTATGATATAAGAACGATAATTTGTTTGATTTTACTTATTTATATTTGACTTTTTTGTGTCAAAACCTCTCTTTTCATAAAAAAATGTGTTCTTCTAACGTTTTCAATCTTACAAATAAATATTTGTGTTCAGTTATACAAATCCAAAGTAAAATTTTCAATTAAAAATTATGTCGAAATTTTAATAATAGATAATACTCTCTCCGTCCTACAAAGATAGTCCACCATTTCTTTTTTGTTTGTCTCAAAAAGATAGTTTACTTTATTTTTTAAGAGTGAAATTAATATTTTATATTCCATTTTGTCCTTAATCTGTGTGAAAATGAGTAGAGGGCTATCTTTATGGGACGGAGGGAGTACTAAATTATAAATCACATCATATATATATATATATATATATATATATATATATATATTTATTTTTTTATAAATAATCTTATTTTTAGTTATTTAGTACATCTAAAAATTGGAGGTCTTTTTTATATCGTATTATTAAATTATTAAATATTTTTATAGATAATTACATTTAATACGTAATTAATTTCTTATAATAATTGTGATATTTTATTAGTCTTAATTTTATGGATAAATATTTGGTTAAGTCATACAAATCCAATGTCAAATTCTCAATTAAAATTATATCTAAAATTTATACACATTCATATTTTTATAAATCACGATGTATTGAAATTTTTATAACTAAATCCTATTTTTAAGTTATTTATTACATATACATATTAAAGTTCTTTCCTATATTGCATTATTTTTCAAAATTATTTCAATGATAACTACATTTAATTCTTAATTAATTTTTTATTCCAAAAAGTCTCATATCACATTTTTTAACATTAACGGTTAAAAAATTTATCTATATTGTTTAAAATGATATAGTTATTAATGGTTTTTGTCCTAACTGTTAATTTTAAAATTTCAAAAAGTAATTAACCATACCAAGATATTCTTTGCTATATTTTAATTTAAAATTTATGATATTTTTTCACAATAATATATAAATTGTCTCCCAATTTACTTAACTAAAAATTGAAATGATCAATACTAAATTATGATTTCAATCAGAAAATAATTACCTTGTATAAATATTGAAAACCTAAAATATCATAAATTTGATGCAATATCTTTGTCAACCTCGCAATTTATTATAATAATAATAATTATTATAATTATTATTATTATTATTATTATTACTATACATGATTTTCATTGTCAATGGTCAGAATATTGAATTTTATCTTTTATATGCAAGGTTTCTATTATCAACTTTTTCATCTATTATTTGAATATTCAGAGTACATGAATACTGGAGATCCTACATTTAATTGTTCATTTTGCAAGGCAAGTTTTTGGTTCGAGGAGATAGTGAATAATCGTTACAAAGCTTAACGATCATATTCTATAAGGTCAAATTCTATTTGACAGTAATGTAGGATGGAAGTTCTTTATTCCAAGGATATCGTTGAGCCACTCGAATTTTAGGATACTTATTAGATTTCAAAAAAAAAAAACAATTTTCATTGATGGTGTCATATGCTATGACTATCAATAAGAGTCAGGCACAATCATTTTCATATGTATGACTTCTCCCTAAAAGGTTGATGTTTGTACATGAAACTAATAAATGATGAACTTATCTCTTATTTGTGAATGTTATTCATTTTGTTTAAAGATTCATTTAATTTCGAATAAGATTATTTTTATTTAGACGTTTCTTCCCGTGTATCGCACGGGATGATTCACTAGTAAGGAATAACAGAGTATGAGATGAGATGAGATGTGTGTGTGTGTGTGTGTGTGTGTGTGTGAGAGAGAGAGAGAGAGAGAGAGAGAGAGAGAGAGAGAGAATTAGAATATGAAGAAAGAGGGAGATGGAGGGAGAGAGAACGAGCAGGGGGAAGAGTCTGTTGATAATGTCATGGTTGGAGCTATGTCGGTATTCGAACTTCAATCATGAATCATCAATTCAAGCAAAATTACAAGTAATACAAGGTAAAGAAGAAACACGAGATTGATAACTCTTTTCATTTCATATACTAATCAATTCTTTTACAATGCATGAAGATATATTAGCGACGGAAATATAAAATGCACCTGAAACCAATTACAATAAATGAAAATAAGGAGTAACATAGTATGAGATTAGAATATGAAGGAAGGGGGAGATAGAGACAGAGGAAGAGAGAACGAGCATAGAAGGGGGGGGGGGGGTGGTAAGAGTATGTTAACAACAGATGAATATTCATTTCATATGCTGATTTTCCTATCTTGTGTTGTTATTTATAGTTGTAGGAATATTCTAGAATTATTTAATTGTGGGTGAGTAGTGGTGTAATTGACCAATAGTTGTGAGGGGCTAACCATGACACTTAATAATTTGCAGATGAGTAGTTAAGACAATAACACTTCACTCGACACATGACCTAAGTATGAAAAACAATTTTTTATAGTATGGGAATCGGCGTTAGGATAAAATATAGAGATAAAATGGTACATTTAGTACACTGTATAGGATTAGAGAAGATAAGATTAGGCGGTATAGAATTAGAAATGATTAAGTAAATTAATGTATAGGATTAAAGAAGATAAGATTAGGCGGTATAGAATTAGAAATGATTAAGTAGATTAATGTGGATAATATATGACAATAATACACCTTATTAGAAAGAAATATAAATATGAAAAGGATTAATTGCAGATACAGTTTTCAACATTTAAAAAAAAAAAAAAAAAATTTAAATGCATTTAAACTTTTGATTTTTGGCATCATACATCCTCAATGTATCATTTATTAGCAGCATTAATCACATTTAGGGTAAAATGGGAAATTCACCTAAAAATCAAAATAAAAAAAGGGTTATTTGCAAATTTAGTCACCAACATTTGATTTTTGGCATAATGCGTCTCTAATATTTCACTTATTAGCATATTATCTATAATGACAGAATCCATAAATTTTGACTTGTAATTGACCCATGTACACTGTTATGTAATATTATGAAGAAAGTACAGAGGAAATTATTAAAAAACCACTAAAAAGATCCAAACATTTAGAAAAAAAAATACATTATACCGTCATCAATGTTCAATTAAACAATCAAATGCTCAAATCATATTAATCTGAATATGTTATACTTATAATTACACACAAAAGCGCAAAACAAAATGAAAATTCTATCATTGAGTAATTTCTTGAAACTGGGTTTAAGGAATGCAAATCTATAAGTCCATTTTATTTTGTTTAAATTGAGATAGTTGATGTTGTTGTGGTTGAATATATCCTATTGTTGATGCTATTCGACTTTCAGCATTTTTAGACTTTGAGTTTAGGGACAAAACCTAAGCAAAGGAAAAAAAAAAAAAAAGTACATCTACTCCCCATGATGTTGATCACCATAAATCATTGAGTCGACATATTCCAATCTCATGAACTAATTTCTTGAATATAAATTTTGACAATACTTTTGAGAATAAATCAGCCACATTTTCACTTAAGCAAATTCGTTGAACATCGATATGATCAGTCTTTTGATATATGCATGTATTAAAGTCTTTCTTCATCAATACGTCATAACAGTTGTCTCATTAAAAATCTTACTAGGAAAATCCTGAGTGACAAAACCTCAGCTAAGGAAAAATAAGTATAGCTCGTATTAACTCTCCCTCATGGAACATTACAATTATATTGATATTGCATATTATTATTTTAATTGTTAATTGATGCAATATTTAATATGTTCACAAAGAATATAAATAGAACATATCTCATACTATTTGTTCCTCAAATAAAAATTCAATTTTTCCTTTGAACTTGAAGAACTATATTATACTTTCAATCATTTGAACATACTACATCGAGCCATGTTTTATAATCAATATTTATCAATGCATTAATGTAATTCTCAAATCTTGAAGTTACTTATTTCATTTAAATGAATAATTAACCATGAATTTACATCTTAAAAATCATCTACCAAGATTTTCAAATATAATTAACAATAATGTAACAACCAATATGTGCAAGAAAAGCACATTTTTTTCTCCTTGGTTTACCCTTTCCAATTGTTAAATCCTTTGATTTCCAACAAAGAAATATTAGTCATTGTAACATCATTCAGAAAAAAATACGCTTTATTTGATGTAGGAAAATACTCTAGCCAATTTCACTTTTGGAACAATTTTTTCTAGAATTGACGTTTTTTATTTCCAAAAGCTGTACCCGGACACTCCTTGTCTATCTAATAAGACCAAATGTTTAGATATATTCATCTTGTCTCATTCCATAAATTAGTAGGATACTCATATACCTTCTTTGTTTTTCCAGGTTTCCTTTCAATAGAAGTAGATGATTATAAAATTGGATTGGGGGATTATTAATTTTCATTATGTGGAGTAGAATTTGAAGGACTTTGCATAGTAGGAATCGAACTTGCTTCACTAGACGGTTGTCTCTCGGCATGACTTGAAGTTCTATCACTATGTTTACGATCCGTCCTTTTGAAGAATGAGGACGATAGTAGTTTTACTTTCTTGCCAGGTTGTTATTGTTCCATTTTTTGGTTCTAAGTTGCATCAGAGTTAATCAATACTAAGTTAACAATCGCATTCTAAAAAGTAGACCCTAAATCACATAATATCGCGTAAATTTATAATCTACATCGCAGTCTTAAAATCAAATAACATTCTGCCATTGTTTGGTTCTTTTTAAAATTCTCTTTTTTCTACAGTAATTAATTTCAACCATCTATTAAAAATCAAGTCCATATTATTTGACTTTTTAACCAAATCTCAATCATCCATTATCTTAAAAATCACTATTCATTTAAAAAAAAAAAAAAACTCTTTTTAACCCCTTTTTGGTTCTCATTTTTCTAAAATCAAATTTATTCAACACTCAATATCAATCATTCATCTTAATCAAGCCTACCATCTTTTACTTTTCAAATATTTTTTAACCACACATTCTTCAAAAATACTATTCAAAATCACATTATTTCCCATATAATGGGGGCCTAATATCAAACACAATTTAATATTATAACTCATATTCTCAAACTCAAACCTCAAAATCACATTCTCAAAATCAAATAAGATAATTCGAATCACATCATCTAAAATAGGGATGGCAACGGGGCGGGGAATATCCGAAACCGACGGGGACCAGCCCTGATCGGGGCGGGGAATCCCCGACAAAGACAGTGATGGGGATGAAAATGCATCCCTGAACCGGGATGGGGCGGGGACGGGGATGACCGTCTTATCCCCATCCCCGCTCCGTCTCCGATCCCCATCCACATCCACAATTAACAAGTTCCATTAAAAAAAAAAAAAAAAATCATATATTATCTTTACAAAAGTCCTATAATGTCAAATTTCTTGCACCAAAAAATTATTACTTATCAAGTTATAAACTATAAATGTTTATTTTGAAAAAGTTATTGATTATTAGTTATTAACCTTATCGAGTTGTATTTTCTTATCTAATCAAATATAAAATAACGACACAAACAAAGATAGATAGATCTCTCTCTCTCTCTCTCTCTCTCTCTCTCTCTCTCTCTCTATATATATATATATATATATATTAGATGAATGTCCAAATAATGTGTAAAGATTATTGAATTTAGAAAATGTTAGGATTATCTCCTGCATGTTTCCTTATATTGTCTGCATAAAATTATTTTAAAACTTTAAAAAAAAAACAAATGGGAATGTAAACGGGAATTTTTCCATCCCCGTCCCCATCCCCGACCCGCCCCGTCCCCGATAAAATGGGGACGGGGCGGGTATAGAGATGGTAAAACACTAACGGGACGGGGAAAGGTATCCCCGCCCCGTTGTCATTCCTAATCGACTAATTCCAAATCATTTATCTAACATAATAATTTATAACTCACATTCTCACATCCAAATCTCAAAATCACACAACCTCGCAATCACATTGACACAGTCAGTCATTCAAGAATTGAAGAACCAACTAATCAAGCAAGCTTAGCTACAGACTCTGCAAATTGCAATTGCAAATTTGTGATAAGATTAAATTTAAAGGGTATTAAATTATAAAAAAATTAACTTCAAGCTAAATAAAATATGCAGACTACAAATACATGATACTCAGACAAAAAATTGAAAATGAAGAAACGAGACTCAACAGAATTTTACCGGCGGAATGGAGAGTGGAGTCACGAATCTCGCGACCTTGGGGCTGGACCGCCTGGACGACCAGAGTGCAGTGTTTCCCCGTTGTGCCGCCTACAGAGTTGTGGACAGACAGTGGGGAGAGCGGGCTGCGGCCTGCGGTGAGAATCGTGAGGACGGTCGATTCCAGGAGGCGGAGGAGCTAAGGGGGGAGTAGGATTTGGACTTTAGCGTTAATGGATGGTCGATCCGATCATTTGCAGAGCCTACTGGGTCAAGTTATTATATCCATATCCTGATGCCACTATGTCAGGTGTCTCAATCAACATGTTCTAGAGAACTGCATTGCCACTTTTCAATATGGTGTTCTGTTCAAATGTCTCTGGTTAGGTTTTTGGTGTATATGGGAAATGTTGTTGGCATGTTCACTGTTTCATTCATTCGCCGATGGTTGGTTTGGCTAATGTGTATCCATATCTTTTAGGAATGTGCAACGGGAATATACATCGCAGCATCAAGGTAAGTAACTAGACATCTACTGAACTTCATGTCATAGATTCACGGGATGCATCTAATTCCCTCTGTTGGATAAATTCAATAATATGGGGCCAAACATGTATAAAATAAAATGTGTGGTGCTGTCTTGAGGATTTAGTCAATGAAGTGATCCACTAAAGATTATTCGGGACTAATGGGTATTAAGTGTCGTGAGATTAAAGTGTAGAGACGGATTCAATGTTTTAAATTGATGAGGGGTCAATTTAATAACATTGAAACATGATAGTTGCCCTACAACTATTTATACAGGTCATGGTCCCCAATTGAACGTGGCTTTTCATAATTCTCTGCATCCCCGTCAACAGAGAAGAAACAAAAGGAGAAAACCACGAATCAATTGGAAGTCCATAACCCCGTTCAATCAAACGCAATAATGAATTCAGGTACGCTTCCGCTTCAGTATCGATCTTGATAATTACAGCATGATGTTCGTGGATTTTAGATGAACATTCATCTATATCAAAATTAATTTTAACAAGTGGTATCAGAGCCAACATCGTGTTGAATTATCAGATCAATTTTTGAACGAATGTATGTTAAAATTGATTCCGGCCGAATTCAGTATATTTTCAAGATTCATATTTCAAAAGCAATGAATTCGGTCAGATTGATTTCAATTTCGAAATTTATACATACAAATATATACACGCATGGCCAGATTCAGAATTGAGATGTTGATTTTGAAATCTTGATTTCCAATTTGGGTTTTGAATCTGATTTGTATAATGAATTCAGCGGGTCGTCCTCTCTCTGTGTATATATGCGAAAAATCTGGGTTCACTCGTTAATTTTCAGTTATGGTTTTTGTATTTTTCGAATTGGAATTGTTGCTTGTTGTGTATGGTAGTTTGTTGTTGATGGAAACGAATTGGGTCGGAGATAAGGAGCAGCGCGCGATGGGTTTGGGGAGTTCAGAGCTGCGCGACGCTATTTTTTTTCTGGTTGCAGCGCCGTCGATGGCGCTGCAGGAGACGGGCGGCGCCGGTGATGGCGCCGCGTCCTTGGGGCTGAGGCGCGGCGGCTAGGGTTTGGTCGAAAACCCTAGCTGTTTCAAAAAAAAAAAAAAAAAATTGGCCCAGGGACCTCCATTGTAAATTTGAAGTGCTGAAGGCTAGTTTGCAATTTACAAAATTGGTTTATTTAACTCCTGATCCTCTAACTTTGTTTTAAATATTAATAAAACCCTAAGTTTATAAGACTTTTAAGTTGGCCCTCCAAACTTCTGAATTTACAAAATAAGTCCCTAAAGTTAAGAAATCATTTAAGTTGGGTTTTAAGAATTCTGAATTTAACGATTCAGTCCCTAAAGTTTATGATTTTAATTAATTGGCCGCTAAAGTTTGGGAAAATTGCAATTTAGTCCTTCAAGTTTAAAAATATTTCATAATTGGCCAATCAAGTTTAATTAAATTGCAATTTAACCATCCAACTTAATGATTACTTAATCCTAAAGTATTGAATTTTATAATTCAAATCCTAAAGCCTTAATTATATGCAAAACATTCAATTCAAGTTCAAATTTTGGTATGACGGACTCTTTTGAGAAATATAATATTTCGAAGTGAATTAATTGAAGCAACATGTTGCCAAAGCAACCTCTCTTGTGAAAATTAATTAACTTAGAATATTAGAAGGTTTTGTGTGTGTGTTGTTCATGCGGATATTGATCGGCCCAAAGGAAGGTCAATGTTTGGCTGGAATTTCACGTGCACCTGTGGTAATAAACGCGTGACGATTATTTGGTTTAACGTGTGATCAATAAATCGGTCCAAAGAAAGGTTTATTGGTTGACATGTCTTATTGTCAGTGTTTGATTACTACATCGAGGTACCACTTACAAGTTAATATTTCTGTCCAAAGACTAAATATTGATGTTGTGTTAGGTATCTTGTGATGGGCCTTACCATTATTTGAAATTATTATTTGCATAATAAAGTACTAATGTAAGCTATTTTCATCTTCTTCTCTATACAGTTAATTCATCTGCTACCACAATATCTGCAAATCTTAACTCAATCCCCATGCTTGATGGGTCAAACTTCAAGGATTGGAAAGAGAACGCACTAATTGTTCTCGGCTGCATGGATCTTGACCTTGCTCTCAGGGTTGAGCAACCGGCTTCTCTTACGGATGCAAGTTCACCTGATGACAGGAGGAACTTTGAGAAGTGGGAACGCTCAAATCGCATGAGTCTAATGATCATTAAGCGCGGCATTCCGGAAGCCTTTAGGGGCGCAGTATCTGAAGAGGTAACTAATGCCAAGCAATTCCTTGCCGAACTTGAAAAGCGTTTTGCTAAAAACGATAAGGCTGAAACAAGCACGCTTCTGCAAAGCTTGATTTCAATGAAGTACAGAGGCAAGGGGAAATAAGGGAGTACATCATGAAGATGTCTCATACTGCTTCAAAACTTAAGGCACTAAAGCTCGACTTGTCTGATGACTTGCTCGTGCATTTAGTATTGATATCGCTTCCTGCACATTTCAGTCAGTTTAAGGTCAGTTACAACTGTCAAAGGGAGAAATGGACTCTAAATGAGCTCATTTCATATTGTGTGCAAGAGGAAGAAAGGCTGAAGCAGGATAGAACTGAAATTGCTAACTTGGCAAGTACCTCTAAGGATAAGGGCAAGAAAAGAAAAACAGAATATGAAGCTGTTAAGGGTCCAGATCAAAAGAAGCCACATAAGGAAAAAGAGGGTTGTTTCTTTTGCCTGAAACCTGGACATTTAAAGAAGGATTGTACCAAATACAACGCTTGGCGTGCAAAGAAAGGTACATTTCTTAATTTGGTCTGTTCTGAGATTAATTTAGCTTCAGTACCTAGAAACACTTGGTGGTTAGATTCTGGTGCTACTACTCACATAAGTGTTTCTATGCAGGGTTGCCTGTTCTGCCGAAAGCCAAGTGATGCTGAAAGATTCATCTTTGTGGGCGATGGAAAATCGGTGGAAGTTGAAGCAATAGGAACTTTTAGGTTATTATTGGGAACTGGTTTTTATTTGGATTTGAAAGACACTTTTGTTGTACCGTCATTTAGACGGAATTTGGTTTCTATTTCCTTATTGGACAAATCAGGATATTATTGTTCTTTTGGAAATTGTCAGTTTAGTCTTTCTTTAAATTCAAAAATTGTTGGTACTGGTTCATTATGTTCGTACGATAACCTATATTTGCTTAATACTATTGCATCATATAATGAAACCTTGTATGTGGAATCACGTGGTACTAAGCGAAAATTAAATAAAGAAAATTCGGCAAAACTATGGCACAAGCGCTTAGGTCACATCTCAAAAACTAGAGTTGAACGACTTGTGTCAGATGGCATTTTGGATTCCCTCGACTTTACTGACTTTGATGTTTGTATTGATTGTATCAAGGGAAAACAGACCAAAACGAGAAGGTTAGGTGCTAATAGAACTTCGGACGTCTTAGAATTGATACACACGGATATTTGTGGACCATTCCCTACGGCTTCCTGGAATGGTCAACAATACTTTATATCATTCATAGACGATTACTCACGTTATGGGCATCTATATCTTATTCATGAAAAGTCTGAGTCGCTGGACATGTTCAAAGCTTTCAAAGCTGAAGTTGAGAATCAACTCAACAAGAAAATTAAAAGCGTTAGATCTGATCGTGGTGGTGAGTACTACGGCAGATATGACGGTTCAGGTGAACAACGTCCAGGACCATTTGCTAGATTCCTAGAGGAATGTGGAATCGTCCCACAGTACACCATGCCAGGTTCTCCTAGCATGAATGGTGTAGCTGAAAGACGAAACAGGACTCTTAAGGATATGGTAAGGAGTATGATTAGTCATTCTACTTTGCCAAAATCACTCTGGGGAGAAGCATTAAAGACTGCAGCTTATATTCTGAATAGAATACCAACTAAAGCTGCTGCTAAAACACCTTATGAGCTTTGGACAGGCAGAAAGCCTAGTCTAAAGCATTTCCACATTTGGGGATGTCCAGCTGAGGCAAGGCCTTATAGGCCGCATGAGGATAAATTGGACTCCAAAACAGTTAGCAGCTACTTTATTGGTTATTCTGAGCGATCAAGGGGCTACAAATTTTACAATCCCACACTTAAGTCAATTTTTGAAACGGGAACTGCAACATTTTTTGAGGATGTTGAGTTTGGGGGGAGAAATAAGGTTAGAGACATTATCTTTGAGGAAGAAGCTGAGGAAGGATCGATTTCGATTCCTACTGTTACTTTTGACAATGTGCAGGTTTCTATACCTGTCATTGATCAAGAAGTACATCCGGAAACTCAGCATGATAATGTTGAAGAAACTCCCATCCAAAATCCAGAAATACAAACTCAACAACCTCAACAAACAATACCATTAAGGCGATCCACTCGAGAAAGGAAAAATGCTATTTCGGATGACTATGTAGTATTTCTCCAAGAACATGAGGAAAATAATGGAATGATGGAAAATGATCCAATCAATTTTCATCAGGCCATGAAGGGTTCTGACTCTCAAAAGTGGATTGATGCCATGAATGAGGAGTATAAGTCTATGCAAGACAATAAAGTTTGGGGTCTTGTCCCATTACCAGAAGGTGCGAAACCCATTGGTTGTAAATGGATTTTTAAAACCAAAAGGGATTCGAAAGGTAATGTGGAAAGATATAAGGCTCGTCTTGTAGCTAAAGGCTTTACACAAAAGGAAGGTATTGACTTCAAAGAGACTTTCTCTCCGGTTTCAACGAAAGACTCTTTCAGGACAGTCATGGCACTTGTTGCACATTTTGACCTTGAGTTACATCAGATGGATGTAAAGACGGCGTTTCTCAATGGAGACATTGATGAGACGATTTATATGGTGCAACCAGAAAACTTCGTGTCAGGAGACTCGAAGAATATGGTTTGCAAATTAAAGAAATCCATCTATGGACTCAAGCAAGCTTCCCGTCAGTGGTACTACAAATTTCATCAAGTGATCATCTCGTTTGGTTTTGAGATAAATGTTGTTGATGATTGTGTGTATCACAAGTTCAGTGGGAGTAAGCATATTTTCCTGGTTTTGTATGTCGATGACATACTGCTTGCCACTAATGATATAGGCATGTTGCACGAAACCAAGAGTTTTCTGTCAAGGAATTTTGAGATGAAAGATCTTGGGGACGCCTCTTTCGTATTAGGAATTCAGATACACCGGGACCGCTCTCGGGGTATTCTTGGATTATCACAAAAGAGCTATATCGATAAAGTACTTGTAAGGTTTGGCATGCAGGATAGTAAACCAGGGGACACCCCTGTTGCTAAGGGAGACAAATTTAGTCTCAATCAGTGCCCGAAAAATAATCTTGAAGTTAAGGAAATGCAAAAGATTCCCTATGCATCAGCTGTTGGGAGTCTGATGTATGCTCAAGTTTGTACACGTCCAGACATAGCGTTCATTGTTGGAATGCTAGGCAGATATTTAAGTAACCCTGGGATGGATCATTGGAAAGCAGCAAAGAGGGTTATGAGGTACTTGAAGAGAACAAGAGATTGCATGCTTACATACAGCAGATCGGATAAGTTAGAGATCGTAGGATACTCCGATTCTGATTTTGCGGGATGCCAAGATAGTAGAAGATCCACATCAGGCTACATATACCTGCTAGCTGGAGGAGCCATTTCTTGGAGGAGTGCTAAGCAGACACTCGTAGCTTCTTCCACTATGGCAGCAGAATTTGTAGCTTGTTATGAGGCATCTAATCATGGGATATGGCTGCGAAATTTTGTCACCGGGCTGCGCATTCTGAATGGAATTGAAAGACCATTAAAGTTATATTGTGACAATAACTCTGCAGTGCTATATTCCAATAACAACAGGAGTTCAACTAAGTCAAAACACATTGACATTAAGTTCCTGGTTGTGAAGGAAAGGGTACAGAGTAGACAGATTTCCATAGAGCATATTGGGACAAACTCCATGATTGCGGATCCGCTTACTAAGGGATTAGCACCCAAGGTCTTTCACGAGCACACTGCTCGTATGGGTGTAATATTTCTTGAGGATATCATGATTTAGTGGGAGTTTGTATTTTGGTTGCTTTATGTTTTGGTTTTGGACACATTTGTGTATTTGGATAATTTTCTGTACAGAAATAAAGTATTCAGTTCATTCTACTCTGTTACATTATGTTTGGTATTGATCTCACCTAAGGAATAAAGTCGGACCAATTGAAAATAGGCATGTTTGGATCACATAACATGTAATTTTCATACTACACTCTCATGATTGATCTATGTCATTTGGTTGTATTGGTATACGTGACCATTGATGGATTTAGTTACGATTAATGTAACGAAAGTCGCTTTGATCCTATATTGATATGATTGATGGACGAGATTGTTTGGAAATACCCTTAATAATGATAGCACATTTTTGAGCTCATAAGGTTGTACACATTTGTAAGGATACATGTATGGCCCAGTGGGAGATTGTTGGATAAATTCAATAATATGGGGCCAAACATGTATAAAATAAAATGTGTGGTGCTGTCTTGAGGATTTAGTCAATGAAGTGATCCACTAAAGATTATTCGGGACTAATGGGTATTAAGTGTCGTGAGATTAAAGTGTAGAGACGGATTCAATGTTTTAAATTGATGAGGGGTCAATTTAATAACATTGAAACATGATAGTTGCCCTACAACTATTTATACAGGTCATGGTCCCCAATTGAACGTGGCTTTTCATAATTCTCTGCATCCCCGTCAACAGAGAAGAAACAAAAGGAGAAAACCACGAATCAATTGGAAGTCCATAACCCCGTTCAATCAAACGCAATAATGAATTCAGGTACGCTTCCGCTTCAGTATCGATCTTGATAATTACAGCATGATGTTCGTGGATTTTAGATGAACATTCATCTATATCAAAATTAATTTTAACACCCTCAACTAGCATCAACCAATCATGTTAAGATGATAACAATCCTTATTAAATACATTATAATAAAATCTGAGGTGCCATGAGGTTGACATCTGTTGCATTTTCCTATATTATTAGCACTTTTTTGGGTTGATTCATCAGTTAGTTTTCACATTCAAACCAAATAATGCAAGGGCAGCCAGAAGTGTTACATAGATTTTGTATTTTGCATAAACTGGTGCAATTATGGAAATCTGTGATATAATGCATAAGAACACAAAATTTGAGACTCCATCAGATCCTGTATTGTTTGAGCCAATTTATTATAAATTAAACTGATGGATTTTTCTAGCTCTTCAAAGCAATAGTTGCTTTATTGCTCTAGAAAATCATTTCAGCTTAGAAGCAGTGTCTTCTGTTGTTCAGAGACATTTCATCTGTTTAAAAACAATCCCAAAGAAGAGATTCCCCAGTTTAGCTTTATTACTCTAATCAACATGTCTCCGTAGTGCAATTTTTTTGTTTTTTAAGGTACATTGGATTTCCCGACTGATTGAAAGGTATTAATGAATGTTAAAGGGTAATCAGATTTTATAATTTTTTGGATTTTCAAAAAGGCTAATGCATCATTACATGGGGTCTGCTATAAGAGATGATGGTGTACATCTGATATGGATGGGAAGTTTCGTAGAATTAGGTGATGTTTCAGTCACATGGAAACATTATAGCAGCATCAGGGTATCAGTCTTGTATTGGATGAGTATCAAGGATGAGCATTAGGGATGTGTGGCAAAGATGAGTATCAAGCAATATCAGTCCTGATATCATTCTAAAATATTTCCTCTGATGTAGTGATAGGGTGGCACTGTGTGATATCTTGCGGAATTACATGATTCCTAGTCTCCGCAATATCATGTATCTATTGATTTAATTGCTCTGTTTTTAAACTGATAAATGTCTTTATCAGATTTTCATAGACAAAGAATCTAAAATCCTAAGTTCGTGCTAGTAAATAAGTTCTTCATGGTAAATAAATTCAGAAAAATAACAGAAAGTTGGAATGATAATTCAATTCAAAAGTTTGTGTTGAAAACTTCTCATCATTTGAGTAAAATATTCCCGTGTAAAAACAAATTCCGAATAAAAAGGAACATATCATAAGGTAAAATACTAGTCACTTGAATAAATCATAATTATTGAAAAACAAAGATGCCATCGCTGTGACGGGAACTGCTGGGCCTCATCTTCCTTAGAATCATATGGTTCTTTCACCTGGTACAAACAACTAAAGAACATTAACAGATACGATTATATAACCACGATAATTCATTTTTATGAAGGAAATTAATTACCTATTTGTTTGTGCATGATATCTTTTCATTCTAATATTATTGTGGTCGTGCGTAGACATAGGATGACGACATGTCCTGATGTTGTGATCTGAACCATTGCAATTTCCACAAGAAGTTCTCTTCTTGTATTGTATTCTAGAGGAGATTTGTATCTATTCTCTTTCGGTCTACCAGGTCCTCGCTTTGATATCGGTGCGAGTACTATCTTCTTCTTCACTTCGTCTGGTACGTGCCAGTTTTCCTTATTACCAAGTGAATATATAGGACACTTATAAGCTGCAATGTACTCTTCCTTAGTGAAGTATCTTGAACAATATTCTGACAATGCATAGTTACACTTTGCAATGACCGTAATTGCATGCAGACACGAAATTTGATGGATCTGGAAACGTCGGCATGAACAAGTTCTTTCTTCCATGTCCACCACATAGGCTGAAGTATCATCGTTGACTTGATATATTATGTCACTACAAGGATACACCTGAATTGATAATTTCATAGAAAGAACGATATTATTCAAAACAATTTAGTATCTCTCGGGTATGAAATAGTGAAAATATTCAAATAAACATGAATGATATAAACAACCTATAATTTCCTTGATTTCTTTATCCTCTCATTTAATATTGAATTATGGCGAGCAGCAAGTTCTGTGAAAGTTGATTTGGCATCATTTAGGTTCTGAGAAAACCACTTCTGGACAATGCATCGTAAGCATTCATGCAGCGCTTCAATAGGATAATTCTTAGAGTGTTTAATCACTGAGTTAACTGACTCAGGAATGTTGGATGTCATTGTAGAGCACCTACTGGTTGTCTAGTTCGCCCTTGACCACCGTTCGAAACCAACTTCATTCTACATTTAGTAAGACTCATTAGTTTTTCTTTTTAGAACAAAAAAAATTATATAAAATAAACATAGATAACTTATCTATGTTTACCAAGTAGCCCCCGATGCCCTCGTCTATGGCATCCATTCGCCTCATGTGGGTTTCGAAATCAACTGTTGTGTATGCTCTCGATGCATCCTTAAAAGGGAGTCTTATTCCCTTTGCCTTCTTTCCAAAATGGCTCTTTAGAATCTTCAGCAAGTGGAACGTACATGCTCCATGCAAATCGTTAGGAAATACCTTATCAACCGCATGTGATATACTTCCATAACGATCTGACACGATGCACAAACCCTCTCGATCACCATAAGCTTCTTTTAATCTTAGCATGAACCAATCCCAAGCGTTGTTGTTTTCAGTATCCCCAATTCCAAATGCAGGAATAAATATGTTATTATTTGTGTCTTGTGCACAAGAAGTAAACAAGGTACCACCATGCCTACTAGTCAGGAATGTCCCATCCAATACAATGACTGGTTTGCAGTGGTTCCAACCCCATTGACGCTCCCAGAGCCACAAAGCTGAACAAAAACCTGTCATCCGAGTTAGTTTCAATCCTAGTGTATGATCCATTGTTTACAACTTGCAATCTATGCAGGAAGATTTCGATAAGACTCATCTGAGTCCCCCCTAATCATTTTTACTGCACGTTCTCGTGCCCGCCATGCTTTGTCATAACTCACACAAACCCCATACATATGTTGCATGTCCTCCACAATGTCTCCTACTGTATACATTCTCCTCGATGAGAGAAAATTGTGTCTGATGGATCTCACAATGATGAAACAAGTAGCTTGCCTATGGTAAGTCATGACTTTGTCATTAGAGCATATGTGTGTGCCATTCAATTCTCTTACCTTAAAGTGGCGAATGGAGCCTATTGATGACGATTTAAATGATCAATTGCATCCATCTTCTAGACATTTTAACCAATAAAACTTACTGTCGGACTTCACCACAATGAATTGGAATCTGTTATGTATCGCGAACAACGAGACACACGTGATAAGTAAATCCTTGTTCTTGAAAATATCTCCCTTCTTAATTTCTACAACATCAGGAATTGTTATCACATACGACATCTCAACACCATCTTCGTCATGTTGTTCGCTCACGTAATCGCACAATTCCATTCCCATTTCTTCAATAGAAGAATTCTGCTCTATAAATTCTGGAACCACTAAACTTGATTCAAGTGTTTTCATGCGACTCATTTCACTGTAACGAATGTCACCATAGCGTGCAGAATTCAATTCAGAATTTTGTTTCCCAAAAGAACTATTTGTTACATCATCCACATCAACAATAATTGGGTAACATCTCCTATCACTATCGCCCTTTTTCAAATCCAAATAGCATTGGAGTGAAATATCATCCCATATTGGTATCAAAGGACCATTTTCGGACAGCTGGTAATTCAACTTAACAACATGTTCAGCAGCATCCTTCATCACCTGATGATATACCATTTTCAACAGTTCTTCATATGAACTTTCTAGACCCCACAACTATTCCACGTATCGAGTAACCATTGTAATTCAAAGCATCATCCCATATCCCTCCATAGTGCAAGTATACTTCCAAACTTGCCATTACCTGATAAAGGACACTTTTTCAATATCACAAGCAAATAGCAGTACATTTTCAATCTCACTTTCATTACACATATGAAAATTCATAAGTCAAAATCATGAAAACGAGGATCAAAACATAGCTACATTGCAGAACCTGATATTTTTTTAATTATTTATAACGCAGTTCAAAAATCCTATCAATGATGGTTATTAGACATCCTTCAAGCATCAATTGGACGTTATAAATCAAACATCATATTCAAAATAATAACACGACCACTCCAAATAAGTTAATGTGGACTAAAAATGTGTTAATGGTGAAACTAGGTTCGATACTTGCAAGGATGTTGAGTTACAACAAATTGTTAAGAAAATATATAAGGAAATTACCTATTTACCAGGATCATGTACTACTTTATAACTCAGTCATGAAGAAATTGATGAATATCTATTCTGCAACAATGGCAGCATCCAGATGGAATCTCACGGGAGAGAAATAGAAATGAGTTTTGTGATGTAATTTAAAACCGTTACTAGCAGAAAAAAAACGTCAGGCATGTAGCCTCTCGTCGGGACAAGATCTTCTGTCTTCAATTTTCGTCTTCCGATGTGTTGAGGATTACTGTTGTATGTATTTTACAGTTACACTTCAAATTTTAGTAACTAAACAATATCTTTAATTATAATATTTCCTATAATCAAGGATGGTATCTTTTTTTTTTTCACACAAATATTTGTTTTTTAACCATTAAGTTATATTAACGATTTTATCATAAAATATTTTATTATTTTTTTTAAAAAAAAGGAATGTAGACGATATTTTCACAATATATTTGTATTGGGGTGTCATTATTCAGTTTCAATAATTCTAGGTGATATTAATCAAATTATGAGCATCATGGGTGGGCATCAATGCAAAGTTTCAAATTGTAAAAATCAGGTGCTAATACCTATTTAATTAATATTATTAAATTAAATACGATTACCTACACAATTCAGCAAACAAACCAAAATCACTTAAAATCTACCTCAACTCCATCACCCCTTACCGAAAACAAACTCCAATATCTGGCTATCCAACCAGCGAGATTCTACCACCATCTGAACCGCACGGTCGAGAAGATCACTCGACCTGATTTTGGGAAGAATCCTACGGCTGTTTTGACCGAAGAAGGAAGTGAAAAACCGAACGAAAAATCTCAAATTTCGGCCAATCTACAACTACGATCACATAACATTTTCCACCATTGGATTTACGAGGCAGAGGAGATACAGTTCCGATTCACCAATTTTAAAGTTTGTGGCAGTGAACATTTGGCTGATGGAACCCGAGACCGGGAGGTAGTTTTGGAACCAGATTAGCATGGTTATCCTCATGCACCTTCAGCTGAAGTTCTCAAAAATAACCTGAAACAATGTATATTATATCTGACTCGGTGATCTGGGATTGGATTAAATGCAATGGCAGTGGGATCTTAAAGCCTGAATACTTTTTCATTCAAAAACAGACTGTAGATTAGTAATCGAGATTCCAGAATAAGGATAGTTAGCTCGCCTTAGATATTAAGGGCTTGGCATTTTCTTCCCACTCGGTTATTCACCATGCTGAAGATACCCTTTCCATCATTTCTGGGAAACCATTTAATAGCATCTATAAACATCAAGTAATCAATTTTAGTAATCACCAATAGATGTGAACAAACCCATTACCAAATCCACCTACCATCACTGACATTAAACCAGTAACCAAAGCCTCATTCTTTCCTCATCAATTTCACTTTTCAATCACCTCTAGATGATGTCCTTCATCATTACTTTTATCTTAAGATTATGCCATGTTTGTTGGAGGATTTTTTATTTCCGTGAAAGCAAAAAATGAACGGGACGGCTTTTCCAATAATCGTTTGAAATTGCGTTTTATGGTTTATACAAGAGTTGCGATGCTTATTCAAAGTTTGATTTTTTAGGAAGGGGCTGGTTGGGAGTGTGTGACTTGAATAATATATGTTACCAATTATGAGTTATTGTGATCAGCAAATGTGATCAAGTGTGTGTGATTGCGATCAATTATTAGGTAACTGTGATTAAAATATTGACTAAATGTGACTTTGTACGACTTGTGACACTCGTTTTTACGTTACGTCAACTACGACATTTTTAACCCTTGACTATTACGAGACGTGATCTGCTTAATTAATTTATATGTTAGAAATTTTATCTATCACAAATGTGACTAATTATATGGATGATTGTGACCACCTGTGACTTTGTGTGACCACTAGACATGACACGTTTAATTAATTTATATGTTACAAAATTTTATCGATCATAAATATGATCTCTTAGCCTCAGTTCGGAGGTTGTGGTTGGTTTAAAAACCAGTTTATTTTGCTTTTTTCAAGTAGATGTGTGGTTAAAAGTAGAGAGAGAATGTGTATGGTTAGAAATTGATTTGAGGAATTGTGTAGTTTAAATTTTGGTTTATAAACCAAAAAATTGCTAGATCCGAACACAACATTATTAGTTATTGATAACTGGAATAGTATGGGTAATTGTGATCAATTATGGATAATTGTAACAAATTATTAGTTAATTGTGACAAAAACATCAACTAAATGTGACTTGTAACAAATATGGAGTCTGACTAATTATTAGGTAATTATGACAAAAAAATATTCACTAAACATGAACAAAATAAGAGGAAGTTCTGATAAATAAATAAATAAATAATGTGACTAAAAATGTTTGAGTAACCGTGACCAATTAAATTTGTAACTGTGACTGAAATATAACTTTGTGTGACCAACTATGGCTTTGTGGGTGGGGTTGACGGGTGGGTGTGCGAGGTTAAATTTGCGATAAACTTGTAATTGTTACCGACTGTGACTTTGTGTGCTATGACTTTATAAGACCGAGCTTTAACCTCGTGTGACCGATCGAACTATGACCATATGTGATCGAACTGTGACTTTGTGTGATCGAACTGTGACCTTGTTTGATCAAACTTTGACTTTGTGAGTGGGTGGGTATGGGGTGAAATTTGCAACTAAATTTGTAGGTTGTCACTCAACTACGACTTTGTTTGACCAACTGAAACTTTGCTCATGGGGTTAGGGATGGCAAAAAAACTCATTTCGACCTGAACTCGATGGGACCCCGACCCTAATGGCGCAGAAATAAACTGCCCCGCGGGTCGATGGGGCGGGTTTGGGTTTGATATCAATTACTTGAAACAGGTTCAGGGCGGGACAAGTTTTGGTTGACCTGCCCCACTACGACCCGTCGCGGAATTTAAATGAAAAAAAAATATTAATTCAAGAAATGCACACTTTCAACATACAAAATTATTGTAAGATTTGTGCAATTTGATAAATGCGGGATGTGACAAAAAAACACGTAAGTTGTGACCAATAAATAAATATTATGTGACCAATTATGGGTGATTGTGATCAATTATATTAGAGATTGTGACCAACTGTGAATTTGTCTAATCGTTGGATGAGGACATCATGCGAACTACAGTTGTGTCAAATATGATCTTCGTGTGACCAAGCTCTAAATTTTTGTGAGCGAACTATGACTTTATGTGACCCAACTGGGACCTCGTGTGACCGAACTGTAACTTCATGTGATCGAACTGTGACTTTATGTAAACGAACTGTGACCTCATGTGACTAGACTATGACTTTGTGCAAACGAACTGTGATCTTGTGTGACCAAACTATGACTTTGAGTGGCCAACTGTTACGTTGTGTGACCAACCGTGACCTTGTGTGACCAATTGTGGCCTAACTGCAACTTTGTGTGACCAAACTGTGGCCTTGTGTGATCAATTGTGACTTTGTGTGACCAACTGTGACTTTGGAAGTTGGGTGGGTGGGTGAGATTTTGCAACTAAATTACTAGATTTTGACCTTGTGTGACCAATTGTGACTTTGTGTGATCAGCTGTGACTTTGTACGTGGGGGTAGGGTGGGATGACTTTTGTAACTAAATTTGTAATTTGACAGAATTGTGACTTTGTGTGACCAAATGTGGCTTTCCATGTGGGGTAGAGTTGGATGGGGTGGGGTTGCGGTGAAATTTGCGATTGTGTGTGTGAATGAAATGTAAATTTTCTAACCAATTGTAACTTTGCGGGTTGGGTTGGGTGGGATGGAGTGGAGTGGGAAAATATAGAGAAAAAAAATTCATTTTGGGTTTGGGTGGGATGGGATTGGATTGGATGGGATGGGGTGGGTGGGGAAACATAAAGAAAAAAAAAATCATTTTTGGGGTAGGGTGTGATCTTGTGTAACCTAATTACGACTTTTTGTGACTGACCTATGACATTGTGTGACCAATTGTGACTTTGGGGTGAGGTGGGTGGGATTTTTCAACTAAATTTGTAATTGTGACCCAATTGTGACTTTATGTGACCAGCTATGAATTTGCATGTTGGGTGAGGTGATGTGGGGTGAGGTAAATTTTGTAACTAAATTTGTAATTGTGATTGAATTGTGAGTTTGTGTGATCAATTGTCACTTTGCATGTGGGTTGAAGTTGGGTGGATTGGGGGTGGGGTAATTTACGATTAAATTGGTAATTGTGATTGTGATTTTGTGTGATCAATTGTCACTTTGTGGGTAACGTGAGGTGAGGTGAGGGTGGCAGGGTAGGGTAGGGTTGGAAAACATCAAGAAAGAGAAGAAAAAAATCTCATTTTTGTGGGGTTGGGTGGGTAGGATGGGGTTGAGGTCGGGGTCGATGTTAGGAAAAATAGAAGAAAAAAATCATTTTTTAGGGTGGGGTGGGTGGGGTCGGGTGGGGGTCGAGGTCGGGGTTGGGAAAAGTAGAAAAAATCATTTTTTGGGTAGGCTCGGGGTTGGTGGGTGGGTGTGGTTGTTGGTGGGTGGGTAGGGTAGGGTTGGGTTAGGTAGGTGGGGGTCTGGGTCGGGGTCGGGATGTGGAAAAGTAGAAGAATATTTTTTTTTGGTGGGGTGGGGTGGGGTGGGGTGGGTGGGGTGATTGGGTGCGCGGGGTAGTGTCGGGACAGGTGGGTGGGTTTGGAGGCGGTAAGAGTAGGGTGGTTGAGTAGGCGGGGTCGGGCGGGGCGGGGTGGGATGTGTAAAAGTAGAAGGAAAAAAATCATTCTTTGGATGAGGTGAGGTCGGGGTAGGTGGGGTGAAATGGGGTGGGATGGGATGAGATGGGACGGGACAGGACAGGGTGGGGTAAGAATAAGATGGGAAAAATATAGAAGAAAAATTATTTTTGGGTGGGGTGAGAGGAGTTGGGTGGGGTAGGGTTGGGAGAGCGAGGTAGGGTCGGGGTGGGGTGGGGAATAGTAGAAGAAAAAAATTAATTTTTTGTGGTGGGGTGGGGGTGGGGTGGGTCGGGGTCAGGGTCAGGGTGATGAAGTTGTGTTGGACCGACACAAGTTCTTGTTTAATGACTTTCTTTATTTAATAAATATTATATTAGTTTTAATTTAATATGTAATGGATAATTATTTCTATATTATACAATATTATACTTATTAATTGTTAATTAATACTTAATGTTTAAAATAAAAAAAAATCCTAAGTTTGTTAGTTTTAAAAAGTGATACTTTTAGATTTGTAATTATGTACTTTTCCAAATGGAGGCTTACTTTTTAAGATTACTTTGTAATAATAAGTTGATGAACTTTACATTTTTATAAAGGGTTATTGACACAAAAACGTCTTTATCTTTGATATATATTGTGCAAAATATCTCAACGTTGCGATTTTTGACACTAAACGTCCCAACATTTATATTTTCTTGTTGGAGACATTCTTTCTGTTATATTTAATACCATTTCACCGTTAAATTGATATTGAACAGTAAATATTTAAAACATGTAAAGGCATTTTTGTCAAAATCAAAAGAAGTCCATTTATATTTTCCCAAACTCAACGCAAAAAAAAAAAAAAAAAAAAAAAAAAAACCACGCCTGTCCCCGAACATCGCCGCCTGTTTACACTACTCGACGGCCAAACTAGAGAAAAGAATAATTATTCACATTAAATTCACAAGTTCCATGATTAACGTCGTCCAGCATTAACTGAGCGTTTATTGGACAAAAAAGTCATCGAATTAACGGCCTTGATTATATCTTCTCCAATTTCTCAGCTTTGACTAGAGGACTAGCCTTGGCAATGGCCTCCTTCCCCATGGCCTTGAAATCAAAGGTACATCCGTGTTGTTACGGGTATCAGTGGCTCCCACAGAAGGTTCCCACACCTACACCTGAAACCCATTAACCCCCACTTTCTTCTGCAAGTAAAGCACCTGCTAGGCTAGTGTTGCACCACTGGCAGATTTTCCGGGCAAGGATGAAATTGGGGTTGTCACCACCACGAATGACGACGGTGCGACCAAAGGCGGGGATGAAAATAAAGAAGAATCGCCACATTTGGAATTCTTTTGCTTATCTTTCAAGAAAAGATCTGTGTAGCATTTAGAACATAAAATTTTGAGTAGCAGGGCTGCCAAAAAAATCCGTAATTATTGGCACATAAGTGGTGGCCTCCAGGAGCTTGAAATCCATGCTCTTCCGCCGTGATTTCTCCCCAAAAAAAACTCAAAGATCTAGACCAAAGAAAATATCGGAATTCAAATATATTCAAAAGGGCATCTAAATCAACCAGAATAGAAGATAATACGGAAATTTCCTATCGAAAATTTTGAAGATTCTTTGTGGCAAGGAGGAATCTATAGAAGAGATGAAGAGAGAAAGCGTGGGTTTTTTTTGTGTTGAGTTCGGGTTGATGATGTGCAGAGGAAAGAGATGAAGCCGAGTGAAATATAGCTTTGAGTTTGGGAAAATATAAATAGGCTCCTTTTGATTTTGACGAAAATGCCCTTGTAAGTTTTAAGTGTTTATTGTTCAATATCAATTTAACGGTGAAATGATGTTAAATGTAACAGAAAGGATGTTTACAACAAGAAAATGTAAATGTTAGGACGTTTAGTGTCAAAAATCGCAACTTTGAGATGTTTTGCACATGTTAGGTAGGGACGTTTTGTACCAATAACCCTTTTAAAAATCAGGTGTTAATTACCCAATTAACATTTATTAATTAAAATCTATATAATTAATCAACAGTGCTCAACCCATTCTCTCTCTCATGTCAAACCCTGAAGGCCTCTCTCTCCACCATCTTAGCGGTCGACGACAGCGAACTCTTCCTCCACACTTTCCCACACAGGCCACCACCGGAGCACCATCCCCCGACCTCTCGTCGCTACTATATCTAAGCAGCGGCTCTTCTGCTAGATCGAAGCAACGGTGAAGCAGCAGCTGCTTCGTTCTAATAGCGGTGGCGCTGTTCATGGCGCCACTGCTCCGATCTAGCAACTGCGTTGCTGCTCTGAACCCCCACAGAACTTCCGGTGATTGTTATGGTTGTAGCTGTTTGTGGCTGGGCTTCTTCCACATTTTTGCTCAAATTTTCACCATTCATTCCCTTTGTGTGTGTACCTGTTTGTTGTTGTATGTGTGGTTCTGTAAGGGGTGAAAATGGTGGTTGACGGTGACGGTACTATAGTGAAGAGATTGTATGATTTTGATGTGCTATTGTTCTGTCGGTGGTTGGTTTTGTTGTGCGATGGCTGGTTTGTGTGTGCATTGGTACAGGTGTATTTGGGTGCAGGTGGTTTTTGCGAGTGAAGGGGGGATGTTGGTTGTTGTGGTGGTGGTAGTGGCGGCTGCTGCTGGACTTTGAGTAGACAGTGGAGGTAAGTATTAGAATGGGTTGTGGCTGTGGGGTGGGGTGGGTCAAGGTTACAAGGTAGGTTTGAATGACTTGATAATGTTTGTGACCAATTATAGGTAATTGTGACCTATTATTAGGTTATTGTGACCAAAATATCGACTAAATGTGACTTGTAACGAGTACAAAATGTGACTAATTATTAGATAATTATAACAAAAAATATTGACTAACCGTGATCATGAAAACGATTAATTTGTAATCAATAATCAATAAATAAATAATATGTGAACAATTATGGATGATTGTGACCAATTATTAGGTAATTAGTGATCAAAATATTGATTAATCGTGATCAAGAAAATGCATAAGTTGTGACCAATAAGTGAATAATAAGTGAGCAATTATGGTTGATTATGAGGTGACCAACAGTTTTATTAAATATGATTATGTGTGACCAAGCTGTAACTTTGTATGAGCGAATTGTGACATTGTGTGACCAAACTGTGACTTTATGTCATTGAACTGTGACCTTCTGTGACCTCGTGTGACCTATTTGTGACTTTGTGTGACCTCATGTGACCTATTTGCGATTTTGTGTGATCGAACTGTGACCTTATGTGACCAACTGTGATTTTGGGGGTGGGTGGGGTGAGGTTTTGCAACTAAATTTGTAATTGCGACTTTGTGTGATCATTGGATAAGGACTTGATGTTTATGAGTGATCGAGCTGTGACCTTGTGTGAGCGAACTGTGACCAAAATGTGATTTTTATGTGACCGAACTGTGACCTTATGTGAACAACTACGACTTTGGGGGTGGGGCGGGGCGGGGACGGGGCGGGGTTTTGCAACTAAATTTGTAATTGTGACTTTATGTCACCAACTGTGAACTCACATGTTGGGTGAGGTGAGTTGGGTGTAAATTTTGCAACTAAATTTTTTATTTTGATCGAATTGTGATTTTGTGTGACCAAATGTGACTTTGTTCATGTGGGTGGGGTGGCGTGGCGTGGGATGAAATTTGTGATTAGATTTGTAATTGTGATTTGATTTTGTATAACTATGACTTTGTCGGTGGGGTGGGGTGGGGTGGGGTGGGGTGGTGGGTGGGTGGGAAAATATAGAGAGAGAGAAAAAAAACTCATTGTTGGGAGTGAGTGTGTGGGGTGGGTGGGGTGGGGTGGTGGGGGGTGAAAGATGTTGTGACGTCAAAACGTGTATTTTTAATTATGAATTTGTGGGTGAGGTGAGGTAGGGTCGGTAAGGTGGGAAAACATCGAGAGAGAAAAAAATAAACTCATTTTTGGATGGGGGTGGGGTGGGGTGGGGTGGGAAAAGTAGAAGAAAAAATCAATTTTTAGGGGTGGGGGTGGGTGAGGTATTGGTGGGTGGGATTACGATTGAATTTGTAATTGTGATTTGTGACTGAAATATGACGTTGTCTGACCAATTGTAACTTTGTGGGTGGTGGGTGGATGGGATGGGATGGGGTGGGGTGAGATGGGAAAAAATAAAAGAAAAATCATTTTTGTAGTGGGATAGAGTGTGGTCAGGGTGGGTGGGTGGATGGATAGGTGGGTGGGGAAGAGTAGAAGAAAAAAAAATCAATTTTTCAGCGTGGGTGGGGCGGTAGGTGGGTGGGTTTGGGGTGTGGGAGCTGTGATTGACGAACACAAGTTATTATTTGTTGGTTTTTTTTGTTTAAATATTATATTAGTTTTAATATAATATATAATGGATAATTATTTTTTATATTATACAATATTATATTTATTAATTTCTAATTAATATCTGATTTTTAAAAAAAATTCTAAGTTCGTTAGTTTTAAAAAGAGATAGTTTTAGGTTTGTAAGTATATACTTTTCCCAATTCAAAAGAATACTACTCTAGCAACTCCTTCACAAAATAAAAACATGAAGTGGCCAATATTAATATTCCATAGCTTAGTAGCTCAAATATTATCAAGGCCTGTAATGCCTCGGGTTTTATGGACATTAAACCTAAAAATGATTTTATTCAAGCCTATATACTGTTTAATCTGGTATGCTACTGGTTCACTAGTTTTGGTAAGTAGATGAAAACTCTCACATATGGAACCCATAACAAGATCAATATATATCTAGGAGCTCCAACTTACTGTGTTAGTACTCTTATTGAGATGGGAAATACTATTTGTATTTATCCATCTGAATCCTTAAGCGAAATGTCGATGTTATCAAAGAACGTTGTTCAATATGTTAAACAATATTGCGAAGTCCTTAAACACAAGAACATTACATTAGGTTCTTTTCTACAAGTCTTGAATGGGATAATGAAGACAACAAAGAGCTGCCAGCAAGTCATGTTATAAGAATGGCTATCAGTACTAAACAATTCCAACCTAAAAGTAGTGAAGTACAAAACTACACCGGAAGATGTTATTAAAATGGCAACCTTCTGTAGAGCAAAAAGAAATATTTGGGTAAACAAATCCCAGAATAATTTGATTTATTCTAAGACAATAACACCAAAAAAAGTCAGAAGATTGGAAGTATCTTGACGTGTAGTGTGAAAATATATTTGAAACAATTGTGCAAACAACTTTGGCGCTATCCTAATCACAAATATAAAATTTATATTGGTGATGGCAACATGTCACCAATTTCTCTGGACCCAGATGAGTTCTCAGACGGATGGTTTGAGTCGCATATGAAAAAATAATTAAGTAGGACTCCTTTATCACTATTTTATCAAAAGTTACTTTGACAAAAAGACTGTGAGCCTATTACTTCAATTATACTCCATTATAAGACAAACTACTATGCAAGTGCAATGCACCTTATCTTGAACAACTAAAGGCAACAATAATTAAAGACAGATGTCCTACCTTTTCTATCTTTAAATATCAGTGTTTATCTCAATTGAAGGCATCGGATAATGGCTATCTATTAAAAGATAATCTTTCATCTTTTTTATCTTTCAGAAGCTATAAATAAGATAACCACTATGGAATTCTAAATTCCTTAGAGAGAGTACCAAGAGTGTACGTATATTCTGATGTAAAAAGATATTAGTGTGATGTTTTTATAAAATCGGTTATTTTGAAAACATTGTTTACTTATTATTATTTTCTCAAAGCTCTTATCATACGATACTCTAACATTGAAAACCTTGAGGGTTGTGCTAGTATCCTTGTTGTGATTAGCCGTATGTAGGTGTTTAGGCATTGTGTGGAGAAAGCTATGAGAACCCTGATATTCATAAGGTATTGTTTTAGCAAAGAGTTGAAAAGAAAGTTGTGATCCTATGCGATCTAGATTAAGATATGCAAAAGAATCAGAGAGATAAAAAGTAAGTGTGTGGAAGTTGTGTTAGACCATAACCCCACTTTTATATTTACTAATAACACCAATCTGATATATTTGAGTATACAACTTACGGATGCAAGCTCGAGGGAAATCTCATTGTAGTCATAATCTGTTTTACCTTATGTAAGCATTTGCCCATTACTGTAAGATTTTTCTATTATCCTCAAGTTAATTGTTTGTTTATATCTATTGCTCATTTTAATATTTCTGATGAAGTTGATAGCCCAAGAATAACTAACCAATAGGGGGTGAATTGGTTTATAAATTTTTTTTGATAAATAATCTAAAATTTATAACAATGAGTCAATTATGAATACTTAATGTTGTAATCAACTTAATCATCAAAGTAAAGTGATAAGAATAAGTAAACTTAAACAATGAATCAAATAACACTTAATGAAAGTATTGCACAATATGAAATGATGAGACAAAGTAAGTGCAATGGAAGTAAGTAAATAGATAAGAGAGTGCAAATGATGGTTTAAAGATGTTCAATCAACCAACGTGATCTACGTCCTCTGTTACCGAGCTCTCGGTTACGATCAAGGTCAAATTCACTATAATGGTAACTTACAACAATGAGTACCAAATCCTTAAGTGGCTTACAACAAGAAGCATTTATCCTTATGTGACTTACAATAAGGAGCATCTATAATTTACAATTGAGTTTTCACAAGGATTTCGAAACCACCAAGATGTAAATGAGAATTTTTGTAGTTGAATGAACTATCTCGACAAATGATATAATCAAGTCAAGCGTTTCGAGAGTTAGGATAACACTTCAATAGATAGCAAATGTTTAAAGATTAAGTGCTTGTGAAAACTTTGATGAATGATATGTTTAGCTTGTATCAAAGTTTTCAACCAATGATCTCTTTTGACAAATAATACGAGTTAATTATGAAGAGAGATGTACACTTCAATATAAATGTTTGGTAATGAAGAACTCAATCAATAATCAAGAATAAATGAGAGTAGTGAGTTTTCTTCAATATAGATTCTTTGATAAATATATGTAAGTAATTTGATCAATCAAAAGAATCTTTGTAATAAATGAAATAGAATATAAAATCAAGTAAGCTCAATGATTTTCAAGTAAATATACTCTCTTAATTGCTCTTGTAAGTTGTTGAAATTGAATGCAAGAGAGATGCCTATTTATAGATCAATAAAATCAAACGCAGGCACTTTCTGTTGGTCAACTCTGGAGTTTCGGTCGATCGAATTTTTAAAATAGCCGTTATAAAAATTGAGCCGTTGAACTTTCGGTCGATTAAACTAGTTATTTTGGTCAATCAGTCTTTCGATCGACCAAAAATATGGGATTTTTGGAATTTTAATTTTATATAAAAATATTCATTTTTCCAAAATTCATTTCATATAATGAGTAAAAATATATTTATGCAAGTGATGACTTTATGAAAATGATTTGAGCTTTATGTACTTACTAAATATTGATTAGTCGATACCTTTACATGTAGTTTGAAGTTTCAACATGAAAACTTCTAAACTCTAGTCTTCAACATTCTTGTTCATTTCGAGTCTCTTTTGATTGCTTGTACTTCAATGGATGACGATTTGAGTCTTTGAAAGCTTAACTAGATATATAAGAAAAAATCAAGAACTGAAACTTTGTTAGAAATACAAGTAATTTTGTTTGTTATAATCAAAACGATAAGTATGTGAATAATCATAAGTCAACAGAAGTATTAGAATATTTAATTGAATCTGAACACTGTATAACTTTATATTGCTGCACAAAAATTCAGGAAAGTAAATCTTTCTACATAGCTCTTGAGGTTTTCTTAAACCATACTAGAATATAGAAGTACCGCAATATTGGAAAGACAGTATAGCTGGAATTCATAAGTTAATCCTTAAATAAGAAAATAAACTTAGGACCATAAAAGATTGCTTATCTAAAGGATATATTAATAATCATGGGCGTAATTTGTTATTTTATCTATTAGGAAAAATAGATAAAAAAATTTCTATTTTTAATTTAGAGGACCTTGATTTATCTAAAGGATATATTAATAATCATGGGCATAATTTGTTATTTTATCTATTAGGAAAAATAGATCAAAAAATTTCTATTTTTAATTAAGAGGACCTTGATTTATCTGAAGAAAATTAAGACCGATCTCAAAGATCCAACTTAGTGGCTTGAGAATTGAGATTTTTAGAATTCATTAAGCATATAATTGTCTTTTAATATATTGGAAGGCCTTTTAGACATTTGGTACTTTGACCAAACAATTTTCAAAAGTTCCTTGGGGAGTGGGGTCATGTGTCCCCACCCCGCTTGGATTTTTTTTTTTTTTTTTTGTACAAATATAAAGCCTCTGTTTGGTAAAAGTTGTTTATAATCTTTGTTTATAAATAGTTATGTGACAATATTTCATTGAACAATATTTTTGAAAAGTCAACAATTTCGACTGGTCAAAGATCAATCTCACTATTTTTGACTTTTCAAAAAAAAAAAAAAAAAACCAATGAAATGTTGTCACGTTACTATTTATAAACAACGTTACTAAACAATTTACCAAAAGAGGCTTTATTTTTTGCAGTTCAGCCTCTCATTTTTTATTGTTTTGCCCTCATACAATTGACTCCTCACTAATCAGTCCCCGCACACTATCGCTCCAACTCCAACGCATCTCTAATATGCCCTCACTGATCACGCACTACCGCTCCAACTCCAACGAATTTCAACCTCACCTGTGTTTTTTTGTAAAGGAAAAGTATACAATTACAATACTACAACTATCACATATTAAAATTAACAATTTAATTTTTTTTTTAAAAAAATAGTGCAATGGGATGTGTCTATTTATCTATCTCTTGACTCGAAATGGGAGCAGGTTCGAAAAAGGATCTTAGAGTGTCTAAGGTTAGAAGTTGCGAGCCTACTTAAATAGCTTACGCTTACCATGCCTAATCTACGGGTATTTAATAATAATAATAATAATAATAATAATAATAATAATAATAATAATAATAATAAATAAATAAATAAATATAAAATTATATTATATATAATATAAAAATAATAATCTTTTATATTTTAAGTTCTTGATCTTCCAGCTGGGTGCCCAGCGCATCAGTCTCGTTTCTTCAAGTTTAAGTAGTAATAATTGTAATACTATTATTTACATGAACCCTAAGATCGTTTGAACATCATGATTATCACCACAAAATATGTAATAGAAGAATATCTTCGTTCATCGTGATGTAGAAGCTTCCCGATTCTGCCGCTTGCTGCTAATGTTGTTTCTTTGATGGAAATTAGAATGGAGAGTTTCAATTTCTCCCTCCTTGCCTATAAACCCTTATGTGTTGAGTTTCTTTTATATGCTTTGTGATGGACGAAAGCATTATGTTTATAGGTGGAGAGAGGACCGAAATTCCAATTAGGATTTCCTAAGATTCAATCTTAACTGTCCATCAAGGTAATTATTGATTTGGAAAAGACTCCTTCTTTTCTTGATAAACCAATTTGACGAGATTAGCATTATTCCAATGGAAACCAATTCAGGAAAGGAAATATTTCCCTACAATAATCACTGTAATTGTTAAATTTATCCCATTCACCATCAAAGTAGACAAAAACATGGATTGACGACATGACTTTAACATGCATGGATGTATACCCATTTCAAACAAAATATACATCAAAGATTATTGAGAATTACACTATTATCATGAAAATTATGTAATCAACATAGCACAAATTGTAAACATGGACACTGTGTCACCTTATTAACCACAAAATAGCATGTTTGATGTGATCCAAGGTAGGAGATTAAAGAAGAAATCAAGCTACAGCGATGCAACGACGATCTAAATGGGAAAACGAGCAAGTTTCGTATTGGGCTCGAGTCAAGAATCAAGCTGGATCAAGTTGCTTCAAAGGAGTGAAGAGGAGGTCAGTCAAGAAGCCACGCGAACGCACAGCGTAAGGTTGTGCACGATAGCACGGCATCACTAAAAAGAGACCCGGATGTTTTGAGCTTAACCACACGATCGCGCGGGGTATGACCACGTGATCAAGTGGTTAGCCACTGAAGGGTTTCGCGACTTTTTTACTCTATTTTTCATTTTGGTTTATTATTTCCACAAATTAGAGTCCAATAGTAACTAGACCTAATTTATTTCATTCCTTAGTTTATATTATCAATTTTTGATGATTGTAGACATTAACTTTGACATTATTGATATTGAATTGAGAGTTTTCTCTAGAAAAGTGAGGTTTTTCCTTTTCTTATTCTTCAAGAACACCCAATTGAACTTATCAAATAATCTTGAATATTTGTGGCGTTCCAACCAATATTTATCAAGGAAATTTTCAACCCTTGTGGCGTTCGGAAACCTCGGTTCTGTCTTCCGCATCTTCAGTCATTACGTCGTAAAGTTTGGGTCAAGGTCCTATCATCTAATCTATCATTTTTATTCATTGTTTTTATTCTTGATTCTTATTATAACTGAATTTAGATCTTTCCTAGTTGTCTTTCTTATTATTCTGCGTTCTTTGTTGCGTATTCCAAAAGGAACCGCATTCTTGATTTTCTTGATTTCTCTTGTTCTTCGTGTCTTCATAATTTTCTTGAGTTTTGATCCATTTAAAAATCCCACCAAATTTCAAACGTGTTTATTTTATTCAATTGTTATCCAAATTAAATTTCATTTGTTTTTCCATACTCATAGTAGAATTTTAGGGTAAAAAAATCTGAAAAATCGTAAATTCCGGGAATATTCCTAAATTTTCTCAAAATATCAGTTTTCTTAGTCTTCTTTGTGTCTTCCATTTTCCTAATCCTTGAATCTTTGATAAGTCTATTTGGGTACTTAAAAAGGGAATAAGAGTAATACACGAGTGAAAACAAATACGTGAGGAAATCTTTATTTGCTTTTTGAGAACTAAAAATGTCTGATAGGAGAGGATCATCTTCTTCATCAATTGGTGACAGTAAAGGCATTGATAGGAGGAAATCAACATCTTCATCAATGAGTCATACCAAACATCATGAAGGTATGAATAGGATGGGTAGTCATATGTTGGTATAATGACAGCTATGCAGGAACAATTTGAGAAATTGATGGCTAGAATGGATAGGAATGATGAAAATATTGCTCAATTGGAAAGGGAGCGAACTCATACAAGTCCTAGAGTTAGGAGGGATGATGAGAGGAAGCATATGAGGGGAAATAATCATAGGTTTGGATATGTGTTTGATGATGAGGAGTTTGGAAGTGAAGGGGGTAGTGTACAGTCATCCATGGCTAGTGTGAAAAGGAGAAGGGATAAGGGAGATAGGTATGAGAGGGGAAATAATAGGAGACATCGTGATGATCGATATGAAGTGGATGGTAATCTAGGGAGTATAAAAATGTATATACCACCCTTTCATGGGAGGAGTGATCCGGAGGCTTACTTAGATTGAGAGAAGAAGGTAGAGTTGATGTTTGATTGCCATAACTATTTGGAGGAAAAGAATGTGAGGTTAGCAATAGTGGAGTTCACTGATTATGCAATAAATTGGTAGGATCAATTGGTGACAGGTAGGAGGAGGAATGATGAAAGACCGATAGAAACATGGGATGAGATGAAGGCTATAATGAGGAAGAGGTTTGTTCCGAGTCATTATCATAGGGATATTTACCAAAGGTTGCAGGAGCTTACACAAGGGTCTAAAAGTGTAGAGGAGTACCATAAGGACATGGAAGTAGCAATGATTATGGTCAATATTGTGGAAGATAGGGAGGCAACTATAGCTAGATTCTTGAGTGGGATATACAAGGAAATTGCAAATGTGGTAGAATTGCAGCACTATGTGGAGTTGGAGGACATGGTGCATATGTCAATGAAGGTGGAGAGGCAACTAAAGAGGAAGGGAGCATCAAGACATTCACCGGGGTCTTATCCTACATCACAACCAATGCGGGAACACAATGATGATCATGTCCCGAAAGGGATGGAGGAACCTACAATAAAAGGTAAAAATATTTCTGATTCTCAACCTACTCGGGATAGGAATATTAAGTGTTTTAAATGTATCGATTCAGGTCACATTGCACCTCCAATGTCCAAATAAATGGGTAATGACTATGCACAATGGAGAAATTAGTTCGGAGGATGAATTTAAAGGGATGCCTTAGTTGGAGGATGTTGGGTGATTAATGTCCAATTTTATTTATTTTAGATAGATAAACACATGGAAAATGCAAATTTGGGATATAAATTATGCTATTTAGAGTAAAAATTATGAAAGATCCCATTTTAGTTCTTTAACTCTAAATTGTTTTTATTTGTTAATAATTTCATTTATTTAATTACGTGAACATTTTGGAAAATTTCAACCGGAAAATCCGTAACTTAATGGACCCGAAAAAGCCCAAAATGGAAAAAAAAAAAAAAAAAAAAAAAAAAAAAAAAAAAAAACAAACCAACCTCTCTCAGAAACTTTTAACAACCGCAACCTCCATCTATCACCTCCCCCCTCCCCATAGTCGGACTCTTTTTCCCTAACCTTCACCAGCCACAACTTGACCTTCTCTCCTCTCAACCGAACACCACAGTACTCAACCTCCACTTCTACATCAGCCGCCAACTCTCAATACCAGTAGCTCATTCCAACCCACTTCCCAGTAGCCACTCCCCATCTCCTCTCACCAGCCGCACCTCACTTCCTAACCTCACCTTCCTTCCCCAATCGACAGCCCTCACTCTCTTCCAGCAGCCAATCCTTTCTCCCAAGTAGCAGCACAGAACCAGCAGCCCCACTACTCACCGTCTCAGCCTCCACTCACAGCCGCTCAACACTTCTCCATCTCCAACTCACAATCCTTCTCATAGAAACTTCCACTCAATCTCGACAGCCCCTTCTCCCACCATCGAACCCAACAACCAGTGGCGGATCCAGCCGAGAACTTCAGCTAGAGCGTTGACCATTGACCCGTCAGTCGTTGACCGATGAACATCAACGATCGCAGTAGCGAGATTGTGAATATTATTTAATGAAATAATATTTAAAAATGAATAAATAACTAAATAAGTATAGAAATTTCTTAGTGTTATCACGGCCTACTAACTTATTTGGTCTACTAGAAGCAGTTGTAGAACCACTAGGTTGAGACTTTTGTTTAGTTTGGAAAAACGTTTCATAATATGTAATCAATAATCACAAATCAAATCAAATATTCATCAAATCTCAATTCACAACCTTTAAATCAATAATCGCAATTCACAAAACAAATCATATTTTCACCAATAATCACAATTCACAAATCAATCCACATTACAAAAATTTAAATGTAAGATTTATTCATAATTCTCAAATCAATTATAATGAATCAATTTTTAGCCTCATTACCTAATAATGCAAATGATAAATCACAAATGGATCAAAAATTGGTCAGTGACTTTGACAGGTTTGGAACTGGAACTGGAAGCACAATGGAATAATCTAACAAAAGAAATTAAGAAATCAAAAATTGAAAATCAATATTATTTATTAAAACTTATAACATTAGTTATTTAATAACATTACAAAATCTGAAAACAATACAACCAAAAACAAAAAAATTCACCGAGAAGAAGACGAGGCAAGCTCCTCCTCGTCGGGCGAGCTGCTAGCACTAGCAGTCAGGTCCGAAGTGGTGAAGCAGCTGGAGCCTGGACACCAACGACAGGGGAAGTTGGCAGCACCGTCGTCAACTTGGTTGGAGGCTCAAAGTGGCGCCGCAGATGATGGATCGAAGGGGAGAAGGCAAGCTGAAGCAATGGTTGTTTTTTGAATCAGAAAATCGGGAGAGGTTGAGACAATGAGACTGGGATTTGGGTTGGGTATTGGGTTTGGGGATTATGGGATTGTCGTCATCGTCGTCGAGGCTTGGGCTTGGGTTCACTTTCACAGACAGCAGTTGGGCGATGGTCAAGCAAAAAAAAAAAAATTGAAACTTGCAGTCACCTTCTTCACAGCGGCGTCCAGTGATCCACCGGCGGCCAGCTAGCGCGGCCGCGCTAGCTCTCCGGATGGTAGATCCGCCACTGCCAATAACTCCATTATTCCCCAGCCTAAAACCTCACCATCTCTCTCCCTTACACACGAACCAGTAGCCACAACAGTTTGAACCTCACAATAGACAGGCAACTTGCATTCGCGCCTCTCCATCCTCTCCAACACAGCAGCAAATTGAGAAGTATCTTTTGGCTCGAAAAGAGAGGTTGAAAGTGGTGGTTTTGGGTGATTCGTTCTAGTTCCGATTCATACATTGCTTAGAACTTTTATTGTTTCAGATATTAGTTTACATAACTTCAGATTATTGATGATAGTTGAGTTTGAGATATATTTTGGTTACTGATTTTTCATTTATAAATTTGAATTTCATTGTCTAATAATGGTTATTTTTTGTTTGATCTTTATTTCAGTTAATTCAACTATGTTCGTCTAATTTATATTTGAGTGGAGTTATTCTTAGCTTCAATGGGTATGTTTTAATTTTCTACAGATGAATTCTTGTTATTGATAAGATTTTACAAATTTTTTTAATTTTTCAGATTATTTTACTTGGATTAATGTCATTGATGTGGTATGTATTGAATATGCACACAACATGCTCGACAAAATACCATAGAATAAATTGATTAATTTTCTTACTAATATGTTAAATCTTAACGGTTTCTAGAAATTTATACTAATCTTAGTTGCAAGTCCAGTTGATAGCAAAAGAATAACTCCACTGAAATTTTTCTTTCATTACAATTTAATTATATCTTCTTTTTATTCAATTAAGTAAACTTGAAATCATCGTTGACACTTGAATTTAGCAAATATTATTATGCCAAAAAAATCCTTAGGAAAAATGACTCTGGATTATTGCTAGGCTATAACTTGACCTCTTTATACTTGGAGAGTAGATTTTTCATCGAATCATTAGGGCTAATAGTAGTGATAGTGAGGGCTTGACTTATGTTGTGAAGGATTCTCTTGTTAATAGACTTAGTACTAGGATGAAAGTGAATAAAGTGGATGAACAAAGGGATAACCTATTTCACACTAGGTGTTTGGTGGATAAAAAGGTTTGTGATTTGGTAATTGATGGGGGAAGTTGTACAAAGTGGTTAGTACCATGTTGGTGGAAAATTTGGATTTGCCTAAGATAAAACACTCTAATCCTTATAAATTTCAATGGTTGACCGAGTTTGGGGAGATTAAGGTAAACGCAGGTTCAGGTTAAATTTACCATTGGGGGTTACAAAGATGAGATGGTTTATAATGTGGTGCCTATGCATGTTGGGCATATTTTGTTGGGAAGGCCTTGACAATATGATAGGAGGGTGGTAAATGATGGGTTTAAACATCAGTATTCATTTGTAAAGGGTGGGAAAAAAATTACTCTTGCTCCTTTCTCACCTAAAGAGGTTCAAGATGAGCAATTAAAAATAAAAAGTGAGTTTGAAGGAAAAAGGAGAACGTGAGTGCAAAGAGAAAAAGAAAAAGAGAGTCCACCCACAAAATGAACTTTTTTGCACAAAGGTTGATGTACAAGGAACCAATCCTTGCACTTGGCCATGCTAACACATCTCTCCCTAGTTTGGCTAATTCTATTTTGCAGGTAACCAAGTCAAATTCCAAACGTAGAGTTGGGATTGAGTTTGATAGCAAGAAGAAATTGCCCAGAAAGTCCAAGGAATGCATAAAACACCAACATGAATATAAAGCTAGCAAAAGAAAGTGTAAGCATGATTCAAAAGCCAACAAATGTAGGAATTACAAGAGGATTAGACAAGTTGTAGATTTGAGGTTGAATCCTTTTCAAGAGAGGAGGATGATGTGATCCAAGGTAGGAGATCAAAGGAGAAATCAAGCTACAGGTGATGCAACGATAATCTACATGGAAAAATGAGCAAGTCTCGTGTTGAGCTCGAGTCGAAAATCATGTCTAGGCCTAGGCAAAAGAACTGGAACCAGCGGTTCGATTCGGTTCTATCAAAATTTCAAAGGTTCTGGTTCTTGGTTCAGAACCAGAACAAAACACGATTTTTTTATTTTTTTAATATAAATAAAAAAAATCATCAATTCCTAATCTTAAAGCATGTTATCCGGTCTATTAGTCAATATCAATTATCCAACAACTATTAACTCATTAAACATTACATAACTGTAAGCAAAACAAATAATAAACAAAAAATTATAGATCAAAAATCATTTTTGCTTTTACTGGTTCTATCGTTCAACTTCAAACTTTCAGCCGTCAGTGCTTCAAGAATCAACAAACAATAAATCTTCACTATTCATCTTACAATTAATTGTTATCTTGTTTTTCAAGGATTTACTGGACATGTGCGAATGTTTCCTGAAAAGGTGGAGAATTAAAAGTAGAAATTGAAGAATTTTTAGAAGAAGTACATACACACGAGTGAGGAGATACGTTACTGTCTAAAAGGGAGTGAATATTTTGATCAAGGATTTTGAGTGTTGTATTCGCATTTTGATCAAGGTCAATGACCTTACCATCTTACGACTCTTACCAACCGGAATGTACCATGGCTTCATTGCTTAAGTTTGAAAAAAATTAGTTTAGGAAATCGAAACCAGAACCAGAACCAAAAGAACCGAACGGTTCGGTTCCAGTTTGGTTCTTCTCTTGCAAAAAGAACAAACGGTTCTTTTTTCAAAAAAACCATCAGTTCTTGGTTCAGTTTGATTCCCTAGGAACCAAAACCATATAGAACCACGCGCACACCTAATCAAGTCAGATCAAGTTGCTTCAAAGGGGTGAAGAGGAGGCCAGCTGAGAACCACGTGATCGTGTAGCATAAGGTTGAGCGCGGTCTCGCGACTTTTTTACTCCATTTTTCGTTTTGATTTATTATTTTTACAAATTAGAGCCCAATAGCGGCTAGACCTATTTTATTTCATTCTTTAGTTTATATTATCAATTTTTGATGATTGTAGACATTATTGATATTGAATTGAGAGTTTTCTCTAGAAAAGTGAGGTTTTTCCTTTTCTTTTTCTTCAAGAACACCCAATTTAACTTATCAAATATTCTTGAATATTCCAACTAGAACTTATCAAGGAAATTGACAACCGTTGTGGTGTTTGATAACCTCGGTTCTTTCTTCCGTATCGTCATTCATTGCGTCGTGAAGTTTGGGTTAAAGTCCTATCGTCTAATCTATCATTTTTATTCATTTTTTTATTCTTGGTTCTTCTTATTACTGGATTTAGATCTTTCCTAGTTGTCTTTGTTATTATTTCGCGTTCTTTGTCGCGTTTCCCAAAAGGAACCGCATCAATGTTATTTATATATATATCATATTGTATATTTCTGTGCAATACATTTGAATCTCTCGAAACGTAAATCTGAATGACATGATATAAAACAACAGTGACACACTGTGCAGTTAAATAGTTATTTCATAAAGTCGCACTAGTTATCCAAACATGTTCAGGTAGCAAGGTTTCCATTAAGCATTGATAAATAAAAAAAAAAAAATCAGATTGTCAAAACTCAACCCTCAAACACCAAATATGATAATCAATTAACAAAATAATAATAACAAAACTCAAGTAAATCGCAGCTGTGATTTAATTGAATGAAGTTCATACAAACTCTCAGATATGTGAGGATCCAATTACAAAGAAGAATGAAGAAGATGATGGGAAGGAGAAGAATTACGGAGATGAGTGGAATCAGAAGAAGAGAGAAAGTGGAAATTCTGACAAATTGCCAATTCGATTCTAACTGACTCAACAAAATAGTATTTGTACTATAATGATAAAGTGTGTTTGTATTTAAAAAGAAAACGTAAAGCAAAGAAACGTAAAACTCAATCCTCGGCCCATTAAACAAAACGACGCTGCATGATTCTTTCAATTTTCAGTTAATTTCGATTTCAACTATTGATCCTTCTTCCTGGTTCTTGCACCCTTTCTTCCCCAACTTAGCATAGCTTTTGGTGTGGCACTGTGGTGACATCCCTCCCCCTTATTTTGCCCTTATCCCCAAGGGTTATATAGAGGGTACTTCAATAACATTACGGTTGCTGGTTCCCAAGTCAATTCTCCGTCAATTAGATTCTGCCATTTAATTAGCCATTGCACTTCCATTCTTCTTCTCCTACTGACTACTCTTGTTTGTAAAACCCTTTCTTGAATGAGAATGGAATCCTTCTCTGGTTCATCTACAAGTAATTCAGTAGTAGGAAACTCTTGATCTCCAATCTTCTTCTTGAGCAAAGATACATGGAACACCGGGTGAATCTTAGAATTCTCTGGTAAAACTAGTTTATAGGTTACTTGTCCTATCTTCTCCAAAATTTTACAAGGCCCAAAATACTTATGAGCTAGCTTTTGATTGCTTCTTCTGGCCACGGTTTGCTGCTGGTAGGGATGCACCTTTAAAAAGACCCGGTGACTCACCTCAATTAATTGCCTCTCAGATCTTTTTTGATCTTCATAGTTCATCATCCTAGCTCGAGCTAAACATTCTTTCAAAATCCTGTCCATCTTCTTCCTTGCTTCTATTGTTTCCTCCACTTTAGCTAATTTTGTATGTTGATAAGGACCTATGGCTAGTTTGGGAGGATGAATTCCGTATAATGCCTCAAAGGGGGTTCTTTGAATAGAGGAATGATAGGTGGTGTTATACCACCACTCTGCCATTGGTAGCCATCTCACCCATGCTTTAGGTACATATACAGTCATACATCTAAGGTAAGTTTCAAGAAATTGGTTGAGTCTTTCAAATTGCCCATCCGTTTGAGGATGATAGGAGGTGTGAGATGCAATTTTGTGCCTAGAAGTCTGAATGGTTCATGCCAAAAGTGACTGGTAAATACCTTGTCTCTATCTGAGATTATGCACTGAGGTAAGCCATGTAACTTGGGTATATGATCCAGAAAAATCTCTTCCACTTGAGCTACAATAATTGGATACCTAAGTGCAATAAAATGGGCATACTTTGTAAACCTATCAATCATTACTAAAATCACCATTTTCCCTCTTGACATTGGTAGTCCCTCAATAAAATCCAAAGTATTATGGCTCCATGAATATAGTGGTTGAAGTAACCCAGGGTATTCAACATGTTCATTTTTTCTGCTTTGGAAAATATTACATTCCATGATCTGTTGCTTAATATCCATACTCATCCCCAAAAAATAGAAGTGTTGCTTGGTTCGATAAACACTTGCTTGTATTCCAGAATGTCCCCCTTCTTGAGAGTCATGGATGCTTTGGATTATTTTCTTCCTAACGTTTCCTCCTGATCCAATATAAAGTCTGTGTTGGTATTTAAGAACCCCATTGAGATAGGAATATTCTGTGTCTGAGCTTGGATCAATGGTGAGGGTTTGAATTTTGTCTGAAGCCATTTCATCTCCTTCATAGTTATCCACTACCTCTTGTACCCATGTGGGTTTGACCATAGTAATAGCTGCCACTTCACCTTCAGTCTCATATTTTCTGGATAACGCATCTGCAACCTCATTTTCCTTCGCTTTCCTATGTTGGAAGTCATGATTCAGCCCTATTAATTTGGTGAGCCATTTCTGCTGAAGTGGGGTAGTAATTCTCTGTTCAAGTAGGTATTTAAGGAGTCCTAATTATGAAGTAATGCCCCTCTAAGTAGTGCCTCCATTTTCTCACTGCTATCACCAAAGCCAACAATTCTTTCTCATATATAGATAGTCCCAAATTACCCATCTTAATAGCCTTGCTTAGGTAAGCTATTGGTTTATTATTTTGCATCAGAATAGTTGTCAACCCTCCATAACAAGCATCTATTTCCACTACAAAAGGCAACTCAAAATTTGGCTTGGCTAGGAAAAGTGTGTTACACATAGCTGACTTCAACTGGATGAAGGCTCTTTTAGTTTCTGGGGACCAATGGAATGCTTCATTCTTCAGTAGATTCGTTAAAAGTTTGGCTAAGGTCCCATAACCCTTAACAAACCTTCTATAGTAGCCTTTGAGACCAAGGAATCCTCTGAGCTGCTTCAATGTTTTTGGTGCAGGCCAATCACACATGGTTGTGATCTTTCTTGGATCAGATGATACTCCTTTAGCGCTGATGATATGCCCCAAATATTCTATTGATGCCTAACCAAAAGCACACTTGCTTATCTTAGCAAATAATTGGTGTCCCTTCAGTAACTGTAGCACCAATCTCAAATAGACTTTATGATCTGTCTTATTCTTGCGGTAAATCAAAATTTCATCAAAGAACACAAGTACAAAATTTCCGCAAGTATAGCTGGAATACTTTGTTAATCAAGTGTTGGAACATAGCAGGGCCATTGGTCAAGCCAAATGGCATGACCTTGAACTCATATAATCCTTGATGAGTTCTAAAGGTTGTCTTGAATATATCCTCCTCCTTATCTCATATTTGATAATACCCAGCTCTCAAGTCAACCTTTGAAAGAGTGTTTGCACCATTTAACTCATCTAATAGTTCATCAATCATAGGCATAGAAAACTTGTCTTTAACGGGCAGACTGTTTAATTTCCTGTAATCAACACATAATCTCTAAGTCCCGTCTGTAAGGAATTTTTATGTCTGATTTTGAGTGATTAAAGCAGATAACAAAATAAATCAAACAAGAAGAACAAAGAAAACCTGATCTTGGTGACCCAGTTCGAAAAATTTGCCTACATCTGGGGGGGGGGCTCAGGACAGAGCCCATTCTACTAGCCAAAACTGTCCAAAGAGAGTTCAAGATTACAAGATATCAAACAACAAAACCAAGTGCACAAATTCTTCTTAAAAATCAAAGAAAACAGCCCCAATTTCACAAATAAACCGCACCAATCGCACACAATAACGCCCACAAGATGTTCTACAAGATGACCCAATCACTACTTATAAGTGACTACAAAAGTGGTGCAAAAAGGGTTTAAACTAGGAGATGAGAACAGGGCAGATTGCGCTGAAGAGAGAATGACCAGATTGATGTGCGTGAAAAATTGCTTCCGGTCAAGACAAATGACCATCCAAGGAATATAAAGTCCAAGGTCAGAGTTCACCGATATCTCGCGATGTGAAATATCACCGCAAGTGTACGGGTCGTGAGAAGTAATATAGCGGACTTAAGAGTTCGGATTATCGTTCCCACAAGAACTGTTATTAATTATCGAAATATGTTATTTCTATATCTTATTTGAACAAATAAATATGATTGGTATTTAAACTAAAATTGCAGAACATAAACTAAAGAATTAAAATGAAACAAAATCGATTTGTTTTTAAAAACGATTGTAAAGTGGTTGAGATTCACGATTTCACCTAGCCAATTAAATCAATTCCAATTCCAGTTTTATTTCCTAAATATGCATTCGGTCGAATTCACTAATGTATATTGAAATTCCTCTTTCGAGTTTAAATCAATTCTACCTAAACAAGTTAATCATGTATCTCTACGAAGAGTCTGAATATTCCTTATCTAGATGCAATAAATACAAGAATTCACACACGACTGCAATAACAATAAAAGTATATCTCTATCTCTTGTCCAATTACCGGATTTATTACCACGTTCTAAGTTATTAACTCACCTCTTGGATTATGGAAATAACTCAATAAATCATGAATTGGTGATCAGGCAATTCAAGCATTAAGAACAATAATAAATCAATACATGTAACGAAATTATTAAAACAACGAAATTTGGAATTAAAATAATATAACTAAGCTACATCGTTCATCTCAACATTAAATTTAGTTACACATCATTAATGAAGAACAATAACAATAAAAATTAACGTTCATTAAAAATATATAAAGAATGGAAATCTTGCACCAAGTTTTATTCTTCAATTATCTGCAATTCACGTCCCTTTGCGAAGCTTGATTCTCCAAGAATTTGATGTTGAATTCTCTATTGTGGCTCGTTCTACTATGGAGAGGTAAAGGTCCTGATTTCGTACTTCATAAGTTGTATTTATAGGTTAGGGAGAAAACCTAGGTCAAAAAGCCCAAAGCCTGTTAAAAATCGCTTTAAAAAATCTGATCTACGGCCCAGACGTATAACCACACGATCGCGTGGTTAGACATAGCACGATCATACGGTTCAGGGTAAAAGTCTCGGGTGAAGAATTTGAGGCATTGCGCGATCGCGCAGTAGGAATCAGGCGCAAGAGTGATGTGCAATTTCCATCTTTTTCTGGTTGTTTAAGTTAGTCCCTGACTTTTAATTGCACCTTCATCCTCAACTTCTAATTGTTGCGATTTAGTCCTCAAACTTTGGAATCTTCTCAATTTGCTCGTTTTAGCTCTCAATTCCTTCAATTAGGTCCTCCAACCTTTGATTCGTTAACTTTGGCACCATGTACACTTTTCGGTTGACGTCACAAACTTATCAATTGCTCATTTTAGCTCCAATTAGCATCCAAATATGCATTTTTCCCATTGTTTACTTCATTCTTCTCCTTTTTGGATATTTTCTGAAATGTAAATAAAAATGCACCAATTAAGTAGTAATTATTCTAAAGCAAAATAATAATATTCTAATTTAGACATATAAATAAGTGTATGAAACACACTTATCAGTCAACTCCCAGCCGTTGGATGATATCAAAAGGTCCAAATTAAAGCCTTTAATACCCAAATTGTACCTCGGGTCCTCAAGTTTCCACTGGTTGCCAAGTTGGCCCTCCAAGTAAGGAAGCATGTGAATTTGGGGATCACAATCAATAAACTTCACCTTGATCTCCAAATTCTAATCTCTTACTCTCATGGTTGCTTTAGGCTAAGTAGGTGGCATCGATCATTACATCATCGCCCAGTACCTGCACAAGAAATTCAACCATAATCAATTTTCAGAATTGATAAACACGTTTTTAGCTTACAAGCAGTCGCTCCGATATTAGATGGGTTACTATCAGTATGTATTTTTTCAAGTTTTAAAACACAAGAAGCAATTTTTTCTCTAACAAAATGATACTTCACCTCTATGTGTTTAGACCGCTCGTGATAGACAGAATTTTTACTTAATAAAAGGGCACTCTGACTATCAGTATATATCACAGGAGTATCATGCAAGAAGTTAAGTTCATTTAAAATTCCAGTTAACCATATACATTCCTCAACAGCTTCGGTGACAGCCACATACTCAACTTCTGTACTAGACAGAGTAATTATGGGTTGCAGTTGGGATTTCTAGGTAATACAATTGTCTCCTAACGAGAAGAAATAAGTTGTAATGGACTTTCGCTGGTCTTTATCACCAGCAAAATCAGAATCCACGTACCCTTTCAGAGTCTATCTATCTACCCCTTTTTCTTAAGCTAACCCAACACTCGTAGTACCTACTATGTACCTCAATAGCCACTTTAACCCAGCCCAATGAGGCTTCCAAGGGTTAGACATAAATCTACTTAAAAAACTTATGGCATAGGCCAAGTCCAGCAGTGTATTGATCATGGAAAACATTACAGACCCTATTGCGTTAGCATAAGGAATGTTTTTCATCTCTTTAAACTCAGTTTCAGTCTTAGGAGACTGAAGCGATGACAAGTTCATATGTGCAGCAAGAGGAACAAAGACATACTTGGCATCTTTCATGCCAAACTTGGTTACTACCTTTTTCAAGTAACCTTCTTGTGTAATAGACAGCATATTCTCAGTTCTATCCCTCTTAAGGACATTCCTTGGATTTTCTTCGCATCTCCTAAGTCCTTCAGGCCAAACTCAGATTTTAAAAGGTTTTTCATTTTCATGATCTCAACATTACTCGGGCTAGCTAATAGCATATCATCTACATATAGAAGTAGGTACACTTTACTTCCATATTTGCTATTATTGTAGTAAAGGCATGAATCATATTCACTCCTTTTAAAACCTATCTTGATGGCATAAGTATCAAACCATTTATACCATTGCCTCGGACTTTGTTTCAAACCATATAATGATTTCTTGAGTTTGCAAAGATAGTCCGATTTTCCCTTCACCTCAAATCCTTAAGGCTGACTCATGTAGATCTCCTCCTCCAACTCTCCATGCAGGAAAGCTGTCTTAACATCTAGTTATTCCAATTCCCAATTGAATTAAAAAAACTATGGCAAACACCAATCTGATGGTCTTGTACTTTATCACAGGAGAAAATATCTCATTATAGTAAATGTCTTCTCTTTGGGTGAATTCTTTTGCTACTAACCTAGCATTATATCTCAAAGGATCACTGGGACTTAATCCTTCCTTTAACTTGAAAATGCACTTGCATTGGATTATCTTTTGTTTCTTCGGTACTTTAACCAAACTCCAAGTTTTATTTTTACTTAGAGATTTCATTTCTTCTCTCATTGCCTCTAACCATTTTTCAAATTTAGGCCCACTCATCACTTCCTCAAATGAAGTATGTTCTACATTCTCAATGGCTTCACCTGAAACTAAGTCAAAATTCGTCAAATCTGAATTTCATACTTAGGGTCACTTATCTTCTTTCCCTATCCCTAACCAATTGGTAGTCTCGTATGGTGGTATCAATATTTTGGGGGTTAGGTATCTCAGGTTCAACCTCAACATGGGGCTCAACATCCCCATTACCTGCATGTTCAGCAGGTCCAACTTCTTCCTCTCCAATCGGAGGAACTATAGGCTCGTGAGTCTCACTATGGATGTAAGTCAACTCTACTACATTCTTAGTCACATTCCTAGCCTCAGGTTCACTCTCCTTAACATTCTTCTTCAAACAAGGCATCTCAGATTCATTGAACACTACTCCCGGCTAATAATATTTTTTATACCTAGAATTCCAATCATCCACAACTTATACCCTTTTACCCCGTCTGGATACCCCAACATCACACACTTAGTATCCCTTGGCTCTAACTTACCCTCACTCTGATGTGCATATGTAGTACATCCAAATACCCTAATGTGGGTCAAATTAGAGGGTTTTCCAATCCACAACTCTAGTGGAGTCTTAAAATCGACAGAACTCGATGGGGATCTATTGATAAGGTAAGCTGCAGTACTAATATCTTCAGCCTAGAAACCATTAGCAAGGCCTGAACTAATCAACATACACCTAACCTTATTTATCAAGCTTCTATTCATTCTCTCAGCCACCCCATTCTACTGTGGTGTATATATAACAGTTCTGTGTCTCTTTTATCCTTTTTTCTTGCAAAAGTTGTCAAATTCAAAGTTACAAAACTCAAGCCCATTATTTGTTCTTAGAGTTTTTAACTATCTATCCATTTTATTTTCCACAATTTTCAACTAGGCTGTAAATTTGAGAAATGTCTCATGTTTAGCCTTCAATGAGAACATCCATACTTTCCTAGAGTAGTCATCAACCAGGGATAGAATATATTAGTTCCCACCGAATGTCGGATGTTTTTCAGGCTCCCATAAATCTACATGGACATAGTTCAGGGGTCTCTTAGAATAGTGGGAACCTACTTCGAATGACACTCTATGCAATTTGCTGAGAACACATGTCTCGCAAAAGTCTATGGGTTTAATTACTTCTTTGTTAAGCAATTTCTATTCATTTAAGAACTTCAACCCTTTATTTCCTATATGACCTATCCGATTATGCCACAACTCAGACTTACTCTCAGTCACTGTGAAGGAATTGTAGTTCTGTGAAGACATAACTTTACCTGCAAGGTAATATAGCCTATTTCTCTTAGGTCCCTTCATAACAAACATTGAACCCCTCATCACTTTCAAAGTGTTCCTTTCAGGCTTAAACACATGTCCATCATCTTCAAGAACACCCAATGAAATGAGGTTCCTCCTAAGATGTTGAACATATCTGACATTATGCATTGTCCAGACAATGCCATCATGCATCCTGATAGAAATGTCACCAATGCTGACAACAGTCTGGGTATTATTATTCCCCATGTATACTTTCTTAGGTTTAAAATCTTTATAGTTGTAGAACCAAGACCTAACAGGACACATATCGAATGTGCATCCTGAATCAAGTATCCATTCCTCACTCATGTCATTACCCGACACGGTCATGATATGTAGACTATCTAAGTCTAGACCAACAATAGCATTGTCTGCTTCTTCATTACTATGGTCTCTTTGTTGCTTCTTTTTCAATTCAAAGCAGTCTTTCCGAAAGTGTTCCTCTTTCCCACAATAGTAACACTTCTATTAAACTTCTCTCTTGACTTAGACCTACCCTTAGACTTACCTCTACCTTTCTTAAAGTGAGGGTTCTTGTCTCTTTTGTCCGGTTTACCTCTCACTAACAGACTCATATCTCTATGGCTAGCATTTTGTTCTTTTTTGATTTCATATTCTTTCGATTTCACAGCATCTATCACAATAGCTTGAGTCAATTTGTCCTTAGAATATTTTATGACATCACTCAAATTCGATTCTAATTCCTTTCCGGGATCCCTTCTAAAGCTAAATAATTTCTCAAGAAGGTAGATCTTGTTAGGTAAGGTCTTAGTTAAGAACATAGTGTCAAGAGCTTCCCACAAGTCTCTAGTTGTCTTATATTTATCTACTTGTCTAGCGATATTATCAGATAAGTGCAAGATAATAGAACTATAAGCAATCTCATTCATATCAGCAATAAGATCGGGTTTAGCTTTTAGTTCATCGAAAAAATTATCGGGATTTTCAATAACATTACCTACTCTTTGTTGGACCAAAAGGACCTTCATTTTCTATTTCCATATCGAGTAGTCACCCTTAACATCGAATTGTGACAATTAGACCCTCGATCCCATAACGGTTTCGGCAAACGAGGGATGGCTACAAGATGCCATTGGTGATAAGAATTGGAAGTAATAATTTATTTTAGTTTTAGATTTTTTAATAGTATTTTAATTATTTTTTTAATTTTAGAATTACTAATTCAAATAAAATATAGATGAATTGTTGTTAATCATATTTATTATACTATAATTTATTTCAATTTATAAATATTAAAATTAATTTAATTTAACCCATAATAAGGGGGAAAAAGGGCAAAAGTACAAAGAATAAAATATTATATGGCAAATAAGACACCCAAAAATGCCATTGGTGATTTGAACATGGGAATTGGCCTCGGAGAGGAGCCCTATAACCAATTGGGCTGATACTTCTTTGGTGACATTTGTTTACAAACACAAATATAAACTCAGAAACAACGTCTGGGTATAGTGTACACCCAATCCCACATCGGAAAAACAAGAACATGCACACTCAACATCCGATATAAGGCTGAAAGCTGTTAACATTTACTAATAGAAATCAGTTGAAACTTGTAAGGGTTGCAAAAAGCCATCCTATCATTTTGAGTTAATTTTTTTTCTTCAAGTAGTAAAAAAAAAAAAAAATTGCCCAAAAATTGACCTAGTACACTCGGTAAACCCGATACCGGTTCAGCGGGTCAATTAAAAACCGTCCGGGTTGCTTCGATTTTGTCCGGGTTAATTATTTACGGGTTTTTAACATTTTTTGACCCAATTTTTAAACCGGGTCTTGGGTTTCCCGGGTTGACCGACCGGTCCGGTCCGATCCGATCCTGGTTTGATAACATTGGAATTTACAATTCAAATTCACAAATCAACAGAAAAAGTTTTTCAAGAAAAATTTCAAAATTCACAAATAATTTTTCAATTTTTAAATAACAATCCAACACTAATCAAAACAGGGTAACCAAGTAATTCTAACATGCACAATTTACAAATCTCAAATTTATGAACTAATCAAGAAAACACAGATTATAGTATGCCAAGAACAAACAATTACAATATGCCGTAATACTAACTATACCAAGAATCTGATTCTTAACAAGATGTCAGTAAAGAACGATCTCACCAATTTAATCGAGAAGACAAGTAAAACAATCCAAAAATGGTCACTGCCCGGTAGAACTTTAGCCACTGCACGATCTCATAGTAAACGATTTTTTTTTCTAAAAATTTCACAATAATCAATGAAGTATCCAATTCAGAAACACAATTAATCCTAGAAAAAAAAATCCCTAATTTTCGTGAACCCTAGAAATCACTCAGAGAAATCGAAAAATTTCAGAGAACCCTAATCGAGGCTCTGATACCAGTTATAGGGAATTTTCGTATCTAATTTTGAGTGATTAATGTGGATAACAAAATAAATCAAACAAGAATTTAAAACAAGAACAAATAAAACCTGATCTTGGTGACCCAGTTCGGAAAATTTGCATACATCTGGGGGGGCTCAGGACCGAACCCATTCCGCTAGCCAAAACCTTCCAAAGAGAGTTCAAGATTACAAGAGATCAAACAAAAAAACCGAGAGAACAAATTCTTTTGAAAAATCAAAGAAAACAGCCCCTAATCTCACAAATAAACCGCACCAATCTCACGCAATAATGCCCACAAGATGGTCTACAAGATGACCCCATCACTACTTATAAGTGACTGCAAAAATGGTGCAAAAAGGGCTTAAACTGAGAGATGAGAAGAGGGCAGAATTGCGCTGAAGAGAGAATGACCGGATTGTTGTGCATGAAAAATTACTTCCAGTCAAGACAAATGACCAGCCAAGGAATATAAAGTCCAAGGTCAGCTCCCAACTATTGGATGATATCAAGAGGTCCAGGTTAAAGCCTTTAATACCCAAATTGCGCCTCAGGTCCTCAAGTTTCCACGGTTGCCAAGTTGGCCCTCCAAATATGGAAACATGTGAATTTGGGGATCAGAATCAATAGGGGTGACAAAATGATCAGACCGAACCAAATCAAACCGGAACCAAACCAAACCGAGCGGTTTGGTTCGGTTTTACAAAAAAAAAAAAAAAAAAAAAAAAAAAAATTAATGGTTTGATTCTTAGTATGGAGAACCAAACGGTTTTGGTTTCGGTTCCGATTCTCGTTCTAGAACCAAGAACCGAAGCCCAAGCGCACTATTAGATCAATTTTTTATTTTTTTTAATTATTCTTAAAAGTTAAAAAATTAACTTTATCTAATCTTTTGATAATCTAGGTCTTAACTTAATTATGCCATCAGAAATCTAAATTTATTTTTCTTTAATCCTCTCTTATTTTTTCTTTTCCATTTTTTGTATGTAGCTTGCAAGAGGTTTTACTTACTGTGTAACTGAAAATATTTCAATGTGGCTCTCACATCTCCTTTTACTCAGTGGAAGATTTCATGCATTACATATCCCTCACCTTTTTTATGAAATCTGGACATTTGTTAACTCGTCCTAAAATATGATGCTTGTAGTTCAAAGAGGTATTATGAGATTATAGGCATCTTGTGTTTCGTGCATTAATTTTGTTTGTTTTATGCTAACAGTTTCTGGGTAACCATGAAGACGTAGTCATGTAGCTTGATATAATTAATCTCTATCAATGACTCATTCGTCTACATTTTTAAATCATTGTTATTGGGCAATATTTTGTATGGAGATGTAACTTGATATTTGTGTATTAGTTTAGACTTTGGTAAATGAATTTCGTTATTCATTACTAAGTACTAAATTGTGGTCGTGGATATGGTATGTGATGATAATTTGCTTTTATATTTTAAAATTCAAGTAATGTACTGGGAACCAAACCAAACCAGAACCGAGCGGTTTGGTTTCGGTTTGATTCCATATCTTTATAAAAACCGATTGGTTCCATTGGTAAAAAAACCATCGGTTTGGTTCCAATGGAACCAGAACCAAACTGAACAATGTCCACCCCTAACAATCAATACCGTCTTTCTTTTTGAGAAGTAATACAGGTGAGGCAAATGGACTGTTACTTACTTGTATGATTCCAACCTCCAACATCTCAGTCCTTAACTTCTCAATCTTAGTTTTTTTAATGTAAGGGCACCTATAGGGCCTAAGTTTGAAAGGCTGTGCATCTTCCTTAAGAACAATTTGGTGTTCATGTTGTAGCGCCCCGAGTTCTAAATACCCGGTTCACAACGTCATCGTCTGGTCTAACTTTTAAAGTAATATTTTAGCGGAAGAAATAACTGAAATTCATTATTGGCAACATTAAATAAACTGAAATGGTCGATAAAACTTGAAAACATTTATGAAACAATTCAAAATAATAAATCGAGCCATTAATAATACAAAACATTCGGCAATGCCATAATTTCTCAAATAATTGAAAATCTCAAAATATCCAAAGTTTAGAAATATGGATCATCAAAATAAGATTTTCGATTATTTAATGACTATTGCCACAATCATCTATCACGTGCCACCCTCTCCGAAATCTGCAAATATTGTAAGAATAGAAATGAGCATTTCATAGAAATACTCAATAGACTCATCGCCAATTAATTAATCTACAATATAATTGAACACGTAAATGCAAGCTCTTTAGAATCATAGGGTATGGGTAGTCTCTTCTCGTGCATTAAAGCACATGGCTTCTCTTTGAAAAATCATAGGCTTCTTAAAATCATCAGGTGTAGGTAGTCTCGTCTTGTGCACTTAAGGCACATAAGTTATGCATAACATCACCATTAATATCTTGCAAGATATTCTCTTCTTTCTTTCTCATGCATAAAAGCATATAAGTTATGACAAGCATAACAACATAAATATTTCATAAGAAATATATTCTCGCCTCATTTCATGAAATAAATTTCACATAAATTGTTAAGTGCATTTTTATACACTTTTTATACCTTTAAATTAGCATATTTTGGAACATCTTTAGCAAATATCTACTAATTTATGCATATTTTGTGTTTAAATAGGTTAATAACCAAGTTTGAGGTTAAAACCCACAAAAGAAGTGCAAATTACGCTGAAATTAGAAGTTTGGGGACCATTTTGTCACTTCCGAGAAGTTTTGGACAAGCCGCTCAATTAACCGAGGGACCAAATTGCAAGATTTCAAAAGTTGAAGGGCCTAAAGTGTAATTTTAGAAGGACATATTTGAAAGAAATCTGAAAAGTTGGGGACTAAATTGCTCGAGATTAAAAGATGGAGGACTTAATGGCAATTACGGAAGGGACTTAGCTGCAAAACCACCCTCCAGCTGAGGCACGTGATGCCGTGGCTCGAACCAAGTTGCGAATGCGACTTAGACCTCAAAACGGACACGAGACTGATCTGCCGCCGGGAAATTAACCGCGCGATCGCGCGTTGTTTGCCGCCCGCGATCACGCTACTTTAAAATTAAAAAAAATTTAAAAACTATTGGGCCGGACCGGGTCAACCCGGTTCGGCCCATATCACTCTTTTACGCGGATCTAAGCATTTTTTAGGGTTTTTGAATGATTTTTAGGGTATTATAAATAGATAAAATCAGATTTTGTGAGTGCACCAAGTAAGTCTTGCCCCTTTTTCAATTTTTCTTGTATTTTTCTTAACATTTACTCATTTAATGCAATTTTCAAGTAATGTTTTTATTATTTAGTAATGTTTTCTTATATTTAAGTATTTTGTTGTTGTTTAAACTTTTGAGTATTGTTATTTTCTCAAATTTTCATCAAGAATGTCATTTATTTCTTGTGCATTTAATGTTTTGTGCTTGAGTTGTTGAAGACATTAATGGTTGATGAAGAACTCGTGTTGAAGTGAAGAAATCTTGGATTTTTACTTCAAAAACTATTCAAAGAAGGGGAGTTTTCTTTATTTTCTTGTTTTCAATCTTTATGTTGAGTATTATTCATATGTTTATGTTGTTTGTTAAATGTTGTTGTTAGTTTATTATGGGTTAATATTATTGTGTTGGAATTGTTGACTAGTTTATTTTTAATTAAGTATTTTAGGTTGTTTATGGATGTTGGGCATTTATGTTTATATTTTTGTGATTAGGAATGTTGATTTATGTTTATGTAATCTTAAAATGTTGGGAATATTTTGTATTGTATTTGCAAGTTAGTATACATGTTAGGTTTAATTTAGAGTTTCCCATGTAATTTGGTTAATTGATTGACCACCACTATTTGATTTGTGAAAGAAGAAATTAGTGTAGTTATAAAAACTAAATACACCTTGTCTCATGTTTTCTAGTTTAGTTAGTACCAAATTCGTGTTGTTATTAGTTTACTTTGGATAATTAGTTTTAATTCTAACTTTTACATATTGTTGTCTATTTTCTTTAATTAACTAGTTTTGTTATGTCGCCATGTTTTAATTTTATGATAGTTAGTATTCACCATCAAACCAACTTTTTATATTACTTGACTTTTCTCTTAAAATGAAACCAATAATTTTAGTTACAAATCAATCAATTCTCGTGGGTACGATAACCTGGACTTCTCTAGTCCACTTTACTACTTGAACGCGAAACCGTGCACTTGCAGTATACGATTTTAGCGAACATAAATCACGTAACATACACATTCACATGCAATCATAATTTAAATCAATTAATAGGGGCCAGTCTACCTTAAATTCAACGAGTGTAAAGTTGAGCGGGAAAAGACTTCAATCCTTTAAATCTCTGTACGCCTCGTCTAGCCAATTAGAAAAATAAGTCAAATTAGTCTTTGAAATTTATAGTTTAAAAATGATAAATTACAATTTGGGGATTAAAATTGATGATTTGAAAGCTTGGGGACTAAAATGAATACTTTTAAACTTGAGGGACTAAAATGTAAATTTTCAAAACTTGGTTGAAGCTCAAAATGGATATTAAATTGTAGGGATTTAAATAATTGATTTTTAAAATGACAGGACTGATTAAAATCATTTAAAACTTAAAGGGTTGAAATGATAAGTTTAAAACTATAAGGACTGAAATACATAACTTTAAAACTTGGGGGACAAAGTTGCAATTTTCAAAAATCAAAATATTAAAACAAATTTATCTCTTCCCCCATTTCATAACAATCAGAGAAGAGGGAGAGAGAAGAGCGAGGTGCGAGCGGGGTAAAACCGGTCAAGATGGGGGTTAGATTGTGGAGTTTACATGCGAGATTGGTACGAAAAATTGAGGTAAAACGAGACTTGGAGTTCGATCTTGGGATACGAAATCAGACGGTAAATCCGGCGTCGCTCCAGTCTAGGGATGGGGTAAGTGTTGGGTTAACTTATTTCTGGATTTTTGGGTTTTATTTTGAGCTTGATTGATGGGGGTTTGGAGTTGGGCTGGCCATGGTGGTGATTCGTAAGGCTGCAGTGATGTTAATGGTGGTGATGTTTGGGTTGTGATGGAGGTGGCTATGGTGTGAGAATGGTGGACTGGTTTCGAGCTGGGTGGTGATGGTGACTGCTTTGGTTGTTGGTGATGATGGAGGTGAGTTGGAGGTGGCGGTGGTGATGCACAGTGGTGGAGGTAAAACTGCAGTGGGGGTGATGACTGGGTTGTGGTGATGATTCAAATGGTGGTGCTAGGTTGTATAAGTGGTGGTGGTGGTGCGATGAGGCAGCTGCAATAGCTGCGTGAGGTTGGGGAAAATTCTTACCTTGAAGCTTGGCTGCTAGGGAATCAAAATTGTGGAGTTGTGTTGAGAGAAAGGAAGTTGGAACTCGTGTGTGGTTTGTGCAGAGGGAGAGAGGATGGTGATGATGATGCTGAGAAGTGAGTTTGGAGGGGTTGGTGATGTAGAGTATGAGAATTGATAGGATATGGGATTGGATGTGGTTGGTGAAAGTTGGTGGTAGTATAGGTTGATTTGGCAATTTGGAAATCTTGACAAGTAATACACGAAATTCGAGAAAAATAATACACGTGAATCAACTGAGTAGGAAAATGGATCTAATAAAATGAGCTTGACGTAATTTGGAATTTAAAACGATTTTGAAAAGAATAATTTAAATAAATAATTAAAATAATAAAATTTTTAGAAATTCGGAATTTATTTAAAAATCGAATTGGATTCGATATTTCTCGACTCGGCTAGACGAATACGTCGTGACTTTAAATTAAAAATGGATGAGATCGCAGCGGCACGATTTTCATAATTTTAAAATAATTATTAAATACATAAAAATTCTTGGTCGCTACACATGTTCCCTCTTAGGTGGTATACCAGAAGGCTTATCAAAAACTTCATCAAAATCTTTAATCACCTCTTGAAATTCCTCTGGCATGCAGTCAGCACCTTTGATGTGATAGAGTTTATTTGTGCTACTAAGCCATACTTCTCCTCCTCAAGCCAGTGATCTAACTCCTCTACTTCCATCAAATGAATTCCTCCCTCTGTCTCACCATAGAAGGTGAGAGTTTCCCCTTTATGCTTGAAACTAATCCATCCCTCTTTGTATTCAGTGGTGATTGGTCTAAACTGGCTCAACCAATTAATTCTAAGAACTATATCACTACCTCCAAGTTTCAATGTCCTATGAGATATTGAAATCCATACTCTTGCATTTTCCAACAAATGGGCTAGCAAATGGCTTCACTCACAATTCTATCTTCATTAGCCAATCTGATAACCTTAGTACTCCCTTTGTAGGTTTGAAATCCCAAGCTTTGTGCTACATTCTCATCTATGAACCTGTGTGTACTTCCCCCATCAATCAATATGGAAATTTTTCTCCCCTTTAACTTTCCAGGGATTCTTATGGTTCTGGGATTTGGACTATTGTTTCCATACAAGGCATTGCATGATATGTGTACTTCTTCTTCTTCTTCTTCTTCTTCTTCTTCTTCTTCCTCTTCCTCCTCCTCCTCCTCCTCCTCCTCCTCCTCCTCCTCAGGTACTTCATTAACTACTTTTCCCTTCTTCACTTCTTCCTCTTCCAATACCATGAAATTGATGGATCTATACTTACAGACATGCCCAGGTTTGAATTTTCATTACATTTGAAGTAGAGGCCTAAGCTCCTTCTCGTTTGTATATCTGTTGGTGAGAGAGTTTTGTAGTCTGGTGGAGGTTGGTGTATAGGAATGTAGGATTTGGTGTGGAGGTGTTTGGGTTATAAGTGTTTTGGTTTCTGTGATTGGGATAAGTAGGCTTATAAGATGATTTGGTTTTGGACAGGGCAGAAAGGGAGGTCTCTTGTAGGTGAGCTAACTCAAAGGTCTTAGAGAGTGTGCTGGGCTTAAACATCTTGATCGTGGCTCTTATCTCCTTCTTGAGGCCACTATAGAAAACTGCTATGTAGTAACTCTCAGGTAGATTTGGTAAAGCCATCATGCATTGAACCTTTAGTTCTTCAAACACTTCCATATACTACAACTATATTTCCCTTTTGCTTAATTTTGCACGATAACTCGATTATATCTTCTCCAATAAACATTTGGTCTAGTAGCTATGAACCCACTAAACCAGGTATCCGCCCTTCCCTTCAGATACATTTGAGCTATCTCCAGGCTCATGTGATCTGGTGTTTTGTGCTTAATAAAATACCAATTAGCCTTCCTCACCCATTCCCTCAGTCCAACACCCTCAAATATAGGAAAATCAGTTTTAGGCATATTAAAATTGTACCCAGAAGTTGCAGATGTAAATTGCATAGGTAGGATAAAATTAGAAGGTCCAGCTTCTTTCTTAAATGGGGGGTCCTAGAATGCCCGGTCCTGTAAAGTCTGGCGTGACCATGTTCTCAGATCCTTTCTCTTTCCTTAAATTCCCATTGGACTGTTCTGGGTGTTTCATTGGTATGTCTCACCTATTCACGAACTTCATGACTCTTCTTCATCTCTAGATTGTTCTCCAAGTTCTGCATATCACTTTTGTGTTTTTTAGCCAATTCATCCATATTTCTAGTCACCATTACCCAAGTTTCAAGCCTTCTCTGATACCAATGTCACAACTCAACCCTCAAACACCAAATATGATAATCAATTAACAGAATAATAATAATAATAATAATAATAATAATAATAATAATAATAATAACAAAATTCGTGTAAATCGCAGCTGAAATTTAATTGAATGAAGTTCATACAAACTCTCATATAAGTGAGGATCTGATTACAAAGAAGAATGAAGAAGATGATGGGAAGAAGAATTACAGAGATGAGTGGAATCAGAAGAAGAGAGAAAGTGGAAATTCTGATAAATTGCCAATCCAATTCTAACTGACTCAACAAAATACAATTTGTACTATAATGATAAAGAGCGTTTGTATTTAAGAAAAAGTAAAGAACAGAAACATAAAACTCAATCCTCAGCCCATTAAACAAAACAACGTTGCATGGTTCTTTCAATTTTCAGTTAATTTCGGTTTCAACTATTGATCCTTCTTCTGGCTCTTGCACCCTTCTTCCCCAACTTAGCATAGCTTCTAGTGTGCCACTGTGGGGTGATCTATCTAGATGGCTACGGAATAAGGATCACGTTCCATCTCCATACATGTTTATTTCACCATTACAACAACATTTTTTTTAAAACAAAATCGATAACGAAGTAATCATGAAGATAAATCTACAAATTTACCTGGACACAACAACTGTGCTCTGATACGGATTTTGTAGGCGTGTTTCTGGTATCTTACCGGTAACTACTACATGTATAAGAGTTTACGAAAAATGGAGAGATAGTCGCCTGGATGTTGTAGATCGAATATGGGATAGAATCAGTCGACGATATGCTGAAGATGGTATTTCAGATATCATGAAAAATCGAAGCAATTGTATGATTTTTTTAATATTTGTAACGTCTTCTTCACCCCCTCTAAATGACCTCAGTTTTTATTAATTTTCATTTACAAATATAGTTGTTTTCGTGGAATGTGATATGAATAAGTGGAAATTTTGTTTTGTAGCAGAAAATCCCTTTTTCCCTAAAATATCTCAGACTTGAAAATGATTAAATTCAAAAAAAAATTTTATTGGTCGTGTATTTCATTAAAAAGTTACATGAGGTATCACTCTAAATTCCCCTAAAACGAAATTCTGAAATTGAAATGGACCTTTATTTTTATTTTTTGTCGAACCCAACCCAAAAGGACCCAATTCAATCTAAAAAACTCAAATAGTAATCCGAGCCCAGCCTACGTTTCATAAAAATCCGACCCAAACTGATCGAGTCGAGTTGGTTTTGACGAGTTCGAAGGGTTCGGTTAGGTCATGCCCACCCCTACTAGAATGGTAGATTTAGCTTCTATAAAGATGATTTGTTCTGCAGAGACAACTTTACGTCATATTTTAAATTTGAGCCCCTTGTAATAGATTGAGACTGGCGTCTAACTGTCTAAGTCATCCATCTATTGATTGGTGATACACTAAGGAAAAAGTGCACAACACCTAGATTCTAGGTTAACTTTTTAAAACTAACAAACTTAAGTTTTTTTTTTTTAATTAGTGTTAAATAGTAATTAATAAATATAATATTATATATAAATTATCACTTATATATAAAATTAAAAAATATAATATTATATAAAAAAATAACTCAAAAAATACAAAAAACTGTCCATCCCATCCCATCCCACCACGCCACCCACCCCCATCCGACCAACCCACCAAGTCACGGCTGATCACACAAAATTACAATTTGGTCACAGTTAAAAACTTAATCGCAAATTTCTCCCCACCTCACCAGCAGAGTCACAGTTGATTATACAAAGTTACAGTTTGGTTTCAATTACAAATTTAATTGCAAAACTTGCCCCACGTAACCCCATCTGACCCGCAAAGCCACAATTGGTTACACAAAATCACAATTTGATCACGCAAGGTTACAGTTCGATCACACGAGGTCACAATTCGATCACATAAAGTCACAAATTCAATCACACAATGTCACAGTTCGATCACACGTAGCCATATTTTACACAATTGTAAGTCGCATCACGTCTTAGTCCAATGGTCACACAAAGTCACAATTGGTCAAATCTCTAATATAAAAAGTCACAATCATCCATCAACCACCGCTCACCCCGAGCACTCCCCACCACAACCAAAAATCTACCATCAAGTAAAAATTCAATAGCATATAAACCACCACCACCACAACACTGATCACACAACCTAAACCCTTCCCTACACCACCACTGCCACATAAGAACCACCATCGCTAGACGTCGAGCTTCTGTCGAAAATTAAATGAGATGGACAAAGGTGCTCCTCAACATCGCGAATCCAAATATGTTGTCAGGTTGTTAAATGGAGTAGTGCTCCGTCCAAAATCTGAAATTTAATCTTCGATCAAATTATCTTCTTCGGCCAAATCACCACTTGCAACACCCATCGCAAGCCACAAACCAAAACCTGCAACACCCCACTACAAGCCACAAACCACCACCTGTAACACCCACCACAAGCCATAAACCACCGCCTACACATACCACTGCAAACCACCACAAACACAATTAAAATCAAACCACCAGAAAACACAAATCACTGCCTGCACCACCCTTAACACACTCAAACCTAAACCATCGCCTGCACCACACACGACACATGCTGGAGATCGAAGCTGCAGCAGCGAGATCGCCACTGCTACACCTCAAAGGTGGCGATCTTGTCACTACACTGTCGGTAGTCTGGGTGGGGAGATGTAGAGAGAGACGGGTCACCGAGCAGTTCCAGATGAGATGAGAGATATGAGAGACGATTTGATTTTGATATTTGTGAGATAAATTACTTAGTTAATAAAATAGTTAATTAATAAATATTAATTGGGTAATTAACACTTGAAGTTTAAAAAAGCTAAACTCCTCAACTTATTTTTAAATCGTGATCTTTAAAAGTAGGTCTCCATGTAATTTTCCCATATATTAATGTGTAATTTACTGAATATTTTAGGTTCAAATTGTGATAAATGTTGAGTTGGGGTATTTTGTTGCATGTGAGTGCTATTGAAGCAAGGTTGTGACGACCCGAATTCTCGACCATTCGAGTGCCACAAAAAGTGACTCATATCATATTATCGAGACTTAAATAGTAATGTAAAATTTTTCAAAAGAATAATTAGAATCCCATAATTTTATTTGTGAATAAAAATAGAACATAATTTTCTTACATAAAGTTCAACATAATTATCTCATCAATCTTAACCACTTTTGCCACTTCCATGTTGACCGCCTCGAACCTTCAATTATCTGAAAATGGTAAATATCGTGGAGTGAGATTTATAAAATCCCAGTAAGTATACCAAGCATAAATTTTCTTTTGAATGCATATGGATCATTTTCATCATAACATAGGATAGGATCGAAATACTCATAAACATAGGGAGACACAAGAATTTTACCGAACTTAAATGACAAGAATTCTTATGTGTAGCGCTACTAAACTCCGGTCCCCTTAGCATAATCATAAACATATCATATGGAACCCATAACAATCTTGTGAGATTGATTTCATAGCAATGATCCAAACATTTTCATAAAAACATAAGATATACTTACTTGTCATAAAAACATACTTACTTTTCATAAAAACATAAGGTGTATTTACCTTTCATAAAAACATACTTACTTTTCATAAAAACATAAGATATACTTACTTGTCATAAAAACATACTTACTTTTCATAAAAACATAAGGTGTATTTACCTTTCATAAAAACATAATTACTTTTCATAAAAACATAAGATATACTTACTTGTCATAAAAACATACTTACTTTTCATAAAAACATAAGGTTTATTTACCTTTCATAAAAACATACTTACTTTTCATAAAAACATAAGATATACTTACTTGTCATAAAAACATACTTACTTTTCATAAAAACATAAGGTGTATTTACCTTTCATAAAAACATACTTACTTTTCATAAAAACATAAGATATACTTACTTGTCATAAAAACATACTTACTTTTCATAAAAACATAAGGTGTATTTACCTTTCATAAAAACATACTTACTTTTCATAAAAACATAAGATATACTTACTTGTCATAAAAACATACTTACTTTTCATAAAAACATAAGGTTTATTTACCTTTCATAAAAACATACTTACTTTTCATAAAAACATAAGATATACTTACTTGTCATAAAAACATACTTACTTTTCATAAAAACATAAGGTGTATTTACCTTTCATAAAAACATACTTACTTTTCATAAAAACATAAGATATACTTACTTGTCATAAAAACATACTTACTTTTCATAAAAACATAAGGTGTATTTACCTTTCATAAAAACATACTTACTTTTCATAAAAACATAAGATATACTTACTTGTCATAAAAACATACTTACTTTTCATAAAAATATAAGATATACTTACTTATCATAAAAACATACTTACTTTTCATAAAAACTTAAAATATATTTACATTTCATAACAACATACTTAATTTTCATAAAAACATAAGATATACTTACCTTTTAAAAGATTAAAATGAAGTGTAGTAGTAAATGGACCAAAACTTTCTTGACCACCTTGAATTTCTCTTACTTGTGGATTTTGTCAAGAGATTGGAAATAAGTGTATATGTGTAGAGTTGTGTGTAAAAGAGATGGGTTTAAATAGATGTATAAAGTTGGCATATTGTAAACATAATCATTCAATTCTATTAATTTTAACACATCCTTTTCTTAAAGTAAAGCACCATTCATATACTTTTCCATATTTATACAAATAATATGCTCTTCATGATTATATATAATGGAGTATATAAATCATTCATATACTTTTCCATATTTATACAAATATTATGCTCTTCATGATTACATATAATGGAGTCTTATCAATCATTCATATACTTTTCCATATTTATACAAATATTATGCTCTTCATGATTATATATAATGGAGTATATAATTCATTCATATACTTTTCCATATTTATACAAATATTATGCTCTTCATGATTACATATAATGGAGTCTTATCAATCATTCATATACTTTTCCATATTTATACAAATATTATGCTCTTCATGATTATATATAATGGAGTATATAATTCATTCATATACTTTTCCATATTTATACAAATATTATGCTCTTCATGATTATATATAATGGAGTATATAATTCATTCATATACTTTTCCATATTTATACAAATATTATGCTCTTCATGATTACATATAATGGAATCTATCAACCATTTATATACTTTTCCATATTTATTAAATTAAGATTCTCATAATTATTATATATAATGGAACCTCTCATGCTTGCATATATTTTCTTAATTTAAATAATAAAAGTAATTTTTTGTACAAATAAATATTGGGATAACATTGAATTAAGTACTTAGACTTAATATACTTTAAATCAAGAGAATGGAGATATTTTTAGAAATTCGGAATTTAATTTAAAATCGAACGATCTCGATTATTTCTTGACTTGGCTATACGAATATGTCGTGGCGTTAACTTAATAAAAATGGGTGAAATAGTAGCGACACGATTTTCTATTAAAATAATTATTAATCGCGTAAAAATTCTTGGTCGCTACAAACTTACCCCTTTAAAATAATTTCGTCCTCGAAATTAATCTTACTTGATCTTATGATTTCTGAACACTTAATCAGAATCTCTTCTTCTTCTTCTTATGTAGCATCATCGCTACCATATTTAACCCAACCATATTTAACCCACTGGACTTTGACTAAATGCATCAATTTGTTTTCTTAAGACATGGACTTTTCTATCAATAATAGACATATGTCTACTCATAAATTCTTCTGAATCAAAATGAAAATTCCCAATCGTATGTGATATTTCATCATATCTTGTAGTATTCATGTAACTTGTCATTTATCATCGTATCATGTGACCTCAGATATTAGTATATATCTCTAAAATTTCAACAAATCTTTACTGATATATCATATCATAATAATTTTTCCTTTCTTCTTATCATCGAATATTCTCAAAATAATCAAAACAATTCCCTGAATAATCTCTCTATGTAATATACCCAATAACATATCAACATAATATCATCAACTTATCTTTCCAATATTTGTAACCCAAAATTCAGTAAACAAATATCTCCCAAACTAAGATTCTTTACTTAAATATCACCACATTTCCTGCAAAGTATTTCTTTCACTTGTATATACGTATGAATTCTGATTCAATACGGTCCTTATTTCTCTTTCACGTATTCCCGTATTATTTCTATACCTTGATTATTATATCAGAATATCAGTACCCAAAATCCAAGAAAAATATTTCATATCTCAAATCTTATCATCCATGAACGCATAACTTGTATGCTATATGGTTCTGATGCCTTTATAGCCCTGCCCGGAGGTTTTGGTACCTTAGAAGAAATCTTTAACATTACCTCGTGGGCTCAACTAGATCTCCATACTAAGCCTATTGGGCTTCTGAATGTTAACAATTTCTTTGATGGTTTGTTAACCTTTCTTGATTATGCTGTGGAACAGGGATTCATCTCTCCATTTTCCAGAAGGCTCCTTATTTCTGTTCCTACTATTGATGAACTACTGGATAAGCTGCAGTCATATATCTCAATACAAGATCCAGCAGGGGTTAAGATAGATTGGTCGCAAGGAAGGAGAATCAAGCGAAAATGGAGTCCGGTTAATGTAAACTTAACTTTATGAATCTTAGAATAGGTGGGGGTAGAGTACGGAGTATTCTTACTCTCGAGACACCCCTCTAATTTCCTAGGATTTCCTTAATGTTTAAATCTTGTGTGTACCTCAAAGGTTCCAGGTGGTAGATTACGGAGTATTCTTACTCTCGAAACACACCTCTTTGAAGGTTTCTTTATTTCCTCAAAAGGTCAGAGGTGGTAGGATACGGCTACTCCGGAAACACATCTCTCAATTTGAGGAATTTCCCATGTTGCTTTCTTTTGCTTTTGCGTGTTTCATGTATTTCTTTCCAATGTGACTCTTGTGTGTTCTCCTTACGAGAAAATAATAAATATCTCTGTTATCATCTACTAAATCTCGTTTGTGATGTAAATGAATTTGCATGTCTAACCTCAATTCTCTTAGTGATTGCATACCATACTATGCTCTTAATTCCAAACGATAAAATTCTAAGCAGAGTTTCCTTTGAAATTTGGACTTATTCAAACCGTAAGCATACTTCATAACTCACAATAATAAATAATTCCACATTTGATCACAACGATCTAAAAATATTGAAAACGATTCCAACACTTCAATATCATCAAAAAAAATATTCCAGAAAATCAATTCATAATTCCTCAACATAGAAATTTCAAATCATAGTCGTCAATATCACAATATCACTTCCTTCAATACCTTAATTGGCTCAAAAGATTACTCATACTTATATTTATAAGTCATAAATCATATTCCCAAAATTTAATCACAAGGCCAAAGTTCATAATAAATTTCTCTTCAATATAGAGGCATAATTCACTTACTTAACATAATAGCCATTACTTAATTCCCAATAACCAAATCTTTAAATCTCTAACTTCATAATGCTTCTCATAAAAGTCTCATTAAAATCATATCACTTATAATCTTAACATCTCATAAAACTTCATAAAATTGGCTCGCTATTTCTCATTAAATCTAAATGATAGATAATCTGAACATATTTCTAATCATTTCTGTTGACTTCTTATACTTAGTGCCATGTCTAAAATCAATTATGCAAAGTCCATTTAAGGTTCATCATTTCTAAACTCGAGGACAACAATTATTTTGAAAATCATTCTTAAGTCATATTATTCCCATTATGCTCAACACCCGTTCTCTTTCTTTCTTTTCTTTCTGAATTTTTTTTTTTTTTTTTTTTTTCAGAATTGAAACTTGAAGAGTGGTACCAATAATCATCCACAGTTTTTCCTTGCTTTTAAGCAAAGGTAGTGATAAAGGGATAAATTATTGAACCGAAAATTGAAACTTGAAGAGGAAGTACTAATAACCATCCACAGTTTTTCCCTTGTTTTTACACAAAGGTAGTGATAAAGGGATAAATTATTGTACGAATTCATTATCAATTTTGTTTGTTTAATATATTATTCCATATATTTTGGGCAAAAGTTACAACCCAACTTAATTTCTAATTGAGTCAATCTTACTAAGCTTAATATGCACCAAAATTCATATAAATATCCTCTCTGTCTCATGATTCTACATTGAAAAGAATAAAAAAATTGAGTCTTCTATCAATTTATATCATACTTGACATGTATATTATGTGTAACACATAAAGATTCATAACATATGAAGATTTCATACTTAACATGTCTTAATAAAATCGTAAATGACTTGCAAAGCATATAACATACCTGGTTCGAGGAGTCAATACATGGAGAGTGACATAGTAGAGTGATGAGTTAAAATATTTCATATAATCTTATTTTCCTTTAATCAACAATAATTTAATGTGGTTGTATCCAAATCAACATTTTCTTGAATCATAATTCCTAATTAATCACAGTCTTCAAAACAAATCCAATATCGATATAGTAATTATCTCCCCATCAATAATTAATAACTTAACCCAAATAAAATTTATCGTCAAATCTTATTTTTCCTTTAGTCCCCGAACTTCTAGAAATTTATCAAAGACATCAATATAAACATCGTATCACTAACTAATTATATTCCATAAAATTTTCAGGACATTACAAACTCCCTTGCTTAAAATGAATTTTGTCCTTGAAATTCGCACATCAAATTTCATCATGCTTTTCAAAATCATAACCATACTTGACATGTGAAAATTCAATTTTTTTTTATAATGAATAGTGATTTCGTTCACTGTTCATCATGAATAGCACGTCGTTTTACTGTTCACGTGAATAGTGATTTTTTTTTTTTTTTTTTTTTTAAGAAATTAAAATTTCAAAAAAATCTACAGAATCGTTTTTAAAACTCTTTTCTCTGATACCAACTGTGACGACCCGAATTCTCGACCATTCGAGTGCCACAAAAAGTGACTCATATCATATTATCGAGACTTAAATAGTAATGTAAAATTTTTCAAAAGAATAATTAGAATCCCATAATTTTATTTGTGAATAAAAATAGAACATAATTTTCTTACATAAAGTTCAACATAATTATCTCATCAATCCATTCGAGTGCCACAAAAAGTGACTCATATCATATTATCGAGACTTAAATAGTAATGTAAAATTTTTCAAAAGAATAATTAGAATCCCATAATTTTATTTGTGAATAAAAATAGAACATAATTTTCTTACATAAAGTTCAACATAATTATCTCATCAATCTTAACCACTTTTGCCACTTCCATGTTGACCGCCTCGAACCTTCAATTATCTGAAAATGGTAAATATCGTGGAGTGAGATTTATAAAATCCCAGTAAGTATACCAAGCATAAATTTTCTTTTGAATGCATATGGATCATTTTCATCATAACATAGGATAGGATCGAAATACTCATAAACATAGGGAGACACAAGAATTTTACCGAACTTAAATGACAAGAATTCTTATGTGTAGCGCTACTAAACTCCGGTCCCCTTAGCATAATCATAAACATATCATATGGAACCCATAACAATCTTGTGAGATTGATTTCATAGCAATGATCCAAACATTTTCATAAAAACATAAGATATACTTACTTGTCATAAAAACATACTTACTTTTCATAAAAACATAAGGTGTATTTACCTTTCATAAAAACATACTTACTTTTCATAAAAACATAAGATATACTTACTTGTCATAAAAACATACTTACTTTTCATAAAAACATAAGGTGTATTTACCTTTCATAAAAACATAATTACTTTTCATAAAAACATAAGATATACTTACTTGTCATAAAAACATACTTACTTTTCATAAAAACATAAGGTTTATTTACCTTTCATAAAAACATACTTACTTTTCATAAAAACATAAGATATACTTACTTGTCATAAAAACATACTTACTTTTCATAAAAACATAAGGTGTATTTACCTTTCATAAAAACATACTTACTTTTCATAAAAACATAAGATATACTTACTTGTCATAAAAACATACTTACTTTTCATAAAAACATAAGGTGTATTTACCTTTCATAAAAACATACTTACTTTTCATAAAAACATAAGATATACTTACTTGTCATAAAAACATACTTACTTTTCATAAAAACATAAGGTTTATTTACCTTTCATAAAAACATACTTACTTTTCATAAAAACATAAGATATACTTACTTGTCATAAAAACATACTTACTTTTCATAAAAACATAAGGTGTATTTACCTTTCATAAAAACATACTTACTTTTCATAAAAACATAAGATATACTTACTTGTCATAAAAACATACTTACTTTTCATAAAAACATAAGGTGTATTTACCTTTCATAAAAACATACTTACTTTTCATAAAAACATAAGATATACTTACTTGTCATAAAAACATACTTACTTTTCATAAAAATATAAGATATACTTACTTATCATAAAAACATACTTACTTTTCATAAAAACTTAAAATATATTTACATTTCATAACAACATACTTAATTTTCATAAAAACATAAGATATACTTACCTTTTAAAAGATTAAAATGAAGTGTAGTAGTAAATGGACCAAAACTTTCTTGACCACCTTGAATTTCTCTTACTTGTGGATTTTGTCAAGAGATTGGAAATAAGTGTATATGTGTAGAGTTGTGTGTAAAAGAGATGGGTTTAAATAGATGTATAAAGTTGGCATATTGTAAACATAATCATTCAATTCTATTAATTTTAACACATCCTTTTCTTAAAGTAAAGCACCATTCATATACTTTTCCATATTTATACAAATAATATGCTCTTCATGATTATATATAATGGAGTATATAAATCATTCATATACTTTTCCATATTTATACAAATATTATGCTCTTCATGATTACATATAATGGAGTCTTATCAATCATTCATATACTTTTCCATATTTATACAAATATTATGCTCTTCATGATTATATATAATGGAGTATATAATTCATTCATATACTTTTCCATATTTATACAAATATTATGCTCTTCATGATTACATATAATGGAGTCTTATCAATCATTCATATACTTTTCCATATTTATACAAATATTATGCTCTTCATGATTATATATAATGGAGTATATAATTCATTCATATACTTTTCCATATTTATACAAATATTATGCTCTTCATGATTATATATAATGGAGTATATAATTCATTCATATACTTTTCCATATTTATACAAATATTATGCTCTTCATGATTACATATAATGGAATCTATCAACCATTTATATACTTTTCCATATTTATTAAATTAAGATTCTCATAATTATTATATATAATGGAACCTCTCATGCTTGCATATATTTTCTTAATTTAAATAATAAAAGTAATTTTTTGTACAAATAAATATTGGGATAACATTGAATTAAGTACTTAGACTTAATATACTTTAAATCAAGAGAATGGAGATATTTTTAGAAATTCGGAATTTAATTTAAAATCGAACGATCTCGATTATTTCTTGACTTGGCTATACGAATATGTCGTGGCGTTAACTTAATAAAAATGGGTGAAATAGTAGCGACACGATTTTCTATTAAAATAATTATTAATCGCGTAAAAATTCTTGGTCGCTACAAAGGTATTTTAAGATGTTCAAAGCGGCCAATCCAATATGGTTTTACTTGCACATCACTTATCAAATTTCTTCCTACATAGTCAGTGTGGCTGGTTAGGACATCGGCCTCAAACTAAGTAGTGATTCTCCCAGAATTTTCCACGAGACAAATGTCACATGAACATTGACATTATCCTATTTTCCCTCGGAACACTTCAGCTTTTCATCTTGTTGTTGACTATTGAGGCCAAAGCCAGACCATAAATTCAGCAGTTATGCTACTTGTACTTGGAGGTTCACATAACAATACATACGTGGCACACTCCTATCATTTTACCCATCACATCAATTCTTAAATCAACACACAAAATTTCACCACCTCTAATTTAGAGCATAATAAACATCTTCGAGGGATTTGACATATTGTATGTTGAGGGAAAAAATGGAAAATGGTATACATTGGTGTGCTTATATTCCTTAGAGCATCTGCCTCTGGAAACCTTTACATAGTATGTTGTGTTGGAAATTAAACGTCAATTCCCTCTTTACTTTAACAACATGAATACTTTATTCAATAAATAATTGAGCAAACAAGAAAATAAAATAACAACGCAAAATTTACCGATCGCTAAAACTTTTTCACCATATAATAAATTGTTACAATTATATAAAATTCCACTTACTAAACCCTCAAAGAAATGTAAGAAAAATATTCAAAATTTACCACATCTACTAATTTCTACTTTTATGTACAACCCACAGAGAAAACAAGAAAATAAAGATGCTGGACTACTATTTTTCCTCTCAAAACTCTATAGTCAACATGCTCTAAAATAATTACTATCGTCTATTTGTAGGAGCAACCACTACATAGAAGAGAACAATTCCAAATTTCCATTTCAACCAAGGAAAAATAACTATTTCCTAATACTAAAAGGAAACCATAAAATTTATTCCAAAAGAACTTAACCTTTATTTTAAAATTTATTTTTGCAATAGAAATCCTAAAAACTTCAAAACAATCCTAATTAATTGAAATCCTTTTAAAAAATATAGAATAATAAATCAATTAGAATTGGAACTTGTTTGAGGCAATATCCTAACATGATGTGCTCAAGAGGAAAAGGGAAGACGACGCCGATAAATTCGAACATGCAGGTAACAGAATTAATGGATATAATTGCAAATCTCAGCACGCAGTGTAGACACCATACTAGTTTTTTATATTCATTAGAAGAGCTATATTGTAGATCTTTTGTTCAATACAGAATTTGTGTTCATCACAAATAATTCACTTAAACTTGAATCTTTATAACAGTTGTATTGCAAATCATTTTATTCATGACATGTCCTGTAATGAAAAAATTACAAATCCACAAATCGAATACATATTTCCATATATTACAGTACGGGAATTGTATTCATATTAAATGTTGAGTCTACAATGCTAAAAAAAAAAAAAATGTTGAGGCTGCATAGTAGAATTATAAAATATGTTTATCGTAAAGTTATTGTAATTAATGAACACATTGATCGCATTCATACATGTAATTCAAAAAAAGTAAATTACAAATAAGTAATAAAAAAATATTATAACGGATTTGTTAAAGTCATGTCATGTAATCCAAGAAACATTAATTAAAAAAAAACCATTTCATCGGAATAAATATCAAATTACAAATCATGTAACCAAAAAATAAATAAATAAATAAAATTACAAACCGTTTTATTGGAATAAATTGATTATTCTCTTTATTGTTGTAGACATTTTTTTATTTTTTCGTTTTTAATGGCAAATCATGTGATACTGTTTTTGAACCATTTATTTAATTTTTAACTTCCTTAATTAATAGTATCTCTTATGGGTAACTAGTAACTACTTCCCAAATATTAAGGAATGTGAAAACTACCTAAATTAATACCTAATTACACTCTCTCATATCTCACGTATCATTTTTTTTTTTTTTCAAGAAAATGAAATTAAAATGAAAATGAAATATATATATATATATTTTATTTTTTTTACACGTGAACTTCAAAACACATAATTACAATAGTGTATACCTGTATTTTTTCCCTCTGATGATAATGTTGATTAGAAATAACATAACTTACCTATGGTAGTAGCATGTAACAACCACTTGACTTTGCACAATGTAATTTTGACTTATTTGGTAAAATAGATCAGGCAACAAAAAAATAAATCTAAAAATTCGTCCATTGACAAATAAAATCCTCGACAAAAAATCAAAATAAAAAAAGAATCAAATTTTTATCACATCCTTTATAACGTAGGGAATGTAATTCAATCGATCAAAAACTACTCCGTTAAATCAATAAATGTATCTTGAAATCCCAAAGAATTCATTAAACAAAGATTTTCAACAAACATTGTAGAAATATAGAAATATATTCATTTGTATTTTGTATATAGTTCAGGGACTTATTTTGTAATTAGTTTGTCTTAGCTGTAATTAGTGAGATTGTTAATTCCGTTAAATTAGTTAAGTGTCTAGTACATCCAGTAGCTCCTTCTTTCTTTTCATGTATATATATATATATGTAAATCCTCATTTTCAAATTCTCAGATGAATAGAAATAAATTTCTCTCATTCTCTCGAACAAACATCATCTCGTAAAGTACCCAAAAAAAAAAGTAAAAAATAAAAAATTGAATATAAATCCCTTCTCTTGTTCTTGTTAACTGTGCTCACATTTCATCAGCATTTCTAAGGCGGATCCCAAACTTTCACATAACTGTGAGTCATTGAGATCTAGTAAATGGTACTTGTGCTCTGTGCTCATCGCTTCATTTTGTTCACTTTCCAAACATTTCATGATTTATATATTAGGATGATCATACGAGTGAGAATCATGCTACATGTATACTTTTTTTTTTACACTCATTCATATGGATATGGGGTCGAACTCGGTTATAGGGGGTTAAAATAATGTACTCCATATGAGTTAGTGTACAAAAAAATATACAAAAAGCTTAATTCTACGAGAAATCATTTCTTTAAGCAACTGTAACAAGTCATTAATTTCAAGAAATCAAATTGTGTGGCCTTACCTGCAATCTTATTTATTTATTTATTTTAAAAAATAAAAAGTTTACGTTATAATAAAAAATAACCAAACAATATCGAGTTTTATAATAGAAACCACTAGTTGAAAATGGTACCCAACCCGTTAAACTTGTCAGTTCAACTGAAAATCTCTTGAACCTAACAAGTTCAATTTGCCTATTTCTTGAAACGGAAATTATATGGTCAGTAAATGATATGGTGTCACAATGTGCACCATATCCTTTCAGTTTCTTGAAATATGAAAGATCCAATTTAATATAATTAAAAAGTTAGATTTTAATTTAAATTAAAGTCAATATTTAATCTTTATTACACATCTTATGAGATGTATAATTTTTCAACCACATATTTTATCAATTTTTATTTTCAAAATTTACTAAAAATTTAATTTCTATTTATAACAAACATGGGCAAAATATAGTCCATAGATGGGGGTACGAGTTGAACATGAGGAGCAGATCTAAATTTGACTGAATCAAATCCTAAGACCTACCATTGAAACCAGAGATGGCAACGGGGCGGATCGGCCCGATCCGCCCTGCCCCGAGATTTTTTTTGTCCGATCCGGATCCGCCCCGCGATCCGTCAAATTTCGGGTCGGGGCAGATCGGTCCACCGATCCGTGGACCGATCCGCCAAAAAAAATTTTTATTTATTTTTTATTTTTTTAATTTTTTTAAATATATTTTAAATTAAATCTTTTATAAAAAATTTAGAAAATTTATTTTTTTATTAAATTTTATTTATTTTATTGAAACGAGACGTATAGAGGCCGATTCGCCGATTCAACGGATCGAGTTTTTTTACCATCACTTATTGTAATTCTTTCTTCAAATGAAGAACATGAAAAATGTGTTTTCTTTAAAATGCAAAGATTGCAGGTTATTCCCAAAAATTAAAGTTTGCTACAAAATTTATAATATTAGATTTTTATACATGATAAAAAAATTCGGATCGCGGATCGGATCAGCCCCGATCCAAATCCGCTCCGTGAATTTTCGGATCGGGGCGGATCACAAAAATTTCGATCCGTCGATCCACGGATCGGGATTTTTTCGGATCGGATCGGATCGACGGATCGACGGGGCGGATCGAATTTTTTTGCCATCTCTAATTGAAACTACATTTCTCCTGGTTGGGTATAGTTGTACCTAGCGCCTCATTTGGGCAAAATATGTTAGTACAAATGACTAATCAAATATTTCAAGACCATCTACTTAGGTAAGACTCTATTTAGTAATTTTATTTTATTTTTAATAAACAAAAAATTGTTGTTTTCAAAGTAAAATATATAATTAAAAATTGTTTGAAAAAATATTTGTAATTAAAAAATATTTTGAAAAAATGTGTTGTTTAAAAACAAGATTATAAACGTTATTACCAAACATAGGCTTGATCCTAGTATCTAATTTAGCCTGTGTTCGATAATGCAATCATTGTAGACATAATTTTTCAAATCACTTTTTAACAATATACATTTTCTATCTTTAAGTTTTAACTACATCTTACCTAAAAAACTCAAATAAACCAAATTTATAATTCAAATGGGCCGTCGAAGAGACCTTGACCATTAAAGTATCTGTTTGATAATGGAAGAATTTTTTTTTGAAAGAATGTGTGGTTGAAAACTATGAAAAATGATAGATCCCATAAAATATTTAATTGAAAATAAATTGGGAAAAATTTTACAAAAAAATCTTTCATTGGTAAACAGGAATAAAGTATAACTTCGCGACCATTCAAAAAGAAAATAGTAAACACAACAATAAATGTTTAAACTATTTTTGGTACACCATGTGTACCGAGCACTCGGTACGACATTCATATTATTTTCGACATGTGGCGAGTGGGACATATAAATTAAAATAAATAAGAATTTCATTTTTTTCTATCTTTTCTGTTTGTGAATTGCTCACCAATATTTTTACCATTCCTTCATTTTTCAATTTCACATGCGCCGCTGCTAATTTTTTTTTTTCTTCTCATTTTTGTTCCACGAGAGCCCACTTTTCATGATTTCTCATCTTTTTAATTTTTTTTTATTATGCTGTTATACAAATAAAACTCATTGCTTATAAAGTTTAAAAATATCATCCTCCGCGTTGAGGAAAAATAAACTAATTGAATTTAGCTAACCAAATACGCACTCCACGTCGCCATTAAGTCGAGCGGAGTATTCATTTTTAAATCCTTTTAATTTCTACAACTTTAGGTTTCGATAAACTCTTTGATCTTTTTAAAATTAATTTTATCAATTTACTCACTTTGCTCATTTATCTATTTTTAATTTTATAAATTTAAAACAACATCAATTTGTAAAATATATACTACAGACTTTAACAATTAGTTCATTGAATTCAATCAAAAATAAAAATATAATGTGTGGTTGAAAGTGAAAGAAAATAGTATAAAAACTAAAATAATTGTCAAATCAATCGATTGAGTAGTTGAAAATGAAAATCGAAAGTGATTTTCTTTTTTTAGAATATGTGGTTGAAAATGAACATTGAAAAAAAAATTTGAAACAAATTTTATACGAATAAGTGATAAAGTCTTATGTGTTGTGAGTTAATCCCCATTTATAAATTGAGATGTATATATATGATTTTTTTGTATATAAAATTAAATATATTTTCAATATATATTCAATAAAAGATAGATGAAAATGAAATTCTTATTTGTTTTAATTTATATGTCCCACTCGCCACATATCGAAAATTGTATGAATGTCGTACCGAGTGCTCGGTACACATACATGGTGTACTAGAAATTTTTTCATATGTTAGAAGACTTCCAAGTCGGGTTTTAAAGAATAATGTTATTTATGACGAGTAGGCACTTTTTCATTGAAAATTGAGGATGTGCACATGTACAGGTACCTTCTCAATTTTCAAAGAATATGTGCTAATTAGAGTATAAATCAATCTCTACTACTCATGAATAGTGTTCCTTGATATGCTATACACTAGTTAGCTCTCATTTAATTCGTTTGGCTGAAAACTGCTGTTAAATTAAATAACTGTTTTCATGATATCATAGTAAATACACAAAAAATGAGGGCCCTAATGTTAGTCACATTTCTTTCTAGTTTTCGACACAATGATGTTGAGACTTAAGCCAGTTTTCATAGCTTTGTAGCTTTCCCCATCTCCCATCATATATTTATGTTGCCTTTCCAAGCACCACCCCACCCTATCAGGCTATCACCCCCTTTGTTTTAGCCTTTATGGTAAAGGGTGGGGTGGGTGGGGCTGTTAGATAATTGAATGCAGGATAAAATTTCAAGTTGTGTAAATACGATAACCTATTTAAGGGTGTAAGTCACACCTTGAGGGTCCCAATCAATCCTACCTTGAGCTATTGATTGAGGAGATTAATTGCAGATTATGCCTCCCAGAGTCAGGGCTGAAGACTTGATGGTAGGCCCAAAGTTTGGATAACTCCCACTTGCAACAAGGTACAAATTCAATATTTCAGAATTCGAACCATGCACACTTCAATATTTCAGAATTCGAACCATGCACACTGTTGCGCTGAGCCTTATCATCCCTCCCTCTTTGTCATTGAGAGATGTGCCCTGGGGCCGATAACCTATTTAAGAGTTTTGGACAATTCATCATAACAACATAGATATTTTAAAATAGAATTCCGAAAATTTGAAATTGAAAATTCCTGGTTAACCCCAAATAGTTTGACCTTACGTACGGAATAGTTACTATATATTAAAGCGAGCAAGTCAATTTTAATAGTTTCTAGATGATTATTCAAACAAGTTCGATTATCCTATGTTGAATTACCACAATTGAAATAATGAAAAGCAATAAACAATCAACATAAAAATATGATGATAGAGAAACCAAATGTGAGAAAAATTCTAGGACCAAGCCAATTACCTACACAATAAGCAATTTCGATTACAGTTAGATTTATCCAACTTCCCTTGCTAGACAATGCAAATCTACCCCTACTAACTCAAGATACAGCTACCTCTAGCAGCTTCCAGATCTTGATACTTCTTCCATTAGATACCCCAAGAACTCCCCGCACTTGTAGTCCAACATTCTTTAACCTCCAGTAGCTCTAAAGTTACACAATTGAAGAAGTAATCCTTATGTCAAAGGATGCCAAGTGTTTGATTCGGAACAATTGATAGTTTCCTAATTTAGGTCGAAGGATCACAAGAAGAATATAGATTCTATCAAAAGTGAATTTTGTTCTTGGATCTTTTATGACACATGAAATCAAGAAAAATTTATGAAGATGTTAAGCCTATGAAATAATGACAATAACCCTTCCAGAATTTTGTGCATAGGCTTGGTATTTATAGAAGAATGAATTGGGCCACAAAAAATAGGTTTAAAACTGATTATGGTGCGTTTTGGCCGTCAACCATTCACGCGGTCTCTTTTTCCTTAAGGATCGCTCGAGCGCTCTAAATTTACGCAGGGGCCGCTCGAGCGGAATTCGAGCGTGACTCGAGCTGCAGGCTACTGAAAATCCCGCGTCGAGCATGAATCGAGCATGAGACGAGCGTGATTTGTATCTTTCGAGTTTCAGCCTTCACTTTCCAACCAATCCTAACCTACCTTATCAACTAAACAAAATTGCACCTAAGTCCTTGACTTTTACAAATATTTAATTTAGTCAATTGTTCATAGAATTGTCAATTACAAAATCCTAACACATATATGACATTAGAATCAAAGAATTCAAATGAGCAATTGATTCGTCTAAAGTTCAAAAAGATGGTTAAATTTTAAATTTGGTCCTCTCAAACGAACAATCAACTTATAAAGGTTTGTTAAAAGAAAATTTTCATACAGATTATTCCGTTTAGAACCCCAAAATTTCATGGTTAGTGAATCTAATCAATGCTATCAAAAGAATACGATGGCATAGAATCATGCAAAATAGCTTTTCCTTCCGTGGGCATTAGTTATTATTAGGTAAAGAGAGTGAAAAACAAATGTCCCCACAAGAGAAGAAAAATGTAAAGTGTACAATGTTTCTTTGACATTTTTATAGCTTTTTTTTTTCTAAAGAGAAGCAAATTTTGGACCACAACAGAACATGATAATTAAAGTCAAGAGACATCCTAAACACGACTTGCTTGCTTACTTTTTATCTACCTAGTTCTACTTTAGCCTCAGTTTGGTAAAACTCTTTATTCACAAACCAATAATTTGCTGTTTTTCGAAGTAAAATATATAATTGAAAAATGATTTTAAAAAATGTGTATAGTTAAAAAATTATTTTAAAAATATTTTGTTTATAATTTATAAACAAGTTAACAAACATAGGCTTAACTTATAAAAAGTCGTGTTTATTATTATATTATTTAGATTTTCTTTTGCATTGAAAGTATATATATTTAGTTCAAACTTTTAAATGGATATGAATATGATATGAAATTGGATGAATGTGTTTATCAAGTGTCTTTAATCATTTGATCTAAGATGTCTTGAGAACCCACAAATAATGCATGTCTATTCAAAGTTTGAATGACTAGATATTTTTCTTGTGTTCCCAAAAAATAAGATCTTGATGCAAATCCTTTATTTTCCATCCAAATTTTTTGATATGCACTTAGAATCCACAATTAATTTTTTTTTTTTTTTTCATAGCTACAAAGACGGAGATAGAGGGAAGGGGCGACCCTCCCCCCCCCCCCCCCCCCCTCCACATTGTCCGTTGATCCATTATTCTTAGTTAATTTGTAATGCATTTTTCACTTTCGCTCTCGCAAAAAATTTGACTCGCCCCCGCAAAATTTTGATTTTTTTTTCTTTCAATTTATTAATATTAACCCAATAACTTAAACTTTAAAATTTAACAATGCAAAAATCTTAAACATAAACAAAAGATCCAATAGTTACTTAAATTAATAAATAGCTCTATATAAAAGCAAATGATCCATTTATTCATAATTCAATTACCCAAAGGCATACCGACAGCCCACAAAATGTAATCATGATTCAGACACCCTCATTCTTCCTCAAACCTCTTCTCTGTGCGACTACTCCGCGGCTTCGCCAACGCCCACCGCACATGGCCTAACTCTGCAGCTTTCTCCTTACTCAAGTCCCCTCACTTTCCATGCTGCCTCCAACAGGCACAGTCCTCTGCCTCCTAAGGATCAAAATGCATTTACAAATCAAGAGAAGCTGCAATTGAAAGATTAATTTGAGCTATATCAAATTGAAGTTCAGCATAACTCTCAATTTAAAATTTTGACAACACTTCCCGATGTGTGCTAACTGTTGACATTAATAAGAAAATTATTGAGTTATAATCTTGTTGATAGGTTGATTCGTCTTATCTTGACTCTTCCAATTTCAACAACAACTACAGAACATGCATTTTCAACTATAAGTATCATTAAGACGAGGTTGCAAAATAGAATGGAAAATGATTTTTTGTTCAGTACTATGCTTGTGTATATAGAGAAGGAGATTATTGATATTTTTCCTGTAAATTCTCTTATTGTTATTGACGAGTTTGAAGTGATGAGAATAAGAAGAGACCAATTTCAGATGTCCAAACTATCTCTACTATTTGTTATATGGATAGACAGTTTACTTTTTGTCTTTTTTATATCCATCTAACGTTCATGTTTTCAATTTGTATAGTGTTATACACATAGATGAGCATATTGTTTTTGTATCGACAAATTGATTGTCTTTTTGGTCAATCAATCTAACTTGCCTATTTTGGTACTCAAAATCGTCGTTTTCAATCCTCTAAGTTATAAATAAATAAATAATTAACAACGCAAAAATAATTTTCAACCCTACAAGATTGAAATCATGGTTACGTCCCTACATAGTGTGGGGAATTACACACAAATTTCTTCTTTAATTAACCCACAAGAATTTTGATGTTCAAGAAATAATTGAGCCAACAAGAAAATAAAATAACAACCCAAAATTTACAGACTGTCAAAATTTTTCACTATATAATAAATTGTTACAATTATATAGAATTTGCACTCACCAAACCCCCCCAAGTATTGTAAGAAAAATAATCAAGTTTTACCACATCTACCAATTTATACTTCGTTGTACAACCCACAAAGAACCTAAGAAAAATCAAGATGTTAGACTACATTTTTCTCACAATACTTTTAGCAATGTGCTCTACAACAAAAGAGATCGACAGGTATTTATGGAGAATATATGCAGCTCACTTCTCCTAAAATTCACGTCACTGGTATATTCAATTCGGATTAGGAAATTTTTTTTCCTTGGTTAACTGCTCTACTTGTAATAATAGTTGCATCTGATTGTTCAATTAGGAAACGTAAACTACTAGGAAACAAAATCTGACAATATGCAGAGGAAAGCACTACTAAGAATTAATTACCTCAATTCAATTAGGATTCGTCAATCATCAATTGAAAAAAGTCACAATTTAAGTCCAGAATTTCAATCCTATTCCATATCCAATATTGATAAGCAGTTGGATTAAAAAAAAAAAAAAAAATCTTTTCTCCAATTACAAGTTAAATTCTCTAATTTTTGATAATTTGAGATAATTACCCAAAACAAGGCTGGTCTAGAAATCACATGAGATCTAGTAAGGGTCCACCCAGACTTGATCAAATGAGCTTTTTCATCACAAGAAGAGACTCGAATCATCGATCAAATGTCTTGTCGACATAGATTAAAATCGAATCAATGGAAACACATATGGAAACATCAACAGTGCACAATAATTAAAATGTTCACACTTTCAACAACAACACTGTCAAAACCCACCAATCAAAAGGAAGTATGATGACCTTTGGTATCGATCCAATGCCTATCGCATCGAACACTCCAACCAATCGAATTCTTTCAAGATGGAGGTGGCACACAAACCTGTTGGGTAAATTAACATACAATGTATTCAGGAAAATAAAATAAACTAACTTACTAGAAAACAAGCCAAAATTGGAGAAAACGAGAAAATAAATTCTTTTCCCTGGAATTGGAAGCAAATCAAACACAGCCTTAATGATAATATGAAATTAAGGAACAAAATGAACCGAAGTGAGAGTATCTCCAATAGACTCTTTATATTTAAAGATCATATTATACATAATATAGATTATCTTTAAATTTAAAGAGTAAAATTTTTTATTAGCCCCAACAAACTATTTATTTTTTGCTCTTTATTTTACTTTTTCATAAAAATATATTTATTGTTTTTCTTTATTTTTAATTAATATTTATTATTTTTAAAAATTAATGACCAATAATATCAAATATTTAATAAAAAAAGTTAGGGTCCGTTTGATTACACAAAATTTTCCATGAAAAATAGAATATGTTTTCCAATTCTCACTTTTGGTTTGTTTGTTTGACAAAATTTTCCATGTAAAACTTTTTCCGCGGACCCCACTTTTTCTTCTATTTTCCTTGATTTGGTGGAAAAGATTTTCTTTGGGTTTTGGTGGAAAAATGTTTTCCATGATAGATGGAAAATGATTTTGGACACGTTTAATCAATTTTGTTGTTGTTAATTGACTTATTTTCTTTCCAAAAAATAACATTATCATCATCAAGTACAAATATATTTAAAAAGTAAAAAAAAAAAAAAAAAAAATTGATTAAAATAGCAAAAAATTACTTTATTTTCCATGAAAAATAATGTCAATCAAACAACAAAAGTTGGAAAATTTCCTACTTTTTCCACCTAGAAAATTAAACAAATCAAACACATTAAACTTCTAATTCCCAGTAATTCAATTACCTAGAATTCAATTCCCTGGAATTCATTTTCTTTACACCCAAATCCCACCCTCGCTATCAAACGGACCCTTAATGTAGGAACATAAAAAATTGAAATTTTTTGAATGCATTTAAAGTAGAGAGTCTATTAGAATGAAATTTTAAGAGTTAACTCTAAAATTAAGAGTATCTCAAGTTTAAAGAGAATATTGGAGATGCTCTGAGAGATGAACTCTCTTTCCCTGTAAGATGGTTTTTAAAGTGTAAATAGGCACAACCTTTCAAATAAAATAGGAAAATAAAATTAATTAAAATATATAAATTATTTTAATTTATTTTACCCAAAGAATATATATTGGGTCACCAAGAACCCAAATCCACGACGCGTGCACATGCCGTACCGATCGATTGATTGATCGATCAGCATCAACGACATGCGCGTGTGGATTTTGGGGCAACCCACTAATATGTAGGTTGTCTTCCCCTCAAAGACAACTATTGGTAGTCCTTGGGGGCCTAATCCCAAATGTCAAGGTAGAGATATTTAAATTAATCTAGATTCTTGTTATTTTTCTATGTGAAATGCACTTTCTCACGTTCATTTTAATCATCAAATTCCAATTTCAAGGTGTCAACATGTGACTATAATTTATCATTCAAACAGAAATGGTTTTGAGCAACCAAATATACTACCAATATTTACTCGTGGAGTAGATCGCGATGGACCAAAGGTTCAAGTCAAACGAGTGATGGCACCACAAAGATATTTGGTCAAAGTTGGCTCAATCCAACTTAAAAACCCCATTTCCAACCAAACCTAGATCGGACTTGTAGCTTCACATAACTAGTATGGCGAACTCGTGTGTTATGGCCTATATGAAGGTGTGATGGACGACGGACGAGTGAAATAGGGGTGACTTATTCAAAATCTCTCTATATCACCTACACATTTGATTTCTAGCAAATTACGTCCTCATTTTTCCTAGATTTCAGCATATACAACAATGTTATTACGTTTAATCTTTATAAGTCCTCCATAAAGTATCACATTATTTTTTGTCATCAACACCTTTATTTGAAACCTGTGCGTGTAGAGCACCTTAACTTGGAGGGTGACAGGTGTTGATAATTATACATGTAACCGTCCACAAGTAAAAACTACAAATTTGGGTTGTCGGTGGAAGCTTCAACTGGCTCTAAAGATGATATCAGGGTCCACAATAGCCAACATCCCATGTGAGAATTTGATCTCCCTTTTAAAGGGAAAAAGGAAATCCAATTCATTAAAAAAAAAAAAAAGGTGTAGCCCACACCTTGAGGGCCCGAACCGACCACGCCCAAGGCCATTGGTTCGGAAATCCAATTCATTAGTCACATTACTTAAGTCCCTAAGCTTGTAGTTATCGAGACCTTTTTAAGCGAGAAAAATATGTTCGTGCTAGCTTCATTAGTCATTATTACGGAGTCTACTCTGATTTGACTCGAATGTCAAAATGTTTGACTCAATTTAGAAGCCCGTTATTTCACCCTTGTCTTTGAATGTACGATTACAAAACGATTGGAAAATATGAAACGTTGTGGGTTCTATGAAATTGTATATAAAAGTAAAATAGTTGTCATTTTTGTTTTTCGCCTAAAATACTTTCCAAAAAAGGTAGAATGCATTTATGTCATATATTTATAATTTCTAAACTTAACTAAATTGGAATGCATTAATATTCATCATTAATTGCTTTATAAAAAATCCATACTTATACTCCCTCCGTCCGCTTGTGTTTCCATTTCTCTTGTCCCAATTATATAGACTTGTTTCTTTATTGGGAAGTATTTATTTTGTTTATTTACTAATGTACTCATATTTAATATTTCTAATACTAATAGTTTTGATATTTAAAATAAAGGTAATTTGAGAATTTTCTTTGCAAAAATTATATTTTCAATAATATTAAATATATTTTCTTAATCTGCGTGAAAAGTCAAACAAGCCTATACAAATGGGACGGAAGGAGTATATTAAAGCAAAATAGCCGTCATTTTTGTTTTCCCCTTAAAATACTTTCCAAAAATGGCTGGAAGCATTTATGTCATATATTTATAATTTTCAAACTTACCTAAATTAGAATGCATTAATATTCTTCATTAATTGCTTTATAAAAAATAAAAGAAATTAATACGTTTGAAAATTTTTGCATAAACTTTGAAAAAAAAAAAAAAAAGATAGCTTTACTTTTTTCGTGCATTAATTGAGTATTAATTATATTAATATTTTATTAAATTTTAATATTTGTAATCTATTTTTTTTTAGACGGTGGTTATTCATTTTTTTAAATTATTTGAATTAAAACTTGTTTGCATCTACGTAAAATATACTAATGATAATTAATAATTTATTGAAACTAAAATCAATTATTGTGTCATCACATAATATAAATTTGAAGGGTATTATGGAAATCGTTTTGCATAGTGAAAGATTATTAAGTAATTAATTTGAAAATAATTAATTACATTACTGTTATTGATGACATGTTGACTGCATTTGGCCCCTATTCGAGACCTATTATTTAGAATAATGTAATTTGGAATAGTAGATTTTTGAAAATTGTGTAGTTAAAATGTGGAGAATCTTTTTGGATTTATGTGTAAAATATTTTATTAATATAATTTATGGTTGAAAAGGAGTTTGGAAAAAATGAGGTTTAAAAATAATGGGTGCCACATAGGGGCTTGATAACAGGTTTAGTGTAATGGAAAATGAAATTGAAATTATTAAAGATGGTTTTGAATACTTAACAATTGTCTATTTAATTAAATTTCGAGTACTGTGAAAAAAGTGAATGGTGATTAATAATTGAAAGTAAGAAGAAGATAGGTTAGTTCGAGGTGTCCCTTTAACAGATAAAACACTTGAATTTAAGTCTATAGGTATGTTGTGATTTGGATTCTTTTGTGTATATGTTAAAAACATAATTAAAAAATAATTGAAAGTAATAATAATTAAGTGATTTTCAATTATAATATGGAGGACATTTTTTGCCTTCAAATTTTATACTCCCTCCATCTCACAAAGATATGCTTGTTTTCCTTTTTTGTTTGTCCCACAAAGATAGGCTACTTTCATTTTTCAGAGTATATTAATGTCTTCATTTTCTAATATGCATTGTTATCAACAAATATGAACAACTCATTATTTAATGTAGGGGTATATTTGGTAGAATGTAGGTAAATTTATAATTTCAACATTTATTAATTATGTTTTCTTAATCCGTATGAAAATAAAAGTAAGTCTAACTTTATGGGATTGAGGGAGTATTAAAAAAGTACTTACATTTATTGTTGTTAATTAATATAATCATTTAATATTGAATAATGCTATTTATCTCAAGTAGAGATTAATCTCTACGTGAGTTGACACATTCATTGGAGAATGAGGAAGTGTCCATGTGCACATGCACAAGACACATCCTCATTTTTCAATTGGAATGTGCCAACTGAGTAGAGATCAATCTCAAGGTTGAGATAATTAGTATTATTCTTTAATATCAGCTAATTTTAAAAACGACGCAACTCCAAACCGTGTACAAATATCTATTATTTTTTATAAAAATAATATCAATTTTTTTGCGAATAGCAACTTCAATTTTTTTGTGGAAAGGGGTGAAAAACTAATAATCATTTATTATTTAAATATAAATTAATTTTTATTATTCAAATAAGCTATTATAATTTGAAATAATTTTATTGTTTGAAAAAGTTTAATAATTATTTTAATATAACATTAATTTTTATGCATTTTGTATACGGATGAAATTATGTATAAGTATGAAAATTTTACAAATATTTATCGGAATTCATATTGTTGACGGAAGAAATACTCGTTTAGGAAAAAAATAGGAAAAAAAAAACTTCCATGACCAAATGTGTCCTAAGTAGTATAAAAACTTTTATAACTATTTAGAGACTGTTTCGTAATGTGAAAAGTTTTGATTTTTGTGGTTATTGTGATTTTTTTTTATCGATGTGTGGTTTAAAAATATTTGAAACATAAAAAATTGTGAACTTGACTAAGAATAGATGGTTAAGATTGAGTTTGAAAAGTTAAGATGAAAACTTTTCCGTTATCAAACAGGCTCTTAGCAAGTATTTGATAAACAAAATAAAACGGATTATAAATCAGTTTATAAACAACAAGTGATATACACAATTTTTATAACCACTTTTCCAAAAACACATTTTTCATAACCACTTTTCCATAAACACAATTTTTCAAATCAATTTTTAACCACACTTTTTCCCTCTTCAATTTTTAAACACTACTTTTTACATCAAAATCATAAATAAATCAATTTATAAACCAACCATACAAGTAATGTTATTCTTAAAAATGATAATGACAACACAAAGGTGAGGGTAAAATTAATATTATATTGTTAATTATTTATAAATAACATATTTTCTCAAATTACCTTTAGTTACAAATATTTCTCAAATTATATTTCAACTACATGTTTTGTCTCGAAAACATTACTTTCTTATTTTATGAACATTTTTTTTTTCAAACGGAGGCATATTTATCGTGTCTCCATCCATGATCCATCAAATTTAAAAAGTAGAAAACCCACCCTTGAAGCATAGTTCAATGGTTGAAAGGTGATAATGAGAAATTTTAGCTGAGTAGGCAATTGTAGAGTGAAAGTTTGAATTCTACATTTGATATGTATGAGGCTTATTGAACATATAATTAAACAAATTCTCAATCCTATTTCACTGAAACACATTTTACAATTTACATCATTTACAAATCGTATGGGCGGTAGGAGCTCAACACCTTTATTTTATTTTTTTTATTTTTTTATTTTAAATAAAAAAGGGAGAAAACTCCGTTGCCAAAAATCCAGATCATCTCCTCAAAATCATCTCCCCCTATTTCTCTCTCTCTCTCTCTCTCTCTCTCTCTCTCTCAAATAACAAGCGCAGCGCAGGCGACTCAACTCAAACGATCAGCACTGATACAAACAGAACTTCTCCATTCCGCAGAGAGAGTACCAAAAAATGTAGATGGAATCATCTGCTCGCTCTCTGTCAAGCTATGTATGCAAAAATGAAGCACGTATACTTACACGTATATACTATATTCGTTATATATATAACCACATAGCTATAAATTGATGCACAGAAATTTTCGAGTTTTTGGTAATATACAGCGGATCTTGTAACCCTAACGGAGAAACCTTCAATAAGTCGTTGACGAGAGCACTCGCTGGCTCCAATTCGTTTCACATTTCGCCGAAGATTCTTGCATTTTCACTTCGCATTCAAATTTCTGTTTATTGTATTCGAAGGAGTTGGTGAAATTAGTTATTTGAAAGTACTGAGAGTTTTTCTTTGGTTTGGATTGGAATTTTCGGGAAATTGATCGATTGAGAAAAGAGTAATAATAGGGGAATGGAGGACAGAGGAGGAGGATCGTTTGTCGCGGTAAGGCGAATTTCTCAAGGTCTTGATCGAGGGAGCACTTGCCATTCTACTTCCGGTATGCTTTATTATTCCATTTTCAAGTATTTTTTATTTTTCTCTCTCTATCTCTTCAATTTTCCTCAAACTTTTATATCCATATCTTCGTCTTTAGCGCGCGGGGGAGTGACTCTAAACGGGTAAATGTATTTATGTGTGCACTGAATATTCTGGAGTTCTAGATCTGTGAATTTGAAATTACGCTAATTCATGCCTACTTGCGTCGAGATTCTTGGTTAGTTACCTATTTATTTTTCTGAGTTTGTTTTCAATTATTTATGTTCTTTACTAATACTCCTTGAATTATCGGAAATTATTCGGTCCTGTTCTATCTGTATTTGTTTCGAATTTTTTCGCATTAATGTAAATATATTTTTGGAGCTCGGGGTCTTTTCTGTCACTTTATATCTGTGCGTTAAGGTGATAATACACACTCCTATGCTTTTGTTGCATAATTGCTAGAGGATACGTGTTAACTTCTGTGCGTTAATACATCATAAATTGAGCATATCTATGAAACTCTTGCCTCGTGTTAGACTGATGCATAAAAACGCAAGCTATAATTTTGTGCTAAACATTTTGTATCTGGGACTTTTGTTGTTATTAGTGTTGAAAAATATCAAAAAGGATGAAGACAAAATGAAATAATGAGATTCAATTTCAAACAGAAGATAGCGTAACAAGATGAGAAGATAGAATACAACTGTACAAGATAATGTAGATTTTTTATAGTTGTTATTATTTGCTGTTATCTTGGGAAAAGTTATTATTTCCATTTCACTATAAATAGGAGTCAATTTATGTTAAAATATTTATGGCCTTTGATCATCACTCGACACTCAATAAAGTTAGAAATAGTATTTTATTCTTTTTCAGTCTTCCTTTTTCATATTTTCTTCTATTAGATTTCATGTTGCGGCCTTTCAATTGCCAATTAGTAAACTACTGTCTGTCATACACGGTTTACGTAACTATTTTTTTAATTTTTTCAGAGAACAGATAATTGTATTTCTTACTGCATATGTTTGAAATGAAGTCAGCGTGTGACAGAACCATTTTTTCCTTCTTATTTTGTAGCTGCAATACAGTTATGTTTACTATGTTAGCATTGATGAATGGGTGGAGCATTGCCATTAAGCTGCACATCACCATTCTGTGTTCATCCGCAGTCAAAAAACACCATTCTAACAATAAATGATTTGGGTTTTTGGATCTACTGCAATTAGACATCGTACTGTTTTCAATTGAAATGTAATACATGTTTATTTTCCTATAAATGTAACCTAACACTATCAAAATTAAGTATATGAAAACTTTCAGATAAGGGAAGGTACTTTCTATCGCATCAAATGTTAAAATTTCTTACTGTCTTATTTGTTTTGCAAGATTGATGTTTTGCAGAGTTATTTCTAGTTGCAGTTTTATTGTGAATATGATACCCATGTTTGATTGTGATTAAAATCTATAATTAATTTCAACCATTCATTTTATGGTTCCACAACATTTCAACCACACATTCATCAACTTTTATGAAAATCTACTAAAAATCTGATATTAATTTCCACCAAACATAAGCGATGTGTGATCTAATACCTCTCTAAAAATGTGATTGCTGGACATTTATTGGAGTTTAGAGCATAATTCTCCCATAGTACCCTTGTATCTAGCGAAGCTGTTTTTTTTTTCTTTGGCTATTGAATGTTATATCATACCTAGAATGATATTAGCTTCTCATTAAAAGCTACAACCGTTGAGTTTTTAGAATCATAGTTCAAATGCTTGTAGATAAAACTGTTTGTACTTTTCGGAGGAAGTTGACGGTTAAGTTATTTTAGGTTTTTGTTTCTTAGCATATCTTTTTTAATTATAGTCTCTAGAGAATTCATAATATGTCAAGCCCATTTCTTTTGCCAATCATGTTCTTTGCCAATTTTGTTAGAGGAGGTTGTGGCAGGATCGGCAGCATGGCTAGGCAGAAGCCTTTCATGTGTTTGTGCTCAAAGAAGAGAGAGTGATGCTCGCCCATCATTTGATTTGACCATTTTGCAGGTAATTTCTGGTTTGTTTGAGTTCTTTGAAATTTAGTTTCACGGTACTTGTTGAGGTCAATTTGTGGGATAGCACGTGGTCTAAAGTCTCATTTGGATATCAGTGTTCGATTTTATTGACCACCTGGAAGTTGGAATATTGATTTATTTGGCTTTTAATCTCCATACCAAACTGATGAGTTGCATGTATTTACATATCAAATCCTTGTTCCTGCATAAGTTCGTATTTGAGCAACTGAAAAGACTGAAGTCTGTCTATTGAACGATTAACTGAATGCAGTTAAAAGAAGTACTTTTCTTCTTTGGTTTTGGTTTTGATTTTGTTCTGTTTGATTAATCATTTTTTTGGCCCACGATTCTATAACTTAAGCCATTAGATCTTGATGTTTCATTTCATTTTTTGTGACAGGAAGAATGTCTACAGAGGCTACAGAATCGAATAGATGTTAACTACGACAGTTCTCTTCCTGAACATCAGGTGTGGTTTAGGGATATGTTGTGCTTGCTTTTGATAACATCATTCTGGACAGTCAGATTGGAGAGGCCTCCCTTCTTTTTTAAGATTAAACCGAACTTTGAGGAGTAAGCCTCTTTCTCAATAAGTAAGCTTTTGTCTATAGGAAGCTCTTAGGGCACTGTGGAATGCAGCCTTTCCCGAGGAGGAACTCCAAGGTTTAATATCTGAGCAGTGGAAGGAAATGGGTTGGCAAGGAAAGGATCCATCTACAGACTTCCGGTACACTATTATTTTCTTCTACTTTCTTCATATCAAATGCAGTTTTGGCAATTTTTTATGGCTGGTATGCCACGGTTTTGTAACCTTCAAATATGTTGGGCTCTTTCAGGGGCGGTGGTTTCATATCTCTAGAAAATTTATTATATTTCGCAAGAAATTTCCCAGTATGTCTCTCTCTCTCTCTCTCTCTCTCTCTCTCTCTCTCTCTCTCTCTCACACACACACACACACACACACACACACGCACGTCTTGACAATGTTTTTTTTCCTGTCTAAATGTGTTTGATCAAGCTTATGAACTTTGGTTTGAGAATTAACCCAATATGAGTCCTTTTTTGTATCATATTAATCTACATATCTAGAAGAATCACTGGTAGTTCTCACGATTACTCTTTTTTATAGTAAATGTTTCGCAAAATTTTTGTTTTTGTATAATACAAAAGCTGCCAGAAAACTCTCGATATTGCAATCTACTGCCCACCTGAATGGTCTGAATCTATGAAGCACCGATACGGATATGCGTATCCGACACGGGTAAGTATCCGATACGTCGATACGGGATTTGAAAAATATTCCGATACGCCGTTGATACGTCATTTAAAAAATTAATTAATTTTTTAAAATTTTAATGTAAAGAAAATAAAAATTTATGTACTTGTTGCAAAAAAATAAAAAAAAATAAAAAATAGTCATACGTAAATCAAATTGACATTAACTTCATTTATACTTGTTTTCTCATTTAATTGATATTTTTATTTAGGCTAGTATTTAATTGGGACAATTTTAAAAGATTGATGGCTGGGGCATTTAAAAATTGGTGGTCAATGGTTTTAAAATTAATAGACTCAATTTAGAAGTAAATGCATAAGCCCATTTAATCATTTTATAGCTCAACTTAACAAAACGTCCCTTTAAGGCAGAGAACATAACATGTCGTCTTGTAGGGTTCCTGTTTCCACCATTGTCGATGTTGCTTCTACAATTTTTCTCTGCAATCGGCACCAGAAAAGCTTGGAAATGGGCAAGACAAGCTTATTCCCTCCCCCCTTTTCCTTTTTCTTACTCGCCATAACCCCTTTTCTTTTTTCTTATTCGCTGTAATTAGGACACGCCGCCGATACGTATCGAAGGAGTGTATCGGACACGGATACGCCGGCGTTGGAGGTGTATCGGTGCTTCTTAGGTCTGAATATAATTTTTGGTTGTGTCATTGAGATCTTTCTTTACTTAGGAATTTGATTCTAGGCTGCATTTTCATACCTTCTTGCTTTGAACTTTTTTCACTCATGGTCGTTTCGTCTGACTAATATTTGTTACTTGTTGAACTGAAGTAGATTCAGTTTAGACGCTTGAATTGATTTCTTTTCTTATTTAAAATTATAAAACTTTCTTTTGCTTTTTGATTTTGGAAATTTGGGGTAGAAAGCCTGCATATCGTGATACCTGTTGGCTTGAGTGAGGAAAGCAGAAATACATTATAGTAAGAGGCCTTATGTCGTGTGGTATGCTGGATGATTGTGGAGAGTTTAAGGAATATGCCTGTACTCATACAACCTTCCTCCTTGCCATCAGATTTGTTTGACATTTATATGGGGGTTTATCAATCCAAAACTTTCTTCAGTTTTCCCATCATTTTTTGTTCATCGGTGCTTTTTCTTTGCTTTCAGTGGGATATGCAAGTAAATATTCATTATCTTATCAACTTTTTCCCCCCAGAAATCTTTCCAGGATCTTCTATGGAAGCAGGAAGGTGATCGGGCTTTGTGGGAATACCCATTTGCTGTGGCTGGTGTCAACATCACATTTATGCTTATTCAAATGCTTGATCTTGAAGCAGGTGATTTTTTTTTAATGTTGTTGCCAGAATGGACCTTTTCAACTTTGGCGACAAAGGACTACTGTGACCAAATAACAAGTTTTGTGATTGTGTTATCTTTATTGTGGCTACTTTCAAAATGGATTTGGATCCCTTAACACCTTCTCGACCCCCACCAAAAAAAGAAGATAAAAAATAAAATAAAATACAAATAACTATCAGAATCCAACTATGTGGAAATGGAAATAATCTTAATCTTTATTTATTATAATTGTTGAGTCCGGAACTTCCTCCCCCCCCACCCCACCCACCCACCCACACAAAAATAGTGGCTTAAGTGTGGATCCAAAATTCTTTTCCTCAGTTCTTGGGAATTGCTTTTCAGGGATGTGAATAAATTGCAAGAATGCAGGCAATTACTTTCCAGATTTAATTTACATGTGCAAACAAATTTTTTTTTAGCAATATCATCTTGAATGATCACACACACAGAATCCCACAACATACATGAGATTTGAATGCTTGATGTTTGTTCATCAGCTGACATTTTGTCTTACCATTGCAGTGAAGCCTCGAACGTCGGTAGGAGCAACTTTCTTGAAGTTTCTTGCAGGTACTAACCTCAGAAGTGTTAATTTTGACATTGGAAATAAGTGTGGATGTTTTTTATGTTCTGCTCATTTGATTGCAAAAAAATTTCTGTTTCCTGAAGTAAACTTGTTTCCTAAAGCATGAATTCTTCCTGCTTTCTATCTGTCAGAGAATGAGTCAGCATTTGACCTTCTATATTGCCTCACATTCAAGTTAATGGACCATCAGTGGCTAGCCATGCATGCTTCTTACATGGACTTCAATGTAAGTTTCTCCTTTTTGTTTATGTGATTAAAAGTATTGTACATTTTCTTCTGCATGAATCTCTCCCATCTTTAGTGGTGCTGTGGAATTTCTGAGTTTTAGGTTTTGATAACTCAAAGTGGGACTTTAGAAAATGCATCAGGACCGGGAAATTACTGATTATACGTGTTGTTGTTAATGCTTAAATGGGTTAACTTATGAAAACGACAATGGGCTACTGATATCACATTTGCTAATTTTAGGCAGCCTTATCTACTTGAGATTGCCATCGAATATGATTCTTTTGTATTTAGAACCTTTGAACTAGTGTTGTTATTTATTGTGAAACGATGGCTATTACCATACCATTTGTGTGATTAGAACAACATAGAAAAACATGTAAATTTCTGGTAATATATCCCTTGTACAAAATTTATCTGTACAGGTAACGTCTTCTCATCAAACTTTTATAACTTTTAACCGTGGCACATTTATGATCCTCCATTTATACCATTGTTTTGTTGTTTCCTGTGGTTCACTCAGACTGTGATGAAAGCTACTCGTCGTCAGCTGGAAACAGAGCTTCTGCAAGAAGACATTACACGCCTTGAAGACTTGGCCTCATACAGCCTTCTTAGTTGATAGTATGACAGCTATAATAACATTTTTGAAAGACAAATGGCCTTTTTATGATAGATCCGTGATCTAATGGATGCTTCTTTTAAGTTCTGTTGCGAGTCTCGCTCATTTTTAGTGCTTTAACTAGATTGCTGTCTGGGCTCTCGATGATCTTTGCAGGCCATTGTGCTTTCATGCGAGTTTGGATGAATTGAAAAAAGTAATTTGAATTGCTATTTCATTTGAGATTGATCCAACTACAGGATTTATCCAAATACCGAGTAACTTGAATTTGTTCTTGCTGCAAGCTTTCAGGAGCAAAAAACTTCAATTACCTGTTGGTCAATCAATATATTAACAAGCTGGGATCTGATTCAAACGTGTTATTATTCTTGAATATTGCAATCGTGGATAGTGAAAAAGCTGTAAATTATAGCTACAACAGCAACTTTATTACGAACAAGTGAAATTGTTTTGGGAGGGAATCATCCCCAGATGAACAAGAAGGTACTAAAATTCAATTTGACGTAAAAACTTGAAACTTGCAGCTACAAATGACCATAACAAATTTATCCATACATGTAACTATAGCTCAATTCGAATGAAGCATTTCACTCATTGATCCAAGGGTGAAGGCTGCTCTTCCATTCAGCAATTCCTTCTGGGAACCAAAGAGCAATCTCCTTGCTCGCACTCTCAACTGAATCACTACCATGAATTACGTTCCTGCAAAGGGTAAAACAAGTTTCTGAGATAAAAATGTATAAGATACCAGAACATGATAATGACCAAAATGTTACTCTTGTAGTCTTATTGTCATTGATGCAATTATAATTCTGCATCAGCATAAGAATGAGAATCTAACCTGCCAATGTCGATGGCATAATCACCACGGATGGTTCCAGGAGCAGACTCGGAAGGGTTGGTGGCTCCAATAATCTTCCTGCCAGTAGTCACCACATTCTTACCCTCCCAAACCATTCCAACAACAGGGCCCGAGATAATGTACTCGACAAGTTTATTGAAGAAGGGCTTTGCCGATAAATCAGCATAGTGCTTCTCAGCAAAAGGGCGATCTACAGTAATGAGCTTCAAGCCTGTATCCAAAACGAAATTCATAACAATGGAAATCTGTGTTACACGGACATTTCAACTAGAGTAACATGTTATCATCCGATACATGTCGAATAACAACACTCACACTCTAGATCATTCTTATTTTTTTATCAGAATTATTATACATTTTTAACTTTAAGACGTCAACACTGTAGCATTTATAAGTTGATTTATTTATGTTTTTTTAGGTAAAATGTATGTTTAAAAGAGGAGAGAAAGTGTGGTTAAAAAATAATTTGAAAATTTGCGTTTGTTAAAATTTGATTTATAAATTGTAATGATTGTTTTAAAGAACAAAGGTAATGTTATTGTTAAATAACAAATAGGTGCTAATATTAAAAATATTTTAGAAAGAAAAATTAATAGTTAATAATAAGTATAAAATTAAATTTGTACAATATAAATGAAGAATGATTAAGATTTTAATTAGTGGATCTACTGTTTGAAAATCGAGTGTCGACCATTCGTCACATGTCCAGTCCAGTGCATCAAGTATTAATATCACAAGTAGAAAATAAAAGGTTTTTAATAATGTCAGTGCAAAGAAATATCTCTGGTAGTGTTATTCTCCTCCTCTCTGAACAGACAGATGAAAGGCACAACCACTTTTATCTAATCTATATTTATATAATAGTTAAAAGGTCATAATTTCAAAGTTTTAAAAAAAAAAAAAAAAAAAGCAGCTACCTTTCAAGGAGAAACCTTTCTTCTCAAATCTGCCAAGGATCTCACCGACCTGTAGCATAACATTAGCCGAAATTATTGAGCATTTCCATTGCAGAAAACACCATAAATCAACTTCATTTCTTCAATATCGCGCTAATTTTCAAACAAAAATCAATGAGTTCTTTTTTTCTTTAATCCATAATTTCTCTATAAAACTAAAACTGCATATCATAAACTTATATTTCCCAGAAACCCAAAAAAAACTTAATACAAAATCATTCATCTCCGGAATCAAAATAGAACTGGAAAACAAGAATATATATCGAAAATGATGAACGCATACCAAGCCTCTTTGAACGCCATCAGGCTTGATCATGATGAAAGTCTGTTCCATTATTTTGTTTGTGGGTTTTCCAATTCCAAGGCAGCTAAACTTGAATGGATCCTGAATCCCTGATGTTTTTGTTATAAGAGGATTCTATTTATCCACGTGGAAGACTTCAAAAGCGAAGGTAAAACCGCCCCAGTAGTCCACTATTGGAATATTCAGTCGGTGAACAGTGAACACTCCCCCTCCAAATTTTTAGTGCTTTTTCTTTACTATAGCTACGCCAAGCACTTGATTCTCTTCTTAGTTCATTCGCATTGCTTTCAGCATTTTAGCCTCTTTTTGGCAAACATATTTTTTACAACATTATTTTTCCAAAACATTTTTAATTACACTCACTTTTTTCTTCACTTTTCAACCACGTATTTTATCTCGAAAACATAAAAAGATGGACAAAGTTCAGCAATTGGATTTCCAGTGACTTTGAATGATTACTAGACATGTATTCACATGATCTGTAAAGGCATACAGATTAAAAAATAGTAACTTCAAACCCCTAATCATCTCCATATCCCAACATGCAAGGGTAGTGCAAGGGTAATCCATAAACAAAAGAACATGAGGAGAGAATTTCAAATAACATCTCAACATACTTTATGCAAAAAAATTACATTACCTTGAAAAAGCGATTGCACATAGTAAAAATTTCTAAAAATGAAAGAAGAATAAAAATATCTCAATAACTTTTAAGATACAACAAACTCAAGTTCATGAACTGTCTAAAAAGGAAAAGTTGTCTGGTAATAGTCAAGCCCTCCATTTCTATAGTTTGTAAAATAACATGTGTTGATCTAACTATACCTAGAGAGTGGTAAATTATGTGGAATTTTAAATTAATTTAATAGAGATGGATAATCAATCAATTAAATAAAGTAGCAACTAATCTAAAGCGATAAATAAATGTTTAACATAATCAAGAATTCATAACAAAGGAAAATGCCTTAAAAACACTTCAAGCAAAACGACCTTTGGGCAAACATGCCAATAATGAATCAACTAGAAAAGATTGGCTTACAGAAATTGGTTCAGACATTACTAACCACCAGTATACTCTGACCCCAACCTGTAGATCACCAATAATCCTTCCTGCACTTTCCAGCAACTATGAACTCTTTTCTCTCGGTGTGGATTGCCAAGAATGAACCTCCTTCTTCAATTGAAACTTTAGCAACCTCTCCCAACTCTAGAATTTTTAAAACTTATTGGTAAAATATTTTGGGTTTTGTATTTTATGATTGATAATCTTGAATTTCAATTCAAGAAGTTGTTGTTATTGATCTTAAATAATCAAATAATGGATCAAGAGATTAGTAGAATGTTATCTTTATGAAATATAATGATCAACCACAATAAAAATGAACTAGGGGCTTGGTATATATAGAAGAAGTAGGTATGGGTGTTATAATTGGTTTGGAACTCCAAATATTGCGAAACAGAATCTACCCAAATTTTATGATCGTCGGTATTTTCGTCATGTCTTTCTATACTCATATCCGATTGAGGCATTTCAAAGTGCATTGGAAATATAATCAAATTGCTACAATTCTTGTAGAAATAGCACTTTTCCAATTCGAATATTTACTATACGAAAATTGGGTCTCAGCTACTAACTGAAAATTTGAAGCATTATCCATTCGGATTTTTTGTACTTCTTTGACTTCTAATTGAATCTAAAGTCTTCTTGAACACTACTTTGATCTTCTTGAGTTCAAATACTCAACTAACTCAATTAAAATACTTTGACTCTAATTTTGACTTTTATAAACTAGTCATTTTGGTTACGGGATTGCCAAATATATCAAAACCAAACAGTTTGAATTCAATAATTTAAGTCATCCAAGGCATATTTTTATAGGTGGAAAAACTACAAGACAATTTCTAATGTGCATACGTGTTTCACGTCGGGTGTAGTTTCGCTCGATGCTAACAATTTAAAAGGGATCAGAAGAAAGTGTAAGGACAAACCTCTTGAGACAAAGTCCCGAAATGGGGTTTGCACTAAGAAAAACTTGATTATAAAAGATGCCTCCAAGGGGCACAAGCACACAATCTAAACTAAGGATAATTTCTAATATCTAAGATAGAAAAAGATTACATCTCTTTTCTTGAGAGTTTTGATTTTTTGTTTTATCTAAACATCTAAAATCCTACTATATATACACATTGGAATAAACTACCTACTACTATTTGAATCTCTAATTTGCCACCTTCACTTTGTAACTTGCATGTAGTAACCGTCGTCCACCATGTTGCATAACCGTAGCCCACTTCTCTGTGTAACTACTTTGCACCAAGTAACTTCCATGTATCAAGTAACTTTCATGATCTTCTTCAACCGCTCATGATGTGGAAACCATTTGTAGATAAACATGTGGGTTGCGAGAAAAATTGTAAAAACTGCTCCTTCATTCCTAAATGGCTTGATCGCCCAATCGACCTTGTGATCGTCCAATCACCCAGGTACTCTAATGATCGCCCAACTTCCTCCACGTTGCCCTTTCATTTATAATAGGCTTTCATGTTTCTGATCTTTATGCCAAACCTTCAAATTGGGTATTTTATGTGTCAACAATTACCCACCAATATGGCTGAATTAACACGCAATCATTAATTTTGCCATATTCAAAGTTTTTTCCATGCCTCATGTCACCTCGAAATCCTAGAAAAGTACAGAATTCTAGGACTTTCCTCCAACTTCCACCAAAACGTGTGCTTCTTTTTGACGACTATCACTTGTTACATCCTTATCTGTATAAAACTCATGCTTCCAGTTTCCTTCATTGTTTTCATTGAGGCAACTTAGGAAAAACTTTTGTACAACTAAATAATTGCATTTACTGTATTTCCCTTCCTACGCCCAATTAGTGTATTTGGGCAACCCATTCAGCTTTTAGGTCTTTGCGAAATTAACCCCCCAAGCCTGCAAGGGCTTTTTCTTCCAAGTAATCAATTTTGTTGACTTTATTTTGTAGCTCAATTTCCAAGCCGAATACAGTCATCTTGTCCTTCAATGATGCAAGTGCTTCTTCTTTTTCCGTCCTTCGTTCAAACTTATCTGAATAGACCATTACTTTGGTCTTAAAAGTCATAACTTCGGTCAAAACATTTTGTGATTGATCTTACATTATGCCCCTTTGATTATTTTCTTGCCAATTACTGGCTCCTCGAATACTACTAGATTTAGCCTCATTTGGGTAAACAACTCTATAAGAGCCTACACTGAATGTGACTCTTCATTTCGTGCTACTACTCTTGCTTCTTCTTTCTCTTGAACTATTCTGACTGGACCGTAGTTGCTTCATACATGAATAGCTCTACTAAATTGGCTTCTCTAAGAAAGGCTATTGATCAGCTTGCACAACCTCTGCATCTCCCTTTTCATTCCAAAACACCAAGCATTGATGGAGAGATAATGGTATGCATTGATTCCCATGTATCCAGTCTCTACCCAACAATATATTATAATAGTGGGACCATCTATGATGAAGAAAATTGTAGTATTTGTTGTACTTTCCACTGTTATTTCCAAAGGCCAAGCGCCATGAGCTCCTTTTTTTTTTAATATATTATTAGTTGAGTAATATAACTAATGTAATAAAACTAAGTAATGAATAAGACAATAAGTTCTATTAAATTAATGAAATTTAAATACAAAAATGCATGTAGGATAAAGCGTGCCCACTCCTTAAAGAGTTGACATATTCTAGTTGATAAAATTCAAAAACTTAAATAGAGTAAAGAAATTAAAATTGAGAAGTTTAAAACCCTTATCCTTTTTTCGAGCTTGAAACTGACTACTGACTTGAATAATTGAATTTTCTAAAAGGCAAAATTAAAATTGTATAGGAACAACTTGTTACAGGTACAATTTTTATTTGTGAAGTAAAAATAGTATTTATGTAAAGAGTAAAGTAAAGAAATTAGAAGTATAAAACTAAATATCATTTATCTGACTACGTACAATTTCGACATACTTATTTTGTATGTGAAAATGAGTTTCTTGCTAATCTTTTATGCACATTAATGCTTTCAGAATATATTCTTTGAGTCGACTTCTTACTTCTGACAAAGTCCTTGTACCTACATTGAAAGTAGATTCTGAAGCTACCTGCTAATCGGAAGTGTTAGTAGATCTTTTTCTATGGCACAATTTTTTGCACGTTGCTTTATATTCTTGTCGTCAGTCAATTGTACGCCCAGTTGAGATCAATTTGAAATGTCTTCAACACTTGCAGCTTTCCTAATTTTTCCAGCTTTTCGCTTTCCTCTTATCTCGGGAGTATCGACCAACACATCACCTAGCATTTTAACAACTTCAATATCATCCAAATTAATTAGATGACTACCATCATCATGTTCAATATTTTCAAGAATTGGAACGTCATTGAGCCCTACAAATTTTTTCGTTAAAGTGAAATTGTAGAGTTGAGTCTCCCCCCAATATCAAGTTCTCCGTCAAACAATTCTTCAACAAATATTCACTTGGGATCCATTCATTTGTATGTACGTTGAAATTGAATGAAACTTGAAAAAATCGAAGAGGTGTAAGTAAGTAGACCTGTAAAGTATTTCTGGCTATGAGAATTGAAATATATATAATTTATACATATATAATAATATGATAACTGTCACCATTTTACGCACACACTCTCGCCCAAAATTCTTTCTAAATTAGGAAACTTTTGCCAAAAAAAAAAGGAAAAAAAAAAACAAATATTAAATGTAATTAATAAAAGTAAAAGTTGGTATTAAATGTTGATATTAAATAAAAGTTGGTATTAAATGAAAGTTAGTAATAAATGTGGGTCATTAATTTCGACGGCCAATTAATGTGGGTCATTAAATGAAAGCTAATAATAAATGTGGACATTTTTTATGGGCACCATAAATGCTCTAATTAAGCGATGTGAACATCCTCCCAGTTTTTGTTTGTCTTTTTCTGTCCAACTGTTTTGTTCATTTAAGAACACAGTACCAGTTTTGACTTGGAGTTGTAATCTTTACATTTTATTGCTGATCTGAGTCAATTCTTGATTTGAAGTACTGGAAATCCAATTGTTCACCAATTGTCTAATGAAAAAACTTCTTCTACATACCAAGCATAGATCTTCTGCGACAGGTTCTCAAAGAGCACCTACATCTTGGGATATGCTAGTGTGTTCAGCTTGCATTGGGTAAATTTTGTGCTCAAGCAAGCAAAAAGTCTCCCAACACTTGCAATGTGTTTTGAGCCTTCGCAGGATGAAGCGTGCTGGAACCAAAATTATTTTTACAGATATATCGTTCCTTGATTTTTAATATTATTATGTTATAATAATAATGTGAATATGTTGATGAAAAATATTTACAGGTGGTTAGAATTCCACCAATGATCCATTTTCATTAACCTAATTTATCAACAAATTACTGATGGAAATGTATGTAAGGTTTCCATAAATCATTTGAAAGTAGCATGTCATCAAGCTTATGCATCTAGCACATGGATGACAGAAAAAGGTTGCAACTTTCAAGCACAAAAAGAGTAAAAGATTACTCTCCTATCAAGGAAATAAACAAGAAGGCGACGAGCCTAGAAAAAAATGGGACTACCAAGGTGATAAGCCTAAATAAATTTCGGGGGAAAAAAAATAATCAAAATACCATAAATAAGATGAATCTACAAAGAAGACTTCAAAATATCATAAACCCTTGTTTGTCCCCCCCATTGAAATTAAAATTTATTTTTCTCTTTTCAATTTTCAATCACATATCGTTTAATAAAATATTATTACACGTAAATCCAAAAGTTATCATTAAGTCCCTGTTTGCCCCCTTTTAAATTTGTAACATTTTTTTCTCTTTTCTTTTCAATCATACAATTATCAAAAAATAATATTACACATAAACTCAAGAAATATTCTCTACTTCTTAACCACATATTCTGCTAAAAATACTATTCATTTCAAAAAACAAAATCAAACATGTGCTAATTTTTTACCGCACATTCTCCAAGAAATACTAGTCAAAACTCATTTCCCCCCTCATAATAGGTCTCAAATAAGGGCTAAATTGGTTGAGGATGAAACTACAAAGAAGATCTCAAATTACCATAAATTGGTAGAGGATAAATAGACAAAGAAGGCCTCAAAATACTATAAATTGGTAGAGAATGAAACGACAAAGAAGACTTGAAAATACTATAAATTGGTAGGGGATAATCGATAAAGAAGACCTCAAAATATGATAAATTAGTAGAGAATAGATCGACAAAGAAGAACATCGCTACTCCTCAACGATAAAATTGCTAAGGAGTAGGGGCTTATGATACTAGTAGGAAAAATAAAGAAAATAAGTGGTTGGTGGGAAAATATATATTCACTTCATGGTAACTCTCTCACTTCATGTCGTCAAAACGGTGTCGTTTTCATGGAAAGACCGAAATGGATGAAAAGTATAAACCAAAGGCTGCTTTTTATTTATTTATTTTCATGACTCAGGTGTTCAAAATTCCCTCGAATAATTCTGAGGAGATCGGTATTTTCCCTCAGTTCGCCCTCCACGTAAATCTGGATGCAGATACAGCTTATGCACACTTGAAGTAGACATTTGGGCAACGATTTTCATTCCCATTGACCCTCTTGTTGTGAAAGCGAGATACTAGAGGTGCAACCGAGCACACCATAATCTTGCTTCCATGTAAACACTCGCCTCTCAACATTTAAATGCTACCTTTCAAGAGCCAAGATTCAAACCTTCTAGCATTTAACAGTGCTTACATTGGCATCCACACTGACACCAAGGCAGGCTGATTTAGATAGAGCTCTTGTTGCGAAAACTATTGACTCTCCATCTTGATTACACCTTCTCCCTCTTCCCCCCAACCCCCACGAAGACACTCCTAGCCCGTAGGACTCCCTCCATCGCTTCAAAGTTTGCCGATAGACCGCAGAGGTAAGTAGCGACGCATCTACTTCCCTCCATCTAGCAGTGGCGTCGCTGCTTCCATCTAGATGGTGGTGAGGTTAGGTTTTATATTGTGGTTGGTAGTGGTGTTTTTATTTAATTTGGTGTTATGTTGTGGTGGTTGGTGGTGTAGATCTATAATGCCTCCTTCTTTGGTGGCTATAGTGGCGATGCGTTGGAGTTGATGGTCGTGTTGGTGGAGATTTTAGTAAATGAGAGGTTAGAGAGGGAGGAGAGGGGTAAATTTAGGTTGGGTGGTGGTGAGTTAATTTTCTGTTGTGGTGGTCGCAGTAGCGGTGGTGATGGAGATGGGTGTTAGACGTGGCTGTGGCTGTGGAGGTGTGTTAGATGTGATGGTGACTGTAGAGGTGGTGGTGGTGGTGTGGCAGCTAATGTAATATGGTGGTTGATTTCTAGCGATTCTGTAGTGGCAGTGGGTGGTGGTAGATTTGTGGTGGTTGTAGTTGGTGGTGAGGTGTTTATGGTCATGATTCAAGTGGTCCCAATGGCGGTGGAAGTGGGAGGTCGCAATGGTGGTAGTGGTGGTGGCCAATTGTGGTGGCAGGGTGTAAGGTAGGATAAAGAGTGTTACCATTTATTTGAGTGATTGTGAGTAAATTTGTAATTGTGGTTCAAATTTTTTAAGTTGTGACTAATTACTTTGAAAATTGTGAGTGAGATAAGTTGTAACCTATAACTTCACGATTTGTGATCAAGAACCAAGTTGTGATCTAAGAAATTTATAAATTGGAATTGAAAAATAAGTCGTGACCATTTTTTCATAATTTGTGGCCTATAAAATTCGAAACCTGTGATAAAAATAAGTTGTGACCTAAGACATTTTTAAATTGTGATCGAAAAATATGTAGTGGCAGATTATTTTATAGTTGTGGCCAATAACCAAGTCGTGACCTATAATTTTTGACGGAGAAATAAGCCGTGACATGTGATATTTGTTTTTTGTAACCAAGTAATTTGATAATTTGTGATCGAAAATAAGTTGCAACGGATGAATTTGACGATTTGTGATTTAAAATAAGTTGTGACCTGTAAATTTTTAAGTTGTGATAGAAAAATTAGTTGTGAAAAAATATTTTTATAATTTATGATCGAAAAACTAGTCGTGACATAAATATTGTGGCTTGTGATCGAAAAATAAGTCGTGACATTTAATATTTGTGATTTGTAACAGAATAATAAATTGTGATCAATTAATTGGATAATGTATGATCAAAAATGAGTTGTAACATGTAAGTTTGTAATTTATAATCGAGAATTGAGTCATGAACAAATAATTTTATAATTTGTAATAGAGAAATCTCATAATTTGTGATTTATAAAATTTGTGATTTGTGTCTATTACCATAAATTGTATAGTTGTAACATTAACCCATTTAATTAATAAAATATATTTAATTACACTTTTTTTATTAAAAATCTGATTTTTGAATTGAAATCTCAAAATTTTAAATTCTATATTTTAAAATCCTTACATATGCATTCTTCCCCTTCTTATTTCCATGAGTTTGGTTGGTGGTCTTGTGAGTGGGCCTAAATGGCTTCTTATGGAGTTGGGCCTCTGAAAAGGCTTCAAATCCATGTTGTGTACTAATATATCTTTTGTTAGTGGTCTTGTAAGTGGGCCTAAATGGCTTCTTATGGAGTTGGACCTCTAAAAAAGCTTCAAATCCATGTGCACTAATATAGGAAAATTTACATAATTACCTAGTTATAATGAGTGGTAGCTGAAAAATACGTCATATTGGTTATAAACAAGAGAGAAAAAGAGAAAAGAATAGAGACATCAATAAACTTGTGTATTTTATTATGAACCAAAGCCCCATATATATAGGGGAAGAAAATGATATATAAAGTAATTATAACTAGGGTTCCAGGGGTACAATTGTCATTCATTAATACAAGATAATATTTACAACACTCCCCCTTGAATGACATATTACAAAACATATGCCTCATTAAAACCTTGTTTGATAAAAATCCAATGAGAAAAAAATATCAAATAAAGGAAAAAGAGTATAATTATTCTCGAAGTATCAAGATGAATGTTGCCTCGTTAAAACCTTGCCATGAAAACCCAATAGGACAAAACCTTGGCTAAGAAAAAAGAGTACAGTAACTCCCCCTAGTGTTGATCACTGTAAATCATCGAGTCGATGCATTCCAATCTTGTGAACTGATTTCTCCAATGTAGATGTTAGCAGTGCTTTAGTGGATAAATCAACTAGTGATGCGAACCCCTTCGGTGTTTTGATCGAAAATTCCCACAACAATTTAATAAAAAACCCAAGAAAGCTAAAGTGGTAAAATAAGCGATAAACACCTTAACCCAAGTTTAAATCTAACACAAAATTCAAGGATTAACTAACCATAACCCAATGGGTATCAACTAAACAAATTTCAAGGTGGCGAAAAATAAACAACAATACAAGAATAATAATACTCAAGCAAAGTTGATTAACTTCCAAGAAAAATACAAGATCAAAGAGGTTTAACCTTACCTCAAGAAGGGGGTCTTCAAGACCTAGCTCTCAAGAGCAATTTTCATGAACTACCAAGTTATCTTTACAAATGAAAATAAAAGAGTATATAATGTACAAAATTGGACAAAATGTGCAAATTTCGGAAATTGCAACAAAACCCCATTTTTGTGAAACGGGGTGTTTCAGTCGATCACATGGTCGACCGAAATGGGACTTTCGGTCGACCAAGCCTCAGTCGAACGCGACTGAGGCTGCATCGAGCCATGTTCTATAATCAATAATATCAATGCATTTAATGCTGTTCTAAAATTTGGAAGTAACTTATTCACTTCAATGAACAATTAACTTATTCACTTCAGGTGAATAATTAATCATGAATTTGTATCTTGAAAATCAACTGCCTGAATTTCAAATATAATTTTATGCGACAATCACATTTCATTACAAAGTGATTTTATTCAATGCATATTAAATATTCAGATAACAAAGTATCTGTGTATTTTGATCAAACAGGTTTCTTAAAAACTTGAATTATATATTTCAGATATATTTAATCCTTTAAGGATTATATTTGTTAACTTAATATTTTTGGCATTTTCTATTTTTCCACAAGTGTGTGATTTAATTAAATTATGCAAATATTTCTTGAAAAATAATATCTCCTATTTTTGTGCTAATCATTTTATTTGTAGAGATAATAATGAATCAAGAAATATTGAACTTGTGGAATCATGATCTCGAAATCTTGTGATTTGAATCAAGAAACATTGATCACTTAAGGTAAATTTCTTGATAATTTATTTGTGATTAACCTTGATGATTTGTTTCTTGGCATTCAAGCTTATCCTTAGAAATAGTAAGATCACCTTCTTGATATGGCCGAGAATAGTCAAGCTTATCTCTACATATGGTAGGATTTTTTTATGGGTCGAGTATCTTGACTCTTGGTAAGTCAAGTTTATCACTACATTTGGTAAGATCTTTTATTCCATAATCAATTGAGAATATCTTACCTTATCGTCACTTATGGTAAAGATTTACGATTATCTTACCATTGTTCCTAATTATCTTATTCTTGATTTTACTGCAGGAAATCAAGATTGAATACAACAAGAATTCTTGATGGTCAAGCAATCCAATTGTATTTATATTGGAGAAATATGGACGTTTTTCCTGAAGAAGTTTGGAAGCCAATTTTCGTGTGGTACTAATTACACACGGCTTCTACATCATTATAGCTTCAGTTCTCCAGGAGGAGATTATCAATCACTGAGAGAAGAAAAGTCCTTCAGCCTAAAGATCAAACGGGACTTTTAGATCGAGATCGAACAGGAGTTCGTGTTGCTGAAGATTGCTGTAGATTCAAAGAAAGCTACAGAAGAGTGGCGGGATGCCAGCTCGTATTACATGTCATAGAAGGATCAGTGAGTGATCTATTTCTTGAATGTTTGATAAGTCTATACTTAGATTTATAATGTAGTTTAGATTGATCTATATAAACTCTTTTCTTATATAGTGATTGATTTTTGTCCGCAGGGTGCGGACCGTGAGTTTTCCCTGTTACGATTTTCCCACATTAAGCTCAAATTATTGTGTTCTTGTCTTCTTATAATTTTGCATACATAATACTATCTATTTACGTTTTAAAATCCAGACGAATCTGCATCAGCAAGATTCATCGGCATTCTGCTAAAACTAATCTTAAAGATTCTCTGTTAATTCATTACTGTCCAGACATATCTGTGACAGTCTGATCGTTAAACATAAAATTTAGACAACTTTAGATTTTCAATATTGTATGTTTCAAGCATCGTATACGTTTCACATTGCAATTGTCAAATTGCTACTGTTGACCACAAAATCCAACTGGATCTTGGACCAACACATCTCAGCTCCTCCCTCTTGAACACGTGGATCTCCTGCGCACTGTAACAAACAATCAGTTTGCAAAGGGAACCGAGGTGGCTCCCGTTTGCACTCCAATGCCAAAGTCAGTACTCATTTTAGGCGAATATTTATTGGGTGCGGGAGATATAAGTGTGTAAAAGAGAGAAAAGGAAGTGAGAGAAATATATTGTTAAGAGTATCAAATTGCTAACCTCTAACTTGGAGACAATCGTGCTTTATTTATAGAGAAACTTTTTATCTCAGATCACGACACGTGGCATACTTTACACTTTTCATCACCCTAGCTCATGGAGGTGACAACCTTGCTTTTTGACCGTAATCATTGCTACATTTCGTAGGGGATGGGCGCCTGTCACGTCTTGGTAAAGGCAGTGTCCCATCACTGACTCCATCTCTCTTCTGGTCAACTGGTGCGTGTCGCAATACACCAAAATAATAAATAATTCCTTACTCGCTAAATATTAATTAATAATGTAGTAGTGAGAATAAGGGTCGATCCCACAAGGAACGGAAACTAATTTTAGTTGTTCGATCAATTAGAATGGAATGGGGGGTTTTGTTGTTTGAATTGCTTGAATGAAAACTATGCATAAAATAAATAATTAAATATGACTAGAGAAATAATATGAGAAGAAATCTTGTTCTCGGGTTCGGTTGTGCCCTCAATTAATGTTATATCTTTCCTTATAATGTGTTTCTATCCCTAATTCAATTATCAATCATAAATAATCAACAAGCTCTGATTATCTAAATTCTTCCTTATGTGTATTGATTCAAAACAAGCTCTTCGAACCAATTCTAGCCACGGACAATCCTAAACAAGCTCTTAGAATTAAATGCACGACTAGTATGAAAATTTAGAAGAATAGATTGAATTGGATCGTTAATTACACAAGCTCGAATTAATCAATCCAAGTTGAATTATTACTAAACCTGCACGAGATTTATTTGCTACTAAAGTAAAGATTCAATGACAATTACGGATCAAGAATCTAAATATAGCATATTCATGAATCCAAAGATCAATAATCCAATTGGCCAAATTAAACTATTAATCAAATAAACTCAATTGAACATTCAAAACATAATAATCCAACAATTGAAATAAATGAATAAATTCACGCTACTAATTTGTAGGAAAAGAAAATAATATAATTGAATTGACACAACTTCCCCTTTGAACAAGATATGGAATTTAGCCTAGCATGGTTGTGGTAGATTCTTCAAGTTGCTTCATGAATTCCATTATTGTTGATATTCTTGGCTTGAAAATCTTCCAATAATGCTCTATATTTTCCTCTCAATTTTTCTCAATGTGTAGCCTCTTTCAAAAATAATAAAAGTCTCTTTTTCTTGTCATGAAATTCCCTTTTTATAGCCTCAATTTCGTGCCCTAGCTTTGGGACCAAGAAATCCAAAATTATGGAAAGAATTGAAATATGGAAATTTTTGACTTGAATAGTTACAGCCGTAAGTTTTCCTTTACGGCCGTAAAGGAGTTTCTGCACATTTCTCGCAATTTGAAGTTACGGCCGTAACTTCTTATTTACGGCCGTAATTTGGGTTCTGCTGATTTTCTTCTTTTGAGGGTTACGGCCGTAAATCCTCCTTTACTACCGTGACTTTATTTGCACTCAAGTCCCCAAACTTCAGTTTTGAGTGCATTTTGGTCCTTTTTTCTTCTTTTCTCTTCTTTTATGATCTTATACAATATAAAACATAAAATGCATTAATAAGACTTGGATAGAATCACATTAGGGCATATTCAAGGATATAAGTATATAAAATAAACGTTAATATAACACTTATCATCAACGCCATAAAGCGCCCCGGCTGAGTATAAAGCACATCGGCTAGGCGTTAACCAGGTCGGCTAAAGAGGTTTGCTTGACGTACCACCTCGGCATTCATCCCAGGCGATACTTTAGGCCTTTATCCGTGGTTCAAGGTCCATTGGGCCTCTATTGGGCCCTTGCTGATGGATTATTGTACCTTTCTTTGGGCCTGGATTCAACACTAGTCCCTCAAATTCGAAGCGATCATTCATGGACGTGTAGGATTTGTTGTTCGCCCGAGGTACTAGCTTTGTTATGGTGGCTTTTGTATGATGTCGCAGACCCGGTGCCCACGACAACCTTCCTTATCGGAGACTTGGATTTGGTGTGAAGTCGACCTCCTGTTTTGGCTTTTCTCTCCTGAATGAAGGCTTGGGACGCACTAGCACGTATCTTAGGCGGCGTATTTAATAGAAAATAGGGGGTTATCGTCTTGGGTCCCCAAGAAATATATAAAAGGTGATGAGAGTGGCGTCTTGTAGCGCGTGGTTTTCACCGTGGCAGATGAACGGTTTTTTGCCCCTTCATTTCGACAGATGGTGTTTTGATTATTCCATTCCCCAAGGAGCATGGGTTAATCATATTAATCATACGGATCACAAAAACCAAGGAATCCGTATCATTGGGATTTCTATAAATCCTCCTTCATTCCATTATTCCCCTTCGTTATTTCCTCTGAATTTTTTGCAGCAACACTCTCGTAAAAAATTGTACCGCTTTTCTCCTTGCAAGTTTTGAGTCTTTTCTTTAAGGGTTCTCCATCCAGCACCCTCCCTTAATGTTCCACAGTTTTTATTGGCGAGTTCTTCATTCTAAGCGCACAATTTCAAGCGTTCGTCCTTTGAAGGTAAACCTCCTGGTCCCTATACGTGTGAGACTTATCTATTTTTAGTTCCTCATTGTGGGTTTGAGAATTTTGTTTTTGCACTTTGTTTTTCTTTTGTTGAGTCTGACCCACCTTTAAAACAAAAGAAAAAATGGAAAGAGTTGGGGGAACGGGTTCACAGGAAATGTTAGCAATGGCGATTCCCGTCAGAGGTTTCTGCCCCATCTCTTTATCGATTTTTAGTTCCCGCTTCTTTAGGGAGCAGATTAAGAGGAGAAATAGGAAAACCAGTGGCATAATTTATTTGAGTGATTCTGACAACGAAGAAGAAAAACATGAGAACTACATGGCTCATCTGTTATTCGAGGAGGAATCCACGCTAAGAGAACTCCGAAGCAAACGTGACAGAGACATAGAGAGAGAGGGAGCAACGGGTTCTTCTTCTGGCCCACGGGATCTTGATTTGGGCACCAGGGCCCCTTTCCGGGCGCACAGAGAGGAGTTGGGGCTCTCAGGGGAGGAGATAGCCCGGGTCGAAGGTTGGGTGGACCTGGTGAACAAAATATCAGGATATCACGTGGACCCCGGCCCAAACCCAGATTTGTGGGAGAGTAGCGAGGTCGCTACTGAAATCCAAGGAGTTGACTTGGCTGGGGCCTCGGGGAAGTTCAGGATGTCAGAAAGGGCCCGTTTAGTGCATCCTACGCCCTCTTTCCGACCATGTAGCCCTCCCTCAGGCCAAGCATCCATATGTTACGATGCCCTATCCTGCGGTATGAGGTTACCTCTGCATCCTTTCTTCAGGGCCCTTCTTAGGAGCTACAACTTGTTCCCCTACCAGTTAGCACCTAATTTCTGGACACAGGCCGTGGGCACTTGGCTAGTGTGACAAGAGGTCAACCCCGACCATCCCATCTCACTATACATTATTCATACTTTGTACACTCTGAAGAAGTCAGTGAGAAGGGAGAGGGACGTGAGGGCCGATGTGAAGGACTGGTATTATCTGTCTCCTCGAGGCTCATATCCTCCTGTTATTACTGGCCAACCTACCTCTATAAAGAACTGGAGGAATCAATGGTTCTGGGTGGCTGGGGAGTGGCAGAGTTCTCCTGTGGACCCTTGTCCGGAAATTTCTGTTCCCCGAACTCTTTCCCTTCCAAGTGAGTCTTGTGTTTGCTTTAGTGTCCTTAAGTGTCATGTGTCACTTGTTTTTATTTTCCATTCACCTTCCTTTGCTGGTTTTTAACATGTTTCCGATTTGTGACAGGGGATACTTTTGCCCACCTACTCCCTGACCCGGATTTAGCGGTCGTTAGGCGTCTGTTCGCTTACAAGGGCACCTTTCAAGGGGTTATTCAACAAAACAAACAATTCGTCAAACACAGTCTTATGCGAACTATGGGTGAGTTTGCTTTGTTACTGCTTTTATATCTCATGCTTTTTATATTCGTAACCTCATTTCCCTCTTTTTCTTGCTAGGTTCTAAGGATTTTTCAAAGATTTCTCTGAATGGTCTCATGGCTACGAAGATTCCCCCTGCACTTCGCCATGGCAGTGAAGTTGAAAGGAAACAGCAGGCGGTATTGGCCAACCTGCAAGTTGGGGTGGAAAAGGAGGTCTCCGAGGCATCTATGGCCCAACTTCAGGGCCCTCTTCCAGCCCTAATGCCACCGCCTACTCTGCTACCTGTGGGCCCTCAGAAGCCTAACACAGAAAAGGAGGCCGACCCTAAGGGAGTCCTTCCAAAGGGGAAAGGGAAAAGGTCTGACAGGGCGGATCCAAGAGAGACAGGGAGGCTAAGGATGCCTCAGTGCCGCCTCCTTTGTCCGAGGACATATTTGAACATGCCCCTGAGGAGGAGCCCGCCCCCCTGAAGAGACTCAGAAGAGGTAAGGGCAAGGAATCCACCTCTGCACCTCCGCCTCCCATGATTGAAGACTTGGAGGATGAGCCTTCTGTGCCCATTCCAGGCTTGGCCTATGAAGTGACACCAGAGGGGGCAAAGGAACTCAAGCACATCAAAACCAGCATTCTCCCCAGGGATGTCACTTTCAGCCCTTCGCTATTTGACTCTCCCAGTTCTCCTCCAGCTTGGACCGCCTTTATAACCGAGCAATTTTGGACGGAGGGCTGTTCCGCCTTCTCCTCTAGTGTCAGTCCGTCCCGAAAGCTGCTCGCTGCCAAGGCCATGAATGCCAGGGCGCTGGCCCTTATTGAAGAGGTGGAATCGTCCGTAGATGAGGCGCAGTGGGATAAGAAAAATGCTGAAACTGCTCTCCGGCATGCGGACAACATGCTAAAGGAGATAAATGATTTGAAGACCCAGCTGGCCATAGCCCAGAAGTCTTCCTCCGAGGAGAGGACCAATGCCAAGCAGCTCCAGGAGGATAATGATAAGTTGAAATGCGACCTCCTGGCCTCTGAGTCTGACGTGGCAACATTGTGCAAGAAACTGGATGATTCTAACTGTGCACAATCCATAGCCTCTGAGGCTCTGACCGCCGCTAACGCAGCCAAGTCCAGGCTGGAAGCCGAGGCGGCAGCAGCGAATGAAGAATTGGGGAGGGAGCGGGAGGCCAAGGCAAAGGCGGAGGAGGACCTCGCCTCTTTGGAAAAACATATGTAAGCTAGGATTACTGAGGTTCTGGAGCAGACCGTCATGACACGGGTGGAGAATGCTTTAAGTACCCAAGTGTCTGAGGCTGTCCAGAACTTCAAGAACACTTTTGAAGAGACCCCAGAGTACGAGGCGATGCAGAGGGTCTTTGGGAACTTAGGGGCCGGGATGGCTTTGGGGGACGTGAAGGAAGCTTATCCGGCTTTGGACATGTCCTCCATTGAAGCCTTGTACCCTGAGCCTCAAGATGCTCCTGCGGATCCCCTGGATGCATCTGACAAGGGCTTTTCGGAAGATATCCCTCCCCAATAACCCCCTTTTGTATTTATCTTGTCGTTGGGTCTTTTGTTTTCTTTTTCTCTCTTCTTTTTTCTCTTTTTTATTTGTAAGTGCTCCGGCACCGCATATTTGTAAATGTAACATTCGTTCAATTTGTAATGACTTATTCATATTTTGCCCGTAAACCTAACATTTCGAACTGTTTACGCATAAATGCTTCCAAGCGCGGATGTCTTTGTAATTGTAAATGTCTTGTATGATGTAAAATGCGCTTGATTTGTAGGATAAGACGTGCGCTCTAAATGTCTTGATTTGTAAAATGCACTTGATTTGAAGCACCTCGGACAGACACAACCTAGTTCGGCCGGAGGGGCTCCTGTGCTTTTCCTCCTCGGCCATTAGTCCAAGGCGATATCTAAAACTTTGGTCATGGGTGGAAGTCCAATGGACCCTTATTTGCCATATTTTAGGTGTGCTAGTCCCTCAAATCCGATGTGGTCATTCATGAGCGGATCGAATTTGTCATCACTTCGCAGCAATAATTCTATTCAAGTTTAATCATTTGCTATACCCCCAGATCCAACACAGTCAATGTACCAATGTTTGCTAATTATATCTGATCTTGACCGACCTTCGATCGATTTTACCTTAAAACTCTGTAACACCTACATTTACAACTTTGTATGAACTTCTGTTAATGTCGCAATGTAAATTCACCGGAGTCCTTCGTTCTTAACAAAGTTCATGCCTGGTGGAGGCGTGTGGTTTTTGCGACCAAAATAACATAAGAATTTTTTTTACGTTTGTCTTTTACGCTTATTCACACAGCACTTAGTATACACATGTCTTGCAAATGTTTTGTCCGAATGTATGTATAAAAGTATCAACAATTTTTCGGAAACGTTTAACACTTCGCACAAGAGAGCGCTCCGTATGTATGAACTCACTTAACGCACCAAGGATTTTGGTTTATACGACAATATTTGGTTAAATTTAAATGATTCCAAACGTATTGCACGGTGAATGACGGATTTGTGTACACAGTCCCTCAGATCTGAGTGGTCCGAAGCATTTATGTATACCAGTGAGATCTGATTGTGACACACATTTGAACGCGTCTAAGTTGTTCTTTATAAGATCTGTATACACAATTTTTGTATGAACTCCATTTGATCATACTAAAACTCCCAATCCTTACGTGGTGATCATAGTTTTGCCTTATAAGAGTCCCTTGTTCTTAATAAACTTCATGCATGGCGTATATGTATCGTGTTATAACCAGAATAATCTCAGAATTTTTTGTTCATCCATTATGTTTATCTAATTAATAATTGGTGTAATTCTCAACGTAACTCACTTGTGATTTCATAAAATCATATGATAGTGCCGCAATCATTGAAGAGGAATATGATTTATTGAAAATAACGGCGAAGGTGGTGCGTGTTCCAAGGATTGCATAGAGGTACTCCAGACAGGTCCTCAATCATGTATGTTCCGGGTACCACCTCGGCAAGGACCTTGTAAGGGCCTTCCCAGTTAGGACCTAAAGTCCCTAATCCTGGCTTCTGTGTTGAAGGAAGAACCTTTTTAAGGACCAAGTCCCCAATATTAAAGCGTCGATTCTTCACTCTTTTATTGTAGTAGCGAGCCATCTTTTTCTGGTACTTGGCCATTACCACTTGGGAATCACTCCGCTTTTCCATGAGGAAATTTAAACCGGCCCTTTGCGCTTCCTCGTTCCTAACTTCGTCATAATGGATTTGACGAAGCGAAGGGATTCTGATTTCAACGGGGCATACTACCTCGACTCCGTATGCCAGTGAGAAAGGTGTTTCACCAGTAGCGGTATGCGAGGTGGTTCGAAGCGCCCATAACACTTGTGGGAGTTCATCTACCCATGCTCCCTTTCTGAATTCCAACTTCCTTTTCAGGTTGTTTTTTATGGTCTTGTTCACAGCTTCGACCTGTCTGTTGGCCTGCGGGTGATGTGGGGATGAGAACAGTTTCTTAATTCCCAAATAGTCGCATAACTCATCGACGCTTCGATTTTTGAGCTGTTTCGCATTGTCGCTAACCAGCGAATGTGGTATTCCGAACCGGAATATGATATTTTTCCAAATGAACTTGATGGTGTTGGCCTCGGTGATCTTCATCAAAGGTTCCGCTTCGACCCACTTGGTGAAGTAGTCAATTGCTACTATCGCAAAGCAATTGTTACCAGCACCTCTAGGCATATGACCAATAATGTCAACCCCTCATTTTGCGAAAGGCCAATGGCTAGTCACCACAGTTAGCTCGTGATGCAGCTGATGTGGTATGGTCGCGTGTCTTTGGCATTTATCGCATTTGCGCACGAAGTCATGGGAATCCTTTCGCATAGTAGGCCAAAAATATCCCTGTTTGAGGGCTTTTCGAGCTAGAGATAAAGCCCCGGCATGGTTGCCACAGATGCCCTCATGGATTTCTCTCATCACATACTGCCCTTCCTCTGGCCCCATACATCTCAGCAAAGGAAAGGTGTAACTCCGCTTATAAAGTTGGTCGTCCAAGAGTACAAAATTTGCAGAGTATTTCTGCAATTTCCGAGTTGCTTCTGGCTCGTTTGGCACTGTCTGATGCTTCAAATAGTCGATCAGGGGGTTCATCAAGGATCCCTCTTCTTCAATCGCCAAAATCTCCAGTCCTGACTCAATAGAGGAAGTCAACATGTGCTCAACTGGGATTAGATTGTGTAACTCTGAATCGCTGCTACTTGCTAATTTGGACAAAGCATCGGGGTCGGAATTTTCTGCTCTGGGGATATGTTGCAACTCCATTTTCCCGAAATGTGCAGCCAAATCTCTTACTTTCTTCAAGTAAGAGACCATAGAAGGTTCTTTGGCAGAAAATTGCCCATTGAATTGGCTCACAAAAAGCTGTGAATCGTTGTTAGCCACTACGGACTTAACTTTCAAGGCTTTCGCGAGTCTTAGCCCGGCTAATAACGCGTCGTATTTAGCACCATTGTTCGAGGCTTTGAATTCAAAGCGGATTGCACTGTGTGATTTAAACCCCTCTGGGCTTACTAACAATATTCCTGCGCCGATCGTCCATCAGCTGAGAACCCGTCAACGAACAATTTCCACTCTTGGCTGTCATATTGGTTGTCATCCGTGTTATCTACCATTTCAACCTCAGGGGGATGTGTGAATTCAACTACGAAGTCCGCCAATGCTTGACCCTTTACAGCGGTCCGAGGCGTATAATGTAGGTCGAACTGGCTGATTTCTATTGCCCATTTCAGTAATCTCCCAAAAACGTCATGTTTTTGCAACACTTGTCTCATGGGAAAGTTGGTGAGCACGTGTATGGAGTGTGACTGAAAGTAGGGACGAAGTTTACGAGAGGCTGTGATTAACGAGAGAGCAAGTTTCTCCATATCTGGGTAACGCGTCTCGACGTCCAGCATAGCTTTGCTTACATAATATACTGGAAACTGACTCCCATCCTCCTCTCTGACTAATACTAAGCTAACAGCCTCTTTTGATACAACCAAATATAAGTAAAGAGGCTCGCCAACCTTCGAATTTGATAGCAAAGGGGGACGTCCCAAAGAAGCTTTCAGGTCGACAAACGCCTGCTCGCATTCTGGTGTCCATTGGAATCACTTTCCCCCCTTTAGGACCTTGAAAAATGGTAAGCATTTGTCAGTGGATTTTGAGACAAATCGGTTCAAGGCCGCAATTCTTCCCGTTAAGCTTTGCACTTCTTTTGGATTTCGAGGCGATTGCATGTTTAGCAAAGCATTGATTTTGTCCGGATTGGCTTCGATTCCCCTCTTATTCACCATGAATCCGAGGAATTTCCCAGATGCTACCCCAAAAGCACACTTTGCTGGGTTGAGTTTCATCCGATATTTCCTCAAAACATCGAATGCTTCTGACAAATGGAGGATATGATCCGCGACGACCACGCTTTTGACTAGCATGTCATCAACATACACCTCCATAGTGTTTCCCAATTGTTTCGAGAACATGCGGTTTACCAGCCTCTGATAGGTAGCTCCCGCATTTTTCAAGCCAAATGGCATAGCTCTGTAGCAATAGAGTCCTCTATCTGTGATAAACGAAGTATGCTCTTCATCCGATTCAAACATGGGAATTTGATTGTAACCGGAGTATGCATCCATGAAACTTAGCAGTTCGTGTCCTGCCGTGGAGTCGACCAGCTGATCGATCCGGGGCAGTGGAAAGCTGTCTTTGGGACATGCCTGGTTCAAGTTGAAGAAATCAATGCACACCCTCAGTTTCCTATTGTGTTTTGGTACCAAAAGAGGATTTGATACCCACTTCGGATATCGGGACTCTCTGATGAAGCTATTCTTCAATAACTTTGCGACCTCGTCTTTCAAGGCCTCATACTTGTCCGAGCTCATGGGCTTTCTCTTTTGCCTATGCCCAGGGCTTCGTGGATCCAGCTGGAGCCTGTGACAGGCCACTTTAGGATCGATTCCAATCATGTCACCATGCTTCCACGCAAACACATCGAGGTTTTGAAGTAAGAAGTTCTTTAATTAACTCTTGTATTTGGTCGGCGAGTCCAGTCCGATCTGTAATTCTTTGATTGGATCAAGTGGGTCTACGCCAAAGCATTCCAGCCTTTCGGCCGAGGTGGGGCAATTGTCACCTGCCATTCTGGGGTCTAGACCTGCTAAATCCTCTTCAATGGTCATTGTAACATCCTTACTTCCAGAAGGCCCTTCACCCAATCTTTCAAGGTCTTGAGCAGCCTCGGTCATGGCTACATCGCTGATCATGTTTAAGCTTCGATCTTGAAACTTCCGAATTGCATTTGTGTAACAAGCCCGGGATTCTGTTTGGCTTCCCCTTACAGTTGCAACGCCATGCTCCGTGGGGAACTTCATGCAGATGTATTTGGTATGCGTTACCGCCCCCAAATCAATAAGACCAGGCCTCCCAATTGAACCATGATAGGAGGAGATTTTGTCAACCACCAAGAATTCCATAGGGATTCTGGAGAGGGTCGGTGTTTGCCCTACTTAAGTCATAAGGGTTATGGACCCTCTGGGGTTATGTTGTTCCCCGTGAATCCGTATATTGGATCAGGGACTGGAATGAGTGGAGTGCTGACCCCCATCTTATCAAAAGTTACCCCGTAAATCACATTTACCGAGGGACCATCATCCACCATCATTCGTGATAGCCCATTCCGAGCCACCACCACCCTGATAACCAATGCGTCGTTGTGTGGGAAGTGCACTCCAACGGCATCGTCTTGTGTGAATGTGATAGATTCCGTCCGAGGCATCCCAACAGGATGTGAATGGATATGATAATTCACGTTGGCGGGCTGCTTGGCCTCTCTTATATACCTCTTTTGGGAGTTGTTTGTGTTCCCACCTGGGTGAGGGCCTCCCAGTATTATGTCGATTTCAAGAATGGGGAGGTCGGCCACAGGCACAGGTGGTTCCCGTGTATCATTAGCATGCGCCGAGGCGGTATCCTGGCCCTTATTCCTGTCTCTTTGACGATTGTCAATTCTTTCCTTAGTTGAGTTCTTCCACGGAGCTCTCCTATCAGCTCGGTTGAACTTCTGACCACCAGATTTTTGAGTTCTCCCTGTGTCGGGGGGAAAGTCACCTCCCCTTCTCCCCTGCGCCTTTTGGTCAGCTAACATGTGGATTTCCCTTCAATCCTCCGTTGCGTGACCGTAATATCTGTGATAGGCGCAGTAAGCCCCAATCACGGGTTGTTTTCCACTTCGGCCGCTTTCCACTCTCCCTTGAGCCGTGGGAGGATTTTGAGAAGGGGTGTTAGAGTGCAAGTGAGGGATAGCTTCCGTGATTTCTGCGGCAAAGCTAGATCCTGTCCCTGGAAATGGACGAGGCGCGCCACCCCGGTTACCACCAACCCTATCCTTGTTTCCTCCTTTCTTGAGGTCCGCTTCATTGGAATATCCAAGGTTATATCTCCCTTGGGGATGATTATCTCTGGCCCTAGCCATTTCCTCCGATACAATCTCTTCCTTCATCAGGTCTACCAGGGTATTGTAATCCCTTGGTTTCTTGCTCCGGACATCCCTCCAGAACATGCTGGTCATATCTAGCCCTCCTTTTAAAGCGGAAAACATCTTCGCTTCTGTGATATTTTCGCAGATATGCATCTCTTCAGTAAACCTAGCTAGGTAACTTTTCAGAGACTCGTCCCTTTCTTGCCTCAGATCCTGAAGGCGTTGGAGCGGGAGCTGGCCAGGCCTGGAGGAAACAAAGCCGTCTTCATATCTCTCCAACTGTGAATGCTGCCAGGAGGGAGTTTTTTATACCATCGTATGGCACTTCCCTCAAGGGTTAAAGCAAAAGCTTTACATTTCAATGCCGGGGTGGCTCTGGCTATTTTCATGCTGGCGCGGTAATTTAACAGGTGATCATCAGGATCACCTCGGCCAGAGTATTTTGCTATTTCTAGCATCTCAAAGTCATGAGGTATGGGGCATCTACGGAGGCCCTTTGTGAAGGGACTTACTTCCTCTTCCTCATCCAACTCGTAAGAGGGCAGTTCACTGTTTTCATCGTGACCGGAATACATTGGACCATGGTATTGGTCGTAGAACGGCGGAGCATACTCTTGCCTTTGTGGTGGAAAAACATGGCCGTTGTTTAGCCTTCTGTGGGTTGGTAACTCGTTGCGAGACCTTGTCCGAACTGCTTCGGCTCTTCTTTCCTGCCTATTCCTAGGCTCATGTGCTGATGCCAACCTTTCTGCTCCCGTACCATGTTGGTCCCTATACATTTGACCATGCGACAAGGCTTCTTCAGGGCGTCGCTCCCGCCTATGTCTAGGCTCTTCGGCATTTTTCCGACCTGGGTCTGTTTGCCCCCGTCGTTGGCCCCTTAATAACCCTCCTATTCGGTTGAAGACACTGCCGAATTTTGCGGGAGAAGCCTCCCTGTGTCTAGGTGGGAGTGGGTTTTGTTCTTCATGTGCTTCATGCTCCGGGTCTCGCTCGTAGGAGGGCTCGGACTCTACCTTGGCATATGCCTGTGGATCTTGATAATAATACGAGGCAGTGGCCGCCTCAGATGGTGAATAATGTGGCTGTGGGTATTGCTGAGGCATCACGGGTTCGTTCATAACATACCCTCTGGCCATAAAGGCATTCATTGCAGCAGTCTGTTCTATCTGCTGCTTCTGCATCTCCAGCATTTGAACTGCCATGCGTGTCATGTCACGCATCATGCGACGATTTCGGTGCCGGTGAGGTGGGTTAGGTTGTGCCACTTCCTCATTGGCGTTTTCATGGAGTCCTTGAGGAACCTTGCCCTCGATGTGTTGGCCACTTCTTCCCCTACGGGGGTTAACATCACCATCACTTTCGTTCATGTTTAGGGAAATTCCTTAATCTTATCTTGTCTTTCAAAGATAAGTGGACTTTCGTTTCGAAAATCCCCGCCTTTTCCAAGGTTACTAAACTTATATCTCAAAGTTATACGCCTTTTCCAAGGTTGTTTAAACTTATATTTCGAAGTGTTATGCCTTTTTCAAGGTGAATACACTTGTGTTTCAAAGTTTTAAGCCTTTTTCAGGGTCCACGAGCTTGTGTTTCAAAGCTTCTTACCTTTTTCAAGGTTCACAAACTTATGTTTCAAAGCTTTACACCTTTTTCAAGGTTAACCAGCTTATCTTTCAAAGCTCTTGCCTTTTTCAAGGCCAACCGGCTTATCTTTCAAAGCTCTTGCATTTTTCAAGGTCAACCGGCTTATCTTTCAAAGCTCTTTGCAGTTATCCGTTCTTTCGTAAGAGGTTCTTCATCCTTTTTCAGGACTACCTTTCTATGTGTGGCTTTTTACCATGTGTTTTCGTGATTAGCAGTATGGTTTCCCACAGACGGTGCCAAAATGTTGACCACAAAATCCAACTGGATCTTGGACCAACACGTCTCAGCTCCTCCCTCTTGAACACGTGGATCTCCTGCGCACTGTGACAAACAATCAATTTGCAAAGGGCACCGAGGTGGCTCCCGTTTGCACTCCGATGCCAAAGTCAGTACTCATTTTAGGCGAATATATATTGGGTGCGGGAAATATAAGTATGTAAAAGAGAGAAAAGGGAGTGAGAGAAATATATTGTTAAGAGTATCAAATTGCTAACCTCTAACTTGGAGACAATCGTGCTTTATTTATAGAGGAACTTGTTATCTCAGATCACGACACGTGGCATACTTTACACTTGTCATCACCCTAGCTCATGGAGGTGACAACCTTACTTTTTGACCGTAATCATTGCTACATTTCGTAGGGGATGGGCGCCGGCACGTCTTGGTAAAGGCAGTGTCCCATCACTGACTCAATCTCTCTTCTGGTCAACGCCATAAAGCGCTCCGGCTGAGTATAAAGCACATCGGCTAGGCGTTAACCAGGTCGGCTAAAGAGGTTTGCTTGACGTACCACCTCAGCATTCGTCCCAGGTGATACTTTAGGCCTTTATCCGTGGTTCAAGGTCCATTGGGCCTCTATTGGACCCTTGCTGGTGGATTACTGTACCTTTCTTTGAGCCTGAACTCAACAGCTACCACCAAATTTAAGTCGTGAAACTTTATATATGTAACAATTCCTATATTTTAAATAGATTTTCTCTAATCATTTCACCGCAATCCCAAAGTACCAAGATATTGATTACCCTTTTTAAACTCACTCATTGGTACTTCAAAGAATACTCTCAACATACCGTGTTGATGATCATAAATTTTGATATCACTCATTGGTACATCAAAGAGCGCAAGCTAGTAATCAGAGTAAATCATTTTTCATTATTTACATTTCTAATAATCATATATTTATTGGTACTTATTAAGCATTTTCAGGCAAATAAAATATTGTATCTGTGCCATATCTTTTAAACATTCGTTGTGCAACAAGTCGTGTATTACGACAATATCTATATGTATTTTACTGCCTTTACACTTTTAAGTATTTGAACTTCAGGTCCCAAAACTTCAGGTTTCGCAATATGTTTAATTTAGCCTAAATGCATACTTTTGCCAACATTTTTATTTCGATTTTTTTCGACATATTTTCTTTTATTGTCCCCACAATCATTCAAATTATGATGCAGCTAACTTCGCAATTTGCTTTTACATAAGTGTTTTATAAAGTGTGTCGACACAATTATTATCTCAATTCGATTTATTTCCCCACAAGTCATAACTATAGAGATCTCATTTTTTCAATATTTCAAGTAGTTGAACCTCTTCTGGAGATTTACAACTAATTATGTCAATAATACTCTCTCATGAGTATATACCTCCTCAATAAGACCATTATAATCATTTGCTCTGTTTTTATTTATTTGAGGATCTTTATTCGAATCAAATATCGCTACGCTTCTGACGTGCGATACATCAATATAAGATAGAGCATCTGTAACTAGTACATGAGAATTTATTAATCTCTTATGCATCTTGTAATTATTGACAATCATTTTTTTCGACGTTTTAAAATATCACTCATTTGGGATATATGTTCAAACAATGCATTTTTCTCAACATTCTTTATTTTCCATATCAGTGCATTGTGGTGGATCAATTGCACTATTAAAAAATTAGGCTCTAACCATAAGTCAATTATAGCAGGAAGAACTATGATGTTGGCATGATGCGTAATAGAATTCCCTAAACAAAAAGGAAAGTATTTTGTTCTCAATTAAATTAATTGTAGGCATTTAACTTGCAAAAATGTTAAACCATTTATCAATATCCCAGCTAACACTTTTTAAAATGTTGAGATTCATGTCCACTAGTATTATGAAGACACATTCTTGATTATATAATATGATAATTTTGCTCATAATTTAGAATTTGAGCAATGATTTAACAAACTTCAGGTTGCGAACACCATGCAATCATCTAGTAAATGTATCAAATCTATTAGATACAAATAATATTTAGATGATTAATGTGGAGGATGATAGTGGCCCATTTATCACCTTAATTATTTTCAAAAATATAGGGATTTTAATCCCTATTTTAGCTAGTGACAGTCAAGAAATTTTATGAAAGAGAACAAACATCATATATGATTGGATTCAAAAATCTTCTGGTTCTTCATTAAGTATCCATTTTAATTTCACATCATTATTGATCCAATGATGATCCAACTGGTCATGCTAACTAATAAAATCAAATTGAACTTCTGGTTCAATATAAGATATAATTCAATGATTAAATATTATATAATCATATTTTATTCAAGTAGTCAAACTAATCAATGTTGATAGAGCGTATATTTGCTATTTAATTTATGATATTTCATCTTACTCCATTGATTTTAAATGCTTAAATTGTGGATACTAATCATACTTTATGTTTTCTGGATTAGGTGGAGAATTGAGATCAAATTGGGCTCAATATCACGAATTGGAAAGAAGAAGTTTAGAACTCAAACGAACACAATCAGAGAAGGACTTAGCATAAGGCGTGGGCACGTCTTATTGTTTCAGGAAGACTAAAATCATATGGATGGACTACTCCATATTCCTAATTGGGCTCAATTATTGAACTAATCTTGAGGGCTTCGCTAGGATTGAAATAAGGAGTCAAGGAATATATTTTTGAAAAAAAGAATTAAAAGGAAACTAACTAAACATTGGGGGAAAGAACCAAGACTTGAGGGAAAAGATATATTTTTGGGAAAAAGAAAAAAGTGACCGGGGAGGCATTAAAAAAAAAAGGATGACAATTGCGGGAGGGAGGAATCTGGGCCGCAAGGGAAGAAGAGACGCAATTGAGAAGAATTCCTAGCACTTGGAAGAAGAAGATAATTCCGATGGCAGCCACGTTTGGGTTACTTTGATCCCATCTTCATTATTATTATTTTTACTTTGGTTTTATTTGATTCTTTTGAGTTTATTTTTATTTTGATTAAAAATGTTTATGGATAGCTAAATTTGTTAGTCCAATTCAAGGATAATTGAAATATTGATTTTTCAAGAATTGTGAGATCTAATTAAATTTAATTGTTCATTTATTTGTTTTCTATTTATATATCTTTTGTTTGCATCAAAGTTGTTGTTTTGATTTATTAACTAGTGTTTCACCCGTGCGATGCACGGCATCATGTCGAAACATATGAATAAGACTACAATATTTTCCATTTTTTCTTAATTATATGACAAACATATGTATAATGAAATAAATAGGAAACTAATAAAATTAAAACGATAATAGAGTTAATAGAGTTGCAATACTTCTACTATAAATTTTGAAAAACTTCCTTATAAACTACATTCGTAGTGGAGTCTGTCCTATCTCCATTTTCGTCACAAATGAGCATCTTCAAACCACTACCATTTGTCACTCTAGATACTGCAACGTACAACTGTCCATGACTGAAAACTGGCTTCTTTAAATAAAGTCCAACTTTGGAAAGTGATTGTCCTTGACTCTTGTTGATAGTCATAGCGTACGAAGCTACCAACGGCAGTTGTCGCCTCTTGAACTTGAAAGGAAACCTTGCATCTGACGGTGTCAACGTCATCCTTGGAATGAAGACTTTATATGGAGATTTTGAAACAAATTATCATTTCCATCTGATTGACAAATTGAATCTGCACTTAAATATGTTTTGGTCTCACTGTCGTTGCGGGAGACCATGTATTCATTCACTGAATCAACAACATCAAGAGTTGGTGCAAGTATTGCCCTTCCTTCAAAAAATGATGCATTGCCAATATTTTCTAGAAATAATGGATAAGTACTTTCCACAATTGCATTGATTGGATCACCAGATCCACTTACTAAGAGGTCGTCGGGTATATGAATTGTTGCATGACCATCATTCGGCCCACCAACTGTGCCATCACCAATTTCGGAGATCCATTCAGAAAATACCTTCAAGTCATCACACGGATTGCTGGAATCAATATTACGAAGCCTCATATTCTTTGTTAGTCTTAGGACCTTGCAATGTCTCCATAGATATGATGAATTGATCGTTGCATGCACAATGTCTTGTCTGCTTCCCTTGGGAATAACCGGTAAAATTTGTTGAAAGTCTCCGCCAAGAACAACTGTTTTACCTCCAAATGGAAGTTCCATACTCGATGGATTGCTGAATCTTAGTATATCCCTCATACTCTTGTCCAAGGCTTCGAAGCAATACTTATTCATCATCGGCGCTTCATCCCAGATGATAAGTTTACTCTTTATAATTAACTCAGCGAGGGGACTACCTTGTTTGATGTTGCAAGTAGAATCCTCATTTGGACATAGGGGAATGGCAAATCTAGAGTGTGCTGTACGACCTTGTGGCAGAAGCAATGACGCAATACCACTCGATGCGACATTCAGTACAATATTTCCCTTTGATCTCAATGCTGCAGACAATGTTTTCCATACAAATGTTTTCCCCGTACCACCATATCCATACAGGAAGAAAAGTCCACCTTCGTTGCTCTCAACTGCATGGATGATAGTGTCATATACAATTTTTTGTTCATCTGTCAAACGTGAAACCAACATATCAAGTTCTCTAGCCAAGGCTCTTCTGTCATAGCGTAATTCATCATTTATTAGCCTATTCCGACTCGAAGGAAGATCAATCTCATTTGGATATGGCATTGATTGTATGTCACGTAGGCTTTTCCCACTCTTACACATGATTTTTTCAATTTCATATAGTGTATGATTTCTTATCTCCGCTTCAGTCAATTGCAAATCTAGACATGAATAATTATAAAATTAAATAGTTAATGTAGCACGTGGCAAATGAAGTATATAAAATATAGAATAATAGATAAATGATAAAAATACACTTTATACCTTCGTGTTGCATGATCTCGCGCTGTCTATGAAGAATATCATCAGACAAATATTTCCAACATTTTTCCCATACAAAATCAGGTTTTACCAAACATTCTGACAGCATTAATGTCGCGAATAAATTTCGTAAGCACTGGGCTGATCCCCATTGGCTAGCCTCAGCAATTCCATCAATGTACTCCTTATCGTCATCAACTAATCCCAATGCATAGCATGCATCCTTGAAGGATTCATATTGTACCCCATTTATTGTTTTTATACCATTGAAACTTGTTGGACCTCGTACTATGTTCAATAGAATCCTCAAATAATACATTTCTCCAGTACCCGGTGGTACGTAAAAGATCCTTCCTATAGAAAATCCTTGTTGTCTGGGTTTCCATTCTCTCAATGATTGCTTCCAAACAAATTTAGTGGGAAATTCTGCATATGTCAGATCTCTTGCAAAATCATATTTCTTATTTGCATCCATCCACGCTGTAAACATACTCTGTTTAATAGTTGGTCGAGCTAGAACTTCATCAATCGAATCAGAATCAGAAAATATAATATTTTGCTCATTTGGCAAATGGAAGCTCAAACGTTCAACAGCAGGATCTCTATAATGGATATCGAACCCAAACAACCTCCATGCAGCTTCACACGACGAAATATAGCGACAATCATAGTACATGTTAATTTCATCGATTTGAGTTTGCACACCACCGTTATCAGAGTTCTCGTAAAAAGTGGCTGTGACGCGATCATGACCTTTATTCACATACTTGAATAGGTACTTGATTGATCTGCTTTGATTGCACCATTCAACATTAATGTGGGCACGATACTTTAGCAACAAATAACGATTGTGTGGAACAACATATCTATTATCCAATTCAACACCATTCTTCTGAACATTTCTGCCATTATCTCTTCTTTTATAAACTGGATAACCATCATCATCAACAGTAGTACAGTCCATGAACTTTTTTGGAAAATGTTTGGTGCATCGTCCGCCAACCGTACAAGGAGAATTCATCCGTAATACACCACATGGACCGTGAATCATCAAATCTGTAACTGCATCATAGTAATCAGGATCAATAGATTTTTCGGGAATTTCTGCCGATATTATCCGATCGATGTCAGCTGCGGTCGGATATTTGTCTTCCTTAGCAAGGAACAACAATATATGTGCATGCGGCAAGCCACGTTTTTGGAACTCGACCGTGTAAATCACTGCAAAAAAAAAAAAGTATCATAATAGGAAAAAAATGTTAAACAAAAGCAAATACAAATATGATGAATTACAAAGATGAATAGTAAAAAAATAGTATCAACGGGTTCATGGAAATTACATGCTCTTACTGTCCCAAAAATCTTGTTTTTTCTCAAGTCTTTGATCAAATGATCTAATTTCATCTTGAATACTCGACACACAATGTCTGGCCTGTCCTCTGCCTTTAAACCTCTCTTCTCAGTAAATCGAACAATTTCTGGCCATTTTGGGTTGCATGTTATTGTAATGAACAAATCAAGATAACCGACCCACTTACATATTGCCATTGCATCTTGATAATTCTGTATCATGTACCGAGCACCGCCCGTAAAAGAAGATGGAAAAATAACACGTTTTCCTTGGGAAGAAGGATCTGTTTCTCCCCTTAATAATGCTTCAGATAGACCTTTATACATATCTGATCTGAGCACTTTTTGATGGGTGCGAAGGTACTTCAGACGTGATGACTCGACCATAGTATAAGCATCTACTAAAAATTGCTGGAACAACCTCCTAGAACATAATATGTATGGTTGCTCACCTTTCCTTTCATGTAATCTGAACGAAAAAAACTCGCGCATGCTCATTGTCTTTCTACCCCCATGTGAAGTAGACTTCAAGTTATTCAATGGAATATCCTCTCTATACCCGTCTTGACCATATGGAAAAAGCAATGGGTATTGTAGCCCGAGGTAAGAAGCATGCAACTCGTTTATTCGCTTCAGTTGTCCATTTTGAGTTTCAACAACAATATCTCTATCACCAATGGATGTATCGAGATCCCCAATAATCAAACCTGAAACTTCAGAAACTGTTGGTAAATTATATCTTCTTCCATCTTGTTCCCGTCTTCCAATAAGTTTTAGCCTTAAATTGGGGAAATCTTCTTCGCGCATTTTATCCCTAGCCATTCTAAATGACTTCGCAAGGACATTGTTCTCATCAAGCATTGACTTTAGTTCATATACAACTTCTTCATGCAATCTGATTGCATCTGAACCATTGCCACTGTAAACCAAAATAAATAATCAAAATTAAATGAGAGTTTAATTGAAATCAAGAAATACTCTTAATTGATAAACAAATAAAATTAAAAAAGAAAGAATAAATCATGTGCACTAACCTAACAACTTTTATTCTATTAGAAACCTCATTCTCAGTATCATAAATATAAAGTTGAGAAAATTTTGGCGAAGACCCTTCAGTTGGCAACAAACTCCCGATCATGTGGTAATTTTGCCCGTGCAACCTAAAAACGGGTGGTGAACCCCCTCTGTTCAAAATTGAGTCAATTTTTCCACCCATGGAAGTGAATGAAAACATCATATTGTACGAACGAATGTTTTCAAGGAAGTGCTTGCTTTTGTCGCTCCGTCCATTAAAGAGATCATCAACAACCTTAGGGGATTTTTGCATCAATGGGAGTTCAACTTTACCTTGCATGCAACACAGTGAATATTTCGGTTTATTTGTATTGTAATGCTTGTCAGTGCGCTCCGCATACCAGAAAAAGGCCCCACAATATTCACAATTAAATGTAGGATCACCGAAATCGAAGTACTCTGCAACATTCATATATGAATTAGCAAAAAAAAAAAAAAAATGTAAACATTATATATTTATGTCAGGCATAAATCATAATAGGTAAAAATTATAAAAATGATTGTAAATAGATAAAATATACTTTCTCATGAGAGAAATAAATAAGAAAAGAATTAAAAATTAATTTTAAGAAGTTCATAATTTAAACAATTATAAGCTAATACATATTTTTGAGCACTAAAATAATGAGCCACGTAATTGGAGATCACTTATAATTGAATTTATCCATTCAATGTATAAATAATTATAAATTATAAAATCATCATTGTATTGTAACATTTGAATGGTAAAAAGAATGATAAATAAAGTACCAAATGAATAACTGTCCATGCAAACTTAACCCAATTTCGAAAGAAAATTTTATTCGAGCATTATGAATTTATAAAGTTGATTAGATAATATAGCTCGCGTTGCTCAAGTCTGAACTTCTCATACAATTATGATTTAACTATTATTGAATTATTATAGTCTAAATTTTTATCTAACCTTCATTGCAAAAAACGACTTCCTCAAAAAAAAAAAAAATATATATATATGAGGAAAATGATCTAGTGCCCATGATGGGCACTAGTTATAAAACCCATCCGCCATGTGGCGGATGGAGGTTGGATAATGGTGGGTGGGCCCCACTGCCCACCCATCATAGGGGGTGGGGTGTGGGTTTCATAAGAAACCCACAATGGGTTTTAGATCAAAACCCATATATATGATATCATAATATTGTACGGAAACCCGTAAAATTGAACTATAAAGTTTGACTTTTATCTTAAATGAAAAATTGACCTGGACAGGTTCAGTTGAAATTACAAAACTTGATTGTTGTCTAAAAAAAGGGGGTGGCATTGCAAAAACTACTGCTCCATTTCACCATGTAGTTGGACACCGCCTATCAAATTAATTAAAATAATCATCGCATTCAGCATTTCACTATCCCACACAATCACACCTTTTTGTTGGTATCGCCAAATCTACTGCATCGCACCTTTGGAAAACCATCACGTTAGTCCCAAATTTTCTTCCTCAACTATGTCTCACCCCTCTCGATCATTTTTATTTGTCTATACCAAGAGAAAAAAAGGGGGGTAGAATTTTCGAGCAAAAGCCAGTTCGGGTCCAGATCCGGGGAGATTGAAGTCAGCTAGAAACTTTTGTTGGCAAATATTGTGATATTTATTTCAAGGCAAGGTATCCCGGAGTGTGGACTAAGGTAGATCTCGACTGGATCTAGCGAAATGTGGTATGTTTTCAAAAAATAATGGAAATTCTAAGTGTTATAATAGAATCGATTATCCAAAGTATGCATGCACTTATGTCAAATAATTATTTCCAGAAAGCGGGTCTGCATATTCTTGAACTACAGATCTTTATATTATTGAGGGAAGCTCTCTCATCATAGATATATAGGTTCTGTACTGTAAGTATATATTCTTAAAAACGTGCTAGTACTCCCAATTTCTTGTTGTGAGTAAATGAAGTGATAACCTTGATTGGCAGTAATTGAAGAACATGAAGATCAATTTCTCCCGGAGTGTGTATTCTAGCAGACCCCGACCAGATCTGGAAAAATACGCCTTGGTTTGTATATTTTTTTGGAAAATAAATGGAGTTCTTCATGCTTTTATGTTTTATATATAGTTGATTTTCCAAAATATGCATGCACTTACTTAATATATTCTTTTTCAGAAAGTAAGATGACTCAGAATGCATATTATTTGATAAAGTAATGGCTTAATGGTAACTGCTAATAGAATCTGATTTCTCTTCAATTGAAGTAAGATTTTGGTTAATGATATAATTATATTGAGATTGACTCTGTAATTATTTTTATGATTATAGATTTATATATTTATTCATATCTGGATTCTTGAATTATACAATTGAAGCCTGAAGGTCATTCTATCTCCCACTTGATAAGCTTACATTCTTGAAAGCATTTCATCCCATTTATGACACAATTTTATAATGACTGTATGATCATGGTTTTATTTTTCCTGAAATCTTTCTTGAACCAATGCATGGGTATCAAAAATATTAGTTATTTATTAAAAGAAATCGAATTGTATACATGAAGCTATTTGTTCAGACACTTAATTTTGGTTCTGGTAAAGTTAGTACACACTAACTATATGATTTAGTGAGCATAATTGACAATTAGTAAAGCTAAGCCCTAGGAGCAATATAATTGACAAAGACTAACAAAGACTCACCTAAATTATATTCATTGTTAGCAATACCAGAAGAAATTGACCCATCAGGCATAATTGCCATGTTCAGTTGATTCATAGATTGTGTAACGATACAACTTGAACTACATCCGGCAGAGTTGTTGTTGAATGTATTAAATTGTGTAAGAGAGCATATGCCCTCATCATCAGCATGAGATGAGTCCAAATCTGGGGTGCCTGCAGAAACAATTTAAGTAATAATGCATTTACCAAAACAATAAATTTTGTTTCAAAATGAAAATTACATAGTAAATACCATTTGTAATGTTGCTTTGGGGACTTCTTGACATGAGACACGTAACTTCGGATCTCCACATGTGATTTGTACTACTGCTTGCCATTCTGTTACTTTGTGTTGGAGTATTTATGTCATTCATGCAATTATAGGATGATTCCAAAATGGGCAATTCTAGATAATAAACTGAATTAACAATTTGTACTAATTTAACATTACGCAAAAAAGGAATACACACACACAGTAGTTATTGTTACCATTTGTGATATTGTTGAGTGCACTTCTTTGCCCATATGATGTAGATGTTCTGCCTGACCTTTGTGAACTTATTTGAACATTATCTGCACCGTATTAATTAGGAAACAAATAAGGTAAAACGAAACAAATAAGAATATTACTTTCAGCATATAAACAACATTTTCTGCATGAAATCAATACAATATGCCAATGGAATGTTGCAAGACTAAAATTTATAACGAACTGACCAAGGAAAGATTGCTAACTGACTGCTTTTTTGTCGAATGGTCTTCGAGGAATAATCTGACATTGGGCATTTCTCGCACCGATAGTGATGCACATGAGGGAGGTAAGTTAATAATTATTCTTAAATTATACTATTTATTTATTTATGCATATCCCGTTATTTTGATTTGACTCTCGAATTATAAATGATTCTCGCGTGGATTATATAATCTTTTGCAATAAATTTACCATCTAACAATTTTAAAATTTGCAATTCAGTTATAACAACAAATAATAAAAAGAAGGAAAAAAAATATGATTGATGTAAAAATAGAAAAAGTCAAGAGCATGGATTCTTTTTTATTTACACTTTTGTCATTTGACTCATTTCATCACAAAAAGTTTCTAGGAAAAATGAAATCACAACTGACTCTATATTGGGACGGATAGAGAAATGAAATCAACAAAAATGAACTCGAAAACATAATCATCTTGGATGGAGTATGGACTGAACCAGAAATCTCTCGAATTATTAATAAACAACAACATTTTCAAACAATAACAACATAAAGAACAGACCAAATGTAAAAAAAAAAAGGGTGGAAAAGATATCATGGACTAACCATCGTTATTAATCATTCTGACCCTCTTTCTTTTTGGCCTTGCAGACATGCTTGCTTTGAGTAAATCTACTGCCTTCTAAAATCGTAAGAAATTATATGCTAAAATCAGTATCCGTCAGTACTTAGCAATCTTCCTGTATTCTTGTTCACTCACATCAAAATATGGCTGAGATAATATGGTTGTACTACATCCAAATAATGGCTTATCACAGTATACACTTCAAAAAACAAAAATAAAAATAAGAAATGAAATAAGGAAAAAAAAAAGTCTTTTCGAATTCTCTTACAATGTTTCCAACATGAAATCACAGAACATTGTCTACCATTACCTTGTAAAAATAAATACTTTTAAAATCACTTTTGTATTCTTTATATAATCCAGTTGAGATTCCGAGGAGTAGATGTAATTGATTTAACTAAATAAGCTATTAAAAAATAAAATGGCTAATTGTTATTGCTGGGAATTCAAACAGTCACATGTGAATCATCAAACAAATAATAAATAAAAAAAGGGGAAACAAACCATTCTTCCAATGAAATAGATAATGCTACCACAAAATATTATTAGTGGGAAGGTTGTACATAATTTGAATGAATTAAACCAATAGTTTAATTCACTGGTCAATTTATGCGTCGATTAGTTTATTATAAAGATTTATTTATATCTTTTTCTACTTCTCTTTTTAATTTTCATTTTTTTTTTTTGAGGAAGTAATAATTACTCTTCTAATTAGTCACAATTCGAAAAATATTTTAATAGTGGGAAAATCATTTATAATATAATGAATTAATAGCTAATAGTTTAATTCCATGATCAAATGCACCCATAAGTTTATTGTAATAGTTTCTCTTTCACATATACCCAAGTCCACAAATTTTTTAATAGTGAGGAAATCATAGATCATCTTAATTTATTACCAGCTAATTACTTCCAAGATTAAAAAGTTGTAACAAATTTAAAAATACACCTCATAAATAATAATAATAATAATAATAATAATAATAATAATAATAATAATAATAATAATAATAATAATAATACACCTCAACAAAAATATAATTAACTACTGAATTTGAAAAAAAAATTATAAACTATACCACGAATGAAATTGTAAATATTAATGTGTTTCAAACATAAATTGTTTGAAAACTTAAACAACCAAACATGCATTCATAATTCAATTTGCAAAACCCAACGTCTGTGGACTACAGTTGACTACAAAAGGTAGTTTCACATCCCAAACGACTTCATAACAATCAAAAGATCAAAAGATAGGAATAAAAGTGACATTAGGAAATCATAAAATCTGACATAGTTCAACAATAAGCCTATATCCTCCTTAGTCAAACAATCAGTCTATCTCCTCCTTCACAATTCTCATATACTTGTTAGAAGATTGCTGTGAAGAGAAGGCAGCTCCAAGATCTCGCTTAGTCGACCCAGGATCAATTTGCTTATTCTGAACAATACTGGCAGCGGGAGTCTTCACTGGAGTGGTGACCTCATCATCACTTAGAACGTCCTACGATACCATCACAGAAGATTGAATTATCCCAAAAGTACATAAGCATGTAGAAAATTTAAATCTAGACATAATTATGCAAAAGTAAATTTAAATAAATGAAGTATAGTATGAGGCTTGACCTTTGAGAGACCATCATCAATGTTCTTGTTCATAGCCTTGTTACCCAGCCCTTCGCTGTTACAGCCAGTGTAGGAAGCTTGCTTTGATTCCCAATCCAAGGCATCTATTAGCTTCAATACGGTAAAAACAGAATTACGCCCGTCCCGATTGTTATCCTTTACTTGAACCTTGAAAAAAAATGTTCTGTCCACAATGTTCTCAATCTCAGGTAGATAGTCCGATTCACTATGTTTCTGAATTTTTTTTCAAATTGTTAGTACAATATTTAGCTTACATAAACAGAGTGCAAAATGATATGATTCATACGCTATACGATTTCAAGTACCTCAACCATATCCTCACGAAGCTCACCGGCTGTCTTTCCAATTATCTTGAAACATTCCTTATCCCACAACAAAACCGAACAATTATCCGTGTCATCAATCACCCTGACCTGGATCTTATACCTGTATGAAGAAGAGTCTTATTGAGAACTAAATATGATATTGGAAGCACATGTTTACATAAATTTAAAATCAAAAGGCTAAATTATAGAACCTATGTTTCCCAGATCGATCATATTGATCACACTGAGCACAGTAAAATTTATCCCCAGTTTGGGTTATTTTTTTGGTGCATCTGTTGTTCTTGCAAGATAAATAAGACCAATCATTGAAAGAGCTTTCGACATCTACAATAGTACAACGAACCCAATAGCTTCCAACCTGGTTGAAAGGAAAGAGCACATTCTATTAGTTGAATTTTGCCAAACCTGACTGGGTTATTCAGTCATATATAAATTACCTCGATACTGGATTTAATATCTGTTATAGTCTTCACATCGAACGGCCCACTCGTGGAATCATCATTAACTGAATAAGCAGTTGAAGTTGAGATTTGACTTATCCTAGTCGTGCTCACATCCCTTCCCACCAACAACCTGATATAAATGAACACATTTTAATCATTTCAACATAATTTATATGAAGTAAAAATTTGCTAACTTGAACAGAAGTAATATGTATCCAAATAACGAATTACCTATCTCGAAATTGTTTCACCTCATCGATCGGAGCATTTACCAATATCTTAGTAATGTAGAATGTATTTGAAATCTTAATGGAGCCTAGAAAAATACAAACATTAGATATAAATACGTATATTTGCTAAAGAAATTAAAATGAATAACATAAAGTACTCATCAGTGAACCTTTGTAGTCCCTCTGTGCACGACACATTTGCAGTAATACAATAACTGGTTCATGGGAGCTAGTATCCAAGTAACCAACGACCTCATCCACATGAGTGTCCCATAAAGTGCACTTCAATCGATTTTTTCTACATGTTTCGTAGGTTAATCAACTGATTGTTATAAAATTTTCCAACATCCCATCAAGAATATTACAAATAAAATCACATTAAAAGCATAAAAGCTTACTCTAAATCTTCCAACTCTACGTCAATAAGCTTGGTAGTCCTTCCCCTCACGTCTCTAGTTTGCACACCATCGCGAGCAACTACTTCTCCGATCACATCTATAAATCCATATACATTACGTAATAATAAGATTCATATATAGTCATAATTGGAATAAGCATTGCAATGAAACTAAGCATAACCATCTTACCAAATAATTCGATGTCATCAAAATCGGACATGTTTATGATTTCCCGGAAAGGTTTGAAGACATAAATTTCTTTTGGGAATGTATGGTCCTCAACTTCAACAACTTTCGTCCTTGTTAATAACTCAATCCTATAATCACATTTCACTGCCTTGTACTTTAACTTATTCTCCTCAACCAAAAAATGTCTTATAGCGTACAGACCACCTTCACGTAACTGAGGCTTGAACACACGGATCAAGTTATGCTTAGCTGAAGCCTGAATCCTTCCACCCTACAAAGAATAGAGAACCCCCATTGCAGCATGAGATCATGCAGCTAATTACTTCCAAAAGTAAAAAGCATATAGGTAAAAATGCCGTAAAAAATTTAAAAATACACTTCATAAAAAAAAAATACATTAATAAATGAAATTAAAAATACACGTCAACAAAACTCCTTTTTTTTTATGAGGAAGTAATAACTATTCTGATTAGTCACGTTTCACAATATTAATGAATTAATAGCTAATAGTTTAATTTCATGATCAGATGCACCCATTAGTTTATTGCAACAATTTATCTTTTCCATATACCCAAGTCGACAATTTTGGTAATAATGGGAAAGCAATAGATCATCTTAACGAATTACCAACTAATTAATTCCAAAAATAAAAAGTGTATAGGTAAAAATGCTGTAACAAATTTAAAAATAAACCTCACAAAAATAAAAAATAAAATAATAATAATAATAATAATAATAATAATAATAATACACTTCAATAAAATTGTAACAACAAAAATCAAATTAACAACTGAATTTAAAAACAAAAAAAACAAAAACAAAAAAAAATATAGACTTTACAAAGAATAAAACCTTAAATATTAATGTGATTTGAACATAAAGCGCCAGAAAAATTAAATGAGATATTAAAAAATAAAATGGCTAATCACTATTGCTGGGAATTCATCTTAATGTATTACCAGCAAACCCCAAATCAAAAAGTATAGGTAAAAAAGCTGTAACAAACTTAAAAATACACCTCATAAGAAACAATAATAATAACAAATATAAAAAACACACGTCAACAACAATGTAACAACAAACATCGAATTAACTACCGGATCTAAAATATATATATATATATATATATATATATATATATATATATATATATATATATATATATATATATATATATATAAACTTTACGATGAATAAAATTGTAAATACTAATGTGGTTCGAACATAAATTGTTTTAAAACATAAATAAGCCATTAAAAAATATTGCTTGAAAAACATTAGTGTGGTTCGAATGTAAATAGTAAATTGTTTGAAAACTTTATCGAACCTAAGCGTACGACCAACCTTTTTGTCAACGAAGACGACGTCAAAACTGAAAACATCACCCGGATTGTTGTAGCTTGGAGTATCCCATGCACGCACGACACGAACCTTCATGCTCCATTCAGTCTTCCTGACATTGAGCTCATCGACGAAGCTGTAGAGACCACACATCCTTCAACAATAGAAGATGACAAAAGTTAGATGGAGTTTTAAAAAAAAAAAAAATGATTACTCAATGTTCTGCTCACAGTAGTTGAACTCACCTTGCAAGTACTCAAATATATTGGTAGATATCTCAGATACACGACACGAACCTTCATGCTCCATTCAGTCTTCCTGACATTGAGCTCATCGACGAAGTTGTAGAGACCACACATCCTTCAACAATAGAAGATGACAAAAGTTAGATGGAGTTTTAAAAAAAAAAAAAAATGATTACTCAATGTTCTGCTCACAGTAGTTGAACTCACCTTGCAAGTACTCAAATATATTGGTAGATATCTCAGATATGTTGAACTGAAACTGCTGCGCCAAATATATTGTAAGACAATGTAATGCCGTATTACGTGTATAATCAAAGCTACCATTCATATATTAATTGCAAACTCAGGCATCAGAGTGACTGTACGCATTCCAATAAATGATCAGTGCATGCGTTCATTACACAGTTGGGAAAAAAAATTTGAAAATATATAAAGAAAAAAAGATTTTTCTCCTTCCAAGGTTGACACGCCACATTGACACACATGTAAATATGTAATATCACTCAAATCAGTACATATCTAAGGTTGGAACACGTGCACAGTAAACCATTATTATATTAGTTAACTAACTAATTAATCAAACAATTAACAAAATAAATTAATATATATTAACCAGAAATTTAAAATTTTTATGTAATAAATTGATTTAAAACATAAGTTCACACCAAACCACTTACTCACAAAATGTGTTCACACCTAGCAACTTCCTTACTTTTATATATATATATATAAAGATACAAAGTGCACGTTGTTTTAATTGTCAAAACGATACTTAGCCAATTCGGAATCTAAATCCGTAATTTTTAGGTTTTCTAATACAAGTGACAAATAACATAGTTGATTATAGACTGATTTTTGACTCATGTTATGAATATATATAACCTAATTTAAATGAATCACACGTGTGAATTTGTTAGTTAGAATTGGTAGTCTCTCTAGAGGTTAATGATATTGGTAAATTAAATTCTAAGATCGTATCTAGGGTTGTTTATTGATTAGGGAAATAATCAGCGAGCATCTCTTGATTATCGAGATAGTAAGGAGAGATAAGTTGTTAGATCGCATCAATGATCATAACCAATTTAGAAAATGAGTAAAGAATTTTATGTTTGCATTCATGATCAATATTATGAATCAATATTGAGATATACCTTAGACTAGATATTTATTTAATTTGATATTTTTATCAATTTAATTTTGCAATTATTTATTTACAATTTGATTTTACATTCTAAATAAACCCCCCCCCCCTTGTTTTTAATTAATTGTTTTACTTTTCTCGAATAATTAAATCTAACCAATCCCTGTGGATTCGATCTTGCTCACCACTATTACAATTTATTTTTATAAGAGCAAGAAATTATTATTTGTTGGATTCGACACCCATCAAATGTTCTTATGACATTAGTTATATGTTTTCTTTCAGGGATAAACATGAACTCAAATGAGATATTCTTAGAAACACATGCTACTCTGAAAAGCACGTTTTTATTACTCATTCAAAATTAATATGTCAATATTCTTTCGAAATATTGTAATATCATACTCTTTCAAGAGCAGTTAATATTATTTTATAATTGTTATGCTTCTTCAAAGCAACAACATATAAACATAGTAGACTTGAATATGTAATGTGAAATAAGATTTTGCTTCTTCAAGAGCAAAACCGAAATATTCTTCTAGAATATTTTATTAAATAACTTAAATGAGATATTCCTAATGTGCAATATTCTGCTGGAATATCGATTTAGATCAATATTCTTCTGGAACATTGATTTAGATTGTTTCTTTTTTTTACAATAGTGATACAATATTCTTCTGAAATATTGTACTATAATATTGAATGTAAAACATACATTCAAACAAATGTTTATTGTAAGTTGGTATAATCAAAACGATATGATAAGTTCGAATAATTATACCGCTTTCTATGGAAATTCAAAGTTAATAGAATACAAAACTTTACTTTGAGCAGAAAAAAACTATGTTATTCGTGATCAAGTAAAATAATAAATTGAATATTTATCATAAAATAAAGGTTGTGTTTGACAAACATGTTTTTTCTACACAATTCCCCAAATCACTTTTTAACTACGCATATTTTCTCTCTCCATTTTTCAACCACACATTTTACTTAGAAAACACAGAAAAATATGTTTTTAAACAAAAAACTTTTAACAAACAGAGGCAAAGTTGTTATTCTTCAGGAGTAACAACAAAATACTTTTTCAGAATATCAAATTAATAACATATCTCATAATATTGGGCTTTTCGGGAGCAAATTATATATATTCCATCATTATATCCCGTATGAGATAAAATTATGATTCTTTAGGAATCATCACAACAATATATTATTCTACATCATAATAATCTTCTGGATTAATAATAAATTCGAATTTTTTGAGAAAAAGAATGCAATATTTATCACATGAGTAATAAAATAATATTCTTCTAGAATATTGAAACGTAGTAATATCGCAATATTCTTCTAGAATATTGATTCGAATCTCATTCAATTATAACAATAATTAATATCTATTATGCTAGTTAGGAGCAAAAAAACGAGTTATTCTTTTGGAATAATTATATTTCTAAGATTGCAATTCTTAAAAAATAAAAAGTCAATATTCTTCTGGAATATTGACAATTTATGCTCTCTAGGAGCAAATAATATTCTTCTGGAATATTGATATTAATGATTCATTCTACCTTTCGAACTAACAATATTTGTGCTCTACACGAGTGACGATAAAATATTCTTCTGGAATATTTATCTAACGTTGGTTGTGTTTCTTCGAGAACACCAATATCATATTCGTTTAAAACATATTTTAAATTATGCTTCTTCAAGAGCATTGAGTCAATATTCTTCTGGAATATTGAAATTGTGATATAATGCTCTTCATGACCAAGTAATCTTATATATACATGATATTACTTGGGTTACAAGACAAAGATAAAATCTAAAGATTACAAAAATATTGGATTAATATAAACAAAAGAGATATACTACAAATAAACCGTGAACGTGGTTATCCTATCTTTGTTGATTTTGATTCCAAGATTTATGGCTGATCTTGTGTGTCATAAATGGTACAAACAACTATAAATGATATAGGCAAAAAGAGACAATGACAAATTTTCAGTACCTTTTAGAACAAAAATTAATATGTCGAAACAAGATATATCTTTTTCCGCTAACGAATTTATTTCGATTCTTCAAAAATAATAAATCAATATTCTTCTAAAATATTGAAAACTATAATTTATGCTCTTCATGAGCAAATAATATTCTTCTAGAATATTAATTATAATGTTGTTCTACTGCAAGAGTAACAACAAATTATTTATAATAGACAATTATAAGTTTAATATTCTTCTGAAATATTAATTATTCATTGTGCTACTTCAGGAGTAACAATATAATGAATTATCAATTTAAATTAATAATAACAATAATAATTGTAATTGACAGATCTATAATTAATATTCTTCTGGAATTTTTATATATATATATATACACACACACACTATTGTGCTACTTTATGAGTGAGAACAAATTATTCTTATAAATTATAATATATATTGTGTTACTTCGAGAACAACAATAAATATTTGTAATAGAAAAATTTATGATTAATATTCTTCTGGAATATTAATATAATGTTGTACTACTTCAGGAGCAACAACATATATAATAAATCAATAACATCAATAAGTTTGTAATTGATAAATTTATAATTAATATTCTTCCGAAGTATTAATATATTATTGTGCTACTTCAGGATCAACAATATGACAAATCAATAATATGAATAATAATATATACATTAAACACATAAAGAACATCGAATCTGCAAAAATATAATCACATATTAAAATAATTTTGAAATGAAATAATTACGATCCATAAAGACATGGGAATTGAAATAATTATTATTGGAACTGAAACAAGAATTCAGATTCCAAATTGGATTTGATAATGTGTGCTAAATTGGGATTTTGATTGATTGGTTTGAAAAATAAATATGCATAGATTTAAAACGAATTGGGATTCAACACAGTAGGGAATTGAAAAGGAACTAAACTATATTGAAAAGAAATATTCAGCAGCTGATTGAACTCCAGTATACAGAAAGCAACATAGTTTGGAGTATTCGGTTTGAATAATCAAATTCGAAATCCATTGATTTTGGAACTATATAAAAAAAATCATATGTCACCAAATTAATTTCGGCGCATATGATATTACTTTCTAAGTAATATTTTGATATATGGTAGAGACTCGTACTGATAACATATTATAAACTAGAGAGAAAAATAGAGGCACCAATAAACTTGTGTATTTTATTATGAACCAGAACCCCATATATATAGGGGAAGAAATAGATATACAAAGTAATTATAACTAGGGTTACAGATGTACAATTATCATTCACTAATACAAGATAATAGTTACAACAATTTTATTATTATTTGTACTATTACATAATTTCATTCCTCATTTTAGAAAAATACCGAATTTTAGGAGAGATGAAGTATATTTTTATTAATTTGATTAATTACGGAACCTTATAGTTAAGGATGTTGGAGAAAGAATGTAATTAATAATTAATTTATTTAATTATGATAACCTTAATTTTAGGGATGTAGTTTACATTTAAAATAGACTAATAATTACAGAACCTACAATCAATCAAATAAAAATATTACTACAAGAGACTTTGCAAATTTGAAGTGATTACCAAGCATTACGGATGTGATAATATTTCACTACTAAAAGAGACGTCACACATCTTGTAACTTAGTACTTTCATGTAATTCTATTGGTATAAATCATAATTTTTCATGGAATGACATTGCATTACACAGATTGTAATGGTCACTATCGAAATATCACTTAATACATTCATGCCATGTAACTTTAATTACAGAACACAGTATATACCATGTAACTAAATGTTGTAATATAATCATGTAGTGTTAAAAGAATTACACTTCAATACAAAGATTGTAATAGTCGGCAACTAAGTATTACAAGGTACATTACATATCGTGTATGTTGTAGATGATATATAGCCCTGTTGTAATATAATCATGTAGGAATAATACTTTATTACACAGCTTGTAATACTTGGTAATCACTTCAAATACATATCATTTAGTAATGAATATGTATCATTAGCACATTCGTAATGCTCAGTGATTACTTCAAAATTATAATTTCTCTTGTAATAATGTTTTTTATTCGATTAATTGTAACTTCCATAATTATTAGTATATTTTAAATGAAAACCATATCCCTAAAATTAATGCTACCATAATTAATTAAATTAATTATTAATTATCTTCTCTCTTCAACATCCTTAAATATAAGGTTACCATATTAATCAAATTAATTAAAAATATATATATTCTCTCTCCTAAAATTCGATATTTTTCTAAAAATGAGAAATGAAATTATTTATATTATAAATAGTCTTAATATTACGTATTTTTTAATATGGGAATGAAGAAGTGGTGTATAGTCTAATTATTCCACTAATATATGACATATAGTTATGGCCTATGGGAACATGGTTGCCCCACCTTGGACCCCGTGGGCTATTGAGGGGCCTTCTGTCCCCCTCCTAGACTCGATTATTCACGAGCAGGGTGAGGTGTGTCACTCTGCTGCATCATTGTCAGGTGACTAATGTTTATTAGTTCTTGTTTGAAAGCGATTTTAATATAAGTTTTAATCAAAGTTAACAATAAATTATAACCATATATATTGAAAATTCTATTGTCTTATATAAGAACTCTATAGTAGGTTTTGCTTAAAAAAAGAGGACGAAAGAAAATTATACAAGCTTAATTAAAACAAGAGTTCTTTTCAGGTAAATTTTACAAATCATCACTAAAGTTGCAACAAAATATTTATTCGGTCACTGAAGTTTCATACTTTCCGCAACGGTCACTCAAGTTACAAGAACTTTCAGCAATGGTCACTTGGGGTAAATTTCATTCAAAAATAAAGATTGGGGCTCAAAGTGTAATTTTTGCTCAAAGAAGAAATTGAAAGGAGCTCCCGTGTTTCCTACTCCTCTCCAGCTGTACCACCACCACCCCTCCAAGTTAATCTCTTGCCAAAAACAAGATTTTCTTGATTAGTAAATTCTTTAATTTCTAGAAAATAGATTTGCTTCTGTAATGTTCCAATCTCCAACACATTCCCAAGGGACTGAACCTTCTGACTAGAATCCATGGGTTATGATTTTAGTTGTTGTGGTTTGCATCATAACCATTTTCTTCGATTTTTTAGGATTCTACAACGAAATTGCATGTCGTTTCTTGCAATATTTCTGTTGATAAACTCAGTTCAAAGACAACTCCTATACGAGAATCCTGGAGCTTTTCCTTCGATGTAGTACGAGAGCCAGAGTCTCGACTCCTATATTATGCACTCAATTTCCATAACTCAGTTTGAGAAAAATAGGGATGAAGAAACTTGTCCAAGCAATATAGATTTTGCAGTTTTTTTTTTGGTGAATTCAAAGAAGGACAATGGATGAAGCATTTACCAAATTGCTCTCACGTATTCCATGTTTCTTGCATTGATTGAGTAGTTACGTCAGACTAGGTTTTGGACGGTGCAATTTTCCACCAGAATTCGGTGCAATTTGCACCAAAATATTGTATAAAGTGCACACTCGGTTTGGTTTGGTATACACTAATAATAAGCATAACAAATTGATTGGTTGTGGTGGATGTAGAGGTGGTGGAGCGGCTGGATAGGAGGAGCGGAAGATGGGAGCCTCCCCGCAATTTCTTCTTCGAGCAAAAAATTACACTTTGAGCCCCAATCTTTATTTTTGAGTAAAATTTGTCTCGAGTGACCATTGTTGAATGTTTTTGTAACTTGAGTGACCTTTGCTGAAAGTATGAAACTTCAGTGACCCTTTGAATATTTTGTTGCAACTTTAGTGATCGTTTATAAAATTAACTCGTTCTTTTTCTTTTTAGAAGTTATTCACCACTATTCGTCCTAATGAAAGGTCAAATTATTCGCATATCATCTTCTCTATTATTAGCATGCGTTTGGTAAAAGTTTTTATTTCAAAAATGATAAATATTTTCGAGATAAAATATATGGTTAGAAACTGATTTGAAAAATTTGTTTAGTTAAAAAATGGTTTAGAAAATATATTATTTATAAACTTCTTTATGTTCCATCCATAAATGAGATCATGAATAGGTGACAATAAATTCTTGGGTGTATATATAATGGGAGTTGTTGGTAAAGGAATATAAAATTGTTGAACATTCCCTTGTGCCCCAACCCCCAATTCTGAAGGAACATTATAAACACAAGTGGACAAGAAATGGGGAAAATTGTGGACCCACCAAATATCTGATGCCACACTCTATCATGATGGAATTTGGAAGATTTTGAATTAAAGGTTATGATTGTTGCATGGAATTCAGCAGATATAACTACTGCACTCTCTTTCATTGCCTTCAATATTGCAAGGTGTTATCCATTGTTCCCTTTGAATAGTTGAATGAATATAATCATGAGATTTTTGGATCCCCGGCCTTATGTGAACTTCTTTTTCAGATGCCACCAAGGTTTTAGGGTTTTGTTTGGCTTGGTTTTCGTTTGATTTTGTTTCAAGTTTTGACGTAAGGAGAAAAAAAGTGAAGTTAAGGCTCCGTTCTCTTTATGTTTCAGTTTTCTGTTTTCATTTTCGAAAATATTTTCTGATTTCCGTTTTCTCTGAATGTTTTCAAAATTGCTGAAAACGCGTTTGGTTTGTTATATCTGAAAACTGTTCTCGAAAATGAAATGCTGGAAAACACGTTCTGTTTGGATTTTTTTCCAGAAAATTATTTTGCCCTTGTTTGATTCTCATTAAAAGTGAGGTCCACAATATTTGACTTTTCAATTAAATCTCAATCATCCATTCCATTAAATATTACTATTCACTTGAAAAAATTTCTTTTTAAATAATACAAAACACACACTTTGTGCACTTGTAATTATATTACATGTGATTATATATATATATATATATATATATATATATATATATAGACACACACACACACATTCAACATTCATACATATATGATATACATAATATAAATGAAATAGAGATGTCATATTTGGCTATGTCAAAAAAGTTTTAAAATACATGCGTTCATCAATGATGCCCTAATTTTCTACAATACAAAAGTAAAAAAGAAATGTTTAATAATTGAGCACATAATACATCATAAGAAAGATTGTTGAATTTGGAGTTCGACGCAAAAAATGGAGTGCAATTCGAAATTATAGATCAAAAGTTATATATATTTGAAGACAATGACCTATAAAGCAAATACGGGAATGATTAAATTGAAAGAAAAGTAAAATTTTCGAACTAATGTGCAAGAAAATCTAAAGTTGAAGAACCTAAGTTGCAAATAAATTAGGGTATTTTCGAAAGAAATTTTAAAATTTGAGGATTAAAATAACAAATTTTGAAAATGGGGATCAATAATGTAATTAAAATGACAAATTTTGACCAATTTCAAATTTTTTAATTTTTTTTTTTTTTATAAAACGAAAACGCGAAAAACTGGAAAACGCGCGTTTCCTTTTTTTAGTTCAAATGAATGGAAAATGCGGAAAACGTGAATTCCGCGTTTTCCATTTCCTTTACAAAATTTGGAAAACGTTTTCGAAATTTTTTTCCGAAAACGGTGCAAGAGAACGCGTTTTCCGCGTTTTCGAAAAAGGAAAACGAAAAACGACTGAAAAACGCCAAAGAGAACGCAGCCTAATATTTCCAAAACAACATTCAAGAGATGAAAATAACTAAACGCATAATGATATTCATAATCGGCGATTATAGTAATCTTCATACACACATAAGCACAGAAAAATAGAAATTCTACTATTGGGTAATTCCTTGAAATTAAGTATGAAAAACGCAGATCAATAGGTGCAGCTTGTTTTTTTATATAAATTGAGGCAGTTGATGTTGTTATAGTTGGATCTATACATGTTGTTGCTGTTCGGTTTCAGCATTTTCAAATTTTGAATTTATGTCACCGAAATTTCTTAATACCAAAAAGTCATTGGTGAGTGTCTGAGAGAGATTAACTGTACAAATCTAAAAATGGTGAAAACTAAACAGCAACAATACAAGAACGGATTCAACTACAACAATATCAAATACCTCAATTTTAATAAAAATAAACTGAACGTGTAGATTTGCTTTCCTTGGACTCAATTTCAAGGAATTACCCAATGGTAGAATTTTCATTTTCTACGCTTGCATGCATTTATGAGTATAATGTATTCAAATTGATATGAATTAAGAATTTGATTGCTTAATTGAACATCGATAGTGGTATACTGTAATATTTTTTTTAAAACATTTTGGATTTTTAGTGATTTTTAATAATGTCATTTCTTACTTCACCTATAATGTCATGTGACAGTGCACATGGGTCAATTAGCGGTTAAAATTGACGAGCATAATGGATGAAATCTGCTATAAATGAAATGTTACAAACGTACGCACCAAAAAAAACATGGGTCAATTAGCAGTTAAAATTGACGAACTTTGTCATAATGGATGTAATCTGCTATAAACGAAATGTTACAAACGTATGCACCAAAAATCAAAGGTTGAGGACTAAGTATGCAATTGACCCTTATTTTTTTAAGTTAGTTTCCTATTTTGCCCTTTAATTTTGTTAAAATGGAATTAAGACTACTAATAAACGATACGTTGGGATGTATGATAACAAAAATCAAAGATTTAGATGTATTTGCAACTTTTTTTAAGTATTGGAGAATAAATTTGCAATTAACCATTAAAAAATCGGAACAGTACAATGAATTTTCATATTAATAATAAAACAATCACAATTAGCTAGTATGACGTGACGCCGACTATGAATAGCATTAACCATAAAAAAATAGATATGTAAATTAGGTTTAATACATTTAGCTTATGTTGCATGTACGAATATAAACTTACAATATGCAAAGTCAATTTTAACAAAATTATAGTCGTGAGAGATAAATAATGATGATAGACCTAAGTTAATTTTGGGCTCATCAGGATATTTTGACACCAGTTCTTCCGTAACTCAGAATTAGTTGATCGACCTCTTGAGAATCCGAACTAAACGTGATTCTGGTAAAAAAAAAAAAAAATCAAAATCAAACAATCACACGACTAATATTAGGAGGAAAATATAGAAATCCAATATAATTACCAAAACTACATTTAAGAGATCGAGCGATGTAAATTACTTTTGTTGCATACTAATTATTTTAATTAAAATTGTTACTTTTAGAGTTGCACACTACATAACTAAAAAAGAATTTAACTAATTAAAAAATTAAATTCATTCATTGAATATTGCTTCATTTATAATAGGATGCATTACGAAAAAAGGTCAACCAAAAAATTGTATTGAATGTACACAAATACGGTATTGAATGTGAAGCGCCGATTATCGGAAGAGATGCGCAAAAATAAAATAAAGTGATATAATTCACCATTAGATCGTTGGTCTAGAAGATAGTTTGTACCCGATTCATTATTAAATGAAGTTGTGACTTATTTTAATGTATTGAACAATAAATTAAGAGACTAACTAACTGTCATATAGAATGATGCTGATCAACTCTACTAACATTGAACAATATTGTTCAAAAAAGTAAATCCATTAAAATAGTACTTACATAGCTTTTATTAAGAAAAGGGAAGGAAAGAGACAGAATAATACAAAGTGTATAGAAGGTAAACTAAAAAGACACTACGATGATTGATGCCCCTCTCTCAGGCATCTCCACAGAGAAAAGAAGAGTTATAGATTAAGGTAAAAATATATTATTATCTTTTTTATGACGTATAAACCAATAAATGTTTTGAAAGATGTATTCCATAATAGCAAATTAATTAATTAAGCATAATAAAAAATCAAAAGTTTTTATAATGATTAATATAAATAATCTCTATATATCCAAATAGTTTGCATAAAATATTGATAACTTTTTAGCAATCAAAGGAATACATTTCATGATGGCTAATTTATTAGCCATAATTTAATTTCTACCGAACATTAACCACCATAATTATTAAAAAAGCGGGTTGATCATTTTGTGACAAACGTGTATGTGCAAATTTCATTATTTAAGAATCATAGAAAGTCAAAATTATTGTAATAAATTTATATTGTGGTGGATGACCATAATGAATGACATAATTGACATATTCCCATCGGCCATCCCCTGCTAGAATTTTTCATATATTGTCCTAGAGCATTATTGTTGAGTTCGACATCTGAGCTTCCATTCTGCAAAATTTATATATTTTTATAGATAATAAGATTTCGGGTGTTTTACTATTTTAATGATCTCATATATATATATATATATACACACACACACACACATATACACTTATCAATCGTTCATTTATATCCATTTATAAATTCTGTCTTGGAGACTAATTAAGCCCTTGTTTGAGCCCCATTATTTCTCATTTTTTTTCCAAATTTTTTCTACAGTAATCATTCTCAATCATCCAAAAAAGTCAAACCCATAATTTTTTACTTTTCAAACCACTTTTTAACCATTAAATTTTCAAAATTCAAATTTTAAATTGAAATAATGGGGCTCAAACAAGGGCTAAATAAGTCGGGCACCTTATTCTCGGCTAAGCTTATTTTTGTGCATTGACAGAGGGTAGGAGCCAAGAGGCTATGGTCCCCCCCCCCAGGGATGAAGTTAAGATTTCGAGTGAGTGAAGGTCAAATTTTCAAATGGTGAGAACGGTGAGGAGGAGGCCCCCTCCCGGTCCACCCCTAAAATTTTTTTGAACAAAAATGATTAAAACAACGAAACAATAAATCAAAAACAAAACTAAGTTAACTAATAAGTAACAACTGAGCAGTGTAAGGTAGTAATTCACAAAAGAAAAACCTATAACTAAAAAGTAGAAGTAAACTTTTAATGTGAAAAATACTAGTATGAGCATTGTATCAAATTTTTGCATAAATATAATGATTGTAGAGAGAGAATTAAGATCAAAAGAAATAAATTCAAAATGTAAATTTTTTTTTTTTTTTACTCAAAAAAAATAATTCAGTGGGGCCAACATCCCCACTGAGCTTACACCGTGAACCAGTGAAAACTTTAAGGAAAGTTAGCGTTCATTCAAATTATTATCTCATCCATTTCGTTTGGCTTGAGAAATTACTAAAAAGTTGATGTAAATATCTACAATAATATTAATTACAAAATATTTTTATCGAACCCACAACTTTTATTAGATTTTATCCACCGTTTGGTAAATGTTCTTTTTTTATTTATAAATTATACAATTTCTCAAACCACTTTTTAATTACACACTTTTCTCTCTCCAATTTTCAACCACTACTTTTTACCTCAAAATTATAAATAAATCAATTTATAAATCAAACAGTATTATCAAACTAAGGCGTCTGCTAAATAAACATTTTCAAACAATCCCTTTAATTTTAGAGAGCAAATCTTGTCAAAACAAAAAGGCATGCAAAACCCTAATCCATAATATCCCTAAACTTTATAGAACAAATGATGTGAAAAGAAAAAAGGTAGATAGTTTTATACGTTGGGAAACTGCTGTAATTATTGTAAGTGCCTAAAACGAAACACCTACCCGGATAGGCTTTTTTTTGTTCCTTTTATCATTTGCCTCGTGAAATCAAGTTTTGGCTGCAAATAGTAGTTCTTTATGGAGAATATCAAGTATGAAAACAATTATTGGCTCGCATGCATGCCCTATGTACTGCCTCTACTGATCATGCTGCAAAACTATCAATCGAGTCTGTGATTTAATATATACTTGACAGTCTTGACCACGCACTCACTCACGACTGACTCAATAAAATTTTAAGTACGTAGGGTAAGGAGGGAAGTGAAACGGTAGTTATAGTTTTTAAAAATTTGTGTTATAATAATGTATTATTTCATCTTCAAAAATTATTTCAATTCAATAATCAAGGAATACAAAACGTAAGATTGAGAGTCGAAATGTATGCATCTTGCGCCTATCTTCTATTATTATTGTTAACCCCAAAATTTTGTGCATGTGACATTGTCAACAGATATCATGCCCTCTCACATACACATGCAGTCTTAGTTTTACACACTTGGATAAACCGTTAGAGCATGTGACCTATTTCAGTGGGGAGGTAGGTTGCCGTGATTGCGAACACTCGACTGTCAAGTCAGTCTATTTAGAATAATATAAGTAGGTGTAAGACGTACAAAGAAATGAACCACTTCAGTTACAAGGGGGTGTCAAATACGAGTGCATACGAATAGAAATAGAGATGGAAAAGTTAATTGTGTGTATGTAAGCTTTTATATTAACCGAAATTAAGTGGTGACCTTTAGATGAAGTGACATGTGGCTTCATCTTGGAGGTAGATTTCACAATGAGGTTGAGGTTACAATCTTAAATGTCATTATCAATACTAGATTGATAGATTGTAAAGGCCTCTGATAAGGAGTTGCCCTAGTGACTATTCTAATTAAGGATGTAGACTGACAATTTGATTATTTGACGTCTACAATAGAGATTTTGCGGGATATTTCTTGGAAACAATGGAATTGCTTCATAGCGAAGACGAGCTTTTGCTTTAGAAAGCGTCCGCTTAGACGCCTCTGCAGATGACCTCACTTCACTAGGCTATCTACATCGGTTAAACGCTTGTTACTGATAACATGGAGTGTGGGCCTTCGACTTGAAGTCATGCTCCCGAAGCCAACTAAGCTTCGGAAGATGAGCCGCAACATCTTTCAACGTGTTTTCTTTTTTCTTAATCAGATATACAATGTAGAGAGTTAAACTGACTTCAAATATACTGAAAATAGGACTCTAAATAAGGGCTAAATCTGGTTGCAAGTGAGGTATCAATGAATAATAAAAATAGTAAGATTAATGTTATGTTAACTTTTTCTTTATCGTAATGATAAGGTTAATTTGGTAGACTACTCACAACATTCGCGAGCATCAAACCTCTCAAATTATGGAGATTCCAACCACTACAAAAAAATTTTGCTTTCCCTATGCGTATAAAAATGAAATTTGTATGTCAAAATTGTTTTTCCCACAAAATTAGATTTTGTAGGCATAAGAAATTTGCTCAAAAAACATGTATACTTAATCTATAAAATTATGCTTATAAAATGAGATTTGCAGGCGGAATTCATTTTTTCTCACAAAAATAAATTTTAATTGGGTTATAATTTCGCCAACAAAAATTTAGGAATACAATTTTAATTCGTAGTGAGTATAATTTTCCTACAAATAATGCACATACAAAATGAGATTTGTATGTAAAGATTACGTTTCCTCTCAAAATGAGATTTTGTAGGTGTAAGAAATTGGCTCCAAGAATATGTATACTTATCCTACAAAACTCTGTCTATAAGATGAGATTTGTAGACCAAAATTACTTCTCACAAAAATAAATTCTCGTTGGGATATAACTTCACATATATAACCTTGGAAGACAATTTTTAATTCGTAGCGTGAGTTACTTTTCCCTTCAAAATTGGTATTTTGTAGAGATATTTTTCATTATTTATTCATTTGTTATTGTTATTTTTGCAATGGAAGAATTTGGACGTCGTCTCGATCAATATGCCAAATAGAAAATTTATAACTTGTTTATATGCAATTGAGTGTATAATTATTAATTTATGTGCTAAGCTTGCTTAATTCTATTTAATTAAGTTCTAAGTTGCCTAAATTGCATTCAATTGAAATTGGGGAAATTTTTTTAGGGCATTTTGTAATTTATAGAAAGTTATGCACCTAATTACAAAATTTAAGAGAGTTGGTAGCTAAATTGCAAATTTCAAAAGATTAAGCCTTTTGTAGCAAAAAAAAAATGTCATTTATAAACATTTTCACCCAACTGATGCAGAAATTATCACTTGACAACTGATCAGATAATAACGTGTGTCAGAATGTGTAAAATCGTATCATGTGCACATGACAGGATTGAATGCCATGTGTTTTTTCTTCGATTTGAGTGCAATCACCAATCCATCTCTTTTACTGAGAAGCCCACACCATCGCACCAATCCAGCTCTTTTACTAAGAAGCCCACACCACCGCACACTATGGCTGAAGACCTACAACTAGAAGGTTAAATAAACCCACCAATTGTTGAACACGATGCTGTTGAGAAGGATTATTCCAATGGAGACCCATTGGGTCTATAGGGATCCGATCATCCAAGAATGCTATTGATAACCTTCCCTTTAACAAGTAAGAACTACCTCAGCTATAATCGATCCATTTAAATCGCACTAGGAGCTAAGTTGAATTGGGTTTCATCAATGGAGGACGAGAGAAGCCAGTTGAAGAGTCGGCTAGGTATGAACAAATAGGGGTGGGCGTGGGTCGGGTGAGTTTCGTAAAAAATAAACCCAACCGAACACAATACCATGTTTAAACCCAACCCAACCAAGTTAATTTTGCTCACCTCAATGAGTATGTCGGTATGTGTTCACCCCTTTAGTTTTTACTTTGCTTGAAGATATAAAATATAGAGTTTAGACTATTGATACAGGCCAGTAACCACATATGCACAGACTTGACACAAATGACCAAACTTAAACCAATAACAAATTCCACGCATGTGTAACTTCTAGATGGATCACTTAAACATGTAAAGCATATTAATGAGAACATCATTTTAAACCAAAAAATTTGTTTAGAAGATGTGTTACATGTCCCTAGTTTCAAATTCAATCTTTTGTATGTCCCAAAGCTAGCTAAAACTGCACAAATTAGATTCATATTATATCCTACTCATTGCTTGTTGCAGGACCTGAAGCACGAAAAGACAATAGCAGTTGGAAAATTGATTGGGGCAAGTTATATGTCTTAGATGAAAGTAGTTTCTTAGATGAGAAATTGAATGGTTGTAGTTAGTCATTGACAAAATTATTGCAATGTAATGATGAAACCTCTTATGAAAATAAACTTCTATTGAGACTCTTAATGATTGGCATATTAGACTAGGACATGCATCATATCAATCCTTCCTACAAAAAATATGTAGCATCTCAGCCACTAAAGATCTTGAGCCATGTGACATTTTTCATGAGGCAAAACAAAGCAGGTTGCCATTTCAATTTCTCAAATACACTCAAAAACTATCTTTGATTCTTTTCCCATTGATAGATGGAGACCCTATAGACAGCACATATTGATAGGAACTCCTTTTATGTTGATCATTGTTGATTATTACAGTCGATCCACCTGGACATTCATGCTTGCAAACAAAACACAAGTTGTCAAAACATTTGAGAACCTTCTTTTATATGATTAAAAATCAGTTTGAAAAGAATGTAATATGTGTTAGAATAGACAATGGGACCAAGTTCACCTATCATGAATGTCAAAACCTACTTCATACTTTTGGAATTTTGTATCAAAAGTCATGTATTTACACCCCGCAACAAAAATGGAGTTGGGGAACGTAAACACAGACATCTCCTCCAAACGGAAATGTCTCTTATGTTTCAAGCCTCTTTACCTAAACATTTTTGTCCTACTCCATTCTTATGGCTACACACATATAAATAGGGTCCCTAGTTCAATTCTCAAATGGATATCACCTTATGAAATGTTATATAGAACAAAACCAGACCTTACCTTTCTTTGAACTTTTGGTTGTCTTTGTTATAGAACCAATACAGAACCTCTCAAGAACAAGTTTGATTTAAGAGCTCAAAAGTGCATTTTCAGTGGTCTTAGTTTGGGACAAAAGGTATATAAAGTTTATGACATATCATCCATCCTAATTCATATATCCAAAGATGCAATTTTTTGTGAAGATATTTTTCCTTTCAAAGGTCAAACCACTCATATGACGAACACTAACCACTTAGTCACTCAACCAACATTACTTCCTTCACCACTCTCAGGTCTTGGCAAAAAAAATTCACCTATCACTAATGATTCTGCATCATCCTCCCCTGCTACATATATAACACAAGCTTCCACAGATACATTAAATGACAGTATACCTCTAATCTTTGTTTCCTTTCTAGAATCCCCAATTTTAGTGTAACAGGATGTTGTTGTACCTAGACATTGTGCATGGATCAGGAATATGCCACAATGGCTAGATGATTTTATTACAAATGTAACCGCCAATCAAGTTGTCTCAACTGTTGTTGCTGCTTAAACATCTCTGATCCAGGCTCTTTTATCCCCACACCACACACCTCCTAAATACCATTATAAAATTTCTCCTCGCTTAAAAAATGCGTATGTGGCTTTTTTTGCTAACGTTTCAAGTATACCTGAACCTTATTCCTATCATCAAGCAAATAAAGATAAAAATTGGGTGGATGCTACGAATAGAGAATTGAAATCACTAGATGATAATCATACATGGTAGTTGACATATTTTCCTATTCGAAAGAAAGCAATAGGGTCAAAATGGGCATACAAAGGTAAACACAATCTAGATGGCACGTTTAGTGGCAAAGCGGTATAATCAATTGTAGGGAGTGTATTACTTTGATTGTTACTCACCTTTAGCTAAGGTGGTAACTGTGAGAATGTTGCTTGCAATTGCTTCAACAAAATCTTGGGCTCTCCACCAATTAGACATAAATAATGTTTTCTTGCATGGTTATCTTAATGAGGAGGTTTACATAAAACCACCAAAAGACTACACCAATGCAATTCCAGGACAAAATTCTACGTTAAAAAGAAGTTTATACGGATTAAAACAAGCCTCCAAACAATGGAATGAAGAACTTAGTCTCAAGCTTACAAATTTTGGGTTTGTTCAATCAGAAAATGGTCACTACCTCTTCTTTAAACATTTATCCAGTAGTAGCCTTTTCCTATTAATTTACGTAGATGACGTGTTAATTACTGGTACCAATGAATCTGATATCTTGGGTGTTAAGCAATACCTCCACTCCAAGTTCACCATTAAAGACCTTGGTCACTCAAGTTACTCCATAGGTCTTGAAATAATTAGAGGGGAACATGGAACCTATGTAAACCAACGCAAGTATATTTTGGTTATTCTTAAAGACACAAGTCTTGCAGGTGCTAAGACAGTCTTAGTCCCTATACCAAAGGGGACTAAGCTAACAATGAATGCAGGGCCTCTACTTCCAGTACCTGAAAAATATAGGAGGTTGGTTGGTAGATTATTATCACCACAATTATCATTCACGTTCTTTTGCTTATATCGTGATGCCCCACACTTTGGACATAGACGCAAGTCCTTGTAATCATTTCGATACAGTATACAATCATTTGGACATGCATGTATCCTCTCAATCTCCATACCCATCGGGCACAACAATTTCTTTGCCTCGTAGATTGAACTAGGAAGTTCGTTATCTTCCGGAAGCATCTCTTGTAACAGTCCCAATAATTCCGTGAAACTCTTATCACTCCACCTATTGCTTGCTTTCAAGTTATACAATTTTAGTACAGCAGACAATTTAGTGAATTTATTACAACCAGAAAACAAAGGCATCTCAAAATCGTTGAACAAGTTATCTAATACATGAGGTTTTTCAATGTATTCCTCTTGTATATCACGCATCATTTCGTCTATCATATCATTCTCGTCATTTTCCAAATCATTCTCACAAATATTGCTTGAATTATTCTCCTGCTGATCACCAACATCATCACCAGTGCTCGTCCTGGAAAGCATACTCTCACCATGCCATATCCATCGTGTATAACCTTCCTTAAACCCACGATGAATCAAATGACTCTTCACTTGATCATAACTACGAAACTTTCTCAAATTCTTACAATCGTAACAAGGACACAAAATCATTGTTTCACCTTTCTTTCTCTTGTTTTCATCAGCACATTTCATAAACTCTTCAACACCTTTTACATATTCATGTTTATTACGTCTGCCATACATCCAACCCCGATCCATATCAATGACCTATATGTGAAGATATAATTAAAAAAATTTACTAGTTTTGAGTTAATATTTTTCATGATACATCCTTAAACAACTATATATTAATATTTGAAATCAAATACGATACTTTTTTAGATTGAAAACTTCGTAATTTTATTACAATGATTATGTTCTATGTAATTATTTATTTAGTATGGTCAATTCTGTAATAGTGAAAATCACTTTAAACTATAATTTTCATTTTTTATTTACAAAACTCTACAAAAATTTCGATAGAACCTCCCCTATAAATTGGACTTAGCCAACCTGTAGGAAGAATCAAAATGTCACAATAAACCAAAATGTTCAACCTCGACATATTCAAATATCAAATATAACTTCAATCAAACTTCAACATCATCAACTACTCCAAGTTTAATCTGAAATCCATTCTCAATTCCTAAAAAGTCAAGCTAAGATTTCATAACTTAATATCTCATATATACACACATACATATACATACATATATACAAAAATGAGAATCGGGTCTTATAATGTAGGAGGTGGCGGCGGTAGAGGAGTGTCGGGCGGTAGAGGTGGCGGCGAGGGGTGGAGGTCCGGCTTCATGGCGGTGGTAGAGAGTGGAAGAAAAATCCAAAAGGAAAGAGAGAGAGAGAGAGAGGCGCGAGAGTGAAGATATGAAATTATCTCGGGAAATAAATAAGGAATACGCGTCGGTTTGTCCTAAGATCCGACACGCAAAGTTGGTCGATTCAAGAAAAACCGACGCGAGAAACCAAGGTTTCTCGCATCGGTTCAAAATGAACCGACACGCAAACTTGAACCAACGCGCAAAGTCGTCCAGTCAGACTTGGCACGTCGGTTCAAGGAGAACCGATGCGAGAAACTTTCATCTTGAACAGACGCGAGAAACCTTGGTTTCTCGCGTCAGTTTTTCTTGAACCGACGCGCAAAGTTGGCCGGTCCGACTTTGCGTGTCGGTTCTTAGGACAAATTGATGCGTATTCCAAAAATAAAATTACGAAAATGCCACCGTCCTTTTTTACATGTCGATTTTTTGAAAAACCGACGTGTATTCCCCTTTTTTTATATTTTTTTGTACTATTTTGAGCATCAGATAAATCATAAATCATAATTGTTTTATATTTATTTGATATTCAAAATCGTCAATTTCAATTCTCTTTGATCAAAAAAATCTAGGGCTTCTCCCCAACAACATATAAATTTTGGCTCCGCCACTGAATGTCTATACGCAAAGGACTTTTCCACATGATCTTATCTAGCTAGCCCTTGTTTGGTGTATTTTAAAATTTTAATAATACATAATTTTATCAATTTTTATTAAAATCTACTAAAAATCAGAGTTTTATAGATAACTTAATTTATGGCCAAATATCTTAAACTCTTAAATCATGTGGATAAAATCCATATATATATATTAACACTTTATAATCATCTATAAAGGCATCTCCAACCCTACCTAAAATCTTCTCCAATTGTACCACTATTCTCACCTCAAATTTGGGGTTGGCCTTAATTAATTATAAAATTGTCATTTTCTTATTTAATTTAAATGTTAAACATTATTAATTAGTCTAATAATTTGTTGTTATAGTAATTATCTTAATTGTAAATATTATAATAATAATTATTTAATAATTATTGTTGTAATTCTATAATTGTTAATTTAATTTTTCTTAGAAAAATTATTTTTGTTCTAAATAATAGTAATTTTTTTGTTAATATTGTTACAAAATCGGCACGAATTAGTTTGGATAATTAAAAATACTGAAATTTTATTTCCAAAACTAACGACGACATATGTCAAATGAAGCTACATATGCAACAACATCGTTTAATTTAGGGAATTTGTAGCCACTAGGCGTATTTTGTTATTCAACTTAGAATCTTTTTTCCCGAGAAAAATTACTATTTTTAATTTGGTCCATTCTACGCATTAGTTATTAATTAACAAATTTATAATCAATGTATAATTATTAAAAAATTAGAAGAAAATTTGGTACTATTCACTTAACTCCAAATTTGGAATTAAATGGTTGGAAATAGAATTTGAGTCTACCCCAAATTTGGGATCTAGGATAAAGATTACCCCAAATTTGAGGTAAACCATTGGAGATGGCCTAATACGTGTAATTGACTTTGCATTTTTCATAGATATATATTCTGTTAACGAATTATCAAAAAGAGTATATGCACGTATTTCCGTATTTGTTCATGTCAATTACGTAAGTTCGCAAGTACTCACTTCAGTATTCCACTGTGAGTATATAATATACATAATATTGTTGCTTGTGGTCTTCAGAGAGATGTAGTTAGTTTTTAGAAAAAAATAGTTGTGCTGTCGTAAATCGTAATGAAGGTGAGAGAGATAGAGAAAGAATTTGATATGATTGCCGTTATCGTGGGCGACGTTGGTGGGGGTAGGGATAGAGTGGTGGGGGAGAGTCTTTTCCAAGAAAAAGAAAAAAATACAAATTACTGTGGATGAAGTAACAGCTGATAATGAGTGGAAGGCAGAAGTCGAATTATTGAATAGTTGGGTTCTATTCCATTCGGTTCGATTCATTCGATTTGATTCAATTTGGGTGCGTTTGACGGCTCTTTAATGAGAAAATAGAAGATTTTTATATATTTTCGAGATAAAGTATGAAGTTAGAGAGAAAAAATATGTGTGATTAAAAAGTAATTTAAGAAATTGTGTAGTTTAAATTATAGTTTAAACTCCTCATTAATGAGGTAGCCGAACTAATGCTTAAATTAATTTATTTTTATTCCTTCAATCAATACTCAAATTAGCATCTCTGTATCTTTCAAAAAAAAAAAAATTAACACCTCTATCTGGTAAAAGTTCTTCATTTATAAATAAATAGTAACTCATTGTTTTCGATTTTTGAAAAATGAGTTAAAAATGTACGTGATTAAAAAAAATTTGAAAAACATGTATTTATAAAATTGTTTTTGAACAATTACCAAACAAATGATCAATAATGTGAATGAAGTACCATCATATGTTTTTAAGTCTATCTTTGATAAATTGTTTATAAACAAATTTATAAATAACAAAATTTCTCAAATCACTTTTAATCATACAAATTTCTCCAAATTACTTTTTGACCACTTATTTTACTTCAAAAATATCAATTTTTTTGTTATAAAAAAATAAAAATACTTTACCATATAATTGTTTGAACATCTTTCATAGTCTATTATTTATGATTTATGTTGATGCTAATGATTAACATTTTTAACTAAATACGACAATTATCATCAATTGCTAAACTGGCTCGAATGAGTTCGTGAGAAACATGTTTCAATTTCACTACCATTATTTCTGTACTTGAGTGGTCGAAAATATTCTCTTTGAAAGTATAAAAGGAAAGAATCATATTAATCTACAATTACATCTTTGCAATTTAACAAATTTATTTGTTTGAGATTATAAATGACATTATAATGAATTGTAAATTAATTGAAGCCTTATGATGAAGTTCAGAAGAAAAAGGTAAAATGATTGGTGCTTTACACAAGTCAATGTTTAGAAAAAGAAGTAAATATTTTGTATTAAGTTGAGATTTTAATTATCCATATTGGAATCGAGAATTATAATGTAAATCGTCTTATTCTCGATTTTAATATCCAGAATCGAATATAAACTTGAGTAGAAAATCGATCGATTTTGTTTGGATTCAAATGGTTCTAGTAATTTTTGCACACTCCTACTAGCACATAACAACTGAGAATTTTGGCATGTTTGGAAAGTGATTCAATTACAATTTTACTTTCCAAACCTAAAACAAATTGATAAATTTTTTTGTTAAACCTTTTTAATTTGTTTATAAATAAAGAATGTAATGTTTTCGAGATAAAACATGTTTTTAAAAAATGATTTTGAGAAATGTATAATTAAAAAGCAATTTGAAAAAATACTTTCTTGAAAAAATTCTTCAATAGACAATAATGCTTGAAAAATGCTATCATGTTGTGATACACATGAGAGAGAGGGATGACTGTTTCTTTTTAACTGTGCTTAGTAAGACTCCCTAAGTCCAGTCCAGACAATTCAAAGTTCAAACATAAGGAAAATTAAATCCAATATTATTCTTGGAAGCACAGCATTATATTCCATCGATCCTGCAGCGTTTATCAGTTGACCGCTCGAGTCTTGAGACAACGCCCCACACGTTGTAAACCCATCATGCAATAAAATCTCTCCACTAAAAAGAACATCAGCAATTTCTTCAATCCACTACCAGTAATTATTTCATAAATTTCCAAGAATGGAAGGGGAGAGAGGGTTTCCACCCAGTTATGATCAGCTTCAAGTTTCCTATCCTTCTGCTCCACCTTCACATCATGAAATGGGGTTTATACAGTTTGAAGATCAGAATCAGATGATGAGCTTTTTGGTACCGTTGCAATCTTCTCCGATATCTCAGCCTCTAGACGGCGGAGGCCACCCCGTTAAGCCAACCACCATCACCGCCAGCGACAGAGGTTTTATAGGGTTAGATAATAATGAACTTCTGAACAGTACTAGAACCTCATGGAATAGCGACCAGGTAGTTGGGTTGGTTCAATAATAATATCAGTTTTGAATTCTTTGTTCTTATTATACTTTCTTAATTTATAAATTATCCCATCTTTCGATAACTTTTGTATATCATATTGGTTTTCTACAATATATAGGTAGGAACGCTAAATCTCAAGGCGGTTAATGATGAGAATTGCGGTGGTAACGCCGACGAGGGTGGCAATTCATGGTAATCTGTCTTAATTCCTCTCTCTAGATCTCTTCTTCTTGTTTCTAACTATAGTGTGTCAAGTATACATATCCATCTCGATCTCTTCAGACACAAATGCACAGAATACAGAAATTTTTTGTTGGTTCCACTCAGAACTTGAGGGGTTCCAGCTTATAGTAAAGGTTTAATTTGTGGATAGCTTTTGATTTGGTATGATTTTTGTTCCAAGGAAGTGTACAAACGGGCTTGTTTTTGTATGTTAACCCTAAAAAGCTAATCTTTCAGCCAGAATCTAAAGAGATCTTTCCTCAAAGAAATCTCTCTCTCTCTCTCTCTCTCTCTCTCTCTCTCTCTCCATATATAGGCATTCACACGCACATCCAGTGCACGATCATGTTCGCGACTTGTACTGTAATGAACAACTGAAGTGAGAAGGACGAGTGCTAGATCCACTATATCTTTGTGCACTCATTCCATAATCAAATCCTGAAGTGATTGTACTTGAAAATTTGATTATTTTCCCCCAAATATTGATTAATACTAAGTTATAATTAGCAAGAAAGTATGCTAATCACTGAAGTTCTAATGGATAAATAGGCTGCAAATTTATAAATGAATAGTTAACAAAGGTAAGGTAATTTGAAATTTTCAGGTGGAAGAGCCCATCTTCAGATAATAATGGCAAGGTCAAAGTGAGGAGAAAGCTAAGAGAGCCCAGATTTTGTTTTCAGACAAGGAGTGATGTAGATGTGCTTGATGATGGTTACAAATGGAGAAAATATGGCCAGAAGGTAGTCAAGAACAGCCTTCATCCAAGGTATTTTGTGTGAATAAGTAGAATAAAACTCCAATTTTCATGAATTATATGTTTGCAATGTAAGAAAATTCAAATAATGCTGCTAATTATTGCAATTGATGATGAAATTAATGTAAAAATTGCCCTAACTAGTGCTATCAGAATTGGTGAAGAAGGTTCGAATTAAGTATACTGTTCCAGTCATGTTGGCTTCTCCATCTCTCTCTATCTCCTTCTCTCTCTCTTGAAATTTGAATCTTCAGTAAAGAGGATAAAGAAATTATATTGTATCATTTTTATTATCGTCATTCTGAACCTAAAACAGGCTATATGAGGTATAATATCACATCAGAAACATAAATTAATGTGCCAACCAGAGATTTCAATCATGTCTAAAGACGCATAATCAAGTAATCGTCATCTTCTTATCTTAAGTAATGAATGGTCAGGGTCTCCCCAATCCCCCAAGAACACACAAAAAGAAAATTGAAATTAATCTACATCTAGGAAACTTGAAATCCAATATCCAGTGTAAGATATTTGAAAAATTCAGAAGTATCAATGTAGAACTGGTACGTTAATTATGGATAAATTACTTTTTTGATAATTTTAGGGAAAATTAATATATGGCATCAAGAAAACCTTGTGTTTTTTCATGAAGTGAAAATAAATAAATTAGGTCAATCATAATAGAGCCAAATACTTGTCTCAATTATCCCATAAAATATATTTTTAATTTAACAAGACACGGTCTTTCACGTTTTGACACCCTTCAAATTCATGCAATGGATCTAAAGGTCTTCCCTCGTTCAAATTAGTTCATAGGACGTGTTTTTCATTTTATTTTATCTTCTTTAAGGATTACGAGCAGAAAAAGTTCAAATCTTGTTCATTGTGTTGTCCGAATCTACAGTGGATCAAATATTGTGCGTATAATTAGCTAATATCTGCATGTCATGTTTTTCAATAAACCTTTATAGTACAATGTATGAAATTGCAAAACTAAGGCTATCAAAGTGACAACTACTACTTCCCATGAACATATATATGAAGAGTTCCTAAGTAGTACTAGTTAAGAAGCCAATCTCCATTCTCCACTAGTGATTCTATTGAGTAGTCATGTCTCCTTTGTTTCTTGTTTAAACTTACTAGTTCATTAATGGTGATAATTTAAATTGGAGGATAAACTTAAGATTTCTCCGTGATGTGTTCTTGCAGGAGTTACTACAGATGTACTCATAGTAATTGTCGAGTCAAGAAAAGGGTTGAAAGGTTGTCAGAAGATCGTCGGATGGTAATAACAACCTATGAAGGTAGACATAACCATTCTCCTTGCGATGATTCAAATTCCTCCGATCATGAGTGTTTCACCTCATTCTAGAGCATAGATGTAAAAGAATTTGTACCATGTTCTGTTGAATTATATATGGGTGAGTTTGCTTGAATTAATTATGATGTATTTAGTATTTATTCATTTTCTTGATATCATTTGCATGAGTAAATTAAAATGTAATATGTTGGGTTTGTAGTTTTATCTACTGAAATCTCCTTTTGTGCACTTTTCATTACTTCGACCATGAGGCTAAGTTGGAAGTAATTTCCTTTCATGGCATGAGATTTTGGAGCTGAAATTTAATATCTGTTGCTTCAGTAATTGGGATCTCTATAAGCATTTAGGGTTTATGTGGTATTTCCACTTGATCTCTCTCTAAACATCAATGCACCATGAAGTGATTGGATGCGATGAATTGTCTGCGAAATATATTGTGGAAATTAAGGCGAAACCTTAAATATGAAATTACATACGAACTTCGTTTTGAAGAAATCTGCTTCTTATCTAGGATCTGCGCAATGTCGTGCTGCTATAATTTAGAACATGTTCCTAAGCATGCAGTCCTTTTAAACTGATGATTCGAAGATCATGTCCAATACTATAAACTTGTTTAGGCAATCTTAAGTCAGCGAGTTAGTTTCATTGTCTTCTCGAAGGGATATTTGATGAATAACAATCTGCCTTAAACGTGCTTCGTTCTATAATATTGTATCGGGCTCTCAACGCGAAAATGATCTCTTGCCCACCACCGTGGGCAACATAATAGTTGACCACATCCAATGTACGTAAAATAGTCAAGTGTCTCTAAATTTTAAAATTTGACATTTGGCTATTTTTCAATGAATGTGGGCAATTGTTATGTTGCTCACGGTAGGTAACAGATCGAAATTGTTCTCAGTGTCCCAGGCTTGCTCCGTTGCCCATGGTGGGTAACATTATGCTGCCCACCATTCAATGAAAAAATGCCAAGTGTCTCATTTAAAAATTAATCGGACACTTGGCACATTCTCATTGGATGGTGGGCAACATAATTTTGCCCACCGTGGGCAACGGAGCAATTTCGCTCAGTGTCCATGTTATCAGTAAAGTATATCCGTGCTTCTTGTTTGCCATTTTTTGTGCTCCTATGGCTATAGGAGGTAACATATTCGCGAATCAATCATGCTCAGGTATTCAACTTCTTCTCTTGTGATTTATAATTACACGTTTCTTGCTTCTCCGTGTTTACTAAGTGTTCGGCTGCATTCCAGCCCCCCCCCCCCTTTTTTTTGTTTATTTTGATAGTTTCTAGGTAGATGTGTGGTTGAAAATTGGAGAGAGAAAATATGTGTGGTTAAAAAATAGTTTGAGAAATTGTATTGTTTGCGTAAAAGAACAATGTGTAATTTGCATCTCATAATTAATGCATATAATATGCAAAAGTGGACCTTCTATATGAGGGTGAACATGTTATGGAGACAATAGTTGCTTTCTTTGTAGATTTCAATCTTCGGATTTCCCTTACAATTGAGAATGGAAAATTCATTTCCAAGTATCGTTTTGAGGTATATTTTAATATTTTTAACATTGCATTCCTATGATCGTCATCTTGAGCATGCAAGCAACAATTGATCAAAGATCCCAACAAAAAAGGATTATGATACTTGTACAACTTTTTTATACAATTTTACTTACAATGTATGATGTGGTAAATTGTGATATATTAATTTTGAAGAAGATGAAACTTGTAACGTGTGAATTAAGAGGATTGTACCACTTCAATATTGTAAGTAAAAGTTGTACACAAAAATTTTACTTGTACCATGGTTCAAAAAAAAAAAAAAAGGCAATGTCAGGTTATTTACAGCAATGCTGAGTCCTTCAAATCCGTGGTTAAAAATCAATCGGTGTATTTCTCATGGTTTACTGTGTGGCTATGCCCATAAACGAGTTTTTTTAAGAGAATCTTCAACAATATGGAGGGAGCTTTTTTACAAATCTATCAACACTTTATTATATCATAAGAACACAAGGAAATAGCAAAGAAATGAGGAATACATCCATACAAAAAATGAACAGTTAAAAACATTTCAACCAGACTGAAAAGGTATAGCTATTTACCAACCGAGTTATATAGGGACCGAATTTTTGACATAAAGTTTTACGCCTTAACACTTATCGTCGATTTGATATTCTATCCATCACATCAACGTCGAAATCAACGATTCACACCAATTCAATCATATGTTCGGTCACCATTTTCTGGCTCAACGGCATTATTCATCTATTTACTCAATAAAGATGAAGTTATTCGTGGGAAGTGGGTGCTCACAGTATCAAATTGTCTTTTCAAAAATGCTACTTGTATACACTGAGGATGACATGAGTTGGCGAGTCTGTGAACTTTGACATAAAAGTTGATGTGATGTATGAATTAACATGATTGTTCCAATCATGCAATTTGTCAACCTCTGTGTACATGTAGCGGAAATTTTTTTTCCCTCGTCATTATGCATGAAAATGGTTTGCAAATCCAGTAGGAAATACAGGTGAAGGAACCTTGGATATCCCCAACACGCTAGCGGTTCTGATGTGATCCGGACCAGGCATCGAAGGGCGAAGTCGAGCCATCGGCAATATGATAGTGATCTACGTGCAAAACGGAGCAAGTTCCGTGTTGGTGTCGAGCCGAGAAGGCGAAAGGATCGAGCCGAGGCAGAAAATCAAATAATAAGGCAGAACGTGACTCACGGCCGTAACCTTCATTTTTACGGCCGTAACATTCCTCAGGAAAAAACAGACAGAACGCTTATTATGGCCGTAAGATATTCCTCACGGCCGTAAAACTGAAATTGAAATCTTTTACGGCCGTAACATGTTGATCACGGCCGTAACGCCTAATTAAAATTTGAGACAGAATATTCATTACGGCCGTAAGCTATATATTCACGGCCGTAATTCAAGATTTTCCAGATTTTCCGGATTTTTCAATGTATTTAGTTTCCTTTTATTATTTTAGGTTATTTTCCTATTTTAGAATTTTAGCATAATTAGAATTCTATTTTGAGTAATTAGATGCTAGGTTTTCTTGCTTATTTATATTTCTTTTCATCATTGTAAACATTAGACAAGTTTGATTTGAGATTAATAAAATTTGTGAGAGGATTCTCCAAAATTGAGAGGTTGAGTTATTCCCTTTTTCTTGAACTTATCAAAGATTCAATCTTTGTGGCGTTCTTTCAGCAAACTTATCAAATATTCGCAAGAATATTTGTGGTGTTTCCGAATTCGAAACTTATCAAGGAAATTGACAAGTCCTTGTGGCGTTCACCAATCTTGGTTCTTCAATCCGCATCGCCATAAATCGCGTCGTGATTGTCGGGTCAAGGCTTTACCGTCATTCTATCCTTATTTTTCGTTGTTGTCTTGTGTCGATCTGATCTAGATCTATCCTAGGGTTTTAAATATCGTTATTCCGCGTATTCGACAAGATTCCCCGACTGGGATCGCGTCATCTGGTATCAGAACTTGGATCTATTTCAGATTCTTGCGTTTCTTGATTTTTTTTCGCGTTCTTCGTGTCAGTCATATATTTTTCCAGTTTGATCCATAAGAGTCAGTCCCAAAAATTCAAAAGTGTTTTTCTTGTTCGTTTTTCATCCAAATCCAGTTCCGTTTTTTCTGCCATACTCGTAGTCCAATTCTTTGGCAGATTATTAAAAAAAAAAAAATTCCTAAAATTCCAAATATATCCCAAATATTCCAAATTTCCTTGTTTGTGTAAAAAAAAATGTCTGATAGAGAGGTTTCTACATCTTCATCTTCTATTGGAGACAGAAAACAGCACAGGGGTGTGAACAGAATGAATGAACAGGGTAACAATGATATGGCAGCAATGAGGGCGCAGTTTGAGAGGCTTATGGCACAAATGGAAAAACGGGGTGCCGAGCGGGATCAATCTCATGATGGTTCTCGGGTTAGGAGAAATAATAGGCGTGAGGTTGGTATGGATGATGAAGGCATGGGTAGTGAAAGTGGAAGTATATCGTTGAGAAGCATGCGAAGGAGGTATAGAGGAGATAGGCACGAAAGAAGGCATGATAGGGAGCGTCGGGATGCTAGGAGGCATCGTGGGGGTAGAGGTGATGTTGATGACGACCTTGGGAAAATTAAGGTGAAAATACCATCGTTCCAGGGTAGGAGTGATCCGGAGGCATACTTGGATTGGGAGACAAAGGTCGAACGGCTTTTTGATTGTAATAATTATTCGGAAAAGAAGAAGGTGAAATTAGCCGTGATTGAATTCATCGACTACACAAATATTTGGTGGGATCAACTAGTTACGGGTAGGAGGAGGAACCTTGAGGAGCTGGTGGAGACTTGGGGTGAATTAAAAACTATAATGAGGAAGAGGTTTGTGCCGACTCATTATTATAGGGATATTTACCATAGGCTGCAGGGTATGACTCAAGGATCGAGGAGTGTAGAGGATTATCACAAGGATATGGAGGTAGCGATGATTAGAGCTAATGTGGTGGAGGATCGGGAAGCTACGATGGCTAGGTTTTTAAGTGGGCTAAATAGAGATATAGCCAATGTCATTGAGCTGTAACATTACGTGGAGTTAGAGGACATGGTGCACATGGCCATGAAGGTGGAAAGACAATTAAGGCGAAAGGGGACATCTAAACAATCACCGGGAACTTATCCTACATCACAACCGATGAAGGATCACAATGATGAGCACGTCCCGAAGGGAAAGGAGGAACTTATTACTAAAGGTAAAAATATTTCTGATTCTCAACCTACTAGGGATAGAAATATTAAGTGCTTTAAGTGTTTGGGGATGGGCCATATAGCATCACAATGTCCAAATAAAAGGGTAATGCTCGTGCGTGATAATGGTGAAATTAGTTCTGAGGATGAATTTAAGGGAATGCCTAAGTTAGTGGATGTTGGGGCTAGTAGTAGTGATGAGGAAGGATTGACCTATCCTGAAAAAGAAACACTTGTTAATCGACGTGTCCTTAGTGCTAAGGCTAGGGTGGATGAAATTGGCGAGCAAAGGGATAATCTTTTTCATACTAGGTGCTTGGTGGGCAAAAAGGCTTGTAGTATGGTGATTGATGGGGGATGTTGTACTAATGTGGTTAGTACAATGTTGATTAATAAATTGGGCTTAAGCTTGATGAAACATCCAAACCCTTATAAATTGCAATGGCTGACCGAGTCGGGGGAAATTAAGGTAAATAAGCAAGCTATGGTCAATTTTGCCATCGGGGGTTATAAGGATGAGGCGGTCTGTGACGTGGTACCTATGCATGTTGGTCATATATTGTTGGGGCGACCCTGGCAACATGATAGGAGGGTAGTGCATGATGAGTTTAAGAATCAATATTCATTTGCGAAGGGTGGGAAGAAATTTACACTTGTTCCATTATCTCCAAAAGAAGCTCAAAAGGATCAATTGAAAATCAAAAGTGAGTTTGAAAAAAGAAATAAGAGTGTTGAGGCCACGACCTCAGAAAAAGGAGAGGGTATGAAAGTTGAAAACAAGAGAGTTGAGGCCACGACCTCAGAAAAAGGAGAGAATGAGTGCAAAAAAAAAAAAGAGAGTATACCCCCAAATTGAGTTTATTTGCACATAGGTTGGTGTACGGGGATCCACGCCTTGCACTTAACCGAGCTAACAATCCCCTCCCCGGTTCTTTAAAATCTGTTTTGTAGGGACATAAATCAAGCCATGGATTTAAGGCGGGGCAGAAATTTATTGGCCAGAATAAGCAGCCCAAGAGTCTAAAGGACTGCACGAAGCTTAAAAATGATCATCGAGCCCAGGAAAGCAGGAGGAGCTTGAAAGGCCGACCAAAAATGGATTCTAGGTCGAATCCTTTTCAAAAGAGGTAGTATGATGTGATCCGGACCAGGCATCGAAGGGCGAAGTCGAGCCATCGGCGATATGATAGTGATCTACGTGCAAAACGGAGCAAGTTCCGTATTGGTGTCAAGCCGAGAAGGCGAAAGGATCGAGCCGAGGCAGGAAATCAAATAATAAGGCAGAACGTGACTCACGGCCGTAACCTTCATTTTTACGGCCGTAACATTCCTCAAGCAAAAACAGGCAGAACGCTTATTACGGCCGTAAGATATTCCTCACGGCCGTAAAACTGAAATTGAAATCTTTTACGGCCGTAACATGTTGATCACGGCCGTAACGCCTAATTAAAATTTGAGACAGAATATTCATTACGGCCGTAAGCTATATATTCACGGCCGTAATTCAAGATTTTCCAGATTTTCCGGATTTTTCAATGTATTTAGTTTCCTTTTATTATTTTAGGTTATTTTCCTATTTTAGAATTTTAGCATAATTAGAATTCTATTTTGAGTAATTAGATGCTAGGTTTTCTTGCTTATTTATATTTCTTTTCATCATTGTAAACATTAGACAAGTTTGATTTGAGATTAATAAAATTTGTGAGAGGATTCTCCAAAATTGAGAGGTTGAGTTATTCTCTTTTTCTTGAACTTATCAAAGATTCAATCTTTGTGGCGTTCTTCCAGCAAACTTATCAAATATTCGCAAGAATATTTGTAGCGTTTCCGAATTCGAAACTTATCAAGAAAATTGACAAGTCCTTGTAGCGTTCACCAATCTTGGTTCTTCAATCCGCATCGCCATAAATCGCGTCGTGATTGTCGAGTCAAGGCTTTACCGTCGTTCTATCCTTATTTTTCGTTGTTGTCTTGTGTCGATCTGATCTAGATCTATCCTAGGATTTTAAATATCGTTATTCCGCGTATTCGACAAGATTCTCCGACTGGGATCGCGTCAGGTTCGGAATTTTATATTCTTGTTCAGACCTAAGAGAAGGGCTAATGGAATGTTCCTGGCTTCATCATCCTCTAAAATGTTCTTAGAAAATGCATCAGGACCCCACAAATGAATGCACGGAAACACGGAATCTACCCTTTTCTTCAGCTGTGCTGGAGTACTCTGTAAGCCGTCGACAGAGAAGAAGTCCTGATTTGTTAGCCTTCACTTGGAGAGATTCATTTCTCATCCTCAGAACCATATGTTGCAGCTTCAGCAATCAACGAGTGAAGGCTGAGCTGAATTTTCAGTTCCAGCAGACGCTGACTTTTTGATCTTCTACAGCAACAGCACTCTGTGTTTGTCCCATTGGCAAACTGAGAAGATAATTTTTCCATTTACAAGATTAAAAACAAACGTGAAAATTAAATGCTAAAAAAGCATAGCTACTCACCAGAAAAAGGAAGTGAGCTTAGACTTTCTTAACTATTCTCAAAAGCTAGAAGCTTCAGAACAAATATATACATTCGAGAGATTATTTAAAGCATCATCTGACAATAGCTCATTTCTGAAAATTAGCATTTGCAACCTCAAAACGTTGCCAGCATTTTGGATGTCAATGACATCAAATATTTTTAGTTTTAATCAATTTTAAAGAACTACGTAGGCGAAAATTAGAAGTCACATACGAACTATAGACAGGCAGAAAGCCATAGTAGTAAGAGGAATGAGAACATAAAACCAAGAACAGCTTTATAACTAGGTATTAAGAAAACGAAGTACTGCTTAAGATTTACAAACGGCCAATAAAACTCTCTTCTTATGCTAGAAATTCAAGACTTGAGTTTGGGATTGAGGAATATAAGGATTTCGTTTCGGTATGACTTCTCTACAATCCCATTCTTCAGCCATATTTTATCAACTCTTTCTTTCTTCACCTCCCAAGTCAATCAGCCACATCAGATCCCAAGCTGTTGCTGCTCTGCTGTTGCCATACTCTATTTTCCTAAAAATATTGATGGAGAAAGTATGAACATACAGTCAGCAGTTGTACAAAGTAACAAGAGAAGCAGTTAAGCTAAATCAAAGTAATACATAGCCCATAGGAATGAGGAGTAATATGCCTCATGATTCAGTCTCATTACAGATTCACAGTTGGTCACTATTTGGGAAAATACTGCCCAGAACTAATTTTTCTGGTTAGGTAGCATGGCACAACCAATATAATGCTATATATTAAATGGCATCAAATTATATTCAAGACTTAAATAACTTTATAACTAAAACTTTCAGAGAATCAAATCTTTGAAATGGTTAACATTCAAGTACTTTTAGTGCATATTGAGTGTCCTTTTGGTTGTGATTCAGATAATTTTATACAAACTATTACATAAATCATCTTTAGACAATAAACTTGGTCCTGGCACAAGAGAAACTACAGTAGGTATAAGGAGTTGAGAGAGCACATAAGTTACAACTTCAAGTACTTTATTCTATTGAATGATAGCACGGAAGCTTTTCACTGATCAAGAACATAAGAGGGACATGGTCTCTAGGTAATGATTAGAATATACCAAATTGAATATGCTGGTAAAGAAAGCAATGCTCAATTATGGATAGAAACAATTGTTTGCTTAAACTAACTGATTTCATATTTTCTTGGATATAACTTCCTTGTTTGCATATTGAGTGGATGTTGCGTGGAGCGGTGGAGGTGATAGGTGAACTTCCTAAATCTCCTTCAATTTACATAAGATACCAAGAGGATGCCTCCCCAATCTTAGTATGTATTGAGTTCACTTATTCATGAACATCTGAAGATTGTTATTCCATAAAGCATGTAGAAACCCAGGAATTAATCATGAAGAATACAAACGAATTAGTGGCATTCAATAAAAATGTAATTAGCCTGCAATCCTCTAACTTCATTGATTTTTCTAGTTAAAAATGTTAAGTATATCAAAATATTCTTAGTTGTGTATCAATAAGGTGATTTAGGCAAGTAATATCGTACTCGAGGAAAAAGTAAGATTGTGGATGACGTACAAAATATGGTGCAAACTGCAAAAGCAAAACCTCCAAAATCCTAATATTAAGAAAATTTAAGAAAACCCAGTACCATATTAGCAATACTAAACAGATTATCTCAATATGCATGTTCCAAACAATTGGGGACTTCTCAAAATACTTTGCTATTCTTCCTTAAAAGCCTTACACTCTCTCTCACTCTTGTCCATTAATTTCAATCAGCTGAAAAACTAAGAGATGAAATTCCAAGATACATTGTTCTTCTCTATCAATTTTCAATCTTCACTCTATCCTCAATCTAGTATGCCAAATAAATATGGGCAGTGACAGTGAGTAGATTTACAAACCAAACCAAGCAGGAAAAAATTATTACTAGACCTATGTAATATCTATCCCACTTCAATCTTTACATATCTCTATATAATATAATATAATATAATATAAAACAAAAGAAAAGAAAAGGCTGCATCAAACTCTGTCAATTGGCAGGGTTACGGTCACAGAGGTTTTGTAGAGAGTTTAAAAATAAAAAAAATAAAAATATTCCATCTCAGAAGTACTTCTTACACTTATAATTTTCTCTTTTATTAGAAAAACTATTTCGTATAAGCCCTCTCAGAATAGTAGCAATTAATAATATAATAACAAATGTCAGCGAGTTGAGAAAGTTCTCAGGGGTCAGGATTAGTTTGGCCAAGTTGAGGCACCAAGCCACTCAACCAACAAACCTTATATTTGTGGACAAGAAAAACTCCTAAGCATTAGTCCAAATGATCATAGTGCCAATATCCATAGTTGATATAATCGTGCATCCATGTGGAATATTCCTTAACCCAAACTTCGCACAAAATCAAAACTTGGGATGACTTCTCTACTAGATAACGACCTTTCTGTTGCTTGGAATAAACTTTGCTAAGACCTTCCAATTTACCTATTCCTCTTAATAAATCTTGTACTGTGACAAATTTCTTTGGTGGCTAATTTTCTTAAAATGGATTTGGCAAAAAAATCTTCCTCTTTTCAGCGTCTCCGACTTTACTCACCAAAATATGCAATTACAACTTTAAGTGCATCAAATAAGATTGTACTATTCAAAATGTTCTCTCTGTAATGAAATTTACTCTTATAGTTCCACGGTTACCTAGTCAGCTGAGATCCTTTTGGTATTAATAAGAGAACCTAAATTTTGGGTTGTTTTGCTCTATTTTCTTATGGCAATGTCGATTTTATATATTTAACCTCAATTTGTTTTACTGGGATTTTACAACTTGAAATAAATTCCATGTTTATGAGTAATACTTTGATCGAATTCCATATATATATACACCAACATTATAATTTCAGCTTGAATAACCACTGGTAGTACTTGCTCGCTATTCTTCTTCTTCTTTTCGATTATCTATTCAACTAGGTATTATTTGTTTCAAATACTAAAAGGTAGGACAAATAGAGAAATATACCTCAAGGAGCGACCCATGGGAAAATTGTAATATTAACCCAGAAATATTAAATCTTCAGCACCGGCAATGATGATTCCGGCACGCTTAACGGACTCAAAAAGTGGGCCAACCATCTTGCGATGATGGATGGGTCGAGAAAGTTCTTCTTGTACATCGATCTGGAGACTCGAAACTCCAATTTCTCTGAGACGAAAGGCTAACTTCTCCCCGATCCTTGAAGCCATTTTGGAGTCCCAAAAGTTATGAGAACGCGGGATGCGGTTGAGCTTGGCCCTGTACTGGGAGGCAAACTCTTGTTCGGTGGATGAAGCCATGGCTATGATAGAATGGGTGTTAGGGTTTGTCACTTGAGCCGTGATTTTTCTACAGGAAACTACTAAGCGAAGGATGTGGGCAGTTTGGGCAGCTGCTACAGTTGCCATTCGCGGTGGCATAGACTCCGCGGCCGAGGAACTCTAGAGATTGTCCTTACCAGTAGTAGCATAACGTGGAGGTGTCAATCCGGTGGATCGGGTCGAGTCGATCCGTCAACATAATAGTTCGATAAAGGTCCGTTTGAAAAAAAAATTGCTCGTTGCGGGTTACATGCCGATTACGGATCAGCCCACAAATTTTGAACTACAATCTAGACCCGTCCGTTGGTCCATTCGAGTCAAGCACATGTGGATCGCGGTTCGTTTTGATTTGATCCGTATAAATAAAAACATAGATTTTTTCATATTTCTAGCAAATTTTTTGTCAAGTTTCTAAATACAATATAATTAAAATGATAAATTCATATTTATACCATAAAATATTTACATAGAATTTAAAATTATATTTTATATTATATGAATTAATTCTAAATTTGGAAATTTAAATAAAATATAAACAAATAACAATTAAATGCTAAATATATTTTTAATTATTATATCAAAGAACATTACGTTTTTTAGCTATTAGGGAGAAAAAAAGATTTTGCTTTAAAAATTATATTAGAATTTGTAGAAGAAGAAAGATTTTCAATGTTACCATATTTAATAATTTTTTTTTTTTTACGGGATAGCGGGTTAACCGAGGCCAGCGAAGGTTTAACCCGCAAAATTCGCGATTCACAAATTCTTGACCCGTTAACCTCCCGTACGGGTCACGGGTCGGCCCGCAGTCCCGGGTCAATTCATGCTGGTTTTCACGGGTCTAGTTGGCCCGTCTGTCTTGACACCTTTAGCATAACGTTTGGACAATGCTACATTCCACTCGACATTCACCTCGGGAATGACTTCCCACTCACATGGGTGTGGGGGCCGCAGTCTGTGAGCTCCACGCCCATATGAGTGGAGGTCATCCCGGAGTGAGCGTCGAGAGAAATCTAGCATAATTCATAACGTTTTACCACCCTCAAATGATATAAACATCACCGTTGCTTTAACTTTACTCACGCCAGTAACAACTTTATACGTATGGGTCGGATTTGAAAAATTCATACTCTACTCACTAAATATTTATAATATTCATACCATATTAATATACCCACTTAAAAGTGACGAGTCGGGTACAGGTAAGGTGCAGGTACACTTTTATACCCATTTAAAACTCGTTACATATTTTAATTTTAATAATTTTTTTACTCTTATTTTTATTTTTTTAGCATTGGTAATGTGTGTATGTATATATATAGAATACTTGTTCAACAATAATATAAATATCTAATTATAAATTTTTCATGAATTTCACATGTAATATTAGGCCTGGGCAAAAATCCAACCAAACCGATGAACCCGACCAACCCGACCCAAACCGATCGGTTTGGGTCGGGTTTTCAGGTAATTGGGTTGGTCTGCAGGTTGAGAAATATAATTTTAGCTCGATTTGGTTTGGGTTCGGGTTCAAGTAAAAAAATCGAACAAAACCGACCCAATCCAACCCGTTAATATTTAAAAAAAAAAATCGATAAATTTAAAAAACAAAGACCCAAAAGTCAGTAGATTATGTTAAAGGAATACCTTCTGTTACAGTGAATTGCTTATGTTATTATTTTACATTGAATGGCGGCCTCCAGATTTTAGTTTTGCATTGAATGGATTGTATATTTTATTTGTAATTTTGTGAATCCAGAGTTTTAGTTTATGAAATTTGTGGATTCTAATACAATTGGATCAAAATACTGGTTAAAAATTTAAATATGACGACAAATAATACAATTGGGCCGAAAAATTAACTAAAGGGTTAAGTACACAAATAAACAACTTCAAGACATGTTTTTTAAAGGGAAAATTACATAGAACCATGTACTTTAAAGTTACAATTCAAACCTAAGGGGCCGCTGAAAAGTTTTTCAAAATTCAGGTGCTAATTAAGTTTTTTTTTAATTAATTAAACATAATTATTAATTACAAAATGTGATTTAAATGTGTCGCTATCTATCTCTCTCCTTCTGTATCAATTCCTTGTTTGCCGTAGAAACCCACGCTCTCCATCTTCTCTACGATCCCCATTGCCCATTATCCTCGCCGCTACTCTTCTCATTTTCTTCTATACTCGTTTAACCGAGTACATTTTCTTCACCATCGTCATTTTCGTTTCTTTAACAACCCATATATCTGTCAAAATGACTACAACATGTAGTGCAGAGGCTAAGAATAAAGAAGAAGACAAAGGAAAGAGATCCCGTGGCGTTAATGTTAAGAACGTAGAAGAAGAAGAAAAAGGAAAGAGGAAGTTTAGCGCCGGAGAGTCATCTACGCGGAAGAGGGTTAAGATGTCTGCTACCGGAGGGAGGTCGACAGTGAAGGTTAAAAAAATATCTTGATTTTTTCATTTCATGTGCAAATAAGTTCATTTCAAATCTTTTATTGAATGGAGGGAGATCATTGAGGAAGGATAATTTCCTATTACTTAGTAGATTGATTTGCGCGCCCTGATTCCTATTACCTGTGACCTGGGTTGCCTTCAAATGTAACCTATCAAGTTGTTAGTTCGTGTGTATGAATTTGATGGATTGTGGACCTTACATCGTTTAAATGGGACATGTCTTTTTTCTAACTGTGACCTATTTTGGGGATAATGAGACCTGCATATGTATTTTTGGTTTGTCTAAAACTGATCTATTTGTGTGACCTGAGTTCAACTATGTGTGACGTTTTTTTTTTTTCCCACATAAATGTGACCAATTATGTATAGATGTGACTTTATCTTTTTGGGTTCACAATTAGCATTATTTGTGGTAAAGGTGACATAAACAATGTTTGAAGCAAACAATCAATAATCTCACAGTATTACTTGTAGGAATGGAAATTTTTAATAAAACCAAGCAAGTGGTTTACTGGTAAAATCACGACCAGTTGCATAAAAAATGTGATCGTGAATTTCATGAAATTCACTGCTGAACAGAAACGGATGATTGAAGAGACTTGTTTCTCACACTTCCTATAGTGCAGAGAGATTGTTGTGCAGCCTCAACTGTTACACTATGTACTTTTGCGTCAGGTAAAACAGCGCAACAGGCAAGAGATGTGGTTCAAAAATCATGACAGATATATTCGATTTTCTATGGCTGAATTTTGTCTTGTGACTGGTTTAAGATACGAGGGGGTTGATGAACGGGAGAGGCTTGAGGATAAACCATCCGGGCTGAAGGAGAAATATTTTTGTGATCTAAGAGTAGTAACTAGTGATGATATAGGAAATATGTTCCTTGGGGATAAAATGGATAATGAACACGATCTTGTTAGAATTGGGATTTTGTACCTGCTTTCGTGCTATTTGTTTTCTACCTCATACACTAAGGTGGTCGACCACTACATGTTTGTATTGGTAGAAGATTTCGATTCGATGAAAGTGTTTCCTTGGGGGAAGATTCTTTTTGATATCACCTTATCATCCTTGAAGAAAGGATTAGATAAGCAGATATCACATTATAGATTGAATGGATTTCTCATTACTTTTCAAGTGTGGTTGTATGAGTGCATACCGAGTATGGAGGGAAATGTTACAACAAGAATTGCTAGGAATTATCCTAGGATTGTAAATTGGACAGCGCACAAGCATCCATCCGTTCCATTTTTGGATGGAAAAGTATTTAAGAATGAGGTAAAGATTAAAGCGTGTTTTATGTGGAGGTAACAAATAATTATATTTGTTTTAACGTGATAAGGTTTACATTTGTATGTGTAACAGGTTGAGATAAATGATATTGAACCCTCCATTGCAGAGCTTGGTATGCCGTATATGAGAGGTTGAGATTTATTTTTATGAGATTTATATACCTTGAGAATAGTCTGTAAACTGATTGAAAAACTGTGACCAATATTTTATAAACTGTGACCTGAATATTGTATAAACTGTGACCTGAATATACAAAACTGGGACCAATATTGTATAAACTGTGACCAATATTGTATAAACTGTGACCTGAATATACAAAACTGGGACAAATGTTCATGGGTATCTGTGATTTTATATATTTATACTGTGACCAATATTATATATCTATATGTGACTATACAGACATTCTCAATATTCATGATAGTATATGTTTGGATTCTATAGATAAACTGTGACATGAATACATGATGTGGTACCAAGTTAATGCTATTTGTGATCAATTGTTTGTATTTGTACATATTTTGTATGAAAGGGGTCCAATACTCGAAACCAAGACAGCCTCGTGAGACCGTGCAAGATTTAAACTTTGCAGAGAAAAATCTTTGCATTATTTGCACGTTACAGAGAAAATCTTTGCATTATTTGCACGTTACAGAGAAAAGCTTTGCATTATATCATCTATATTCAAACTTTGCAGAGATTCCTTGTCTATTATTCAAATTTTGCAGAGATTCCTTGTGTATTATTCAAACTATTCAAACTTTGCAGAGATTTCTTGTCTACTATTCAAACTTTGCAGAGAATCCTTGTTTACTATTCATACTTTGCAGAGATTCCTTGTGTATTATTGAAACTTTCCTTGTCTTGTTTTACATTGCATTCTTTTATTTTATTAAAACTTTGTTGAAAATAATAGTGTTTTGTGTCAGGTGTTTTGGCCTATAAATGGTGGCAACCAATTTTGAACTCGTACATCATAATTTGGAGAGTCAAAAATTTATTTCTGTAATTAAACATGAGTTCTAGCAGAAGATCAGCTAACTATACAGTTGATGAGGATGTACATTTAACTCATGTTTACTTGGATATATCCCAGGATCCCATCGTTGGTATTCGAAAAAAAGGGTAAGTTGTGGTAAAGAGTTTCCGAGGCCTATAACAACACTAAGTCACCCCAGATGAACCCTCGTCCAGAACGGTCGATTTCAACATGTATGGGTGAAATTACCAAGGCTATCTCAAAATTACGAGGTTGTTTGCGTCAGGTTGAAAAATTGCATCTGAATGGGGCATCGGAACAAGACATTGTAAGCATTCGTATTTAATATACATCGTTATTTTTCTGTCACACTCTATTAATAAACAATCTTACAAAAAAATCTTGCAGATGGACAAAGCCAAAATGTTGTATGCACAAGACCCCACTAACAAGAGTGTTTTCAAATTTGATCATTTGTGGCCCCTGCTGAAGGAGATTGAAAAATTTAGCCCGACGCCGAATGTGGCACGCCATGAATTCCAAACCTCCTAAAATACATTTGGTTCTTTTGATCAAGACTACTCACTTGCTGGGTCTCTCACATCTCCTGGAATTTCATCATTTTCTCTGAACATGGAGGACGTTGATGTTGGGGGTACTTCTTCTGAACGGCCAATGGGTGTTAAAAAGGCCAAAAAAAAAAAAAAAAAAAAATTGAAGATGAGACTAGAAAAGAATTGAATGAGATCAAGGCTAAAAACAAAGAACTCACGGAGTTGATAAGGAAGGGAGCGGCTGACAGGCAAAACTTTTATCAGTTGCAGATGTATAAGGAAGATAACAAGATTTTATTGACAAACTTGGATTCAATATCAGATTCGATGACGCGTGAATTCATAAGGAGTGAACAACAACGGATCATTCGAAAAAGGACCCAAGAACAAATGAATGCCAGTCAATCTGACTCAAGCTCGTTCAGTCCACTATTCGATAATCTAGGTGGCTCCGGAGCAAATTTGCCTGATTATTGAAAACAACTATCTCGTGTCGTCAAAAACTATGTTATTGTTTGTGTTGCGGTCTAATTTAATTTTAGTTTCGTCCAGTTATTTCAAAATTTTCATTATCTTTGTAGTCGCATCCGTTTATCATATTTTAATGTGTTACATTTTATTGTCAAAGTTTTCTATTTGTCACTATATTAAAAATATAATTGTTAAATACATTTGAATAAAAAGATAAAAATACTACAATTTATTGAACTATGGAAATTAATGGACAATCTCAAATATACATCACTTTTTTAAATCAAACTAAACAAAAGTGTAGGGACCAAAATGGAGAAAAAAAGGAAATAGGGACAAAACATAAATAAATTAAAGTTAAGGAACAAAAAAGAAAAAAAAATATATATATATAAAATCAGATACCGCTGGTGCGGTATCTGGAACAGTGCAGCGCCAAATCTGGCGCTGCACTGTTCAGCAGCACCATTTTGCCGCGTTGGAGGGTGGGTGCAACGGCAAAATGGCGTTTTACGCCATTTTGCCGCTGCATTGGAGATGGTCTAAAGGAGGTCGGAGAAATAGAGGGATATGAAGTAAAGGGAGAATATAATTGATTTGGGTTGGTTTACATTTACCTGATTTAATAAAATTATTTATATTTACCTGATTTAATAAAATTATTTATATTTACCTGATTTTAAAAATTAGTTAACGCAAGGTATTAATGGGCCTAACTACCCCTTAACTAAAATTCATTATTTCAAAATAAGGCCCGAAATGGAGGCCCAAACCGAAAACCAAACCGACACAAACCGATCAATGTTGGTTTGGGTCGGTTTGGGTTATTAACCCTTAATCGGGTTGGTTGGTTTGCATTTTGTCCAAACCGATGTCATCGGTTTGGGTTCGAGTTGGGGTTCAAACCGACCCAGCCATTCTTTAGGGTCTTGAAGGGGGGAAGCGATTTCAAATGGACACCGGAGTGTGAGCAGGCTTTTTCCGACCTGAAAGCATTTTTGGGACATCCCCCATTGCTGTCAAAATCGAAGGCTGGCGAGCCTCTCTACTTGTATTTAGCCGTATCAAAAGAGGCTGTTAGCTCGGTATTGGTCAGAGAGGAGGATGGGAATCAATTCCCAGTATATTATGTAAGCAAAGCCATGCTGGATGTCGAGACACGTTACCCCGATATGGAGAAACTTGCTCTCTCGTTGATCATAGCCTCTCGCAAACTTCGTCCCTACTTTCAGTCACACTCCATACGTGTGCTCACAAACTTTCCTATGAGACAGGTGTTGCAAAAACCAGATGTATCAGGGAGGTTAATGAAGTGGGCGATTGAAATCAGCCAGTTCGACCTACATTATGAGCTTCAGACTGCTGTAAAGGGTTAAGCGCTGGCGGATTTCATAGTCGAATTCACGCATCCACCAGAGGTCGAGATGATTGATAACACGAATGACAGCCGCGAGTGGAAATTGTTCGTTGATGGGTCCTCGGCTGAGGGACGATCCGGTGCGAGAAAGTAAGAGATTTGGCTGTACACTTCGGAAAGATGGAGTTACAGCACATTCCCAAAACTGAGAATTACAACGCCGATACTTTGTCCAAATTAGCAAGTAGCAGTGATTCAGAGCTCCATAATCTGATCCCAGTTGAGCACATGCTGACTTCTTCTATTGAGTCAGGACCGGAGATTTTGGCGATAGAAGAGGAAGAATCCTGGATGAATCCCCTGATAGGATATTTGAAGCATTGGACAGTTCCAAACGAGCCGGAGGCAGCTCGGAAGTTGCAAAGATACGCTGCGAATTTCGTACTCTTGGATGACCTACTTTATAAACGGAGTTACACCTTCCCTTTACTAAGATGTGTGGGCCAGAGGAAGGATGGTATGTAATGAGAGAAATCTATGAGGGCATATGTGGAAACCATGTTGGGGCGTTATCACTAGCTCGGAAAGCCCTCAAACAGGAATATTTTTGGCCTACTATGCGAAAGGACTCCCATGACTTCGTGCGCAAGTGCGATAAATCCCAAAGACACGCAACCATACCACATCAGCCGCATCACAAGCTAACTGTGGTGACTAGCCCTTGGCCTTTTGCAAAGTGGGGGGTTGATATTATCGGTCCTATGCCTAGGGGCGCTAGTAACAATTGCTTTGCGATAGTGGCAATTGATTACTTCACCAAGTGGGTCTAAGCGGAACCTTTGATGAGAATCACCAAGGCCAACACCACCAAGTTCATTTGGAAGAATGTCATATGCCGATTCGGAATACCACACTCACTGGTTAGTGATAATGCGAAACAGTTCAAAAACAGAAGAGTCGATGAGTTGTGTGACGATTTGGGAATTAAGAAATTGTTCTAATCTCCACATCACCCACAGGGCAACGGACAAGTCGAAGCTGTGAACAAGACCATAAAAAATACTCGAAAGAGGAAGTTGGAATCCAAAAAGGGCGCATGGGTAGATGAACTCCCACAAGTACTATGGGCGCTTCGAACCACCTCGCACACAGCTACTGGTGAAACACCTTTCTCATTGGCATATGGAGCCGAGGTGGTATGTCCCGTTGAAATTGGAATCCCTTCGCTTCATCAAATTCATTACGACGAAGTGAGAAACGAAGAAGCACAAAGGGCCAGTTTGGATTTCCTCATGGAAAAACGGAGTGATTCCCAAGTGGTGATGGCCAGGTACCAGAAAAAGATGGCTCGATACTATAACAAAAGAGTGAAAAGTCGATGCTTTAATGTTGGGGACTTAGTCCTCAAAAAGGTTCTTCCTTCAACTCAAGAACCAGGAGTAGGGACTTTAGGTCCTAACTGGGAAGGACCTTACAAAGTCTTTGCCGAGGTGATACCCGGAACGTACATGATCGAGGACTTATCCGGGGTACCTTTATGTAATCCTTGGAACACGGACCACCTTCGTCGCTGTTTTCAATGAATCAAATTCCACTTCAACGAGTACAGCATTATCATATGATTTTATGAAATCATTAGTGAGTTACATTGAGGATTATACCAATTCCTAATTAGATAAACACAATGGATAAACACAAATTCAAAGATTATTTTGGTTATAACACCATACGTCTACGCTATGCATGAATTTTGTTAAAAACAAGGGACTCTTATAAGCCTACACTGCGATCACTGCGTAAGGATTGGGAGTGTTAGTACAATCAAAGGGAGTTCATACAAAATTGCATACATAGGCCTTACAAAGTGTGATTTAGATACGTTCAAATGTTTGTCAAAATCTGATCTAACTGGTAAACATGAATGCCTCAAACCACTCAGATCTGAGGGACTATACTCATTAACCATGCAATGCGTTTAAAAGATAGCTGCGTTTGGGAGCATTCAGTGTTTGGAAGCATTCAAATTTAACCAAATGTTGTCATATAAACTAAAACTTGTAGTCAGAATCAGACCTAACCAAGCAAACGTGAAGGCCCTGAGCTACTTAGGCCCGAGGAACCGTACACTTAGTATCTTCGTACGGTATTTACAAAACGTTTGTGTTTGGAAGCGTCCACACCTAAGCAAATAAGGTCATACAAACTAAGGCATTAAAGTAAACACGGAAGACCATCGCATTCAAAAAAGGTAAAGTATATACAAATTGAATGGGTGTTACATTTACAAAATCAGGTGCCATTGCACTTACAAAAAAAAAAGAAGAAAAAAAAAAGGGAAAGAAGAGAAATTACAACAGAAAGGCAGGTACAAAAAGGATCACTGCGGAGGGACATCCTCTGAAGAGCCTTTGTCTTGAGGTTCTGGGCACAGGGCTTCGATAGAGGGATAGAGGACAGATCCAGGGTTTGGAAAGCTTCTTTCACGTCACCCAAAGCCAACCTAGCCCCTATGTTCCCAAAAACCCTCTGCATGGCCTCGTACTCTAGGGTCTCTTCAAAAGTGTCTTTAAAGTTCTGGATAGCCTTAGACACTTTGGCGCTTCAAGCATTCTCCACCCGTGTTGTGACGGTCTGCTCCAGAACTTCCGTAATCCTTGTTTGCATGTGCAGTTCTAAAGAGGCAAGGTCCTCCTCCACCTTTGCCTTAGACTCCAGCTCCCTCCCCAATTTTTCGTTAGCTGCTGCCACCTCAGCTTCCAGCTTGGACTTGGCCGCGTTAGAGGCGGTCAGAGCCTCAGATATGATAGACTTTGCATGGTTGGAGTCATCTAGTTTTTTGCACAAAGTCGCCACGTCTGACTCAGAGGCCTGGAGGTCGTGTTTCAATTTATCATTATCCTCCTGGAGGCGCTTAGCGTTGGCCCTCTCCTCGGAGGAAGATTTGCGGGCTATAGACAGCTGAGCTTTGAGGTCGTTAATTTCCTTCAACATGTTGTCTTCATGCCGGAGAGCAGTCTCAGCGTCTTTCTAATCCCGCTGTGCCTCCTCCACGGAGGACTCCACCTCGTCAATAAGGGCCAGTGCCCTGCGTTCATTGCTTTGGCGGCGAGCAGCTTCCGGGACGGGCTGGCGCTGGAAGAAAAGACAGACCAGCCCTCAGTCCAAAATTGTTCTGTGATTAGTGCGGCCCGGGCAGAAGGAGAACTGGGAAAGTCAAACAGTGAAGGGCTGAAGGTGACATCTCTGGGGAGGATACTGGTTTTGATACACTTGAGCTCCTCTGCCCCCTCAGGTGTCACTTCATAAGCCAAGTCCGGAATGGGCACAGACGGCTCGTCCTACAAGTCTTCAATCACTGGTGGTAAAGTCGCGGAGGTGGATTCCTTGCCCTTACCCCTCTTTAGCCTCTTCAAAGGAGCGGGATCCTCCTCAGATACGCGCTCAGGAATATCCTCGAAGAAGGAGTATGGCGCAGAAGCATCCGTAGCCTCCCTCTCCCTCTTAGAGCCCCCTCTATCGGACCTCTTTCCTTTCCCCTTTGTGGGGACTCCTTTAGAATCAGCCCCCTTTTCTATGTTGGGCTGCTGGGGACCCACTGGCAGCAGAGTGGGTGGTGGCAGTAAGGTTGGAAGAGGACCCTGAACCTGGGCTGTAGACGCCTCGGACACCTCCTTCGCCACCCTAACTTATAGGTTGGCCAGTACCGTTTTCTGCTTCTTTTCAACTTCACTGTAGTGGCTAAGGGCAAGAGGGATCTTCTTAGCCATGAGGCCCTTTAAAGAAATTTTCGGGAATTCCTTGGAACCTAGCAAGAAAAGAAGGAAAATAGGGTTATGAACCGAAAGAGCGCAAGATGTAACAGCAATAGGGAAGCGAACTTACTCATGGCTCGCATAAGACCATGCTTAACAAATAATTTGTTCTGTTGGATGACCCCTTGGAAAGTGCCCTTTTAAGCAAACAAGCGCTTTACTGCCGCTAGGTCTGCGTCAGGGAGGAGGCGGGAAAAAGTGTCCCCTGCCATAAATCGATGACATGTTCGGAAGAAGTCAAGAAAAGTGAATGAAAATTAAAGAGCAAAAGACGCGTAACACTTAAAGACTCTAAAACAAGTACAAGACTCACTAGGTAGGGAAAGAGTTCGGGGAACTATAATTTCTGGACTAGGATCCACAGGGGAACTCTGCCACTCCCCAGCAACCCAGAACCACTGGTTCCTCCAGTTCTTTATTGAGATTGGGTGACCGGTGATAACAGAAGGATACGAGCCCCTGGGAGACAAGTAATATCAATCATTGACGTCCGACCTCACGTCTCTCTCCCTTCTAACTGATTTCTTCAAAATATAGAGAGTGTGAATAATGTGCAGTGAGATGGGATGATCAGGGTTGACCTCTTGCCACACTAACCAAGTACCCACAGCCTGTGTCCAAAAGTTGGGGGCCAGCTGGTAGGAGCACAGGTTATAGCTCCTAAGCAACGCCCTGAAGAAGGGGTGCAGGGGGAGACTCATCCTGCAAGAAAGGGCATCGTAGCATATGGCCGCTTGACCTGGAGGAGGGCTGCAAGGTCGGCAAGAAGGTGTAGGGTGCACCAATTGAATCCCTTCTGGCAGCCTGAATTTTGCCGAAGCCCCAGCCAAGTTAACCCTTCGGATTTCAGTGGTAATCTCGCTGCTCTCCCATGACTCTGGGTTTGGATCAGGATCAACGTGGTAGCCTGAAACTTTGTTAACCTGATCAACCCAATCCTCCACTTGGGCGATCTCCTCTGCAGTCAGACCCAACTCTTCCCTATGTGCCCTGAACGGGGCCCTAACGATTAAACCTAGGTCCTGGTGACCTGAAGAAAAGCCTACTGCCTCTTCTCTTCCCAAATCCCTGTCTCGTTTGCTTCGAAGCTCTCTCAAAGATGCCTCCTCCTCGGGTGATAGATGAGCCATGTAGTTCTAGTATTTTTCTTCTTCGCTGTCAGAATCACTCAAATAAATTATGCCACTGATTTTCCTATTTCTCCTCTTAATCTGCTCCCTAAATAAGCGGGAACTAAAAATCGATAAAGAGATGGGGCAGAAACCTCTGACGGGAACCGCCATTGCTAACATTTTCTGTGAACCCGTTCCCCCAACTCTTTCCATTTTTTCTTTTGTTTTAAAGATGGGTCAGACTCATCAAAAGAAAAACAAAGTGCAAAATAAAATTTTCAAACCCACAATGAGAAACTAAAAATAGAAAAGTTTTGCACATACAGAGACCAAGAGATTCAGCTTCAAAGAACGAATGCTTGAAATTGTACACTTGGAATGAGGAACTCGCCAATAAAAGTTGTGGAACGTTAAGGGCGGGTGCTGGGTAAAAAACCCTTGAAGAGAAGACTCGAGACTCGCAAGAAAGGGAAAAACGATACAATCTTTCTCGAGAGTGTTGCTGCAAAGATTCTGAGAAAATGGTAAAGGGAAAATAACGAAATGAAGGGGGATTTATAGGGATCCTAATGATCTGGGATCCTTGGTTTTTGAGCCGTATGATTAATGTGATTAACCCACGCCCCTTGGGTAATGGGCTAATCAAAGCGCCAGTTGTCGAAGGAAGGGATGAAACCGTTCAGCTACCACAGTGAGTACCACGCGCTGCAAAATGCCACTCCCATCACCTTTTACATTTCTTGGGAACCAACGTCAGTAGCCCCCTTTCATTAAATGCACCGCCTAAAAAACGCGCTAGTATGATCCCAACCCTTACTTAGGAGGGAAAAGCCGATGTAGAAGGTCGGCTATAATATGGATCCGAACTTTTCATAAGGAATGTCGTACTTGATCATAAAAATCGCCGCGCTGCATGGTGATTCCCAGCGAGCGAATGGCAAAACAATTACAAAAATTGGATATAACAAATGATTAAACTTGAATAGAATTATTGCTGTGAAATGATGGCAAATTCGATCCGCCTATGAATGACCACATCGGATTTGAGGGACTAGTGTTGAGATCGTACCCGAAATGTGACGCGTTGGGCCACCAGTGAAGGCCCAATAAGGGTCCACGAACTTTAGCCTATGATTAGAAGTTCAAGGCATCCCCCTGGGCCAATAGGCGAGGTGGAAAGGCACAGGAGCCCCTCCGGCCGAACTGGTTTGTGTCTAGCAGAGGCGCTTTATGCTTTGCCGAGGTGTTTACGGTAGCGCCTCGGATGTAAGGATGGGACAAGGCATGAAATCAGAGATGTGACACTGCCTTTACCAAGATATGACAGGCGCCCATCCCCTACAAAATGTAGCAATGATTACGGTAAAAAAGCAAGGTTGTCACCTCCAAGAGTTAGGGTGAAAACAAGTGTAAAGTATGCCACGTGTCATGATCCGAAACAGCGAGTTCCTCTATAAATATGGCACTCCTCTCGACTGGTAAAGGGTTAGAAATTTCATACTCTTAACAATATATTTCTCTCACTCCCTTTTCTCTCTTTTACACACTTATATTTCCCGCACCCAATATGTATTTGCTTAAAATGAGTACTGACTTTGGCATTGGAGTGCAAACGGGAGCCACCTCTGCCCCCTTTGCAAACTGATTGTTTGTCACAGTGCGCAGGAAATCCACGTGTTCAAGAGGGAGGAGCTGAGACGTGTTGGTCCAAGGTCCAGCCGGATTTTGTGGTCAACACTTGTGATATTCCATGAAAGGAATAAATACGCATTGCACTATTTTTCCCATAATTGAAGTTTTGTCCCACAGGGTTTTCCTAACAAGATTTTTAATGAGGCAGCAGTTGAAGCGTATTAATGAGAATTAATGAGTATAATGTACTCTTTTTCCCTTCGTTAAGGTTTTGTCCCACATGATTTTCCTAGTAAGGTTTTTGAGACATTATCACAGCTATGTATGAGCTATAATTCGACAAAACATTTTTTGTATTGGAATGATATCAACAAATGAAGAAAATCATAGACATCCTATGAAGAATGTTATGACATCGGCTGCACAAGGAGATTCATAGATATACATATTCCAGACAAAAGATGATATCAATGTTCAAGAAGTTCATGAATACTTGATTGCACACTTCAGGGGGAAAATCATATTGTATTCTTTTTCCTTCGTTCAGGTTTTGTCCTACTAGGTTTTCCTGACAAGGTTTTAATGAGGCAGCATCTATACTTTTTTTCCATGGTTTAGATTTTATCCCACTGAATTTTTCTGACAAGGTTTTAACGAGGCAGAACTTCAGAACTTCAAGTTTCAATACATGATTTATTCTACTTATCATTGGATGTCATTTCGAACATTAGACTCAATGATTCACGATGACCAACATCAGGGAGAACTGCTGTACTCTTTTTCCTTCGCTCAAGTTTTATCCCACTGAATTTTCTTAGCAAGATTTTAACGAGGCGACAATTGCGGAATATGTCATTTAAGGGAGAGTGTTAAAAATAATATAAATATGTGAATGACAAATTACCATTATATCCCTATAAACTTTACATATTACGATTGTACCATTGTTCACTCCTATAAATATGAACCATATATCATTTCATTATAGACACCATAATGAGAAGCATTATCACATTTTTCTCTACTAATCTTGTTCTTGTTATAAATAATATATAAATATGTGAATGACATTATCATTATATCCCTGTAAGCTTTACAATATTACAATTGTGACATTGTCCACTCCTATAAATAGGAGCCATTTCCTTTGTAATAGATACATCTCTTGAATAGAAATTCTCTCTAATCTCTCATTCTCTCCATCCAAGATCTCTCTATCTATTTCTCGTTGTTATGATTTCGATGGTTTTATAACACGTTATCAGCACGAGTCTCTAGCCAATTGAGTAAAAATGAAAATCTATATTGATCGTTCTTCTGATTCCCAGAAAATATGAATTAATCTTGGTAGAATCATCCAAAAAGAAATTCTCGTACAGTTCTCCAGATGGATCTCGGATCTTGACAGGAGATACAGGAATTAATCACAATGGTTTCAACATCTTTAGCAAGAAAAGATCAGGATCTGAGGATCAATGGGATCGAGAAGATTTCATCGCAGCCAAGAAGGCGTTGAAACCAATGATATGGGAGGATCCAGCGGCGGCGCTATCCAATACGCGCCACGTATTCGGTGAACACGGCGGCGTTAACATGTCAATTGAGGCATCCACCACCTTCACCATCATGGAGCGGGAGACCATGCGCCGTATGTTCTCTGGTGAGCTTGGACCCGATCGCGATTTTTTATTTACCGCCACCTACACCACAGCTTTCAAACCCGCCGTTGCTATCAACTCCCAGATTCGTAGCAGGAGCAACTAGCAGTGTTCACCTCAGCAGCAAAACAGCAGTAGCAGTCCGGTTAACAGCAGCTGTAGTTCGAACCAGTGTTATTTCAGTTCGGCTATGGCAGTTACACCTTCTTCTTCTTCCAGGCTGCAGCAGCTTAGTTCCAGCAGTAGCAATAAAACCAGCAATAATAATCCACCAGCAGCTGTGCTTCTCCTCCTGTTTCAGCTGCAGCAACAGGTTTCCAGATTGCCGCAGCCACTACTTCTTTGTTTCAACAGCAGCTTCTACCTATCAGCTTCCAAGGTGATGCCTCAAGTGCTAGTTACTTCTTAGCTGGAGCAGCTGTTACTGGAAGAAGAAAAGCAAGCAACAGGCTGGAAGAAGAAAAGCAATAGGCTGGATCTCGTGGAGGTGGAAAAAGCTGGAAAGTGATCCTTTCAACTAAGAATTGCTGGAAAGTGATAATCATATTAATTGCTGGAAAGTGATACCAAATGAAATGCCATCATTTTTTTTAGCAAGTGGAAATTTTTAATGGAGACAACATTTGATGCGTAATGGAGCGATTGGGAGATGATGAAATGACCCACTGTAATGGGCTGCTTACATGTGCAAAGTGATCATTATTCTATGAAGAAGATACCCACTAAATTAGTGGTGACAACAATGAGCCAAAGTGGAATGGAATATTGGTGAAATTGGTGGAATGCCAGCCGTGGGAAATGGTGGAATTTTCCACCAAGCAACAAAGAATAATGATTAAATTCGGTAGTGGTGGAAATAGTGGAAAGTTATACCATTACTGTAGCACCAACAGGAAATGGTGGAATATTATTATATTAGGTAATGGAATTTGGTGGGGTTGGCGAAAGAAATACATTAAATTTCAAAAGGAAGTGAATCATTTGAGCCAATATGCATCAAGATGAGGGATGCAGTTCTTTTGGCTTCTAAGTGGATTGCAGCTGGAAATTATTGCCAAGCATGTGCAAAGATAAGTATGCTCATCCATTAACCATATTTTATAATATTTGATTGACATGATTAATAATACTGAGTAATAATCATGTTAATCACACAATTGGAACATGCATGTGAATTAGAAATAACTTGTGGAGTCCAAACTAATTATTATTAGAGGTTAATATTATTATTATTATTGAATGTTGATAAAAATATTTTATCAAATGGTACCAGAAGTTACCAATATCTGTATTTGAAAGGGTGGATGAAAATTATTCAACAAGAGAATGTTGATGTATGATAAAATAATATCACATAATAGCACGGATATGGCTAATGTGAAAATAATCTCATCAGTATTATGAGATGAATATTAGATGATAAATGTCTGGAAAAGTTCTTGCACGAGCACTTATGTATTCCAGAAGAAGTACATTTTTACTCCAGAAAAGTTCTTGCACAAGCACTTATGTATTCCAGAAGAAGTACATATTTACTCCAGAAGAAGTAAAAATTATCATCTAAACATACTGAAATGATATTATTATTGCTCCTGAAGAAGTATAAACGAGTCATACATGCAAAATACAAAGGAGGAAACATTTATGATCCTCAAAATTAGAGATGTATTTCGGGAGTAGCCGTATCCTAAGAAATACTCAATACTCTAGTCGTATCCTACCACCTCTGATATTTTGAGGAACATAAAGAGGTGTGTTTCAAGAGTAAGAATACTCTGTATTCTACCACCATTTATTCTAGGGTTCACAAAGTTAAATTTATATTAAGCGGACTCCATTTTCGCTTGGTTCCAATTTCCTAAATCCACGGCTGCTTCTAGATACCCAAAACATTTTCCTACTTTTGATCCACAAAATATACAGATAGTTTTGATCTGTCGAAGTTTTGGTCCTTACATTTTTGAAAGTAAACTTACGAGAAAATGTTATTTTGGGATGCATGAACTATGAAAAATGTTTGGCTATTTAAAAGCGAAAAAACTTCACTATTTCCGCTCGTCTTTTGAAAAAGTGAAGAGTTACTTTTGACTAAATCATCCTACTCACCTTTCGTTGATTTATTTTTCTAGCCTTTATAAAAACTCGAGAAATGAAGATTTGATGATAAAATTTGAGATATGGAATATTTCCTTGGATATTGTACCTGATTTTTTTCGATATACTAAAATGAATACTTTATTGAACCAGAAGTTCATACATATGTACAAGTAAAATATCTTGTTGAATCAGAAGTTCTATAATGATTGGTTAGATTCCAATTCAATAAATGAGATTTATTGAGAATTCAAAATGGTATTCATTAAAAAAAAAAAAAAAAAAAAAAAAAAACCAGAAGATTCAGGTTAACAAGTTATCATTGCTACTTGTTCTCAAAAGCAAATTAATTATCTCACTAAGAAAATGAATGACTGATTATTTGCTCAAGTAATGATATTACGAGCAAAGTGATAAATGCTAGCATTTATCACTTCTTAAAATCATTAATGATTTTACGAATTAAGTTGAGATAATAGAATATTATATTGCTAATGGATTAGCAGATTAAAAGCCTCAAGTTATTTGCTATGAGAATAATTTGAATATTTCTCATGCAGCAATATTTTACAAACATGTCAATACTATGAAAATTTGCTTATGAAGCTTTATGATTTGTAAAAGTGCGATATGTATACAATCCACCAAAGCGCACTTAGATATATGATTGAGATTATATCTCTAAAAGAATGACATGTGTTATGGCATTTTTAGCCGATTGATATAATATAATGTTTATGAACATTATGTGGAAAACACGCCTGAAGCGTAATTATGCCTGAAGCATAATGACTATCGATTCCAAAAATAAATATCTCTTGAATGATTAAAATGATCCCTTTGAGGCTAAATACTCATAGTGAGTAAAAGGGACATAGTTAAATGATGAGAGACTCAGGTACCTGATGATAAAACATATAAAGAGATCTCTCTATGTTATATTGAGATGGAATCGATAAATAAGTCGACTGCATACCCTCTTATGAAAATGAGGTTGATGAAATTATAATACTTTGGCCAAGTATGAAACCCTAATGTAGGGATTATTGTTCAAGGACCAGAAGTCCAAATTGCGACCTGAAGTCCAAATGCTTAAATGTGTAAAGCCAGTAATTATATGTACAAATGAAAAATATTTCACAGTCGTAAAAGACGACTCGTTGCGACCTGAAGTCCAAATACTTAAATGTGTAAAGCCAGTAACTATATGTACAAATGAAAAATATTTCACAGTCGTAAAAGACGACTCGTTGCGCGCAAATTTTTTCATTGAACTGGCATGACATATGGTGGATAGACTATAGTCTAAATCACTAGCTTGAGCTCTTTGATATACCAATGAGTGAGATCAAAATGTATGTTTCTCATCTCGGTACTTTGGGAGTATTCTTTGATGTACCAGTTGATCGCGGTACGTTGGGATTTCAAGTAAAATGATTGTAGATTATATGTCGAAATTGATATCTATTTCAATGATTGATTATGCTCCTGCAAATTAGAAATTGCAGTTTATAAAGTGCAAGAACATACATGTATAAATCATTGAAAGGTTCAATATGCCCATATTAGTATCACTATAGAATGATACAAATGACTCCATGATATAATATGTTGAAAGTGAAATTGGAGTGTACTATTATTATATTTGGGCATGCAATTGATTTTCAATATGCAAAATTATATTATCCACCAGAAAATGAATATTCACCAGAAGTGAATCCAGAAAATGAATATTCACAAGAAGTGAATCCTGAAAATGAATATTCACAAGAAGTGAATCCTGAAAATGAATATTCACCAGAAGTGAATTTGGAAAATGAATATTCACCAGAAGTGAATTTGAAAATGAATATTTAATTATTCATCTGAAGTGAATTCTAGATTTTGATAAGAGTGAATCAATTCTAGATTTGATTATTCACCAGAAGTGAATATGAAAATGAATATGTTTAATTATTCACCAGAAGTGAATTCTAGATTTTATTATTCACTAGAAGTGAATTCTAGATTTGATTATTCACCAGAAGTGAAAATAAAAATGAATATGTTTAATTATTCACCAAAAGTGAATTCTAGATTTTATTATTCACTAGAAGTGAATTCTAGATTTGATTATTCACCAGAAGTGAAAATAAAAATGAATATGTTTAATTATTCACCAAAAGTGAATTCTAGATTTTATTATTCACCGGAAGTGAATTCTAGGTTTGATTATTCACCAGAAATAAATTCTAAATTTGATTATTCACCAGAAGTGAAAGATGCAATCGATAAATTAGTAAAGCTCATCATGAATGATATGTTTGATGAAAAGATACGAGATTGCATCAATATACTTGTGATATTCCATGAAAAGGAATAAATACGCGTTGCACTCTTTTTCCCTTAGCTGAGGTTTTGTCCTACAGGGTTTTCCTAGCAAGGTTTTTAATGAGGCAACAGCTGAAGCGTATTGATGAAAATTAATGAGAATAATGTACTCTTTTTCCCTTCGCTGAGGTTTTGTCCCACAAGGTTTTCCTAGCAAGGTTTTTGAGGCATCATCATAGCTATCAACAAGCTATAATTCAGCAACACATTGTTATACTGGAATGATATCAACAAATGAAGAAAATCATACACATCTTATGAAGAATGTTATGATATCGGCTATACACAAGAAGATTTTCATATATATTCCAGAAGAAAGATGATATCATTATTCAAAAGGTTCATGAATACTTGATTGCACATTTCAGGGGGAGAATCATGCTGTCATGCTGTACTCTTTTTCCTTCGTCCAGGTTTTGTCCCACAGGGTTTTCCTGACAAGGTTTTAACGAGGCAGCGGTTGTACTCTTTTTCCTTCGTTCAGATTTTGTCCCATTGGGTTTTACTGACAAGGTTTTAACGAGGCAGCACTAAAGCACTAAAGCACTGAAGCAGTGAAGTACTTCAGATTTCAGTACATGATTTGTACTACTTATCATTGATGTCATTTTGGATATTAGACTCAATGATTAATGATGGCCAACATCAGGGGGAGCAGCTGTACTCTTTTTCCTTCTCTCAAGTTTTATCCCACTGGGTTTTCTTAGCAAGGTTTTAATGAGGCAGACAATTGCGGAATATGTCATTCAAGGGGGAGTGTTATAAATAATATATAAATATGTGAATGACATTATCATTATATCCCTGTAAGCTTTACAATATTACAATTGTGACATTGTCCACTCCTATAAATAGGAGCCATTTCCTTTGTAATAGATACATCTCTTGAATAGAAATTCTCTCTAATCTCTCATTCTCTCCATCCAAGATCTCTCTATCTATTTCTCGTTGTTATGATTTCGATGGTTTTATAACAGTTCTTCTATTTTAATAGTTTTACAACATAACCCAGTTTTTTAACAAACATAGCCTAATCCTACTTGAAATGTGACCGGGGCAAAGTGAAAATTTATCTTCCACCCTCCAAGATATACTACATTTCTACTCTTCATTTCCCCTTTCCGCAAATTCCGAATTGCACTCACTCTGGATACAACAGAGCAGAACAATGGCTCTCAAGTTTTCGAATTTCATGCGGTTTTATGGTAAAGTAATTTCTTTTTTAGCTTGGTTCTTTTAATTTTGTTATAATAGCTTGTTTCATGTTTGGATGCTTAATTAATTGATTTAACAATGGGTTGTTATAAAAAGGCCCAGATCTGTTATTGGGATCAATCGCTGCCTTCTACGTTTTCATGGCGCCTTACACAAAAGTTGAAGAAAGCTTCAATATTCAGGTACAGAATCAACCTATGCGTATGTCTTTGGAATTGAAGCGTGGACTGAGAAAGCTGACAAAAATTAAATTTTCTGTCTTTTTGTTTAGGCAATGCATGATATTTTATATCATCGGTATCATATAGAGAAGGTAATCACTACTTTTCTGTCAGGCCTTTGTGCATTTTTAGAGCTTCTGTGGGTTTATACTTTTGGCCTTAATTTTTTTTGATCTCTTTATCTAATTTTCTTTAATTTTCATTTTTCTGAGCCATATAGTATGATCATTTGGAATTCCCAGGAGTGGTTCCCCGCACATTCATTGGTATGTTACTTGCTGTTATTTTGTCCCCTGCTAACTGTTCTTTTATCCAGATTTGATATTGCCAAAGAGATGTATTTCAACTGGTTGCAAATTTAAATTTATCTAGGATAGAAACATTTGTGGCCACCCGATTTAGAGGCTTCAAATCTTGCTAAGATTGGCCCGCAGAACATATATGCGCCTTAACATTTGATCCGTACTCCCTAGGTTACTGGTGAAGCGTCTAATGGAAAATCATTTGATTGGTTGTATTGTGCTCATAGAATATAAATGTTTAACTGATTAGAGGAAGCTTTCAGTTTAATATTTTAGAAAATCATTTGATTGGTTGTATTGTACTCATAGAATATAAATGTTTAACTGATTAGAAGAAGTTGTGTCAGTTTAATATTTTAGCCACTTCTAGTGAGGCAGTTATGCTTAATGATCTTTATTACCTATGCACTTTCCTGGACCATGGGATGTTTGCAGCTCATTGACAGGGTTGATTGATATAAATTCAGAGGTCTTCCCCAGCTGTTGACTTAAGTTGGCTAACTATGGCCTTTGGCCACGAAAACTTCTCACCAGTGTCCCGGTATCAGCAATTGCTACTGGTTTGTATCAATACACAGCCCAATATTTGAATTAAGAACATGTGACCTTATGCTTATCTGTTATCTTTGGGGAATTCTTACATGGTTACGGTCTTTCAGCCATTTGATCAGGTTAGTTTTAGTGCCATTGAAGAGTCTTCCAGTGGATTGTCTGTCTTGCTTTAATTTAAGAGTATTCTAGTGCGAGATGGTATCATGGTAGGTGCTCTAGGGTATCAAAAGGGTGGGTGAGAGTTGTGCTTTCTTCTTAGCCCCAGTTTAGTAGAGATTAAAATCTGGTTTTTAGTAGATTTTGATAAAAGTTGATGAAATACGTGTTAAAAAGTTGTGGAACCCATTAACTATGTGGTTGAAATTAATTGTTGACTTTGACTTAGATTAAAATCTGAATTAAAACTCTACCAAACAGGGGCTTAAGAGAAAATAGGTTTCAACGGAGAAGACAACCATCTTTCCTGATAGCATACACTAACTCTGTTGTATGAAATGCTTTCAGTAACAGTAAAAAGTTTCCAGCTCTGAAAATAGTTTGGCATGAATTGGCAATTTGGATTTTATTATATGAAGTTTGAGTTCGATTAAGGAATTGGTTTTGGTATTTAGTTGACATTTGCATTTAGTCTAGCGATGAAGCAAGCAAAACCTGTAGGAACTTTTGGCCCATTTAAGATATCTGAATCTGTTTTGGATTAAAAATTCTTGGTTGGTTACCAAGAGGTTGTGTTCGGGGTTTAGGGGGTCAAAAATTCAGTTAAGAACAAACTGAAGATCAGCATGACTAGTTTCAATATGATATGCAACACAAATGAGTGAATCAACTGCTGAAGAAGAAAAAAACATTGTAGACGATGTCTAGCTATTTTTGTGGCAGCGACAGAAAACAGGGTATAGAAACAATAAGTGGGCATTATTTCAGATATATTTGGTGAAACAACAAAATACCTATCTGTCTGGATTAGTGAGATAAAGAACAAGACCGTCATAACTATGAAGGCTCTGTTTGGTCAGAGAGTGTAAGGATCTCAGTTTTATTCTCTCTTATTAAACTCATATCTGCTAACTAAGACTCTTCCCCGTCATCACCTTCCTTTACATTCTTACTCAGGTCAATCAAGACCCTTTTTCTTTTCTTCTTTTTGAGAGGAGCTACAAAGAAACTTCTTCAGACACTAGGCTATGAAAATCTTCCTATAACGATCATATCTGCAATATTTATGGAAGCTGATTGTCATGGGAACAACTTGGACCATATGGATAGAAAGGAGTCAGAGAATTTTTGATAACATTGAACGATCCATAGAAGATTTATGGGATAGCATCATGTTTTTTACAGGTCTATGGGCAAGGGCAGAAGGGAAATTAAGTGGTCTGGAGAGTTTCTTATTGTGTTTAAATCCGACAAGCTATCTAGATACCATACATCTCTAATAATTGTTAACTTTTTCTTTTTTGGTTTTATTGCCTTGAATTTGCTTTTTTCGTATTTTTGGAGTGGATATCTTATCCACATGGTCTTGTAATTGTTCCTATTTCCATCATGAATAAAATTTTCGTTTCCTATCAAAAAAAAAAAAAAAAAAAAAAAAAAAAAAAAAAAAACGTAATTCCATCTCATTGTAATTTTCAGTAAGGGTGACACCAATTTTGGGACCCATCTGCATTCTCTCTCTCTCTTTTTTCTTCTTCGAGATTACCAAAATCTTCCTATAATGATCATATCTGCAATATTTATACTTGACGTTATTCCATCTAATTGTAATTTTCAGTAAGGGTGACACCAATTTTGGGACCCATCTGCATTCTCTCTCTCTTTTTTCTTCTTGTATGAACACTAGGTTTGTATTCCTAATCAGGATTTATAACCGCTTTTCATCGGAGGCCTAAATCCTCCTTTGCAATTGTGGGTCCCTCTGACACTAGGTCTTGTTTAACAATCAATAATTATCTTGAAATTATCACTTCTTTAACCATTTTTTTTGGGTTGCCTTATTATCTTATTTGAAATTCATACAAGTAGCAGATATCATATCATACAGCAATAATGTAATAATGTTTTGTCCATGTATCAAAGATTCAAAAGTTGGGCAAAGTTTATAAATTATAGATGCTCCTCATGTAAAGTTGTAAACATACCTTTTTTTAGGTGCCTTGCCGGTATCGATTTTGGCATTTCCATTTTCACTAGTAACAAGTTTGCTACAGTTGCCAAAGATTTACAGTCTTTATGCAGGTAACTTCACTGTTTCCCCGGCATGCTTGTGCGTTCAATATTTTTTATTGCTGTTATGATTTGGTGCCAAAATATATTCTATACATCTAATACTGTTTCCCTTTACTGTATGCACGCATGTGGTTGCACTCCCTGTATGTATCTTTACGTCCTTCCAGTGTTGATTTATAGAGTGACGTCCTTAGTTTCTGAGATTATTTTGGAGAAAAATCAGAGTCACATAGCTGCACAGATGTGCATTGAGACTTGCATGTCAACTTGGTTATGCAATGAAGTCCTTTTTTGGTGAAGATTATGCACTTTATGCAATGGAGGTTTTTTGTTAAAGAATTTACTTTAATCAATGACGTCTCTTTGGTGATGTATGTAATCACGATAAAAATGGGTCAGAAAAAAGCATGAACATCATGCTTATGGTGAAAAACCTTGCATCTCTAACTAGTTACAGACACAGTGCCTTATGAAAAGAATTGCAGAAGTGATAGCACCATTTAACCAGACACGCCTCAGCTTAATGAGGAAAGAAACAGGAACTTAAGTTTTCCAACTGTAAACTGATTGATGCAGGTTTATTGGTTCATTAAAAGTGATGTAAAGCTATGAGTTGATCATGGTGTCATAGATCGATGCGGGTATGCTATATAATGTAGTATTGGATACTGAATTATTTCGGTTTTGAAGTGAATGAGCTAATTTTATTCTTAAACATATCTCTGACACTATATTCTTCCTCTGCTCATATTATTGTTACTGGATAAACTTGGAAAGAATAGTTAGTTCTTTGGTTCTGAAAAGACGGAAATAAAAGGGTGATATATGCTCTATTTTCCCTATTTTGTCAAATTGTTCAGTTCCAAAATTGAACTTTTCAATCCCTAGGATATATAATGTCCCTTCTTTCAATGGTAGATTTCTTTTACCTTTTTTATTGTTCTTTGAAATACACAATATATTTCCATATGCACATAGGTGACAGATTGCATCATACCTATCAGTTCCCGATCTTTCTATACCTTTTGGCTGTTGTATTCACTTACATTTTGTTAAAGTACTCCATATTTTTCTAATTCAATGACATTTTTAATTTGTTTTTGTTAGTTCGTTTGGTGTTGGGTGGCATCATCTTGTCTACATTGCGTTTTTTCCGTATTCAGGTATAAACTTGCGCTGTTTTTTTTCTTTGTCATCACCCTTTGTCTCTTTTGCTTCCCACCCCTCTGTGAAAGTATCAGTGAATAATTTATTTATGACATAAAATATGCTTATGATCCCTAATGTCGGTTTTTCTTCTCTCTGATGGAAGCAGGTCTATTGGCTGGATGTTGTAAATTCTCTCTTTGTTTCTGTTCTTTATATACTTTTTGATTTTCTGTCCGCAAATCACGGATTCCTTTTCAAATGAGATCTTCTACCATTGCATGTTGTTACTATCTACATTTTAGTGGAAAACCTTGATATGTTATGTTGAGAATAGGGTAAAATTCTAGAGGATCAAATCTATGGGACTTGAGGAATCTATCTCTCCATGAATCTAGGAACTTTTGTTTGCATTCTATGTATGAGTTCCGGAATACAATGGGACCTTTGTAAAGCTGCCAATTCCAATATACTTATTGGAGGGTCTCATTGGAGACTTGAAATCTCACTTATCAGATTACGTTGTGGAAGACACAATTTGAAGAATTCGACTTGACATTCATTCAATCTTGTAGGACTGTAAATGAAAGACATGTAGAAGCAAAAATATTATGCCGACTTATTTATTTTCGAGAAAGACGCCATGTATACTTTCAAGCCCATACTTTTTTGCAAGACCATTCCCTTTTTTTCCGGTCATCTCTCTCTCTCTCTCTATACTCCCCCCTCCCCTCCCCTCCCTCTTGGTATAGTGCCAAGTTTGGTGTCATGGATTTGAAGGAATAGGAAAAAAGGACCTGATACCTGGATTTATAAGTTGACACTTGACAGTTGGGTCCTTATCCTTGACCCTTTGAGGTTCACCTGTCTTAAATTAACGACATTCAGCTCTGTATAAGAGAAAAAATCTATCAACTAAAATAAAAAGTTGGAGAGGAAAAAGTAAATTGAAAGCTTGAACTTTCTGGACTTTGTAGGCTTAAAATTTGATGTGATATAAATAAATAGGATGCATGCGTAACAAATTGAAACCCTCCAAAAAGAGTTGCATTTTGTTTATCAGGTAGCTATTTGAGAGTTCACTGCTACTTGGCTGTCTATTTTGCCTAGTGGTCCCAGAATAATTTCCAGGGCAACAACTGCAGAGTTCATGTGTACTTGATGTTATTTGTGCTATAGCTTATAAGAAAAATCTAGTGTGCTCCTCAATGTCAATTCGAATATCTGATGATCCACTCTTTTTGAGGAGTGTGTACATATGCCTGCACAATTGCGTACAGTTAGGAATTTTTGTGATGTTTGATGGGGTTGGTTTTAGAGAAACTTATCCATCACTTGATCATATAATGGTGCTGTGCCATGTTTTATGGGTTTTGCATTCATCTTCTTCCAGGAAGCTGAATCCAGTTTTTTTTTTAAAAAAAAAATAAAATTATAAAATAATGAAAAGGTAGCTGATACTACAGTTCTGTTTGTGGATACAAATAAGAGGATTTCTTTTCTTCCACTGTCAATCTTTTTTTGGTCTTCTAATCCTTTTTTCTTTACTTACGAACTTTCTTAATCTTCAGATTATGACATCATTGCTTATTCTGCCTGCATTTTCTTTATGTTGGCATTACATTTCATATTCAATGATATAAGTTGCTCTTCCTTTGAGCAGATTAGGAAGAAGTTTGGGTCTCAAGTTGAAGCCTTCTTTGTAATATTGACTGCGATTCAATTTCACATGTTGTTCTACTGTACGAGGCCACTTCCTAACATACTGGCGTTTGGCTTAGGTAATACTAACTACCAGGTTTATATTTAGCCCCTGTTTGATGCCTATTTTAAAGAGAAAGTCGTTTTTTGAACAGTGATTTTTTTGGAGAATTGAGTGGTTAAAAAGTATGGAAATCTTTGGGTTTATGTGATGTGTGGATGAAAATGAGTATGAAAAAAAAAGAGGTTTTGGAAAAAAAAAAAAAAAAAAAAGAATCAAACAGGGGAGTGTTTACTATTTATACCTTTTTTCCAGATAGACGGGATCTTGCATTTTATTGGACTCTAGAGTTTAACAGCCTGGTATTGTGCTGTTGAGAAAAGAAACTGATTTGGCAATCTTGAATTGCTAGAAGAAAAGGTAATGAGCACTTTAGGGAAGGTATAGAATAACCACTGAGTTGCCGAAAGAGGGTGAGAGAATGGGGAAAAAGCCACTCTTCCATTGTACACCATTTTATTTGTATTCACAGCTGAATCACATGATGCCCCCAATACAAGTAGCCTGCCTCTTGAGTAGTAGCTTTAATTTTTCTCATTATGAACTTGGATTAGCAAAATAATTCTTCTTTTTTCCTTATCTCGAACACATAATTTGTGGTAGGCCAAAAATTGACTTCAAGGGATCTATTTCAGTTAGGCAAATTAGGGATGAACAACTCACACGGGACAGAGGAATAATGATGGATCCATCAATGAGAAAGCCCAATATTTGTTAAGAATCAGTGAACTGTTCCATCACATTTGCAAATGTTTTGTGTGAGATGATGGATTCAGTGAATTTATTATAATTTTTAAATCTAGGCTCTGTTAACATTACTTTACTCTAAATGTCTCTGGTTGATCCAGTGTTCCCAATTGATTCTTGCGCGTGGACATGTGGCCAATTTTGCTGCCCCCCCCCCCCCCCCCCCAACCCTTAAATTTAAGTCACTCCTCTAAACAGTTTTCTTTTGAAATTAAAGAGCTTAGATATTGCTTCATATTTTTGTCTTACCAGACTTGCACTATAGATAATACATTATATGTTCATTCATGTTTCCTTTTTTCCCCTTTTGCAGTTAACTTGGCATATGGGTACTGGTTTAAGGGAAGCTTTTATGCAGCATTAAAATGTTTGGTATGTTTTCCTCCGCGGTTAAAGTTTATATCATATATATTACATATTTGCAAAGTGCCTTGCAATTTCTGTATCGAACTATTGTTTTTCAATTTTGTATTTCCTGCAAATTTTGTATATTGTTCACCTTCATAATGGAGCGGGGACCTACTTTATCAGTGATCTTCATTGCTTAAATGGAATGTCACGTTCTCTGGAATTGTCTTTTGATTGAGTGCACTTTTCAACCTGCCCAACTCTGTCAAACTTTATGTCAACCAGAATTTGTAAGATGATGACTTTGGATTTAAAAAAACCTTATCTAGATGCATTGATATGTAATTTTTCATTGACTAGCTTTTTGTAGGTTAACTAACCATCACTAATTCTGTAGCTCAATGATTGGGTATACTGTGATATTGAGGAAGCATAGAGAAATGAGGGAAAAAACTGCACAACTGTTAAGTTTTGTTTGTTAAGCATTTCTGTTGAATGCTTTATTACTTTTGTTCTGTCAATGCACCTTATATGATTGAGATACTTTTAAGATACATATAGATGCTGGGAGAATAATGATCTTATCAGTTTTCACATGCTAGAAAATCTATGCGCGATCATTTTCTAGTCACTGAAGGCTTTTCTGTTTTCTAATGATTAGATTTTCGCTACAGTCATCTTCAGATGTGACATCCTGTTACTTATTTCTCCTCTGGGTCTGGAGCTATTGCTGGTATGCTCTATAGCCACCAATTAAATGTTCAGAAATTTACTTTTTATACTATTATTCTTTTGTCATTTCTTTTATTAGCTGTCACAGTCTCAAGCAGTTTAGCTCCTTTGAAGCAATGTAATTCGATATTCGATTGCTTTGTTTTTAACTCAATGCATCTTGTACTTCGATGAATTATAAAATATCTTCTTTTGGAACTGCATTATTTTGCAGCAGTGGGGAAAGACTGAAGCAAATTCAAAAAAATAGATCTCTTCATATCTGTATTGGTAAATTGTAATGAAAACTTTAGGCTCCCCATGGAACTGGGAAAGATGAATTATTAGTTGGCATCATGTAAAGAGAGTATGGTGTTTGTGAGTGGCTTGTTCATGAGAAAATGTTACTTCTTTCCTGATGTTCCTCTGTTAGCATTTTCCTATAGCCTGATATTCTATTTGTTATTGTTGTATTGTGCCCCTTATGAATGTTTCTTTTAAAACTGCAGTCTAGGTCAATTTCCTTTTGGAAGGCATTAAAGTCCTGCATCATAACTGCTTTACTTTGCATAGGTTTGTTATCTACACTATGCTATTACTACAAGTAATTAATAGTATATTTATTAATTATATCATTTTGTTAGATCATGTTATGTATTTTAATTTTGCATTGTAGGCCTTACCATTCTCGTCGATTCTGTCATGTGGAGGAAGTTATTGTGGCCTGAACTGGAAGTTTTTTGGTTCAACTCGGTTTTGAATCGGAGTTCCGAATGGGGTGTATCCTTTAATTGCAAATCTTTTCTTTTTAACTTATCTTGTGGTAAATTGCTGCTAGGCCATTATTAGTCTAAGAAATATATGGCTTGTGATGCCATGCATGCTATGATGTATCATGTATATAGAAACTCACACAAACCCTTGCATTTTGGACCAGACAACATTAAGTATAATCCTAGAAATAGATGTCTGATAAAATCTAAGACTGACAAAATCTATGCAACTTCATTACTTCTAATATTGGGGTTTTGTAGATCTCCTTGAGGATTGAAGGCTTGGCATTCAAGTATGGTCTTCCTGTACACAATCAACTCCCATGTGATGGTTACATTCACAAGGAAGAAACATGGAAAGTAGTCTTGGATTGTTGGAATCTCCTTGCTAGTGAGTTCGGGGTCTTGCCTGCCCAAATGGGAGTTAGACTGTAGTTGTATGGCTTGGGGGAAGAAACGGTTGCTTGTGAGCAAAGGACAATAAGGCCTAGAGCCATAAGGCCTATGGGCGCTTAGTAGCATAAGGGCCCACACAAATGCACATGCACTTAGATCATGCTGGAGATCAGCAATCTAAAAATGAATCGAAGTGGTTGCCATGGTTAAAAAAAAATCCCAATTGAAACCCACCTTGAGACCCGCCTCAGAGTGTGAGGCATACAAATTGCCTAAGGCGCTGCTCGTGAGGCAATTTTTGATGCCTATGCCTCACAGCACCGCCTTAAGGCTTGTTGCCCACAAAACATAGAAGTTCTAATAAGCTCATCTTGAGGATAACTTATTTTTTACTAAAACATTAAAAGAATTTGTTTCTTATAGACCCACCGTGAGAATAGTCCACTATACTCACAAATTAAAATAAGTGGTTCCAAGAGCACTTAAATTCGTAAAGGTGCTTAAACTCACAAGTCCACACTTATTATCCGGTCATATGTCCAGCAATGATCTCTTGACTCACACCCAAGTATCAGAATCTTGACATCTCAAATTGATCTTGTGAGACAGCTTAGTATTGATGTGGCTATGTGGATGCAATCTAATCATCACTAATGCACGCTGATCCTATAAAAACTCAAAATTCAAAGAAGACTATGGACTCCACAAAAAACTATTTAATTATCCCCTACTTTGCCAAAATGGTTATAAAAATATGTTAGGAACCATTAAATCTCTCCAATAACTGTTGTGGGACGTCCCAGGTAATGAGGAACCGGCTTGAGTCTCTTCTATGTTCACAAAACAAAATCATTGTTTCCTCTGGTTTGACTCCAGCTATTTCTGAGTGTGCTAATTTTGTCCCTTTTGAAAAGATCTGTTATTATTATACATTAAGCCTATGTTTGGGAAGTGTTTATAAGCTGTTTATAAACACGCTGACATTTTTATGCACACATTTTGAGAGACCCAAAAGTAATACCTATTCATCCACCTCTCATTTCTATCTATTAATAATTTAAATTATTTATAAACACTTCCCAAACATGCTTTTAAGTTTCTTGTTGTTTAAATTTTCTTCGATCTTCCTTGATATCTTTCTCTAGACACATCCTTTTCATTGGTACTTCACATCAGCACTTCCTCGATCTTTGCTGGCTGCATATCCACTTTTTATGGTGAGTGTAAGACTTCATTGGAAAGACTGACTGCCATGCTACTTAGCTTACTGGAAAATGTTTCTGCCAGTAGCATATTATTGCTTGTGGTGTATTTTAATTTTTTGTAGCTTGCAATTTCTCGTGGGAATGGTAAATTTTCTGAATTTATCTACATCTACATCTACAATATATAAAAAGAAAGGAATGAGGATATTTAGTTATATACCCAATAATACCCTTACATCAATTTATTATCTAATAATTTATAATGTTATAATATACTTTCATATTATTATACTTTCTCACTTATTTAGTACTAACTAAATTTATTATCTTACATTTTACAATTTTATAATATAATTTATTATTATACCTTCACATTTATTTAGTACTAAACTAATTTATTATTTTACAATTTAAAACTTTATAATATAATTTCCTATTATTATATTTTCTCATATTATTATACTTCTTCATTTATTTAATATTAAAAAAAGAAGAAAATATATATTATAATTTTTATTTTACCTATTCCTTCAATAAATATTATTATGACTATATTATTATAATACTTAAAATATTACATCCAAAATTTTAAAAATTGGATTGTCTTTTCAAATTTCATGATTTATATTGTATATATTATGAACATAATACCCCCATAACCTTCAATCCAAAATGTTACAATTCCATTATCCGTGACTTTTATTTTCGTAACCACATGATTTTTTTTTTAAATTTTAATTCATATTTATCTCCCTTTTATCCTTTTATTATTTGGGTGTTTCTTCCAATAATTTTTCAAGTTTTGTGCTGATTTATTATTATAATTATTATTTTAGATTTTTAAGAATTTTTTTTTACGTCATCCTTTAATAAATATTATTATGACTACAATATATTAATATAATACTTAAAATATTATATCAAAAATTGGATTGTCTACTCAAATTTCATAATTTAATATGCATATATTATGAATGTAATAATCACATTGCATTCATTCCAAAAAGTTGCTATTTCATTTATCCATGACTTTTATTTTCATAGGTTACATAGAAAAATATTTTACAAATTTTAATTCACATGTAAATACAATACAATGCAATTACTATTAAAATTAAACAATTGCATTAATATTTATGACATTTTACACATAATGTTTCATTGGCTTCTTTATCCAATCAATACACGGCATACATTGAAATTTCTCTAGCCATACCCTATATTAATTAACCTTTTAATTCTTTAAAGGAATGGAAATTTTACCTGATAGTCATTCGATGAATTCATTACCATTAAATTTTTTTGGCCTCCTTTCTCTCTTTCTTTTAATAACATAACATGAAATTATTCAAGCTAATTAATCCATACTCAAGCCATTGAGATGAGACTAAGCTGCCAAAAGAAGGAAAAATGTAGTACAAAAAAATACTCAAGATTTTTAACCCAAAAAAAAAAAATGCTCAAATGATACCAAACTAATGGATTTGATTTTTCAAAGTGAGAAGCTAAGGATCAAGAAACCGAGGAATTTTGCGGAAGTGTAGATTTCGTTCCCGATATGAATGTATGTGTATTTATATACACAACACTCACCCCAAAATTCCATTTTGTATTAGCAATTTTAATGAAACTTCAATTTTAGTTTATTATTGTTATATAAGAACACTAAATTCACGGTTCATTATTTTATTTTTTGATTGGGATTCTATCTTCTATCTTTTCTCTGCACGTACGTATATGTATAGCGGGTATGAAGATACGTGTGAAACTCATTTTTTTTTTTTTCTTTCTATTATGTTAGTGTTATTATGTCATTTAAATCTTGATAAATTGAGAGGATTTGTAGCTCCCGGTCAATGTTTTTCCTAGAGAATAATGAGCATGAATTTTAAATGCTTATGGTTTGCCTTAGGGTTAGTGGAAGGATTTTTTTAATCTGGAGAAACTTTTGTAAATTATGCACATCATTCATTATATACACAAGACGTGCAACGCACGTGTTTACTACTAGTATATTAGAAAGGATGCATCTCAAATGTGCCTTTTGGAATTGAAGTAAAACTATTATGAACTTCGTGTTTGATTTTCTGTGCACGTAGAATTATTTTCTATTTCAGATTACTTGCAAATAAGGGAATGTGAACTAAAGGTTTAAACCTTGAGGTTCCATAATGGATCTTTTATCTGGCTAATGATTCATTCTTTTATACTCTAGTTTTAGTTTTGGATTAGCAGTAGTTATGAAAAATGACATCACACCTTAATTGCTATTTTACAGTACTTAAATTCTTTTTCCTCCACTAATTACATGATGCAGACACTTGTGAATAGAATTAAACTAATGGATCCTAAAAAGAGGGACTTCAATTATGAAATGCCTAAATTTGCTGGATTTTAATTTTTGCTGAATTTGATGTGGCATATTCTTTTGCAGCTAGGGATTCTATTTGACAGAAGGATTCTGGTCTATGTCCTTCCGGTTTTATCATTTATTTTACTTTATTCAAAGCTTCCACACAAGGTAGTTTCCTTGAGAATCTAGAGTTAGTGATGTCATTTCACGTCAACTTTTAGTATACATTTTAGTTTGAAATTTTTTCTCTGCAGGAACTTCGTTTTATTATTAGTTCTCTCCCTATCTTCAATTTATCGGCTGCAATTGCTGCAAGCAGGATGTATGCAAGCTCTTCTTAATCAACATTTCACATAAATATCTTTATGTTATTCTGAATGCTTTCATTTTTATTTGATGCTATTATCCATGTAGTTACTCTTTAGAATGTTGGAATTGATCAATGGACATAGGAAACATTATTTTGCAGTACCTGATATTGACACACTGTTTTTTTAATCTCTTATGGTGGAAACTAGAGCTTTTGTATTAACCTCTTACATTAGAAGCTCTCATGATCTTCGTTACGTGATTGCCTACTACATGTGGGATTATTCTGATATTTCATGTCTACAACCTGAATGTGATGGAGATTTTGAAGATTGTTGTTTCTGTTTTCATATCCTTAGCTAAGTGTTGCTAATAGCAATTGTGCAATAAAAAATTACGGTTACCAAATTCCATAAAAGGAGAAGCACCTGACCTGAACCAAGGCTAACTCCTCCTGACAACCTATTACTAGTTGAGAGGAACAGATGTGCAAAAGGATCTATGTTCGTGAATTTTTTTATTATAAATTTGTTAATGAAAGTTACAAGTTTTTGTAATAATTAGCCCCTGTTTGGCCCCCATTATAAACGAAGCACAATTTTTCCTCTCTTCTTTTTAGCCACATATTTATTAATAATTTTTTTTTGACATAAATCAATAAAAGATTCCCTACTTTTTAACCACCCATTCTCTTAGAACTCATTATTCAAAAAATATTTTTTTCAAATAAACTCTTTAAAATCAGTGTCAAATAGTTTATTATTATTTATCACATTTTTCTGGGTAGATTATTGTACATTTATAATGAACTCAAAGCAAATTGCAACAATTTTTTCTGGGTCGCAATTGACAATGTTTTAAAAATATGCCTATGATTCTGGTTTTTACATTTTTTTTAGACTTGTTAAAATATGCTTTTCTGCCTCTTTTATTTATTTTATAAAGCCCCACTGCATGTTTCTTCTGTGTTTGCTATGGCCACTGACATTTTCTGGTGTCATGGTTATAACTTTCTCCAGCTACAACAATCGCAAGAAAAATTTCTGGAAATATCTTAACATTGCCTTGCTGGGGTCAGTCCTTGTCAGGTGAATGAATTCAATTTTTGTTTAGATTGTCTAATCACTTTAGCCATTTATGCTTACTCAACATTATGTAGTCTAGGGTGCACGATCTTGGCATTCATGGCATCGTATGAGAACTATCCTAGTGGTTATGCCCTAAAATCTTTGCATAATATAGGTGAGCTATCTCTTCCACTTCTCACTCGCACACACATGCCTCTCACCTTACACATTTTACATTTGTTAGAAGTCTTTAAATTGTACAATGCTTTCATTGAGGAACAGATGCTGATAATCAGAAGGAAAAGACAGGTGAAACAAAACTTTGACTAGAAGGCCTTATCTGTTGTTTGTTCCTCTTTAAGTTAGGAAAGGGCTTTCTTCACTTCACCCCTAATAAAGCCACTTAAAAATTTCCTTCAAATATTTACTTAGTTTATATGTCTAATAATTTTTATACAAATATTGTATTTTTAAGGTTCTTCCTTTTAACATAACCCATTGTCGCTAGCTACCATGCTTTGAATTTCTAGATTCACTATTTACCCTCCCAGCCCAAAACTCATACCATAATCAGATTTGAAATATTTGAATTATCATAATATAATCAGGCGTAGTTTTGATTGGGTACCATATTACTTGTTTTGTTCATTATTTTGTGTGCCATTACAATTCATTAAGTCCCCCCCCCCCCCCCCCCCCCCTCTCTCTCTCGCAGACAAAGACACAGGATCCAGAATATCATTTTAATGCTTCAATGTTATTGAATAGAATATATGATATACTCCTTACTTGCATGCGGACTTGATATGATTTTTGCAGGGAATTTGAGAAATAATTCAAACGAATTGTGGGTTCATATTGACACCTTCTCGGCAATGAATGGAATCTCTCGCTTCTGTGAAAATTATGATCCATGGAGGTATTACTTGATATTGAATCAATTGTTTTGGCTTAACTTATCTTGATAGTCTTAGTCAAGCTACGAAAATTTGAAACTGGGTTCTGCTGAAGTAGAAAGCATTGGACAGTTTTTTAGTCTCATAAACTAATGAAGATTTTGTTAGTGCAATTTCTTTTTCTCATTTAGGGTACTAAGATTTTGTCATTTCTTTATCTAGAAATTCAGTAAGTAGAAAGCATTGGACAGTTTTTTAGTCTGATAAACTGATGAAGATTTTGTTAGTGCAATTTCTTTTTCTCATTTGGGGTACTAAGATTTTGTCATTTCTTTATCTAGAAATTCTGGCCTAGAAATTCTTGCCTATACACTTCTCTTTTGTTGTATGAAATGGTCACACTGAAAATAATGGAGATTCTTATCTGGTTAACTTCTTGTTTGGAATCTTATTCTTATATTTTGTATTGTCCTGCATCCTTTTGTCTTGTACCTCTTTATATTAGGAAATTTCTCGTTATTCTTCTTCCTTTACACATGTTCAGCACTTTTCTTAGTTCATGATTTAACTATTGTGCGGTTTAGGTATTCCAAAGAAGAAGGGATTCCTCTGGGAGAATTTCAAAATCGGAATTTCACATACCTTTTGAGGTGATTGTCTCTCATTTTCTTGCTCTTTTGTCAAAGTTGTTAAAGTATGTCGAGCAAAGAGTTTGGCTTTTTGGTAACCAAGTATGATCCTGCCATCTCAACCATGTTTAAAACTGGTTGTTTTTGTACATCTGTGTCTGGTCTGCTGATTCATGATATAACTGGTTTGTTCGATAGATTTTGGAGAAAACACAATATGGTTAAGCATTTGTTCAAATGAATGTGGACTAGCTGATGGAGATATTTAACTATCTTCTCCCCAAATTTGTAGTTATTTTATTTCAAATTATTGGAATTTTATATTTTAGGCAATTATAGGTTGATTTCCTTATCATGTTTTCTACTGTAATTAGGTTAGGTTCAATTGAATTTAAAGAGAGTTGTGTCTTTTACAATTAGACTTGATATTGAATACAAACAGATTTCCTATCTATCTCATCTCTCTTTTCCTGCTCTCTTCTATTCTCTTCTTCTACCTCTTCTAACAGTATATACAGTTTGTTTATACGTCCTGTGTCACTAGCTGGCTATCCAGTGCCTTCACGTCGTTATAATAAATGTGGATTCCATTTTTTTAACTTTCTTTTATTGATTATATCTTACTCTGATCTGAATTTTTATTCTCTCGTATGTTGATCATCCATCTTCTGCATTTAGATCTTATTCTTTTTTTTTTTTTTTTCTGTTTGTAGCGAACATTCTGAAATCAGTGGATACAAGTGTCTATTTAGTGCAAAGGGGTTCTCCAGGACTCATCTTCATCCTGGATTTCCTCCCATGTCACTGGTATGGAGAAGGTCAATCTCATCCTCTGTGAATGATACTAGAATAACATACTTATAGTTCCTTATACACTACAGGTTAAGGAGCCGAAGGTATATGTCCATGGAAATGTTAAAAATGATGAAATAATCCACAGAAGCTGGCCGGGATGCTAATTACTATGGAAGAGATCTATATCTCATCTAAAGTTGTGGTATTCTTGAAACTACATGTTACTGGACTCATGGGGGGCATAAACCAATCGAACACTTCTATCTTGGAGATTGATAATCCTCTAGAGCTTTACAAAAGCAATATCTTCCTACATTTGACACTCTAAATATAGCTCAAAAACTATAGAAAGCATGCCACTTATGAGTTTTAGCATTGAGTTGAGAAGGCACCTAAACTTGGGGACATACGGGAGTCGCGTCAGTTTGGCCAGTATACAATCTTATAACAAATGAGGTTCTTGATAGACAATTTCCTGTTCAATAGTCTGTATCACCATGTACTATTTTATATCCTCCACAGGTGTAATTTTGTTTTGGTGGTATATTTTCTCTTCCTCCTCCAAATGAACGTGTGCTATAGGAGTATGTAAGATATTTATTAAAGAAAATGTTCTTCAAGCATGATCTAATCTGTTAAATAAATGAAAGAACATTTTTACTGATATATATTATCTATTATTGGGTTTCTTGCAAATTATGTAATAGTTACAATTAAATTATCTGGAAAACTGTTCCGGATCACCCCAAAAACTGGCCGTTAAAAAACAAGCTGAAAAACCCTGTTTTCTCTCGGTTCAACTGGGAGCCGACCGGTTTTTAGACCCTTTTTTTTCTCTAGTTTTTTAAAGTTATTTTTGTGTATAATTTTATTTTCTAAATGGGTTAATATTAGTTTATTTGTAAAATAACTTGTTTTTTTTAGGGAATTTTGTGATTTTTGGAATAGTTTTTGATATTTTAATTGAAAACGGTTCGATTAGATCGGACCTTTTAACATTTGACTCATTGCCTTTTTCGATTCAAATCGATTTTCAATTTTCTAAACATATTTCAGTATGTTTGAGAAATTACTTTTGAACAGTCCTGTCCTTTGTTAGGCAATATCGATGTAAACGTATATCTTACTTTTAAATTTTCTGTACTTGTTGGTTGTTAAATTGTTGACTTAGTCTTTGCAGTCCCTTCGTGGAAAGCAAGGTAGGAGAAAGTCTAATATTGACTTGATTGCACTTTGAAAAAGTAGTATAATTTGATTCGCGGTGTCAACACTTTCATACACCACACCTTTCAACTGAGAAATGGCTAGTTATGGCACCACCACCCACAGGCCAGCCACCACCACCACCACCACCATCACTTCTCCATCTCCCACCGTCTCCCGGGACGATGAATCCGAGGAATCGACCCAAAAATATCTTAACAGCTTCAAATTCACATGCCCTTTTAACATCCCTTCTACCCCTGAATCAGCTGCAGTTAGAATCATTAAGAACTTGGAGAGATTCAGGTTATACTATGCAATATTTGTATGGACTGTCCTCTTTATTACCCTTATCCCAGAGCGCAAGGTTTCGTTGATCCTTTTGGTATCCATGACAGAAGTTACTTTTTTATACATTCTATTACTGCGTGCTTTGCCCAATTCTGTCGTGCTTCATAAGATCATCGACAAGCGATTCGTGCTGTTTCTGCTGTTTATGATCACATCTGTTGTGCTGATCGTGACCGGTGCTTTCATTCATCTTTTCGCGACTCTTTCTGCAACTACGCCTGTTGTTATACTTCATGCAGTGATAAGCAAAAGAGATGATGTGTATGTGAACGAGGGGAGAGGTGCTGGGGAGTTGGTCCCACTTGTGGAAGAAAGAGTTGGTGATGCTGAGCCTGTGAATCTGGTTTGACGTGGTTGTCAACTTCAATAATTTTTGTTTATCTTTTTCTAGAAAAAAAATATATAAAAATGCGAATAATGAGAATTATTTAAATGTGTGATGATGATGGTTTTTTCCTTTTCCTTTTCCTTTTCTTGTTATTGTTATTTTACTTTACTTTAATAAATGATTAAAAAATGAAATTGATTTTAGATGGTCTCATTTTATTATATTTTATTTTATGGGTTCAGTTCGGAACAATTTGTATGGATAATAAATAGTGTTGAAAAGACACAATCACGTACAAAATAATGAATATCTTCGAACTAATTCATTTTAGTAAATATTAAATTTGAAAGAGAATCTCAAACTGTTCTCTTCTGTTTAGTAGCACTGTAACAGTTTATCAAACTGGTTTATTTATGATTTTGAGATAAATTATATGGTTAAAAATTGAAGAAAGAAAAATATGTGTGGTTAAAAAGTGATTTGTGAAATTGTGTGATTTATAAATCGGTTTATAAATCATTTACGAAACACTTGCTAACGGCAAAATTAGCAAACATGTTATGGGATTTCGTTTCATGTAGGAAAAAATGTTAAAGAGAGAAATTGAGTTAAAATCTGAGTTTCAAAATTGCAGTTAGGTCCTCAACCTTTTGAAAAGTGCAATGAGGTTTCCAACCTTCAAATTTAGGAAGCGCCATCCTAAACCTTTGGAAAATTATGTAGTCGAATCACCTTTGGACTTGTCTAACTTTCATATATAGCAAAAGAGTACCCCAAGCATAATAATTAGAGAAAAAGAAAAGAAAAAAGAATTAAAAAAAAAAAGAAACTCATCTTCTACGTACCCCACTGTCACCTCTCTATTGTTGTGAAATCAATCCTCGCTCCGAACCTCTATTGCTAACGTTAGTAAATTAAGATGGGGTCTTTTCTCCCGAGTTTTGTGCAAGTCACAAGAAATTTGAGTTGTGTACCTATAAGTGGGTGGGTGCCGGGTGGTTACATCGGTGGATTTTTGCACATATATATCATACAATATATTCTCGTTCCCATGAAAAATATTATATTTCACACCTGAACGGATAGTGGATTACAATTTATTTACTGTTATATATATATATATATATATGTGTGTGTGTCATTACCATTATACCTACATTATTACGATTGTATCATTGTTCACCCCTATAAATAGGGTCTATACTTACTTATTTGAGACACCTTAATGAAGAGAAAATTTCTCTCTTTTCTCTATCTCTCTATTTTCCTTGTCATGATTTTGGTAGTTTTACAACACGTTATCAGCATGAATCTCTAACCAATTGAGTAATATGATGGAAGTATGCTCTACAATTGCATGTAAATGATGAGCCTTTGTATCATAAACCTGATTATTATAAATCAACATTTTTCATTCCCAAATCAAACGCTTTTGGTTTTAGAAAATAACCCACATATTGTAGATCTGAAAACTTCAAGAAAGATAAAAACTTTGCATGATTCAAAAAGTTCCAAACGAGGAAAGAAACATGGTTTTGATGTTGTGCAATAAGAAAAATTGGAAAAAGTGTATAATTCGAAACTTTCAAAGTCGATCTACGCAAAACTATACATTCAATCGACGATCGGAGACCAGATCTGAAACCGCGGCGGCGAGGTGAATCTCTGGCACCGGCCCGTGTCGACGGCGGTGAAATAGCGCGGCGGCGCGTGAGAATGAATCCGGCGACGGTTTCAAAAGGCAGTTTGTTCATATCGACGTTTTTTATTTTTCTATGGTATTACTTTTCTGTTTGGTGCAGTTTTGAACATTTTTCGATGGTCGAACGTGGTAGCTTCGTAAAAACTATTTTTGACGCAATTCCGACGAGATTTTGAACTTTGGATCAAAAGTAATTTTGTTCTAAATCAAATTTCAAAACTATTGAAGGTTTCGATTTACTCATATGATCAATATATTAAAATATGGACGATTTTGCCCTTGATGATACGTGAAAGTATATTAATCGTGATTTAACGAATTTGATTAATCATAATTACCGATCTGATGATAAGTGATAATAGAATATATATTCTCAATCATTTAACAGTACTATGTGATCAATAAGATAAATTAAAAGATTTAAAACAAGGTACAAGTAATATAATAGTTACCATGTCGTGATGTATTGAGTTATTAATTAAATATAGGGTTAATAGCACAAAACGTCCCAACGTTTGACATGTATTGTGCAAAACGTCCCAACGTTTTGATTTTTGACGCTAAACATCCCAACCTTTACAATTTTTGGTAGAAGACATCATTTCTGTCAATTTTAACCACATTTCACCGTTAACTTCAAATTGAACAGTAAATGTCAATGGCATTTTCGTCCCAAAAAAAAAGCAGCCCATTCATACTTGGGTAATTGGCACAAAACGTCCCTACGTTTGACACTTATTGTGGAAAAACGTCCATACGTTTATTTTTTTGGCGAATAACGTCCCTACGTTTATTTCTTTGGCGAATAACGTCCCTACCTTTAAATTTTCTTGTTCATTAGTCCCCAAATTTTACTTTTCTTTCAATTTAGTTATTCCGTATTTTATTTAAAGGTAATTGTCTTCAAACGTGTATAACTTTTGATTTACAACTCCGAATTGCACTCCGTTTTTTGCGTTGAACTCCAAATTCAACCATCTTTCTTATGATGTATCATGTGCTCATTTATTAAACATTTCGTTTTGACTTTTGTATAGTAGATACTTATTTTGTTAGGGCATAATTGATTGACGTAAATTGATTTCTGTAAATTTTATTAAAACAGTGAAATTTTAATTTTAGTGTGTGTTCGGCGGCCAGCGGAATTTATAAATTGGATTTATTTGACTTTGTAATCTTTTTAAGGTAAAATATTTGGTTAAAAATTGGTATGTTTAGCCCCTGTTTGAGCCATGTTATAATCTCTAATAACTTTCTGAACAACACACAATTTCTTTCTCCAATTTTTAAAAAGTGATTTGAAGAGAGAGAATGTGTATTGTTCAGAAAGTTATTAGAGATTATAACATGGCTCAAACAGGGGCTAAACATACCAATTTTTAACCAAATATTTTACCTTAAAAAGATTACAAAGTCAAATAAATTCAATTTATAAATTTCGCTGGCCGCCGAACACACACTAAAATTAAAATTTCACTGTTTCAATAAAATTTACAGAAATCAATTTACGTCAATCAATTATGTCCTAACAAAATAAGTATCTACTACACAAAAGTCAAAACGAAATGTTTAATAAATGAGCACATGATACATCATAAGAAAGATGGTTGAATTTGGAGTTCAACGCAAAAAACGGAGTGCAATTCGGAGTTGTAGATCAAAAGTTATACACGTTTGAAGACAATTACCTTTAAATAAAATACGGAATGACTAAATTGAAAGAAAAGTAAAATTTGGGGACTAATGAACAAGAAAATTTAAAGGTAGGGACGTTATTCGCCAAAGAAATAAACGTAGGGACGTTATTCGCCAAAAAAATAAACGTAGGGACGTTTTTCCACAATAAGTGTCAAACGTAGGGACGTTTTGTGCCAATTACCCAAGTATGAATGTGCTGTTTTTTTTTTGGACGAAAATGTCATTGACATTTACTGTTCAATTTGAAGTTAACGGTGAAATGGGGTTAAAATTGACAGAAATGATGTCTTCTACCAAAAATTGTAAATGTTGGGATGTTTAGCGTCAAAAATCAAAACGTTGGGACGTTTTGCACAATACATGTCAAACGTTGGGACGTTTTGTGCTATTAACCCTTAAATATAACTCATTATCGTAACGGACTTGACTATTATGAATGCCTTGACTGGATTTGGAGATATGACTTGCTAATTTATGAAAGGTAATTATTTCATTATGTCGTTATCACCTATATGGTTGGTTCTACAACTTTCAAGTATATTACGTTACTACCTATATGGTTGGTTCTACCAGTTTTAAGCATATTGCGTTACCACCTATTAGGCCCGGACCTACTTAGAAACATATGAGGTCCTTGCTTCAGGGCCCACTGGCCTATGTCTTTTTGGACTGCTTTTTTTTTGTGTGTGGATTTCAGCCTAGCCACCCAAACCTCCACAGACCATAGTGCATAGGCTACAGCCCACTGATTTGATCAAATTCAAATCCAAATGATTACATTGATTCAATCAATATATTTGCCTCTAAAACAGTTAGAAGAGTTATGTTTAAGTTGTTGTTTTATATTGGTTAACACTTTTGAATATAAAACTTTAAGTATATAGAATATCATATTTTGTTGGTCGTTTTATATTAGTTAATACTTTTGAACTTTTTATTTTTTGCAATTTTATGGTGAATTTGTATAATTTGTTTTATGTGAATATGAATTTAATCTTTATTTTCAGTTTTTTCCTCAAAAAAAAAAATTTCGGGGGCGCTGCCCCTGAACCCCCATAAAGCCCAGGGTCTATATCTCCAAAAACAACTATTTGTTTCAAGTCTACAAATTTACAGGTATGCCTCTGCCACCTATATGGTTGGTTCTATTGGTTTTAAATATTTCTACTTATATAAATTTGATATATTGTTGTTATTTAATATTTCAACAGATGATACCAGAAAAGTTACCATTACCAAAAAATTGTTGAATTTTAATGAAAATATTTTATTAAATGGTACCAGAAGTTACCAATATCTGTATTGAAATGACAGATGAAACTAAATTATTCAACAAGAAAAATCACATGATAGCACGGACATGGCTAATGTGAAAATAATCTCATCAGTATTATGAGATAATTATTATATGATTGAGATAAACAGATTTGATCAAAGTTCTTGCACAAGCACTTATGTACTCCAGAAGAAGTACATATTTACTCCAGAGAAGTAAATATTATCATCTAAACATACAATGATATTATTATTGCTCCTGAAGAAACATAAATGAGTCATAATGAAACATATCAAGAAAAGAGATACATGCAAAATACAAAATGGGGAAACATTTATGATCCTCAAAAGTAAAGGTATGTCTCAAGGGTAATAATACTCCATACTCCACCCCCCTAATCCATTTGTGTGTCTCAAGAGTAAGAATACTCCGTACTCTATCACTCTTAATCTTTTTGAAGTTCACAAGATTAAGTTCAAATATTCATCAATATTAGAGGCGTGTCTCAAGAGTAAGAATACTCCGTACTCTACCATCCACAATATTTTGGAGATTCACAAGATTAAATTTACATTAACCGAACTCAATTTTCGCTTTGTACCCTTTTCTTGCGACCAATCGATCTTAACTCCTGCTGTATCTTGTATTGGAATATATGATTGTAACTTTTCCAGCAGTTCGTCGATATTGGGAGCAGAAATAAGGATCCTCCTTGAAAATGGAGAGATGAATCCCTGTTCTACAGCATAATAAAGAAATGTTAGTAAACCATCGAATAAGTTGTTAACATTTAAAAGCCCAATATGCTTATTATGGAGACCCAGTTGAGCCCATGAAATAATATTAAAGATTTCCTCTAAAGTACCAAAACCTCCAGGCATGGCAATGAAGGCATCAGAATCATACAACATGCAAGTTATGCGTTCGAATAGATAACGTTTGTACTTCATGCCCTTTTGTTTTGCTTGCGATATCAGCTAAAGGAACATGTATAACACCTATCACTCTCGCTTTCTCTGTATGAGCGAATTGAGAAACACAACCCATCAATCCACTGCTGCCCACTCCATATACTAGATTGATACCTCTCTCTCCCAACTTCTTCCCTAGAAGTACTGATGCTTCTAGATACTCAAAGCCTTTTCCGATTTTTGATCCACAAAATACATAGATAGTTTTGATCTGTCGAAGTTTTGATCATTCCATCTTTTAAATTTACAAGAAAATGTTATTTTGGAATGCACTAAACTAAAAAATTACTTGACTTTTTAAACTTGAAAGTATTCACTATTTACTGCTCGTCTTTTGAAAAAAGTTATTATTTACTTTTGACTAAATTGATCATATCTCGACAGCATATTTAATGTTCCATAATGGACAATCTTTCGGTGATCTCTTAGAAACGATCTGTTAGTACGCGAAAAAGGAAAATACAAAATATTTTGTTAAAATATATATGTATGTATATATACACTATATTGATTTACCTTGTATCAATGTTGAGTAGCCAAAACATCATTGTTTATAACAGCCTGGTAAACAGGATCTTTTGCTATTATATTTTTGAGACTATAACGGTATTTATCATTGTTGAATTGAGCCTATAAAGATAGTAGCTCACGCTGCACATACCCACAAGGGTGCGTCTCAAGAGTCAATCAGATATCATCCAAAGACTCCTTACTCAGTCCACACTTAATGAAATCTATTTTTTCATCTCGATTTATGGATGAATATCCTATTGATTTACAACGGGTATCACATGTCCATCGAACACATTTGTAATAACCTTTCAATCTTTTTGCTCTTTGCTTCATTGCAAAAGTACTCTTACATAAGACAAACATGTGCTTAGAAAATGAATCTGGTAATTCACCAACTAATTGAACTTTTGCTTCGATCAACCAACGAACATCTTCTAGGATACCTTGATCCATCAGTAGCCTCAATCTTTCGAGTTGAACTCGGTAAATCTTTTTCAAAACATTTATCGAAAGATTGGAGTAATATTTGCTAATATTTGATAATATAACATCCATTTTAATGGATCTAATCTTCTTCCAAAGTGATCTATTTAAATGCATAATTTAACGCGTAATAGAGCGGTGGCTCCGCGTATCATTGATTCCACCAAGAAAAGGAGAAATATTTGTAATCAAAAGATGGGGACAATGATCATTTTCTTGTGATTTCGATCTAATCACATTTTTAGATATAATAAATTAAAGTATACTAATTTATAAATTCAAACAAGTAAATATTGTATTGAACCAGAAGTTATACGTACAAGTGAAATATGTATATAGTATTGAACAAGAAGTTCATTTGGGACACCTTAATGAAGAGAAAATTTCTCTTTTTTCTATCGCTCTATTTTCCTTATTATGATTTTGATAGTTTTACAACATTGACAACATATTTTTGTAGAATCATATTTGAAAAGTAACCAAGGGGTAAAGTGAAACTTTTCTATTGGCTTGGCTCCTGTTTGAATAAATGATAGAGTTCGGATTTTGTTTTTGGAAAGTATAAATGACGTCATATCTCTTGCCTTCTTCCATTCCCATTTCACAATCCAAAAGATTCACTTGCACTCGCTCATCCAGAACCCTACAATACAATCCCACAACAATGTTACTCCAACCCACAACCTCAAAACCCCCTCTTCATCTTCGCAGCAATCAGAATCATGTCAATTCAAATTCATTCCCGTCTGGGTTTCTTCAGAATTCAACTTTTCCTCTTAAACAAGCGGTTGTTTTCACTACTAAAACTCATAAAAACCCAGTCTTTATTACATGTTCTTCAATATCCCACGTCCACAACTATGGAACGGGTGACTATGAGGAGCGGTCTTTGTTGAATTGGAATGCTATATACAAGAGAATATCTATGATGGAGAACTCACAGATGGGTTCTGCTTCTGTGTTAAACCAGGTGGAAAATGAGGGCAAGTATCTTTCCAAATGGGAGCTTTGCAGAGTGGTCAAGGAGCTCAGGAAGTTCAGGCGTTACAAATATGCTCTTGAGGTAAAATAAAAATAAATGGAAAACCCCATCAGAGTGTCAGTTAGGCTGTTAATATTCAGTGGACATCTTTGTTGTCTTCAAGTAGTAATGTAGAGTTTTGCATAGCGCTTCAAAATTTTGTATATGTTTGTTTATGAAAGTTTAAATTATTAGATCTAATATTCACTCGTGTGTACATTGTTTTGCATCTTGAAGGAAAGTCTAAAATCGATTCAGATTTACCTTATGATCTTTTACTTTTGGGTCTTAAATCCCTTTTTTTTCACAACATATTTTTTGGTTAATGGCTTCGCTTCTTGGCACTGGAACTGTATAAACTAAGTTTAGGGTCTTCCCGAGGGAACTATTAATAGCATATTTGTCTATAAGCTTAAATAGTCCTTATAAGCACCTTTATTTTGACAGCATCATCTCACATGCTGTCTGAAATGATGTTTTTTAAGCACCCTTTAGCCAAACATGCTGTATAATATATAGTGCTCCCAGTTGTCTAAACTTACTGCACTGCACTCCATAGCAAAATTTGAACATTTATTGCTAACTAATGAGAATCCATCGAGATTCTATATAATTGACATGGACTCGAAGATTGCCTTAGAAAAATTAGATGATAGATGAATAATAATTGGATTATATTTCAAAATAGAATATATATCTTTATTTGGCTCATGTTAATAAATTGTTTATAAACACTCAAGGCACTTTTTATCCACACATTTCGAGGGATCCTCAAGTACTACCCACTAATCCACCACTCGTTTTTATCTAATTATAATTTAAACAACTTATAAACACTTCCAAACATGCTCTTGGTAAATTTTGCTTATGGCTTACACTTGGCACATCATATTATAGCATAGGGTTAAATACACCAATGGCCACTGTACTTTAAGGGTGGTGTCACCATGGCCACCCAGTGTAATTTTAATTCACCCTGGCCACTGAAGTTCATAATAAATACCAATCAAACCACCCAATTGAATAAATAGAGCCAAACATATATTTCTCTCTCCCAGACTCCTCTTTCCCTCCAAACATATCTTCTCCTCTTTCCTGCCAAACATATCTTCCTCTCTCTGGCTCCACCTGTGAAGGTACTCAAAGTACAAACCAGAGGAAGTGCAGCTATTTCACCAAACTCATTCCTGTCCATAATTTTTAGCTTTGATTTTTTCCACTTGAACACAATCCAAGCCACAACCGACACGAGAAAAACTATGCATTTCTGAAATACAATCAAGATTTAGAGTAGATAATCTGTAGGGGAAATTGTTGGAGAAAAAGAACTTAGATACCAATCACAATATGCATTTCTGAGCCATTTTTGAAAGCTTAAAATTAACTCATTGTTTGAAACCAACATATATTACATATCGACAAAAACTATCGTTTAACAAAAGAGGAAGATTAACCACCATTCCAAGAACTACATATTAACCAAAAAAATGACAATGTTTACTGCATCATCAATACAAAAAGATCAAGTAACAAACAATTATATCCAAGGTTGTCTAATTGCTGGATTCCTCCTCGTTGGAAGTTTTGTTGGTTGAGTGTTGTCTTCAAAATACATTAGAGGAGGCTGACTATTAGTCGATGACGATGGATAGAATATCTCTTCAGCAACCATACTTTCATTAATTGTTGCCCCAATGGAATAATGATACTCAAAGTTATCTCTTCCCTCGAGTACTCCAGTTAGGTCATTAGCATTTTCATAAGCTGCCATTGCTTCAGCCATGTATTCCTCTTCCGCTCCAGTCCGTTGCCCCTGTAATAAACAAGTTCTAGATGTAAAGTAATTTTACAATATCTTATACATAAAGAAATTAATGATTCAGAACTTAAGTTATACCAATTCTTCACAGTTTCCACTTGCAGCCCCAGCCCTATGAAATCTTCTATTATGTCCAGTTTGTCCACACACACTACATGTCATGTGCACATGTCTTTTTCTTACCATCTTACCAGTGTCGTGGTTCACCAATTCTTCAAGTTGCCGGCGTCTTACTGTTTGTTTTCTCCCTCTTTTGGCAGTTACCCAATTGGGTCGTTCAACAATTAGTGCATTAGGAGGCCACATGTTTTGACCATTGATGGAATTTATCATGTGATTATAACTCTTCGTGTAAGTTTCAACTGTGTACCAATGAGAAACCCATTTCCAAGCTTTATCATTCTCTACTAGTATGCAAGTCATTGCATGAACACATGGAATATCACTTACGTCCCATTGTCTACAAGCACATGTCCTATTTTTCATGTCAACCACAAACTGTTTGGTTCCACATTTCACTTGGTACAAAAAAGAACCAGACCAAGTAGCCTCCCATAAAAAGGCATCATGTTCTAGCTTCTCCAATTTCTTCTCAATCTTTGGACAAAGCTTCCCATTGTGTTTTTTCATGGCATCTCTCCTTGTATGAAGCCTTCTCATTAGCTTGCAATGTATTGTTTGTAACAAAGACAATATAGACAATTTCCTAGCATCTAAGATGTAGTTGTTGAAGCATTCACACAGATTGTTTAGTAACATATCACACTTGTAGAAGGTACCAAAATGTGATTTGCTCCATTCCGAAGGGTTTTTTTTGGCTAGCCATTCATATGCATCATTATTTTCAATCTTTATCCTCCCCATCCAATCTTTAAAATCAGCTTCATATGTAGCCTTAGCAACCATCCATAAGTAATCCTTCAATGTTTTTCCCTTAAAGTCTTTTTTAAAAAAGTTTGCATACATGTGTCTTACACAAAAACGATGTTCTGAACCATGCAATAATTCAACAACTATATTTTGTAGCCCCTTTTGTCTATCTGACATAATTACCCATTCCTTGCTATTATTTCCCATTCCCAGATCATTTACCAAAAGATTTAAAAACCATCTCCAAAAATAATTATTTTCTTTCTCAACAACTGCATATGCAATTGGAAATATGCAATCATTCCCATCTATTCCTACTGCACATAGTAAATGACCTCCAAATTTTCCTTTCAAAAAGCAGCCATCCAAACTAACAACTCTCCTACATCCATCTAGAAAGTTCTTCTTAAGAGCATGCAGGCATATATAGATAGCTTTGAAAACAACATCATGCCGATGAATTAAAATTGTAGAACCTGGATTTGACCTTAGTATCTCAGCTGCATAAGCCCCAAGGTTTCCAAACTCTACCACCTCATCTCCATCAAGCAACTTCTTTGCACGTCTTCTAGTCCTCCATGACACAGTTCTACTTACTTCTACTCCCAACTCCTCCTTCACAGCTTTTTCAAATAACTCAACTTTCCAGTCGGGGTCAATCCTAAAGTAATCTAAAAATTTATGTGCTAGCCACTTTGATGAAACATGTCTGTTTTTTCTATCTCTACTGCATGTATGCTTTGAAGTGTAAGATTTGATCTGCAAGGTACCACCATCATCAATGCTTGAAGCCCATATTTTCCAAGGGCATCCTTTCTTACATTTACCTTGGCACCTACGCTTTTCATTTGGCTTTAACTTAATGTCGCCGCACCTATTTCTTATGGAGTAGTTTCTTACAGCATCCCTAAATTCAACTACTGAACGAAATTTCATACCAGTAATGAAATGTGGATTTTTCATATCTTTCTCTGCAATGAAATCTGGATATTGCATTCTTTCACCATCTTCTGAATTGTCACTTAAAAGGATGTCAGAATCCCAATCTTCCTCTTCATCTGAATAAATAATAGCATTGCCTCCAATCACATTGCTCGGTAATGATTCTCTCCCCACGACTTCATGTAGATATTCCATGAACAAATCATCATCACCATCTTCAAGAATGAAATTTGGATCGTGAAAATTTTCAGCAATGAATGCAGTTTCATCATGGTTCGCTTCACCTGAAAGCAGCAAAAAAATATAAATATTACTAAACAACAACTAATGTAACTCAATAATCAACAACATAAATAAAAATAAAATTTTAAGCAGAAAAATTACCATCTTCATCGGAGTCATCCAAAGTTTCGTCATTAGGTTCATACTGGTCATGAGCTACTTCATATGGACCTAACAACAAAGATTAATTAAGGTAGAAATGTACAGGTGATTATCAGAACCTGAAGAATTTCGTAATTTCCTCAACTAAAATCTAAATATTAAAGTCAACTGAAAAATGGTTAAATAACCAAAAACTGAAACGATTGTTAAAGAATTTCACATAACTAAAATAACAAAACCAGACAATTTTTGATTTAAAAAATACCGTATAATGGTCCCCCATTGTCGGTCATCCTTCCCTGTGAGAACTGAGAAGACTTTTTGAAATAAGGATGAAATTAGAGAGTGTGTCGTGAAGATGGAGGACTGAGAAGGTTTCGAAATAGAGCTGAAATTGAGAGAAAATGACGTGAAGGGGGGAAGAAGAGAGATAACGATATGTTTGGCGGGAAAGAGGAGTCTGGGAGAGAGATATATGTTTGGCTCTATTTACTCAATTAGGTGGATTGATTGATATTTATTATGAACTTCAATGGCCAGGGTGAACTAAAATTAAACTGGGTGGCCATGGTGACACCACCCTTAAAGTACAGTGGTCATTGGTGTATTTAACCCTATAGCATACGTTTACCATGACCGAGATTACCACGACCGAGAGTCTTACGCATATTCCATATGCCATGTTTTGTTGTGCTGTATACTATACGATATAACATGGTAGCTCAAGAGTTGGAGCAACAAAAAATTCAAATACCTGGATCCTCGACTGTATAGGAAACTTGGACGTGTGCCCATGTCTGAGACCCATACATGAGTCTAATTCCCTATTTGTATAGACAAGATAAGGAACCTCCTAGTTTGAGTGTATGAGTGCTGTGATTTGTCATACGAACTCCTTGAGAAGAGAGGGTGATCTTATTGTTCAATGTCAATGTCCGAAAAGGCAGAGCATGTAAAGAAAATAGAGGGAGAATAGATATCAGATCCATGCTTATGATAAATCTGTGCATGTCTTTCTTTATTCTTTTTGTTTGTTGGATGAAAAATACGTTTGAGTATCCTCAAATAGCTCATGAACCACCCACATTCATTCATGTTAGTATTAGTTTATTAGAGATGTTGATGTCGGAGAGAATGAGACAGCTCTAAAAACAGAGGATGATGAGAAATGGATGAAGAATATGCTGCAGAAATATATAAATTGAGTGAATGATAGAACATTACAATTTACTGCTAAAGAAACACACTTAGATGCTTTAGATGTCTCTAAGCTTTAGATGTCTTACCTAGGGTTCGGATGCCTTGCAATCCTGATACACGAATTTAGTTGCTGAAAATATGTCTACATTTTCTGTGTTGAAATGGAAGTTTACAAGCAGATTTTAGGACTTTTAAGACTAATCTCTCCATCGATCAACCTCCTGTGTACTCTACAGGTGTATGAGTGGATGAACAACAGAGGAGAGACATATAGAATAACCACCAGTGATACTGCTATTCAGCTGGATCTGATTGCCAAGGTGCATGGAATTTTAAATGCTGAAGAATACTTCAAGAAATTGCCAGATGCCTTGAAGGATAAAAGAATATATGGTGCTCTTTTGAATGCATATGCGCGTGCCGGGATGAGGGAAAAAGCTGAATCCTTAATTGGTATAATGAGAAATAGAGGCTATGCCAGTCATGCACTTCCATTCAATGTGATGATGACACTTTATATGAACCTTAAAGATTATGAAAAGGTTGAGTCACTAATCTCAGAAATGATGGAGAAAAATATTTCATTAGATATTTATTCCTACAACATTTGGTTATCATCTTGTGGATCAGAAGGATCTTTGGAAAAGCTGGAACAAGCATTTGAACAGATGCAACTCGACACCACCATAAATCCCAACTGGACTACCTTCAGCACAATGGCCACCATGTACATTAAGTTGGGGCAGTTGGAAAAGGCGGAAGACTGTTTGAAGAAGGTTGAGACTAGAATCATGGGTCGAGATCGATCACCTTATCATTATCTCATGAGTCTCTATGGCAGTCTTGGTATCAAAGAGGAGGTTTATCGGGTATGGAACATTTACAAGGCTACCTTTACAACTATCCCGAATTTGGGCTATCATGCTGTGATTTCATCTCTGGTTAGACTGGACGACGTTGATGGGGCTGAAAAGATCTATGACGAATGGCTTTCAGTGAAATCGGTTTATGACCCCAGAATAGGAAATCTTCTACTGAGTTCTTATGTCAGCAAAGGTCTTTCTGAAAAAGCTGAGACTTTCTTCGATCAAATTATTGAAGCGGGAGGACAGCCAAGTTCTGCGACATGGGAGATTCTTTCAGAACTTCACATCAAATCCAGGAGGATTTCTGATGCTGTGTCTTGCTTAAAGAATGCTGTTTCAGCTGGATTTCCAAAGGGCTGGAGACCGAAAGCCATAAATGTCTCTTCCATCCTCAAGATTTCCGAGCAAGAAGCTGATATCCCAAGTAAGGATGCCTTGCTGGAAGTCTTGAAGCAAGTGGGATGCCTTGATGATGAAGTATATATGTCGTACGTTTCGCTATCCAATGAGACGTTTACTGGCAGTGATTCAGCATTAGAAGATGGTCGAACTGATGGTGATGACATTAATAATGGAGCTAATGTACTTCTCAGTCAACTCCAGGAAAGCTTGTGAAAAGTCACTCACCACTCGTTTACAGAGGCAATAATTGTTTGCTCTACAGACGTATTTGTTGTCCTCCTTAGAAGGGTAAGTAAATCTGTTTTTGCATAATTATAGTTGTTATTAATGTGAAAAGCTTTATTTATTTAGCCGCTCATACAAAATTCTGTCGACAATTCGTGAAAATGCTGAATCCAATTCTTTGAAATTATTTTGAGGCGGAAATTACTATGAAAGTCTTTGATTAAATTATGGTGTCATCATTTCTTGTTCATGTGCGCAAAATTTTTATTTTCTTTAGCAGCAACAGAGATATAAAAGAAGGCTAATGTGCTTTTACACGATAGGAACCTCTCTCAATGAGCAGGTACTTGGGATGCTGGCTTCTCTATCACAGTCTCACCAACTTCCTTGATCTTCCGGCTGCTCCAGATAAAATAGTAATCAATTTTTGAATATACAGAAGTATAATATGCTATTTTCGGCAGCCTAATTGCATGCATCTATGTGAACTCTATTATTGGTTCAATGTATTTAAATTTGGTGTCAAATGTCAAAAACCCTAGTGGGCCGTTTGCTTGATAACTTGAGCTGTGTCTTTAGAAATAACAAACAGTTTTGCTGTGGCACAATTTTATTATTTCAAGCATCACATCAATTCCTAAATAAATACACAAAGTTGTCTCAATTTTCAATCAAAAGTTTTCTTGTCATTATCTTTGTACAAGTAGCATTAATCTACTTGAGTTATGTCGTACTATGTTGTTTACCACATGGTTGATGACCATGTGGCAATATCGGCAGTGTTCGGCTGCTGTTGAGGGAGAATTAAAATTATTTTGTTGATTTATTTGTATTTTCTAGATAAGATGTGAGGTTAAAAATTGGAGAGATGTGAGGTTAAAAATTGGAGAGAAAATATGTGTGGTTAAAAAGTGGTATGAGAAATTGTGTAAATTAAATTTTGTGTTTTTTCTTGTATATTCCAATTTAAATCATGCAGCCCAACACTGCCACAATGTTGAGTTGTACCGTCATTTCACAAGATGTTGTCACACCAGTTGGTTGTAAATCATGTCGTAAATCACATGGTACAAATAACATTTAACTTTGGGCGCACTTTTAATAATAATAATAATAATAATAATAATAATTATTATTATTATTATTATTTTTGTTAAAATGGTAATGGACTTTTGAAATTTTTTTCCAAAATGAGGGGGTCATGGCCCAGTAGGCTACCCCTAGCTCCGCCACTGTACTGTATACTAAATTTCTATTTGGTACAACTAAAAATTTAGATTTAATCTACGATTACACAATTTGTCAATTTTTATCAAAATTTAATTTTTATCTACACAAAATAGGGGCTAAGGCCATCTTCAATCGTTTACTTCAAATTTGGGGTAATCTTTACTCCCAAAATTGGGTAGACTCAAATTCTTTTCCAATAGTTTGATCGCAAATTTGGGGTCAAGTGAATAGTACTCATTTTTCTTGTAATTTTTTAATAATTATACCCTGATTATAAATTTGTTAATTAATAAATTTAATTTAGATTAATAACTAATGCGTAAAATGGACCAAATTAAAAATAATCATTTTCTCGGGGAAAAAACACTCAAGTTGAACAATAAAATACGCTTAGTGGCTACAAATTCCTTAAATTAAACGATGTGATCGATCATGGACAAAACTTAATTTTCAGAATTAGTATATTCCTCCCATAAATGCTCAATTAAGGCATTACGAAGTTCATAATGAGCATCGCTATTTCATTGACTATCTCGACTTACTATTTCGTATTAGTTTTGTTGTATGTTCAAGTTTATGTTTTCCTCTCGTTGTTGCATATATGTAGCTTCATTTGACATATGTCGTCGTTAGCTTTGTAAATAAAATTTCAGTCTTTTTAATTATCCAAACTAATTCGTGCAAATTTTGTAACAATATTAACAGAAATATTACTATTATTAAGAACAAAAATTTTTTTTCTAAGAAAAATTAAATTAACAATTATAGAATTACAACAATAATTATTAAACAATAATAACTATAATATTTACAATTAAGATAATTACTATAACAACAAATTATTGGACTAATTAATAATGTTTAGCATTTAAATTAAATAAGAAAATGATAATTTGATATATAAATAAGGCCAACTCCAAATTTGAGGTTGTGAATAGTGTTACACTATTCCCAACCCCAAATATGGGGAGTGAATTGTGGTACTATTGAAGAGGATTTTATCCCAAATTTGAGATTTTACCCCAAATTTGATGTATGATTGGAGATGCCTAATGCTAATATATGGCTCAAAGTATTGTCTTGCTTAGCCTAGGTGAGCTCTGTCAAATACTGATGGAAAGAGTATGGGAATGACTACATAAATTTTTGCATATTCTTTTTCATCTACTAATTTGAGCTCTTCTTGCCGTTCGGTGCGGCTCCAAAACCCAAATGATTCATAATAATCGGGTTACATGCATCTAGAGAAGGGGAAAAAAATGATTGTTGTAGGGACTAGAGAGGGAGGCTGGCAAGGTCACAAGATGGGATCACATGCATTTGGGGCGGTGAATGCGGCCAACAACTGGTTCTTTTGTTTGTTTTTTCATGATCTTTCCAATCTTAAGATGTACAAAAAATACGAACAGCTTGGACAAGTTCATCAGGACACATGTTTTTGTTTTTCACTCTAATTAAAACAAAAACATGCTTGCACCTTGTCAATTTTATTTGTTTCCCACCTTCTTTTTCAACTTATTGAATTTGGTATTTTTTTTTTTTGGGGACTCATGCATCTAACACACTTGTTAACTGCTAAGTCAGTGCATTACAAAGCGTTTGGATGGGATTTAGCCTATGTTTGGTAAATTCTTTATAAACACACACATTATTCAATTATATATTTTATTTTGAAAATATCACATTCTTTGTTTATAAACAAAAAAAATTTACCAAACAGTGTGCAGCTGGTGCACTACTCTGGTGATCAAGATATATTTTTCAATAAATAATAAAAATTATAAGACGATAGTATTTGTCCAATTATATGTGTCACGAGACTAAAAAATCAGATAAAATGTCGTCTCATGCATATAATCAAGATTTTCATTTAAAAATGTTATATATTTGCTTATAATGAATTCATAATTCCTATATATCAGTTGTATCTTTCGGTATTATTAGTAACCAGAGCTCTCATGACCTTATATAGAAACCACAAATTAACCTTAGAATTGAGTTGGCCTTGTTAATTCAAATGTGCAGTACAAGTGAAAACATTAGCCTTAATTGTGTGTGTGTGTGTGTTTATTTAAAGATTGTTTCGATTTTAGAATATGCTATCAATAAAGTTGTGTTAAATTACTACCTTATGGTCAAAGATTTATATGAAATAATCGTACTCATGTACAATATTCGTGATATCAGGAAACTAATTTAGAAGTATCTACTTAAGACAAACCCGTGCAATAAACTTGATTCCTAAAATAACCTTCTACTCTAATGCATGTGAATGTACAATTCTTGTGATATCATAGAACAAATCCATAAGATTTCCACTTTGAAATTGAAGTTTAAATACAATATACAAAATAAAAATAAAATAATAATTTGGCAACACATCTAGTCACTGATCTCAATATGCATACCAGACAACTCAAAAATATGATGCCCTTTTGGATCTCTGTTTGGCAACATCATTATATTATGACTGGAAAATAAGCAGCAAATCATGTAATAATTCAGTGATGTTGCCAAACAAATGCTAGGCCTAATACTAATCAAGCATATTATGAAAAAAATCCTTGCGGTGGGATCCACAACCATTCACTATTTAACATGATTAGTATATGCTACCTGCACTTCCCCTTGTTTATCACTTTAGTATCAAAACAATAAGTGATTGAGATTTTAAGCCCTTGATAATCAATTATTTTCCACTTTTTACAACTTATGTTCAAATTAAAGAATTGTAAAAATCCAACCATGTCCCAAAAATTTGAGTCAAAAGAGCATCAAAACACCATTAGTGGAATATGAACAATGGACTGGTGACCAGAGTTTGCATTCCTACTAAGTGAAGCACTGTAATCAATGAATAGACACTGCACTTTTTCTTGAGATTCAGGGGGAAAAAAAACTGAATTTCTTATATTATTATTATTTTTGTTTTTATTTTAACGGCTTAAGCTTTCAAATGATGTGATTCAATTTACATCAAAGCAAGTAAACGTTCTAAATTCAAGGACGCAACTTGCTTTTATAGATATGCGATGTGAAGTCTTTGGTAAAATTTGTTTATAGAAAAACAACATTTCACTAGACAATTTTTTTTGAAAAGTCAGCAATTTTGACTGATTAAAGATTTTCGCTCACAATTTTTTATTTAAAAAAAAAATAAAAATGGACTAACAAAATATTGACACATCAACATTTAAAAAAATATTTATAAACAACCGTTTATAAACGGTTTACGCTAAATTTAAATGGTGTAATAATGGGAATATTCCAAATCCGACAGGACATCCTAGCCATGTTCCAAATACCCCCAAATTAAAAGTAAATGACTGCCAGGTTCTTAGACAGATACATGCACAAAAAGTAAAAAAGAAGTGCCTTATATGTTCTAACATCACAAGTCACAACAGACCACTCTTTCAAGATTCAAATATACAAAAATGGCAGACTTTGAGAGCCCAACAGTAATGCCTAAACTCATCAGCTTCCTCTCTTCTCTCCTCCAACGCGTGGCGGAGTCGAACGACGTTAATCAGATCCTCCGATCCCATAAACTCTCAGTCTTCCATGGTCTAACCAGGCCAAATATTTCCATAGAGAGTTATATGGAAAGAATTTTCAAGTATGCAAACTGTAGCCCCTCTTGCTACATTGTTGCATATGTTTATCTCGATCGGTTTACGCAGCGCCAACCTACTCTTTCAATCAATTCTTTCAATGTTCATAGGCTGCTCATCACTAGTGTCATGGTTGCAGTAAAATTCATGGACGATGTGTAAGTTTCTTTTTTTTTTTTTTTGCCTAAAAATTTATTGCTATGTTTCTTTTTTTATCATTAGATTGATATCTGAATTCTGATCTTGGGTTGATTTTTTCCATGGCTTCTGGATTCTGCTAGTTAATCAAATACAGGACTCTGGGTTTTTCGAACTACCAAAGATTTATGATTAAAGTCCTTTTTTTAGGCTTTTAACTTAATTTCTTCACCCTTCACATAACATTAATTATTAGGTCCAGATAAGAAATCCAGGCTTCCCTTTATTTACTTTTGTACAATATGCCCGTGTTTGATACAACTTAAAATCTGATTTTAACTTAAGTCAAAAGTCAACAATCAATTTCAACCGTACATTTTATGGGATCCACAATTTTTTAACAACAATTCTCATCAACTTTTATCAAAATTAACTATAAAATTGATTTTAATGATCTACACCAAACAAGGGCCATATATATATATATATATATATATATATATATATATTATTTTATTTTATTTTAGAAAAGAGGCCAGGCCACTCATTCTATTGGCTTTTAAGGGGTCTCTATCTAATATTCACAATTGAAAGTTACATTTCAACAAAGACTTGATTTGGCGTGTTTTGACAAGCGAAACCAGACATTACAATAAACAAGATTTTTAACTTCCACGTCTAAACCTTTTAGATATATATTGTTAATGAAAGTCGAATTGGACCATAAATCTAGACCAGCTTTTAGATGAATACATTCCAAAACTTTTGTATAGAATCTAATGGAACTTCACCTTTTTATGTATGGACTTGAAAAATACAGGTATTACAATAATGCTTGCTATGCTAAAGTTGGAGGAATCAGCACAACTGAGATGAACTTTCTTGAAGTGGATTTTCTATTTGGATTGGGATTCCACTTGAATGTGACTCCCACCACTTTTTACAAATATTATTCTTACTTAGAGAGAGAAATGATGATGCTTCAACCTCATATAAACATGTCAGAATCTTCCTTGTATATGGGAATTTCATCAAAACTTCACTTGTCTTTCAATGAAGATGAATCAACCCATCATCAACAACAGCAACTTGCTGTTTGAAATCAATGAATTTCTTGTTATATTCAAGTTAATTAGTCCATTGGAGCAGCCAATTAAATACCGCCATTTGTAATATTAGATGTGATGACATATTCGGTATCAAGTATTTGTAAGACAAGACTCGATAATACAATATTTAAGGGTTTTATTCTTTTATAATATCCAATGTGGGACAATGCTAGAAGCATCTCGGGGCTTACACCCGAGGTGACCGTCCCCTCACATGGAGGGGGCGGAGCCCACTCGTCGGAAATGGGCTCCACCCTCTCCATGTGAGGAGGGGGTCACCTCGGGGTTAAGTCCCGAGGTGCGTCTAGCATTTTTCATCCGATGTTATGTTGCGTCTACCTTACCAAACAAAACATATTGTTTCTATAGATTTTGATCATTCTTGAGCAGATTTTCATCCTCTTTTTTCGGAATTATTTTTTCAAAACTGCTGATGTCAATTGAAGTCATCGTCTCATTGATGGTTGACCCAACAGTTTTGCATTTAAAGAAAAAGTAACAAAAAGAAAGAAAAATAATCTTCATTGCAAATAAAGAATCAAGATTGTGTTCTTTGATTTAAAATAAATAAATAAAAAATGAATCAAGATTGTGTGTCCCTAGGGTTCACAGGTTGGCAAAATTCAATCTGAAAAGGGATGTGAATAGTGACAATAATTTGGTTATGAGACAAACTTGACAGTTGTATTTGATCATGTTAAATCATGGAACCATAAATAATCTATACACTTGAAGTTGAGCGTGTGCCAACTATAGAGAGAGAGAGAGAGAGAGAACATGGATTGTTTTCTTCTTTCTAATCCAGATTATAGTATATATTCCTTTTAATGGGGAATCATTCAAAGTTGTGCGATTCATCGTAATGGGAATATATTTAATGAAATCCAAAGCTTTAATCAATTTTGCATAGGCTTGGAAGTTGGGTGGATCTTCCGAATATTTTAATACCTACAACCACCGATTATACTTGAGTACTTTATAAATGGAACAATTCACGTCTTTGTAAATATTGGAAACACTCAAACTCAAAACATGGGTTCCGATTCGATTTTGGTTCTACCCATAATATTTTACAAATATTATTCTTTTCTATTGCTCATAATACTCGTGATCTTACAAGATCAGCCGGTTCAATTGAGCGTTACAAGACTAGACTGGTTGCCAAGGGGTTCGACCAAGTTCATAGTGGAATCTTTCTTTGTTGGATGTCAAAAATTCCTTTTTAAATGTCGCCTTCAGGAGGACGTTTATATGGTTCCCCCCTCCTAGTGTTTCTCATAATTATGGATCTGTTTGCAAACTCAAAACGACCCTTTATGGTCTCAAACAGGCACATCATGCTAGATTTGAGAGATTTTCTACTGTTATTGCCTCTCTTGATTTTACACCTAGTCATCATGACTCCACACTATTCTCTAGATGCATGTCTGCTAGTCGTATTCTTCTTTTATTTTATGTTGACGAAATAATTAATTTTGATACTCCTCTTAAGGCTAATGCTCGTTACTTACCTTATAATCGTATACCCTTGACTGATCCCACTCTACATCGTACTATTGTTAGCTGTCCGGTTTATCTCGCTATTACAATTTACACGTCCATATATTGCTTATGATGTTCATATTGTTAGTTAGTCTGTTTCAGCTCCTACTAGAATTCATTGGGCGGAAGTTTTTCGTAGCGGTATTTTCGTGGTACTTGCTTTAGAGTCTCTTATTTTCATCGAACTCTTATTAGTTCTTCGTGCCTACTTTGATGTCGATTAGGCAGTAACCCCTTGATCGCAATCTACCGTTGGATTTTATATATTTTTGGGTGATTCTGTTATATCTTGGAAGAGTAAGAAGCAGACTGTGGTTTCACGCTCCTCTACTGTGGCGATGTATCGTGCTATGACTTCCACTACTACAGAGATTGTGTGGTTGCATTGGTTACTTGCAGATATGAGTGTTTCTATTTCCTCTCCAACCCCTATGTATTGTGATAATAAGAGTGCCATTTAAATATCTCATAACTCCGTGTTTCATGAGCACACAAAACATATTGAGATTGACTGTCATTGTGATAATAAGAGTGCCATTTAAATCTCTCATAACTCCGTGTTTCATGAGCATACAAAGCATATTGAGATTGATTGTCATTTGATTCGACATCATCTACAGAATGACACCATTTCCTTACCTTTTATTTCTTCATCATTGCAGCTTGTAGACTTGTCCACGAAATAACATCTAGTTTGAGGGGGATGTTAATGTAACAAATAATCGATTTAAGGATATTTTAGTCTTTATCTCCTTGTAGTATTTTTATCCTTTTGTATTAACAATTTAGACCTAATCTTGTAGGTTCCACATTTGAGTCTGATTCTCTCTATCAATGGGGTTCTTCCTCTTCTCCTCATTTGATAATCTTCCTCCTTTCAAATTTTTATCTTGATTTATATTAGTTCATATATTTCACAAAATAAACTTTTAATGGCAATCTGGAAAAGTGACTAGCCATTCTCGTGGACCAACGAAGTTTGTAGTCGTCATTTTGTCTAAGGATCAAGTACATGTCTTGTGATAATTTATCTCATATTCCCATCAATTTCCAAGTGAAATTTTACAAACTTTAATGTAATCTAAAGATCTCTGTTTAATTGAATAAACCCATTTTCACTAGATTGGTTTACACCCAAATGGACAGGGGACAGTCTTTCAAGTATGACTTGTGTCAAGGTCCCCAATTCTTCATTCCTGGAGGTTTGCCTATGTAAATGTCGCTGGATTATGGAGGTCAATAAATGTTTGTTCCTTCCAATTTTTTTTTGTTATATAATTTCTTCACAGTAAACTCAGTCAGGTTTTTAAGATCAATGAGAGCTTTCATATGAACTGCCGATTACATGAGCAACTAGACGAGAAATGAATGATAGAAAGAAGTAAAGAATATTTTGCAGTCTTGCATCACATCAAGATTATAGCTATAGCATATACAAAAGGATCATTGTATTTGAACACACATGATGTCACCCTGTGTACCACCCCTCTCACATGGGGTGTGGGGCATCTAATTAATACATGAGGCCCCACACACCCCATGTGAGAGGTGGCAAATAAGGTAGTAAACTTGGGTGTTCAATAACATTATTCTATACACAATCACATGAGTAACATGGCTGAACATTAATACATTATCCTTGGAGTTTCAGAAAAAGGCTTCAACTTCTACAAGGCAAAAAGAACAGGAAAATCCCTTTTAAGCAGTTGCCCTTGTGTTCGGGGACACACATCTTCTTCGTCTCCATGGGTAATCTCTCGCCACCTTGGTCAGAATCATCATCAGTAACAACATAACAAAGGAAATGATAACAAAGAATAGACTGAGTTTACCATCAGATAAGATAGCACTCATACGAGTGTCATATGTTGCAATGAGTGCCAAAAGCGAGACTTGCAATTCCAGTTGCAAAGGGAATTTAACAGTGAGAAAATATAGCATGTGAATAGACATTTAAAAATCCATTGAGTTAAAAAGCAAGAATAGAGCGAACGAAACTGCGTTCTTTGTGCCCATCACCGCCTTTCCAGCAATGTGTGCTGGTGGCTGTGTGGCATTATTGATGGTGGTTACTAGTAGGCCAAAATTCGTCCTGCCAAACGCCACCTGGTGGACTAAGCACGGCTCCATATGTTGCAGTTGCGATTAATACAGCTATAACAAACAATGTATTTCTGACTCTACTTTGAGAGTCTTTAGTTTTGTCATATTTGGAGTAGTCCTGCAATTTTTTAGAGGGCTTTGGAGGCCTCTCTCTCCTCAATCCATCTACTGATGAATACTCAGTGACAACTCTTGAGTCCCCAGCAAGCCTAAGCATTTGTTCAATTTCAGAATCACCCCTTTCTGATACTAATACGTCAAGTGGTGTAAGACACCTTCTGTTTAAGGAATTCAACTCCAACTTGCCCTTGTTAAAAAAATCTTCATCCAGCACCAACTCAACCCCTGTTTTGTATTGATAAAAATCAGACTTTTAGTAAATTTTGATAAAAGTTGATTAGATATGTGGTTGAATAGTTGCGGATCCATAAAAAGTGTGGTTAAGATTAAATGTTGACTTTGAATTAGATTAAAATTTAAATTTTTAGTGCTACCGAACATGGGCTAAATAGGATTAAAGCAGAAAATAAAGTTAAAATTTTGACACATACTTGTCCTCTACTATGTACAGAAAGTGTCTCAAATGGTTTAAAAAAAAAATAAAATACTTGCCTCATATTGCTTTCTAGAGACTGCAAGATGCAAGATTGTGTTCCCCTGTGCATCCTTCTCATTCAATACATCCTCTTTATCATAGGTCTTCAGGTAATCTGCCGGACTCTTAAGGGATTCAAATTGGTTGTTTTTCACAGCCAAATGGAGAGAAGTTTCACCACGAGCTGCCACGTCTCTTATGCTATCTTCACAGGCGGAGAGCAATTCTCGAATCACATCCGTTCTGCCTTTGATCACTGCATAATGGAGGGGGATTCTTCTCTCTTTTCCCTTAACCAAACACAAATTATAATCTATTTTCAAAAGCTCCTTTACAATCTCTGAATCCCCATTAGCTGCGGCAATGTGTAAGGGACTGAAACCTTCATTGCTCAAATCCTTAGCAAATTCCGGCATCAGATTTAGGATCTCTTTGACAAAATTAAGGTTGCCCCCCATGCAAGCAATATGTAATGGAGTTTCTCCATCTGATAAAGCAACAGCCTTAAGCAAGAAGGGATCATTTTTTACCAGAATAAGAAGTTGATGAACATCTTCCTTCTGAGCATCTTCAATCAACCTTCTGTCCATTGCTGAGGAGAGAAATCTGCTACATTAAGATCAATAATACAGAAGATTTACACCGTAGAAGTCACCACAAACCAGCTTTCCAAGGTTATCAGAGAAGATTTATACATATTCAGGGACGCACCTCACCGACCGGCATCAACCCTATCCGAGTCTGAGTATCAATCTGAGCAGGAGAGATTTTTTATCGACGGAAGACATGATGTGATCCAGATCGAGAGCCCAAACACAAGCCCAAGTATGGATCCGTTGATTGTGGAAGAAGGGCCGATGACTCAATTTCGGGCAAAGAAGGTTGAAGAAGTAATGGACATTGTTGTGCAAGAGGTCATGGACAAAAATATGTTCTTGACTAATAAAGAAACAACTTTCATGTTGGACCCAAGTCCGAAAGCCAAGTGGATAAACATGATTCAAGTGGACGAAAATTGGATCCAGTCGGAAGCTTGTGTGATCGCTCAGTAATAATTGTCCAGCAATCACACGACCATATCAAATTGAAGGCAGAGTGTTTTAAGGCACTCCACGTGATCGCACAACACTTCACCACGCGATCGCTTGGTTCAATTGCGTAGGATCTGTTCGCAATTTTCGCAAATTTTGATTTATTTTATTTCCTTTTTCAATTAAGTTGTTTCCTAGTATAATTCTATGACCTAGTTTCGTCCCTTATCATTATATAAGGGTTCTTTATGTTTACTTTTCAAGGATACACAACTTTGAGAGATTATTGTAAGGCTGTTAAGCTTTCAGCAACTTATTCTTCATTGAATAAAATTCGAACTTGCGAATTTATTCTTGTTTGTTCAAACTTAGGTGAGAATTTAAATCTTATTGTGATCAAGAGGTCAATATATCAATTTGATTGTATTGTTGCTTGATTCGATTGATTTTAATTGGATCCATAAATCGTGATTCTTTTGGCGTACTTGGGTTGAGTCAATCTTTTGTGGGTTGCGTAGCTACAAAAATTGCTACGTGGTTTGCATCAATTGGTATCAGAGCTTAGGCTCCAAAAAATCAAGGTTATATCTTTTCTTGTTTTCTTAAATTCTTTGATTTTGTTCTTCGCGTTCTTCATAAGTTTTGAATCTTTGATCCAGAAAAGTATCCAAAAAAAAAAAATTCAAAAGTTGTTATTTCCTTCATTTAGTATCCAAATAAATTTTCGTTTGTTTCGTTGTTATCATAGTTGAATTATCCAGCAAAAAAAAAAAAAAAAAAAATTCAAATTCAAGAACTACCTTCTTGAATTAATTCTAGTCTCCAATCTAAAGTGTCAAATTCCTTCATTGAGCCAAATTACCTTTGTCAAGTCTTTATTGATTTTAGTCCAATAAATCATTAAATTCTCACTCATTCATAGTTTGAATTATTCGTATTTAATACTTGTTTGAGTTCGGGTTCATTCTTCGAAGCAATTGGTGTGAAAGTTATTGAGTGGAAAAAGCCAAGAGTGGTGAGATTAATAGAGGGAAAAAGCGAAATTGAGTGATACACGAGTGAAAAACACGTTGAGCATAAATTTACTTAGTATAGGATGTCGGAACAATTTACTTAGTATAGGAGGTCGGAACAATCTTCTACTACAAAAAACAACGATCGAGCCAATATGTTGGATTAGATGATACAACGGTTTGAGCGGTTGTTTGAGGATGTGTTAGGCAGGTTAGAAAGACTTGAACAGCCTCGGGGAGTGCCTAATGCACGTAGGCAAGGTGGGGGAGATCGTAGAGGAGAAGTAATTGATGAAAATGAAGAAGATAGTGATTTTGACGATGGGGCAATTGTGGATAGAAGAGTTAGGCATGGAAGGAGGGATAGAGATCTTGTTGGGGATAGAGTGGATAGTAGTATGAGCAACATCAAAATGACAATTCTGCCATTTAAGGGTAAGAGTGATCCGGAAGCATACTTGGAGTGGAAAAAGAAGATGGAGTTGATTTTTAATTGCTACACTTATTCGGAAGAGAAAAAGGTTAAGGTAGCTGTACTTGAATTCTCCGATTACGCTATTACTTGGTGGGATCAATTGGTGACTTCTAGGAGGAGGAATCGCGAGAGACCCATTAATACTTGGGATGAATTAAAAGCTATCATGAGAAAGAGGTTCGTGCCTAGTCATTACCAGTGGGAGCTTCATAAAAAATTACAAAGTCTATACCAAGGATCTAAGAGTGTGGAGGATTATTATAAGGAGATGGAGATGTTGATGATTAGAGCTAATGTAGATGAGGATAGAGAGGCTACTATGGCTCGATTTTTGAATGGGTTGAATAGGGATATAGCTAACGTGGTAGAGCTACAACATTATTTGGAGATGGAAGATATGTTACACATGGCTATAAAGGTGGAGAAGCAATTGAAGAAAAAAGGGACATCAAGGTATCAATCGGGTTCTAATTCTTCTTGGAAACCGAAGTGGAAAAACAAAGGAGATGTGGCTGCTTCTAAAGGGAAGTTTGAGGCACCAAAAGGGAAGGAGGAGCATGCTTGCAAACTTGCACCCAAGGGGGAACGTCAACCATGTAGAGACATTCAATGCTTCAAATGTTTGGGGAGAGGATATGTGGCATCTCAATGTCCTAATAGGCGAGTAATACTTGTGCGAAAAGATGGAACCATGGAGAGTGATAGTGAATAAGAGGATTATAGCGATATGCCTGCGTTGGAGGAAGTATGTAATGATGAGGATGTGTTATCCGGGGAGCATGGCGAGCTATTAGTGGCAAGGCGAGCTCTTAGTACTCAAATCAACACGGATGACTTGGAGCAACAAAGGGAGAACATATTCCATACACGGTGTCGCATTAATGACAAGGTATGTAGTATGATTATTGATGGTGGTAGTTGTACTAATGTTGCTAGTACCACACTTGTTGAAAAATTAGGATTACCCTTGTTAAAACATCCTAAACCTTATAGGCTTCAATGGTTAAATGATAGTGGAGAAATTAAGGTGAATAGGAGGGTGTTGGTGAGTTTTTCTATTGGTAGCTATGTAGACGACGTTATGTGTGATGTGGTTCCTATGCATGCAGGGCACATTTTGTTGGGTAGACCTTGACAATATGATAGGAAGGTGATGCATGATGGATATAAAAATAGGTATAGCTTTACCAAAGGGGGGAAAACCATTACACTTGCACCATTGATGCCATTACAAGTGTATGAAGATCAAAAAAAATTGAAAAATGATGAAGAAAAAAGAGTGAGGGAAAATGAAAGAAAGAGAGTTGAGGCCACGACCTCAGAAAAAGGAGAGGAAAAGAGGGTTGGAGCCACGACTCCAGAAAAAGGAGAGGCGAGAGGAAAAAAAAAAAGAGCGTTGGGGTACATACCTCAGAAAAAGGAGAGGGAGCAAAGAGTGTCAGAAAAGGAAAAAAAATGAGTTTCTATGCAAAAAAGAGTGAAATCAAGAAGGCCTTCATGGAAGAGCGACCAATAGTCCTTTTATTGTATAAGGAATCATTCCTTGCATTTGATGAAACTAAACAAATCCCTAGTTTGGCTATTTCTTTGTTGCAGGAGTTCGAAGATGTGTTTCCAGAGGACATACCTAGTGGGTTACCAACCATTCGTGGTATTGAACATCAAATTGATTTTGTACCTGGAGCAGTCATTCCAAACTGCCCCACTTATTGAAGTAACCTCAAGGAGACGAAGGAGCTTCAAAGCCAAGTGGAGGATTTGATGAGCAAAGGGTATATAAGGGAGAGTATGAGCCATGTGCTGTCCCCGTGTTACTTGTACCAAAGAAGGACGGGACTTGGAGAATGTATGTTGATTGTAGGGCAATCAACAACATAACGATAAAGTATCGTCATCCATTTCCTAGGTTAGATGATATGTTGGATGAATTGCATGGGGCTAGCATATTTTGTAAAATTGATCTTAAGAGTGATTATCATCAAATTCGAATGAAGGAAGGAGATGAGTGGAAAACTACTTTTAAAACTAAACATGGCTTGTATGAATGGTTAGTTATGCCCTTTGGACTTACTAATGCACCTAGTACATTTATGCGTTTAATGAATCATGTTTTACGTGTATTTATAGGTAAATTCGTTGTAGTTTACTTCGATGATATCTTGGTATATAGTAAAACTTTGAATGAGCACGTGAAGCATGTTAGGTGTGTGCTTGTGGTTTTGAGGCAAGAACAACTTTATGCTAATTTTAAAAAAATGTACCTTTTGCATGGAAAAAGTTGTGTTTCTTGGCTATGTGGTTAGTGCTAAGGGGATAGAAGTAGATGAAGAGAAATTCAAAGCTATTAAATAATGTCAAACACCTAAAAGTATGACTGAGGTTAGAAGTTTTCATGGCTTGGCTAGTTTTTATTGGCGCTTTGTTAAGGATTTTAGCACAATTGTCGTACCACTCACAGAAATTGTCAAAAAAGTGTAGTTTTAAATGGGGTGTAGAACAGGAACATGCATTTGAAACTATCAAAAATATGTTGTGTAAAACACCGATTTTATCACTTCTTAACTTTGAAAAGGCTTTTGAGATTGAATGTGATGCCTCATAACTAGGTATTGGAGCTATTTTAATGCAGGATCGAAGACTGATAGCCTATTTTAGTGAAAAGCTAAAAGGGGTTGCTCTTAATTACCCCCGTATGACAAGGAGCTCTACTCACTTTTGTGGGCACTGGAGACATGGCAACACTACCGATGGCCACGGGAGTTCGTGATTCATACCGATCATGAATTCTTGAAGCATTTGAGGGGCCAAGATAAGCTGAGCAAGAGACATGCAAGGTGAGTGGAATTTATTGAAACATTCCCATATGTCATCCGGTATAAACAAGGTAAGGAAAATGTAGTAGCCGATGCATTGTCTCGAAGGTACGTTCTATCGACTTCTTTAAGTACTAAATTGCTTGATTTTGAATACATTAAGGATATGTATGCTAATGATCCGGATTTTTCTATTATATATGATTCATGTGGCAAGGAGGTTTTGGATAGGTTCTTTAAGCATGATGACTATTTATTCCGGGAAAATAGATTGTGTGCTCCTAGGTGTTCAATGAGAGAGTTACTTGTGAGGGAGGCCCATAGTGGAGGTTTGATGGGGCATTTTGGGGTTCAAAAGACCTTAGGGATATTAAGTGGGCATTTTTATTGGCCTAAGATGAAGATTGATGTCGAGCGAGTTTGTAGTAGATGCATTACTTGTAAAAAGGTTAAATTTAAGGTTATGCCTCATGGGTTATACACGCCTTTACCCATTCCTAGTGAACCTTGAGTTGATATTTCCATGGATTTCGTTTTAGGATTGCCTAGGACTAAGAAGGGGAGAGACTCATTTTTTGTGGTGGTAGATAGATTTAGCAAGATGACACATTTCATACCATGTCACAAGACCGATGATGCTACCAATATAGCTGACATTTTCTTCAAGGAGGTAGTGCGTTTATATGGGGTTCCTAAAAGCATTGTCTCGGATAGGGATGTTAAGTTTCTTAGTCATTTTTGGAGAGTTTTGTGGAACAAGTTAGGGACTAAACTACTCTTTTCTACCACTTGTCACCCACAAATCGATGGGAAAACCGAGGTAGTTAATAGGACCATGATTCAATTATTGCGCACTATCATCAATAAGAATTTAAAAAGTTGTGAGGCGTGTTTACCATTCATCGAATTTGCATATAATAGGGCTACTCATTCTACTACTTCTTGTTCACCTTTTGAAATTGTTTATGGTTTTAATCCACTAACACCATTGGATTTAATTCATTTACCTGTTGATGAATGTGGTAGTTTAAATGGAAAGAAGAAGCCTGAATTGGTTAAATCACTCCATGAAAAGGTGAGGTTGGAGATTCACAAGAAGAATAAGATCTACGCATCTCAAGCAAACAAGGGTAGGAAAAATATTGTATTTGAACCTGGAGATTGGGTTTGGGTATACTTGAGGAAAGAGCATTTTCCAAACCATCGGAAGTCAAAGCTCCAACCACAGGGAGATGGTCTATTCCAAGTCCTTGAAAGGATTAACGACAATGCATACAAACTAGACTTAACAGGAGAGTATAAGGTTTCAGCTACATTTAATGTGTATGATCTTTCTTTGTTTGATGCAGGTACATATTCGAGGTTGAATCATTTCGAAGGGGGAGGGGATGACGTGATCCAGATCGAGAGCCCAAACACAAGCCCAAGCAAGGATCCGTTGATTGTGGAAGAAGGGCCGATGACTCGGTTTCGGGCAAAGAAGGTCAAAGAAGCAATGGACAATGTTGTGCAAGAGACCATGGGCAAAAACATGTTCTTGACTAATAAAGAAACAACTTTCATGTTGGACCCGAGTCCGGAAGCCAAGTGGATAAACATGATTCAAGTGGACGAAAATTGGATCAAGTCGGAAGCTTGTGCGATCGCTCAGTAATAATTGTCCAGCGATCACGCGACCATAGCAAATTGAAGGCAGAGTATTTTACGGCACTCCACGTGATCGCACCACACTTCACCACGCGATCGCTTGGTTCAATCGCGGAGGATCTGTTCGCAATTTCCGCAAATTTTGATTTATTTTATTTCCTTTTTCAATTAAGTTGTTTCCTAGTATAATTCTAAGACCTAGTTTCGTCCCTTATCATTATATAAGGGTTCTTTATGTTTACTTTTCAAGGACACACAACTTTGAGAGATTATTATAAGGCTATTAAGCTTTCAACAACTTATTCTTCATTGAATAAAATACGAACTTGTGAGTTTATTCTTGTTTGTTCAAACTTAGGTGAGAATTTAAATCTTATTGTGATCAAGAGGTCAATATATCAATTTGATTGTATTGGTTTCTTGATTCAATTGATTTTTATTGGATCTAAAAATCGTGATTCTTTTGGCATTCTTGGTTGAGTTAATCTTTTGTGGGTTGCATAACTATAATTGCTAAGTGGTTTGCATCAAGACACCCAAAATACAATGTCAAACCGTAAGTGAAGATTTTTATAAATTCAAATAAAAATCCATTCTAATCGTAAAATAAGATCAGTTCAAATTCAAGTTATTTTTCTGGTGGGGAGTTTTAGCAGTCAAGTCCCTTGTTGTTTTGTGTTAGAACTGCTTTGAAGCATAAGAAGAATAAATTTTTAGCTTCATTGATTTTCATATGTGATTACAATTTCAGGTCATAGTTGATATGAGAGAGCCTATTCTGATGGCATTTGATGTTCCTACTAAATTACCTAAAAATAAAGATCAATCAGTTGTTAGGTCAAAACTAGTTGTAGATTGAATTACCTGGAATGTTACATGTGTTAGCATGAGAATTAAAAATCCGCACCGTGTCACTTTCGTATAGAAGTTAGCCAGGTATTTATCTCTAGAAGACTCTTCTCAGGTTCAACTTTTATTTGAAGTTCTTCTGTGAATGTGATATAGATAAATATATACTCTCTTTTGTTTGTTATGCAACAGAATTTGCTAGTTGATGAACTAAATTTAGCATAAACTGGACTGAAATTTGAACATCATGTTATGTTCACTGCCCGAACAAACATAGGTACAAGTTTAAATTCAACAGAAATTGGACTGAAATTTGAACATCATGTGATGTTCCTTGCCCGAACAAACACAAGTACAAGTTTAAATTTCTTAAATTTTAGCAAACTACATCTGCTACTGTAATGTGTCAGATCTGCCCCTCAAAGACACGCATGATTGCTTGCAATTGCATATGGATGACCACTTGCAACATGAGTAATTTGTGTGTCATAGAAATTAATATATGGTCACCAATTAATGATGCAGGATCTATTATAAACCATGACTCAAGTATTTCAATCTTCGAATCCTTAATATGTGAAACATAGAGAATAAGCAATTACACAACATTGTTACACCAAATGAAAGTTTCGATTCTTCAAAAAAAAAAAAAAATAATAATAATTAAAGTTTCGATAAACTAACACTAATTCAAATATAATTTGATAGGATAACAGCCATTTGATGCTGCTGAATCTCAAAATATGATGGTAGAGAAAGCACATAATGTTGCTAAGAGTAAGAAACCTATAAAATTAAATGGTACTTTGAGGTTGCTTCCACCATTTGTCTTGATTTTGTGGAATCAAAGAATACCTAATAGAATATTGGGCACTGATGGATGGTTGCATTCTCTGGTGTTTTGGATTCCGATGGATGATGCTTTTACTATTTGGGGTTCCAATTTTTATATCCTTTCCCACACATGTATAAGATCGAACAAAGAAGTTTGGTGGCATTTATAGTTTTATCAATCAATTTTTTCCGAGTTACAAGTTCACATTACAGCTGATATGTAATTGGAACTTAAATGTTTTGTATAGGATCTTTGATGAATTTGTTACGTTGGGAAATGATATTATGTATTGAATTGAGTTTTCTAGTTGAAAGAGAAAAAATTCCCCATGAGAGTTAATCCAAGCATAGGGGGAAAAAAAGCCCTTTAGTTGCTTATAGCCTCCATCCCCTATAGTAAGTACAAGTAAGAGAAAAAGAAGAAAGAAATCTTGAACAATATCTTGGGGACAATTCCAAATTACATGCCGATGATCTCCTTAAAACAGTATTTGTGCCTCACCCAATGAGTGCCCAGGTAACCAAATTTGACCCACGAGGATACAATGAAACGCTTAGAGATGTTTGTTGGTCTTTTAGTTAACAACGACAAAAAAGTTATATGTGAATATAAACATTATAGATTCTTTGTAATTCGAAACTATGTTACGTAAAACACAAAGTATGTTTGAAATATGAAAGCAAAAAGTTTAAATAAAAAGAACAACAAAGGAAGAATAAAAATGTATCTTTAACTTAGATCAAATAATCAAATTCCTTTTGAAAAATAAACATGCACTATAGTGCGTGTTCCAATTTCTACCTCGATATTGCAAACTGAGGTCACCAATTAAACAGCAAGGTTTCCAGCTAGTAGTGACTTCGCCACAAGTTGCTGGCAACTTTGTGAGTCACTTTGATTCTTGCAACTTTGATTCGCCACTTCTGATCCTCATTCTAATTCCAATCCGCAACTCATGCAAACTAATGCAAAATCTTCGTCTTTATTTTGCTAGAACAAAAAAAAAAAGGTCTCTAAACCAATGCAAACCAATTAATATTCCACAAACTAATAAATTCGAAAAAAAGGAACAAATAACAAACAGAAAATTGCTTCCTCGGTGTCTATTGCACCCACTCGAGATGAAATATAAGGGGGTGCGAGGCTTTTACGCCCGTTCGGTCTTTGCCAAGCAAGGAATGATTAATCTCTTATTTCACCACTTTGACAGGCAAGTAGTTGAGACAAGAGTTTCAGATGAGTAATGGCAACCACTTATCAATGAGATGAGTTGTAAATGGTTTCCTGGAAATCAGTAACAGGTTGCAGAATGCATATGGCTCACCTTGATTGGATATTAGTATTTCATGGTTGTTGAGTGAAAGTGAAACGACATTATGAAACTAATTAGGAACGTCAATGAAATTTTGGAAATCTGCATTGATACCTTCCTATTATTGTGGCGCATCAATAATCATTTGTTGAAGATTATGTTATGAATAATTAGAGATACGTTTTAGATTTTTAGTTACGGATTGTTTATGCTAACTGTCAGTCCTTAATTATAGGTGATACCACTATTAGCTCTCCAATTTTGTATCTAAGGCACTTTTGCAATTTTTTTACTTTTTATTCTATTTCTCATTTTTCCAAAAATAAAGTTGCATATAAACAAAATTAGTTACAATGCGGGGTATCACTCTAAAATCCCCTCAATGTAAATATACACATTTGGGCCCAAATGAAGAGACACACTCGACTGTGATATATAAAATTGGGAAAAGTACATAAATTAGGTCACTAAAGAATCATAATTCATAAATAAAAAATAAATTTCATTTATTCACTAATCAGGTGTTAATACAATTAATTAATTAATTATATATACATTTTTTGAAAACCAAAAACCCACCCCAACCCCAGCTACCCAACCCCTACATCCAATCTCCTCAAATATGATGCACTATTGCTGTTGTCACCATGCTCACAATCTCCAACAAACACCAGAACATGAGACCCCGCCCACCCATCTCCGAGAACACCAGAACATGTGACCTCAAGCACTAAACAAAACCCAGCCCAACCGCTGTTACCCATCCTGCATCCAAGTTGGACCAACACTCAACACCAAGACTTCGACGTGCCATTGCCTCTTTGATGAACCACCACCACAAGAATCAGATCTACATTAATGTGCCTCAAGAATTAAACATGTGACATGAGTAAGCAAGTACATCAATACCGGGTCTGAAAAATCTGAAAATGTGCACCATTGGCACAGCCCAAAACCTCCTCTGCACCACCACCGTGGTCCCTTCCTTTGCACCACCGCTATCACCGCCTCAGATTCACCACCAACATCTGCTTTAGCACTATCACCACCGGTCACACACAAACATCTCACCATCACAACCACAAAGCTTCTCACCACCACAACCACCAAGTTTCTCACCACCACAATCTGCACTAGTACTGTGACGTAAGGAATCGAATGTGACCTAAGAAAACAACGTTTGACTTGAAAAGAATGATACCCCGCTAGGCGCTGCCACCACACCGTAGTCACTGTTGGCAGCCGGTGGTTCTATTTTGGTCGTGATATCGGCTACAACAAACCACACTTGATGTACTGTAACAATCATCTGGCAAAGTTCAACATTTACACCAACTATCTACTCCTACACCATCGGCGGCGGGTGCTGCTTAGTTTGAAATCTGATGCAGAGGCGGGCACCGCAGCTTAGTTTGAAATCGCTACCAACGACGATCTTGAGGACAACATCTGAAGCATGGGAGGGTCCAGCGGGGGATGTGTGTGGCTATGAGTGGAAGGGACTGTAATATTCGCTGCGTTTGACTGTTTGAAATGAAACAGACAGCGGCGCGACACAGATGGCGGTGTGGTGGCCTGAAGAGAAATGGAAGAAAAGGACCACCTTGGTGGTGGTGGTAGTGGCGGCGGCGTTGTAGGAAAGAAATGGAAGAGGGGGCTATTTGTGGTACCTGTGGCGTGAAGATGATTGCTATTTATGGATTTGATTTTGAAATCAAAGAATTAGGGTTAGCTAGTATAGGATAGATTAAATTAATTTAATAGTTACTAAATAAAATTTTATGTTTAATATTTTATAAATTTAAAATAAATAATGACTTGAATTTTGAGGTTATTTAAGTTTCATCTTATTTTTGAATTTGGTTCTTAAAAAGGATGACTTCCTGTAATTTCCTCAAAATTGAAGGACGGTTGGGAGTTTTATTGGACAAGAATTTAGTTGCACTTGGGACTTTTATCATCAAGGAGTATATATATATATATATATATATATATATATATATATATATATATATACACAAAGAGGAGTGCTTGGAGATAAGGGGAAAAAAAGGGGTTGCTGGGATATAGATTCATATATAAACAAAGCAGCAACGGCCGAGTGGGAAAAATTTGGAAGAACCTTGCGGCTGGTTAGGAAAAAAAGGTTTGGCGGTTGTGACTAATTGAAAGAGGTTGGCTGGGTTATATTTTGGAGAGAAAAACAAGTGTTGACTGGAGAACAATTCAAAAGGCGGCTGAAGGTATACTTCTCTCGACATCTATATCTATATCTTTACAATATATAAAAGTTGGATAGTTTCTAAAAACAATTTTTCGCTAATTTTCTATTTCTATAAATAATAATTTTCATAAAATTAAAAAGTGTGAACGCAAAGTAAATTAGTGTGAATGCAAAATAAATGTATGTCAAATATGAATGCAAAATCTGGATTATGAACGTATTTATTGCCTTATTATTATGGTAAATACTAAATAATGTTGATAATTTTTAATCAATTTTAATTTTATTATTAACACTAATACTGAATGAGTTCAATTAATATTTTTAGTTATCAATATTAAAATTATCATTTAATTATTATTATTTTTATTTATTTGTTATTCTTAATATTATAAATTCTATGTGTAACCATCAATATAAAAATTGTATTTTAATTATTAATGATCAAATCATTTGTTATCTTTAATATTAAAAATCATATTTTCTGAAATATATATGTGGTTGAAAAAATGCGTTGCTTATTAATAATTTATAGAAAATATTATTGAACGAAGACTAATATTGAATAATATCAATAGAACGATTAATATTTTTTAATCATTCTTAATTTTAATAAATTTTTAAAGATTATAGGGTATAACTTTTTTCTTATAATTTTGTAATCTCCAACTTTACCCGATTGTCGTATCATGATAATTGTGAGATTTTCAAATTATTATTTTTACTATTTGACTATGATTTTTTGAGAATTGTTTTTGTGAAAAGTGGTTTTTTAGAATGTATAGTTAAAAAGTAGCATGAAAAATTGTAAAAATATTTTTTTAAAGAATGTGTGAATGAGAATGAATGTTCAGAAAAATTGATTCTTGAAAAATCAATTCTATATGGATAAGTGATAAAATATTATATCTTGTGGGTTAAAAAACCTCGCCGCTTTTATGAATCGAGATATATAGATGATTTCTTAGTATATAAAGTTAAATATATTTGCGATATATATTCGTTAAAATTTAATCAAAACTAACATTTCATGTTTCTTAATTTGCTACATTCATTTAAATATATGAACACGTGTATTTAATTTGTAATGTTAAAGTAAATATGAAATGAATATTTGTTTAATAAATTTAAATATCAAATATTGTAACAAGATAGTTAGTACCAGTTCAAATAGTACTATTCGAATAGTGATAAATTAGTTCTTATAATGTAGAAATTACATTTTGAAAAGATTAATTACATCAATAATCATTAAAATTGAATAGTTATGCAAATGGTCATCGAAATATTTTTTTAAGTAGTAAGTTATTTAAGTTCCTAACTATTACAATTGTGGCAACTTAAAAAAAATAAAAAAACTGGCCCCTATTAAGTACACTTTATTCAAACCCTCGTTTTTTTTAAAATCATTTTCAAATAACATTCTATTAATAAAATAATCTACATATAATTTTTTTTTAAAAAAAATCATACTTTTAACAGCTCATTGTACCAAAATTTACTGTTAAGAACTATATTATTTGAAATAATGAGTTTCAAACAGGTGCTTAAATATACATTCTCTATAAAATCATTATTATTAAACTCATTTTGTAGATAATGAAGGCTCAATAAAAATTAGATATGCTCACGAGAGAATAACATAATACATAAAAGGAGAGTACTATTCAAAAACAGGTATTGATCAATTTTCCTGTCTAAAACACATTTCCTAAAATGATAATTAGTAGTACTAATTTATTATTTATTATTCATTTTGGACAAAATTCAGATTTAAAATACTCCAATGGAATGCAGATTTTTAAATAGCTGCATTTTTCAGGCTCTGAAATTTCTTGGTCCGTCTTCCATTCTTGAAAATCAATTAATTTTTTTTTTAAATTCTTAAAAAAATAAAAAATAAAAAAATAACTTTGTCAATATCACATAAACGTTTTTATTTAAAAATAGAAAATGAAACAGGATGAAATAAGAACGTTCATCAATCTATTTTTCCTTTTTTTTTTCTTTTCGTTTTAATAAAATTCTGAGCGTATATCAAAATTATATTAATTTTTTTTTTACTTATTACAAATGATATTTAAATTTAATTTTTCTTTTCCATTTTAAGTTTTAAATCAATTCAAATTACAATATTTAAATAAATTTCTGGAACAATGCACATACGAACCGTAAAAAAAAATTAAGGAATGAGACTTAATTATATAGAATTTTTATGGAGAAATTTTTTACTGGTTTATACTTGGTTATTTGTGTTTAAACCTCTCTTTTTATAAAATTATTCTGATCTTATAATGTTTTGAATCTTACAAATAAGTATTTGTGTTCAGTCATGCAAATTCAAGCTCCTTTTTATTGCATTTTATTAAATTAATGAGTATTTGTTTTATAGAAAGTTACATTTAATACGTAAATAATTTTTTATAATGATTGTGATATCTTATTGGTCTTAATAAATTTTGTCAAACCCTGCCCGGCCGGGTCGACCCTAAACCCACGACCCAGCCCAGAAATCGGATCAGGTCACATTAAAACTCAGTCGGGTCAAACCCAGTCAACAACCCAGATTGACCCGGGAAACCGACCGACCTGGTCGACCCAGACCCGGGTTTGACCCAAGTGTATATATTTTTGATTTTTTTGATTTTTTAATATTAATTAATACCCGAGTTGACTCCGGGTTGACCTTCTGACCCTTGACCTGATCTCTCGGTTGGGTCAATGCCTAGACCGAGTCTGAAAACTTTGGTCTTAATCTTATAGATGAATAATCTTGTTCAGTCATACAAATTCAATGTCAAATTTTCATTTACATTTATATCGAATATTTAATCAAATTGTATAAAATTTTGTTATAAATAATCCTACTTTCACGTTCTTTGTTACATATACATAATAACGTTCTTTTCTATATCAGATTATTTATCAAAATAATTTTATTTACAATTACATTTAATTATTATTTAATTTTTTGTTCCAGAAAGTCTCATATCATATTTTTTAATAGTAATGGTTAACAGATTTATTTATATTGTTTTGAAATAATACTAGTTCTTTCACCCGTGCGATGCACGGGATTACCATTCATGCCGATGATTTCGATGAAAATTTATTAAGAAGTGTTGATTATACAATCATATTAAATAAAAAACATAAGACTTGAAACATTCTGTTAGAAATTCTATTACGAATGTTACAGAATCATCAACATGTACATAGACTATTCATGCTTAACATCAAGAATACTTCATAAGAAAAGATGTCTAATGGTCTAATTTTTGAATGCAAAAAAGTAATAATTTCAGCTCAGTTTGGAAGGTATATAACTGAACAGGTTTTCATAAGGGATTATTGGGTGGGAATATATTTAGAATGCAAAAGTTCCTTGTGACTGTAATTGTTAATAATGAAAACAGTATTTGAATATTGATAGTTGCACATATGATATTTTTAAATACAATCCAACATGTGAGAGTATTAAGAAATGACGTGATTAATTCAAATTTTGAAAAACTTCTTTGAATACAACATTTATAGTTGAATTGGATGATCTTCCATCTTGATCGCAAGTAAGTATCTTCAACCATGAACGATTTGTAACCTTACAGATTGCAACATAAAGTTGACCATGGCTGAAAACAGGTTTTTTCAAATACAACCCTACATGTAATATGGATTGACCTTGACTTTTGTTGATAGTCATAGCATACGACACAATCAATGGATATTGCCTTCTTTGAAATCTAAAGGGTAGTCTTGGATCTGATGGGGTTAAAGTCATTCTTGGTATGAACACTTTATGTCCTGCATTACTTCCCGTGATGACCTTAGCTACCAAAATATGTTGTCCCAGTTTTGTTATGACCAATCTGGTCCCATTGCACAATCCAGAAGAATGATCAATATTTCTTAACAACATAACAGGAGTACCAACCTTCAACATCAACTCATGATTGGGTACACCTGAACATCTTATACTATTCAAGAACTCCGGAGTATGTAGATCATTCAAAAAATCAATACTAGAATCTGATCTGGAAGCTGCATCAGAACTTAAATATGTATTTCCCTTTGTTTCATTGAGAGAAACCATGTAATCATTAATTGTCTCAACAACCTCCAAAGTTGGGGGCCAAAATGGCTCTTTCTTGCAAATATGCAGGATCGTTGACTCTTTCAGAGAAGTTTGGATATGTATTCTCCCTATTGAGGCAACTAAATTGTCTGTCCCTTTTATCAATAAGTCATAAGGAATTTCAATCAAAGCATGTCCATCATTTGGCCCACCAATTGTACAATCTCCAATACTTGAAATCCAGGCTGAGAAGGATTTTAACTCTTCAGGATCAATGTCTGAGTTTGGCCTTTGGAGCCTCATGTTCTTCGTCAATTTCAAGACTTTACAATGTTGCCATAAGTATGAGGAGTTAATAGTTGCAAGTACGATATCTTGCCTAGTACCCTTGGGAATGACCGGAAATATTTGTCGAAAATCTCCTCCAAAAACAACTGTTTTACCTCCAAACGGTTGTGTGAAGCTTAGTTGATTGCTAAATCTTAATATATCCCTCATGGTCCTGTCCAATGCTTCAAAACAATATCTATTCATCATAGCAGCTTTGTCCCAAATGATAAGATAAGTTTTGACGATTAGCTCAACGAGAGGACTACCCTGTTTGATGTTGTAGGTTGAATCTTCGGTGGGAGTTAGAGGAATAGTTAATCTAGAATGAGCTGTTCTACCGCCTGGTAGAAGAAGAGATGATATACCACTTGACGCAACAGTAAGTACAATCCTTCCCTTAGTTCGTATTGTTGCAAATAGTGTTTTCCATGCAAATGTCTTTCATGTACCTCCATATCCATAAAGGAAGAAAACCCCACCTTCACCCTTATCCACAGCATGAATGATTGTTTCATAGACATTTAGTTGCTCATTCGTTAAATTCAATACAAATCTATCGTGTTCTTCTGTCAAAGTGCTTACGTCGTAACGCAACTCATCTTGAATTAGCCTATTTTGGCGAACAGATAGATCAACATCCAACGGGAAAGGCATGGTTGGAAAATCACGCAAACTTTTCCCAGTACTCCGCAATATTTTTTCAATAACTTCTAGAGTATAATCTTTTAATTCATCGTCACTGAGTTCCAAATCTGTATGTGAATAGATATTAAACAGTGCAATTAGAATTATTAAATTTTATGTATTAAAATTATACTTTATATAACGAATAGGAGAATGTATTACCTTTATGCTGTAAAATGTTGCGTTGCCTATACAGAATGTCATCTGATAAGTATCGCCAGCACTCTTCCCATACAAATTCAGGCCTTGAAAGAGAATTAGAATATAGCAACGTTGCTAACAACATTCTTAAAAAATTTGCAGACCCCTAGTGGCTTGCTTCAACTATTCCTTCTACATACGTATCTTCATAACTTGTTGGTCCTCAAACTATGTTAAGTAAAATCCTCAAATAATACTGTTCCCCGGATCCAGGAGGCACATAAAAAATATGTCCAATTGAAAATCCCTGCTTCCGTGGATGCCACTCCCTCAAGGACTGCTTCCATACAAATTCAGTTGGGAACTCTGCATACCTTAAAGACCTTGCTTTAGGGTATTTACGATTTGCTTCCATCCATCCTAAAAACATTGATGAATTCACTGTAGGCCTACTGATGACATCATCTATTGCATTAGAATCTGAGAAAATAACATTTTGCTCATTCGGAAGATGAAAATGCAATCTTTCAACTGGAGGATCTTTGTAATGAATATCAAATCCAAATACTCTCCAAGCAGTCTCACATGATGAGATGTACCGACAACCATAGTACATATTTATTTCATCAACCTGACTTTCCACAACATTATCTTCGGTGCTCCGATAAAATGTTGCAGTAACACGATCATGACCTTTGTTGACATATTTGAAGAGATACTTTATGGACCTGGATTGATTGCACCATTCAACGTTAATATGAGCACCGTATTTCAGAAGTAAAAAGCGATTATGTGGCACCACATATCTATTATCCAACTCAATCCCATTTTTTTAAATTGTTCTACCATTGTCCCTCCTCTGGTAAATTGGATAACCGTCTTCATCAACAATAGTGCAATCTACATACATCTTGGGAAAATGTTTAGAGCATTTTTCGTCCAACATATATGGAGAATTTTTTTTTACGGTGCCGCGGGGACCATGCATCATCAAATTTTTCATTGTGTTGTAGTACGTAGGATCAGTAGCCACATTAGGAATTTCGGCTGAAATGATCTTATCAATATCTTGACCAGATGGATATTTGTCTTCTTGGTATAGAAAGAGTAATATGTGTGCATGTGGCAAACCACGTTTTTGGAACTCAATTGTATATATAACTGCTAATTTTTTTAAAAAATAATTAATTATATCATGATATTAATTGTTATATTTTAATTCAATATATATGATTCTTAAATTTCTACAACAATAAGTAAATTGTCTCCCAATTTACTTAACTGAAAATTGAGATGATCAATGATTATTATAATTTTCATCAAAAAATAATTATGTTATATAAATATTGATAACCTATAATACCATGAATTTGATGCATCTTTGTCAATTTCACAATTTTATTTTTTTATTATTATTATGATTATCGAATTCGTTTCTTATACGTGTTGTTTTCTATTGTCAACAGTTAAAACAGTGAATCTTATCTTTTATACGCATGGTCTATATTATTAACTTTTTCATCTATTATTTGATTGTTCAGAGTACATGAACATTGGAGATCCTACATTTAAGTATTCATTTTGTAAGGCAATTTTATATTGTTTACGGATAATTTTGTTGTGATAGTCTAAAATTTAATTTATGTCTTTTAATATCCTCGATAGGAGGGAATCATGCGATTCAACGTTGCATGATTGTATAGTTTCTGATTTGAAGGATATGCTAGACAATTACAACAAATTGGTAAGACAGTTTAGGTCAGTTAGAGGAATGATGATTGAGGAAAACACTTCAAATATAAGATTTATACTTATTGGTCGGTAGGCGACTGCTGATAGGAGATATGATTTTCCTATTGTCGATGAAATTGCTGGATTGATTGTTTTTGGATTTTGATACACAACCTGGACACATGGATATCATTATTGCGCCACATGGTGGATCGTAGTAACGGATAAGCGAAATGCATCCTCTTTATTTGTCTTTGTAGTAACCACTGCTCTTTCTGAGAAATATTGATCATACACAGGGATTGTACAATGGAATAAGGTTGATAGTTACAAAACTTGACGATCATGTTCTAGAAGGTCAAATTCTTTCTGGCAGCAATGGAACAAGGTTGATAGTTACAAAACTTGCTAACGAATGAATTAGTATATTCCAAAATGAGCTCAAAGACACATATTCATCTAAAATTTTGAGTTGAAACTAGCTCAATAATAGTATTCAGTTTCTAATTTAGTGCTTTATCGTGAATTAATTCACGTTGATAAACAAACTGATTATATAGAAGCAAATATTTAAAATTTTTCTCAAATAAACTGTGGTTAGTTCTTACATTAAAAATTTTATTTTAAGAAAATGTCTTAGATAATGATTATGAAATGTAGGAGCAAGAATTATTTTCAAATGGTTGTAAATTTGAACAAATTAATCTTTGACTCCTTAATTTTGATTTATTGACAATAAAAAGTGTGCTGCATTTTTTTTAAAATTGAACGTTTGCCTTTATTTTTATTATTTTTTAAAATTTGGCGGATTGGCTGTTTGAAACCGTGGTTTTGACAATTGAAACCTCGGTTTGAAATTTTTCCAAACCAAATCAAACCATTTCACATTTGAAACCAAACCAAACTAAACCATTTGTTGCAGTTTAGTTCGGTTTCACGGTTTATCTGTTCACACCTACTTTATTGTATGTAAAAGAAAGTGAAGATTCCTCTTATGGAAGATCATCCTCTTATTTTGAAAGATTTGTTATATGGTAGGGACAACAGAATTAAGAATTTCGTTGAGAACATTTGGACATATAATAGGATGTTTTCGTTCACTTCTATGGGGGAATAGATAATGAACTGAATGATGGTAGAGGACCTACCTTTTTCAAATTACACGGTCAAAATTTCCATAAGATTGAGAGTATGTTTCCTGATGACGGTTCAGCTCCGCAATTTGCACATCTTTACATTGTTGACAATGCGAATGAGGTTGAAAGAAAAAAAGGGTCGTGAGGTACGTATTAAATATTTATTGCTTATATATTTGTATTGTTTACGGATAATTTTGTTGTGATAGTCTAAAATTTAATTTATGTCTTTTAATGTCCCCCGGTAGGAGTGAATCATACGATTCAATGTTGCATGATTGTATAGTTTCTAGTTTGAAGGATATGCTAGACAAATATAACAAATTATTAAGGCAATTTAGATTGGTTAGAGAAAAGATGATTGAGGAAAACACTTCAAATGTAAGATTTATACTTATTGGTCAGTGGGAGACCGATGACAGGTGATATGATTTTCCTATTGTCGATGAAATTGCTGGATTGATTGTCGGTGGATTTTGATACACAACCTGGACACATGGATCTCATTAATGTGCCACGTGGTGGACCGTTGCAACGAATAAATGAAGTACATCCTCTTTATTTGCCTTTGCAGTATCCATTGCTCTTTCTGAGAAATATTGATCATACACAGGGATTGTGCAATGGAACAAGGTTGATAGTTACAAAACTTGGCGATCATGTTCTAGAAGGTCAAATTCTTTCTGACAGCAATGCAGGAAACAAGTTCTTTATTCCTAAGACATCGTCGAGCCCTTCTGATTCTAGGATACCTATTAGATTTCAAAGAAGACAATTTCTATTGATAGTGTCTTATGCCATAACTATTAATAATAGTCAGGGACAATCACTCTCGCATGTGGGACTTCTTCTTAAAAGGCTGGTGTTTACACATGGACAACTTTATGTTGCGATTTATAGGGTGACATTGTTCCGGATTAAAGATGTTAATTTATAATAAGAAGGGAGACCAACAAAATCAACAAAAAATGTTGTGTACAAAGAAATATTCCAAAATTGTAGTCATATGAAACCAATCAATGATGATTTTATCTCTTATTTGCGAAATTTATTTATTTTATCTAAAGGATTCATTTAATTTCACATTGAATTATCTTTATCTAAACGTTTCTTCCCATGCATCGCACGGGTGATTCACTAGTTGTCAAAAAAAGGAAGCAGCCTATTGGGGAACAAGTGCTGGTCAACAGATTTAGGAGTGTGTGGTTGGAGGCTTAAATCATAAGGTGTGCACGGCTGTGTCAAACAGGACTCGGCTGAATTGGGAAGAAAGAGGCGATGCTTGGACTTAAATGCTTTAAACTCCAGATTTTGTTTACATTATTTATTACTTTTTTTCTTCTAAGAATGAGTAGCTAAATTTAAATATTGGGATTGATAATATTTCTAGTTTTAATTTCAATTCTCAAGTTGTGATTTTTATTGTTTTCATGTATTGATTTTACTATGCTTTTAATTGGCCACTAATTCATGATTTAATGGTTGTTTTCATAATCTGAGAGGTGAGTTAAAAATTAGATCATGTAGTAAAATTTGACAATTTCAACAAAAAGATATAGATATGAATTTATGGTTACTTGTGATCACTTATGAATTCCTAGATAATTTAATGCGTTTAGCTAATGAGAACTCTGACATGCTGTAGAGATACGTGGTTGACTTAGTTAAATAGACCTAATTTGAATTCGCGAGAGGTAAATTAGATATATGTGTGAATTCGATCAAATACAATTTTAGAAAAGAACTTGAGATGCGAGAATATTATTTCGAAATCATTAGTCCCAATAGTTCTTTATTGTTAAAAAAACCCATAGTTTAATTTCTCGCTTTTATAGTTTAATTTAGTTGCTTTTAGTTTAATTTTCTATTTCTTAGTTATTAGAATCGTTTGTTTCATTAATCTCTCAATTTATTGTCTTTTTGGAATCATTTGCAATTTTATTTTTAGTTTTTGCTTTAGTCTAGGAATTCTCTTGATCAAAGTAAATTTATAGCATATATGGTGCGTGTCGCAATGCACCAAAATAATAAATAAATTCCTTGTTCACTATTACTAAGAATATAGCAGTGGAAGCAAGGGTCGATCCCACAAGGAATGGAACTAACTTAGTGTCATGTCAATTAGAATCGTAAAAGGGAGTTTTTGTTTTGAATTGTTTGTAAATTATTTAACTAATAAAATAAAGCAATTAAAATGATTGAAATAAATATCAAATGTTGACGAGTCCTACTTCTCAGGTTCAGTTGTATTCTATCACAATGTTATCACTTTCCAAGTAACGCGAGTTCAATTTTTTCTTTGATTTATCACCCGTAAATAGTTAATAAGCTCTAACTATTCCGATTCTCCCTTAATTGCATTTAATTAGAATAAGCTCTCTAATCAAACATTAGCCATTGAATAACCTAAAACAAGCTCTTTAGATTTAAGACAACAACTATATAATGGTTGAGAAGAATTAGGGTGAATTAGGTTATCAATCACACAAGCTCGTGACAATTAACCTAAGTTGGAATTCTCTATGAAAATTATTAAATTTCCACTTGCTACTATGATTTGAACAACAAGACGATTACGGATCCAATCATTCAAAATAGCAAATCTCAATACAACAAATTAAATGATAAGGCCTTAATCAAATAAAGAATTGCATTGATTGAATAAAAAACGCATAAGAATCCAACAAATCAAAGTAAAGAATTTAGAACTACGTTACTAGTTTGGAAAAGCAATAACAAATTGATATGAAATACAACTTCCCCTTCGAACTAGGTATGGAGCTTAGCCACTCAAAGCCATGAAAAATTCTGGAAGTTTCTTTTCTTGATTCGCCTTCTCGAGTCGCTTAATTTTTCTTCCAATCTCCAAGCAAGCCGCTCCCTCTTTCAATAATTATTTTCCCTTTTTTCTGTCATGAGAACCCCTTTTTATAGCCTCAATTTCGTGCCCTAGCTTTGGGAGCAAGAAATCCCAAAATTATGGAAAGAATTAAAATATGGAAATTTTTGACTAGAATAGTTACGGCCGTAAGTTTTCCTTTACGGCCGTAAAGGAGTTTCTGCACATTTCTCGCAATTTGAAGTTACGGCCGTAACTTCTTATTTACGGCCGTAACATCTTTTCTGCTCATTTTTTTCCTGTTTCAACATGCGCTTACGGCCGTAAATATTTTTCTTGCGGCCGTAAATCTTATTTGCACCTAAGTCCCCAAACTTCAGTTTTTAGTGCAATTTGGTCCTTTTTTCTTCTTTTCTCTTCTTTTATGATCCTATATAATGTAAAACATAAAATGCATTAATAATACTTAAATAGAATCACATTATGGCATATTCAAGGATATAAGTATATAAAATAAACGTTAATATAACACTTATCAATATACATAGTCCTCGTGGGATCAACAATCCGAACTGAAAAGTCCACTTTACTACTTATTAATGATATCATGCACTTGCGATATTTTCACACCACCTACTTTTAGGATTTGATGACACTCTGTCGTCTCCAATTCTTCCAAGTTTTTTTTCCCCACCAGGGTAGCCGTCTCTGTGCAAAAATGTTTCATTGCATGATCGGATTGTGTTTGTGTGTGCTAGAGATGCAACGCCCTTTATTTCCCATCCCAATCATGGCTCGATATGATTTATTTCCTTGCACCTCTCATGTTTGCTCACATCCCAACCATTTATGAGTGACTACGAGGAGAATAATTTCGCCCAACTCCAGTGGGAATTGGTTGCTTAAATCGAGTTGTTCATGAGGTGAATTCAGTCAACGCAGTATCCCCGACCACCTTCATAGCACCAACCCTAGACCAAGCAATTCAAACCACTCATAAGCATATGTAATGGGAGTCAACACCCTCACAAGATATTTCTCTCTTTGCACAAAGTGTATAAGGGTTTGCATTTTTCGCTCATCTCTCTGCATGGATAAGTCAGTACCACAGATTGCCTAACTGTCATAACCGGAGCCAACAATAACACAAGTGCAAAGCGAATGTCTTTATTTGGTTGTAACGGGGCTTCGGGTCAGGTAGGATAAAAGGATATATTTAGGCTGAGGCGAGAAGGAACTTCGCAAACCAAGTCAATTCATAATGACATTACTTCCTTTTCCCCTTAATATGAACTTCATTGTTTCCCGCTACCCAACTTTGTTCAAACTTGAATCTCTTCTTTTCTTTTCTTTTCTCCTTTTTTTTTCACAAGTTGAGTGTTTGACATCCTCAACTATTAATTTCCATGACGAACCTCCTTTTCATTGCTTTTTCTCTTTCGATTTTTTTTTTTTTTTTTTTTTCAAATAAAGAATTCAACTTTTTCTCAATCACATGATAGAATTTCAATCCCCTGAATTCAGTCCATTACACGGCCATCGCCCAACACAAGATAATCATTTTCAACTTCTTAGGCTTAGATCATAGCACAATCCTCAATCAACAAAAGCTTGCGAATCCCCTCTCCATGGGTTCCAAACAGAGACAATGCGAAAGAAAGGGTATTCATGGCTTGTAACGTGGCATAAAAATTCAAAGAAAGGCTAAGGCTCAAACGAGCTTCTAATGGTCCATGTAGCAAGGTAGGCTCTTTTAGCAAGTCAAATTTGGTTTAACCTATTGCCTTTGCTATAATTTGCACTTGAATCAAGAAGCTACAACGGTATGCACAAGAAAGCACATCCAAGCATAACCCAACCATGCAGGACACACATCAAAGAATTACGAGCTCATAAGTATTAAAAACAGCTCTTAGGTTCAAAAGCTCACGAATTATTGTTTTCATGTGTTTCTCCCATCCAATTATGAGTTATAGGTCATTGCTTGATCTTCATTCCAAATCTAAATCCATTGGTCGAGGATAACGGTTAAAAGTATTCAAACCATGACTACTCACAAAAGTATAATCATTTCTGATGGAATTGGGACGCTCAGGGTTATATATGAAGGGATAATACATTTATTCCTGTTTGGGTTGACTAGGTTGTAGACATCTGACAATTTCTCTTTTCATTTTCAACCTATTGTGCAGTTTTGAGCGAGACCATCTCTATGTGCTCAATTTATATCCAATTATGCAATGATTTTTCAAAAAAATGAACCAAATACAAATTTACAGTTGTTTTTTTAACTTCGTGTTTTTATTTTGAATTGAAAACAAAAAAACGAATGAATTTAACATCTAACATTATTAATTCTCGTATTAGCTTATATATTAACTTATTTTACTTTGTATTAAAATATACGAGTTAATTTAACATCTAAAGTATATTATACTATGTCGATATGTAAAAATCGCGAATTAAAACCGAACCAAACCGCAAAAAATGATTTTGTTTGGTTTGGTTTGTAAAATGAAATTATTTTGTTTGATTTGAGAAAATGTCAAACAGTTGAAATGGTTTGGTTTGAAAATATGTCAAAAATCGCTCAAACGAACTGCGTTCACCCCTACTCTGTTGTGTTCTTTCCTAGCCAAGAAGAAGACTTTGAGCAGCTTCCTATTGCTTGAGCTCAAATTGTAGATCACTTAAATACATCGAAAACGTAGCATCGCCATTCTCGAAATAGCAACTGAATTCTGTCTCACCAGATGTTAGGGGTGGACAAAAAACCGGAACCGAACGGACCGAACCGAAACCGAGCAAAAAAAACCGAAACCGAAACCGATTTTAATAAAAACCGAAAATAGGTCGGTTCTAAAAATCAAAACCGAAAACCGAAACTAAAACCGATAAAAATATATATATATAATTGATTTTTTTCCTTAAATGTGTTGTTTCCAAATTTCATCATGGTATTTACCTTTTGATAATTGTAGGGGGCTTAGGAAAACATGAAACTTATCTGTGCTGTTAGAGTATGATTAGTTCAAATGACTCAGATTAACGATTAAATGTAGGAAAGTAGACTGTCTAAGTTTCAAACCAAAATAAAGTTATCTGAGGAATTGACATATTGAAAAAAATTATGAATTGTTTGAAATAGGTGATTTAGCGTCAAATGGAGTGAGAGAAAAAGTACTCATGCAATAGTCTCATATTTATTGGAATTTCGGTAAGCCATAGAATGAACGAAGGGCTTGTTATGTAACAATTATTTTTTCATTGAGGGAAGATTATATATTAAAATAATGTTGTAAGCTAAGAAGGCAGGAAAAAGATTTAAGGGAGGCACATTCATGTATTTACATAGTTGTTATAATAAAATGTAAGAAGGAATAGAATTTGGGGTTTGACAAAAGAATTTATAAATTCAAATATTTTTTAATAGGAACCGAATAAAAACCGAAATATAACCGAATATCAAACCGAAACCGAAATCGTTCGATTCTTGTACTTGAAGGGACCGAACCGAAACCGAACCGAGAGTTTCGGTTCCGGTTCGGTTCCTTCAATAACCGAACCGAACCGATAAACGCCCACCCCTACCAGATGTTACGGTATTTTTGTTCGCTTGTAACGTACCCCATAATACACGTTCCCAGGGATTTGAAGCACAATCAAGGCTGGGACAAAAACCCTTCTGTGTGTTACGGGGTACGCTACAGGCTACCAAAAATACCGTAACACTAGAGATAGCAAGAATTTCACTGGAGATATTGGTCCTCTCTCACTTCTACCTCTAGATAGCAAGAATCTCACTTGAGATATTGGTCCTCTCTCACTTCTACCTCTCACATTTCCTTTGCCAAAGTCTATAGAACGAGAGAAGTTTCCCTCTCTTTATCAAATTCAAACCTTCCCCTTAGGTGTAATAAGATTGACTAGTCTAGACAAGTAACAAAGATTAAACCTCAATCATATGAATAGATTAATGGTCCACAATTGTCCCCAACAAGCATAATCCATCAACACACACAAGGGCCAATAACAAAGTGACATGTGGGTTAAGGGAGCCACTTTATTCCACAAATCTTCACCTTGAATCATCTCAATTCATTGCCAATTTCCTCCATTACAAGTGCTATCCATGTGTGTGGTCTTATAAATTATCATTGTTCATTCCAGCCAAGTACCTGCAAAATAGCTAAACATTATTAATAACAAGAATTGATAAACACTTGTTGAATTTACCTGCCTTAAACACTTTTATTCCAATATCTACAAGATTATTATCAGTTGCAATTTTAAACAGTTTAAACTCACCCGAAGATAATTTGTAGTTGTGACCAAACTGTGACTTTATGCGATCGAATTGTGACCTTGTGTGATCAAACTGTGACCTCGTGCAATCGAACTGTGACTTCATGTGACAAACTGTGACTTTATAGGTGTGGTGTGTGGTGTTTGGTGAATTTTGGGGTGGGGGTGGGGTGGGCGAGGTGAGGTGACGTTGAGGTCAAATTTGTGACTAAATTTGTAACTATGGTTGAAATGTGACTTTTTGTGACTATTTGTGACTTTCTTGGTGGGTGGGGTAAATTTTTTCACTAAATTTGTAATTGTGATCGAAATGTGACTTTATGTAACCAATTGTGACTTTGTAGGGTGGGGGTCGGGGTAGGGGTGGCTGGGGGTGGTGGAAAGTTGTGGATTAGGCATTGTTTGGATTTTATTATTTAATATTATATTGTTTTTAATTTAATATATTAATGATAATTATTTTTATATTATAATTACTATTTAACACCCAAATTTATTATTAAAAAAAATTAGTTTGTTAAGTGGCACTTAAGTGACTTTAAATAAAAGACACGTTTAAATGAATTACATAATTTCACCTTTAATTGAAAATTTACATTATCACATTCGAGTGGTGCTCTAGCACTATAGCATTATTCATATAAAAAAATCCTTTGAAGGGATTAAGTGAGAAATTCACTACAAGCTAACTAGTACAACCCTAATGTTGTACCTTGTCGGTGAACAATTTTTTTTTTTTTTTTTTTTTTTTTTTTTTTTTTTTTTTTTTTTTAAATTTCGGTGAACAATTTTGGTAATAAAAGTTGTGTCATGTTATATTGCTTGACACGCACAAGCACTCAACTAATATTATTACAAGTAATCATTAGCACTTTTATTTACATACTGAATATTAAACATAAAAATATTAAATAAATAAAAACATAATTTATTTATTATAAAATCATTATTTTATTACATTAAAAACTATACTATATACAACTCTGTCCAAGTCCAACTAAATATAGGTGCAACTCTAGTTTATTAACCACACTTTATTGCAGAAGAGGATCTTAATAACTATATATACTGGCCAACTGACAGCATACAAACTGAAAAGATCAAATATAAAAGGATTAAGAAGATTTTATTATATAAGCAACAAACCTTCCTCAGGCAGTCTACGATGCAAATGATGATCTTTTACTGTAATTTCTGGCCAGCACGGACAGAATGCCTATCAAGACTGGCGTAGCAATGGAAATGACAATAATTAATGGACTGCCATCAGCCAAAGCGCTCATACAATTAGCGTAAGTTACTGAGATTGCAAGAAGTGAGATTTGCAATTCCAGTTTTAAAGGGAACCCAAAAGTGAGAATATATATCATCTGAACAGATGTGAAGAACCCAATTGAGTTGAAAATCATGAACAGAACGAATTGAACTGATTTCTGTGTTCCCATCACTGACTTTGCACCAGTATGCTCTGGTGGCTCCTTGGTATTGTTAGGCGCTTTGTCCTCCTGCCACACCCAGCCGGGCGGACTGAGGATGGCTTGGTATGTTGCCGTTGTGATTAGTACGGCTACCACGAGCAATGTGCTTCGGACATTACTTGGATTCTCCTTCGCTTTGTCAAATTTGAAGTAGTCCTTCAATTTCTGATAGGGCTTCCGAGGCCTTTCTCCCGATTCAACATTTGATGGATCAGGAGTGGGAACGATCATGTCATCTCTTGTTCGCGTTGACTGTTGCACTGAAGCCCCAGCTAGCCTAAGCATTTCCTCGATTTCACCATCGCCCCCTTCTGATGATCGTAATACATCAAGTGGTGTAAGGTCCCTTTTGTTCAAGGAATTCACCTCCAACAAGTCTTTCCTAAGGAAATTCTCATCCAGCATCAACTCAACCACCTGAATAGAAAAAAACCTTAGGTTGTGTTTGGCAAACATGTTTTTTCCTACACAATTCTCCAAATCACTTTTTAACCATACATATTTTCTCTCTCCATTTTTCAGCCACACATTTTATCCAGAAAATATTAAAAAAATATGTTTTTAAACAAAAAACTTTTAACAAAGACTCAACTGATATTATAACTCTAAAATCCAACACGAAGAGCATATTTAATTGGCTTTCTTAATGCTATTTATTACGGTCCAACCCAACATCATTGGAAGAAATATAAATTCTGCACAGATTCTCCGTACAAGTAGAAAAGTCCTTTGGTTACCTGGTATTGCTTTCTGGCGACCGCAAGGTGCAAGATGGTGTTCCCTTGTGCATCCTTCTCATTCAGGACATCTTCTTTATCACGGGTCTTCAGGTACACAGCGAGGCTCTTAAGGGCTTCAAATTGGTAGTTTTTCACAGCCAAATGAAGACAAGTTTCGCCACGAGCTGTCACTTCTCGTATGCTATCTTCACAAGCTGAAAGCAGTTCTTGAATGACTTGTATTCTCCCTTTGATCACAGCACAGTGCAGAGGAATCCTTCTTTCCTTTCCCTTCACCATACACAAACTAGGTTCTATCTTCAGGAGCTCTTTTACAATCTCTAAATCCCCATTAGCTGCAGCAATATGCAAGGGACTGAAACCATCATGGCTCAATTCTTTCGCGAATTCTGGGCTCAGATTTAGGACCTCTTTTACGATATTCAGGTTTCCGGACATACAAGCAATATGTAATGGAGTTTCTCCACTTGATAATGCTGCAGCCCTCATCAGGAAAGGATCGTCTTTGATCAGATTTAGCAGATGATCAACATCTCCCTTTCGAACAGCCTCAATTAGCCTTCTGTCCATAGGTTGGGTTGTACTGCACTGCACTGCCAAATACACTGACATTAATATAAAAAACTTCTCAAATGTAATAATGTTTATTGTGCATACGTATTAAATTATTATTAGTTTTCAAGAAAAAATAAAAGAAAAAAATATTTTAATTAGATAAAAATTATTAAATTAATGTTAGACATTGTCTAACACAATATTTAGAACTAGACACTAGTATTACACCCGTGCGTTGCACGGAAGAACAATTTGAAATAATTTTACCGTAAATATTATTACAAAATGGGAAAAACATTGAACAACATCACCCGCATTTACAATGCATAACAACAATAATTAGTCATCAGAAAGGTAATTTTAGTAATCAAGGACTTATGAGTAATGGGACAACTAGTGGGTTTCGTATCAAGATTCCTGGTAAGGCGAGTGCAGGACATAGTACACCGAAGGTTTATGGCAAATCTAATGAGATGTCTGGTAAAAAACTTAATAACCCTCACCCTAAAATCAATTCTACCACTAGCGGATACGGGGTTTCTGGTAAATTTTCGAGAGATGGATTTATGGGTAGGGATGAGATTGGGAAAGGGATAGGTGATATTGCAAAGAAAAAGAAAGTGGACAATGGGATGGATGATGTAGTGGCTGCAATAGAGACACTGGGAGAGGGGTTTGTGAGAATGGAAAAAGTGAAGATGGATATGGCACGAGAGGTGGAGCAGATGAGAATGCAGATGTAGTTGAAGAGGACTGAGATGATACTTGAGTCGCAGCAGAGGATTGTGGAAGCCTTTGCCAATGCAATTTCAGATAGGAAAACTAAGAAGAAAGAAAATGCCAATGCCTGACTGCTAAATTTGAAGCTGGATTGGGTGTTGCCTTCAAGTAAGGATCTTGAGATCGTCAAAGGTTATTTGAGTTGATTATTGGTAGCATAATTTAAATTTCATGTAGCATGACAATGCATTATGATCCATATAATGGCTTGCAACTTTGTTTGAATTGAATGAGATGTTGGAGCATCTTATGTAGCAAAATTACTCTCTTGATTTTCAGTGTTTAGAAAATCAGAAATCGGTTCAAGCCGGAAAAGGTAACGGGTCAAGGATGAAAATGTCCGACCGGGTCGAACCGATTTCAATTAAAACATAAAAAATTAGTCCAAAAATTACAAAAATTTCTATAAAGTAAATTATTTTACAAATTAACTAATATTTACTCATTTAGAAAATAAAATTATACACAAAAGTAGCTTAAAACAGCTAAAGAAAAAAATGAAAATCGGGTTTTAGAAACCAGCCGGTTCTTGTTGAAAACAGGTTTTCCAGGCGAACTGGATCGGTTCCGGTTTTTCCTGTCGAACAAGCCGGTCTAGTCCGATTTTCTAAACATTGATTTTTCAATTGGTTGTGTAGTGTAACTATTGGAAATGGTGACATCTTCATAAACTATGAGACTCCTTCCTCTATGCTGCTCTTTCAAGCAAAAGTCCAGTTCATATCTAGGAATTCTGAATAAATTTCAGTCCTGGTAGCTTTTAGGATGAAGTTTATGGTTGTTTTGATTGTTCTGAAAATTTTCTCCCCTCATTGATCAATTGCTTCAAATTAACGATTCTTTTCTTCTCGAGAGAAAAATCAATGTGGGTACTTCAATACGGTGGCCAGCATAACTGAGTCGGGGGGAGCATTAAGGCATGAGCATAATGTTTTTGGTGATGTAATCATGTAAATAGTTCGAAACCCATGGGGGCGGAACTATTATATGAAAGAGATTTATGCAACAATCAGACTTTTTTTTCAATTGCACAAAACACGTTTGATGAAATTCCAGATGGCATTTGAGGGATGATATATAGCATTCTCATTTCTCATACATTTGCAATTTGACAGTGGGCCTTATAGACCATGTAGTGAAAGTCTATATTGTGTTCCATTTTGTGTGCAATATGGCTCTTCATGTTGTTTTACTCGTGTTTGATTGGGGTGGAAAAGGGAAATGAAAATGTTTTTCATCATTATTTTCCTCCTTTGGCGTTTTATTGCAAAGTGTTCAACGAAAATTATTTTCCACCAAGTGCAAAAATGGCTTCTTTTTTAAAAAAAAAAAAAAAAAATTGCTATCCCATGTGGTGAGTGGGAAAATATTTTATTTTTCCTTTTTCACCTCAATCAAACACATCAACCTTCTATTTTCTCTCCGTTTGTAAATTGGCTGCCAAAGGAGATATTAGAATCCTTTTGACACTGAATGTGAAATTTAGGTGGAGAGAAAATTAATTCTAGAGAATTGAATTCCTGTGAACTTATTTTCTTGGGAATTGAAAGTTTAATGTATTTGATTGATTTAATTTTCTAGGTGGAAAAAGTGGAAAATTTTTAAAGTTTTGTTGTTTGATTGACTTTGTTTTTCATGTAAAATAAAGTAAAATTTTGTTATTTTAATAAAAACAAATAAATAAATAAAATCTCGCACATTTATACTTGATAATAATAATGTTAATATCTAAAAAATAAATAAATAAATTAACAGCAAAAATGATCAAACAAGTAGAAAATAATTTTCCATCTAAGGTGAAATTAATGGTGGGAATTTGTTTTCATTGCAAACAAGGAAAATCAACCTCATGTGACCAAAGAGGAAAGTGAATTTCATGGAAACTTATTCAATCAAACAATCAAAAAAGCTAGAAAATGGCAAGAATTTTCCTAGTTCCATGAAAAATTGTGCGTTATGTTTGTATTTTATTTTGTATTTTCATTTTCGAAAATGTTTTGTATTTCCTATTTTTATTTTTGTTTTCAAATTTGCTGAAAACGCGTTTGGTTTGTCATTTCTGAAAACTGTTTTTGAAAATGAAAAAGCTGGAAAACACGTTCTGTTTGAAATTTTGTAGAATACTACTTAAATTATTTTTAATTAATTTGCTTGCAGAATACTACTGGCTCAAATTTAAATTTCCTTTCACAATACACTGAAAACATGGTTACATGCAACACACTAATATGAGCATTAAGAGTCTATATTAACACAGCTTGATCAGGTTCGGGATTTGAGGAAGCTCTAGTTCTATTAAAATTCAGAAAATGCAAGTTCTTTTAAAACCACCAGAGTTCATTTTTCAAGGCATTTTTTTGAAATATAACAAGAATTTTCACTTAATTTTTTTTCGTAATGTTAATATTGAATTCAATAAAACTTTATTTAAATTTAGTTTCAAGTTAGGATGATTTTACCAAAAAAAAAAAAAAAAATTTATATTAAGCTTAGTTTCAAGTTAGGATAATTCTTTAAAAAAAAAAAAAAAACCCAAAACGCATTTTTCGCGTTTTGAACATTTTTTGTTGAATACACACAAAACGTCTAAAAAGAGGTTTTGGGCATTTTGTGTACAGATTTTTTTTTTTTTTTTTTTTTTCCAAAATGCGTTTTCGAAAATGGTAAAGAGAACACGTTTTTAGTGTTTTCGAAAATAAAAACTGAAAACTACCTCAAAACAGTAAAGAGAACAGGGCCTAAGGTTGTGTTTGATAGCTTTTGTTTTCCATGGAAAAGAATTTCAAGGTTTTTCAACTTTCATGGAAAATAAAAATCACCAATCCATTATAATCTATTTTTCATGAAAAATAGCCCAAAACATGGCTGTGTTTGATACGCAATATTTTCCATGGAAAATATGATTTTTCACGTGATTTTTCAACTTTGCGCTGTTTTGTTGCCTAAGTTTTCCATGGATTTCATTTTTCTACTTGCCTCGAAATCTGGTATTTTTTTTTTTTTTTTTTATGAATTCGTTTTCCAAGGGGGGAGGAGGTTTTATTTTTCATGGAAAATCTTATACTATTTTCGTTACGTTTGATCATTTTTGTTGTTAATTGATTTAATTTTTTTTCTAAAAATTAACATTATTATTATTATCAAGTATAAATGTGTGAAAAATAAAATAAAATAATTAAAATAGATAAATTTTACTTTATTTTTCATGGAAAATAATGACAATCAAACAACAAAAATTGAAAAATTCGATTCCCTACTTTTTCCACCTAGAAAATCAAACGCACCATAAACTTCAAATTCCCAGAAATTCAATTCCCTAGAATTTATTTCTCTGAAATTCATTTTCTTTCCATTCAAACTTCAATCTCACTATCAAACGCAACCTTAAAGTGTTGTATCATGTAATTCAATTCTATGGAAAAATGTAATGTATCAAACAATTATGGTGAAAAATTTGCATGGAAAATGATACAAATCAAACACAACATAAGGTATTATTAAGCTTTCATCACTAAGGAATTTGAAACACCTTACAGTACGTTTAGCGGCTGATTTTTAAACCAATTTTTAAACTACACATATTTTCAAACCAATTTTTAACTACACATATTTTCTCTCTCCAATTTTTAACCACACATTTTATTTCGAAAAAAAATAGTTTCTCCTACCGCAAAAACAGATTGTACTATTTGACAACTATTATTTGAAACTCATTTATTTACGCATTTACAAAATAATATATTATGCACATAAATCTAAAATTCTTCATTACTTTTTAGCTACTTATTTACCTAAAAATTACTATTTTAAAATTCATTTTTATAAATAATGGTTATCAAACGGGAGATAGGTTAGATTGCAAGAAAAAAGGTGGGAAAGAAGATATTTTTTAGTCAAATTCTAGTTAGGGTGTTTGATTAGCAAAGTTTTCATGGAAAACTAGTTTTCCACCCCCAATGACAAAAGTGCATATTTTTCTTGAAATCATGGAACTCATTTTCTTTAAGGTGGAGTTGGTTTGATTTTCCATATTAGGTGGAATGAAATTTCTTTTCCATCCCTCGGTCAAACACAATGTTTACTGGATATTTAAGAGCATGTTAGGTGGAATAAAATTTCCTTTCCACCCCTCAATCAAACACAATGTTTATTGAATGTTTAAGAGCATCTCAAATTCTAGACATCTTCTAAGCAAATATGACGTGGCAAGAGAGAGAAAATAGGTAACGAGAGAGAAAGAGTGGAAAGAGGAAACAAAAGAGACGGGAGGAATGAAAAATAGAAGAGAATGATATTCACAGAAATGCAGCATTAATTATGAAAGTGTCTAGCAAGCCATCTAAAAATGGACAATCTATTTGATATCCTTCTATAATAAATGTGACACATTAATTTTGTCTCCACCACCTCATCGCCATGTGACCATGTTTAGAGGTGACAATTCGAGTGGTCAAAATCGAGTGGGTCCGTCATAATATGAGCCCAGTAAAGGTCCGCATTAAAAAAATTACGACTTGATCCACAAATTTTGAATTACAATCAAGATCCATCCGTTGGTCCATTTAAGTCGAGTCCATTCAGGTCACAATTCGTTTCGATTTGACTCGAATGAATAAAAACATAGAGTTTTTCTTATTTATAGCAAAAAAGAATTTTATTAAATTACTAAATATGAAATGAACAAAATAATAAATTCATATTTATATAAAAAAAAATGTTAACTTATAATTCAATTTTATATCTTATATTAGGAAAAAAGATCTTTCAAGAAATTTGCCTAAATTTTAGTTAGATGCTTCTTCAAATATAATTAAATAAACCAAACAAGGATAGTACAGAATCAATAAATCGAAATTTGACAAGGTCTTGCCCACTTATTCATGAAGTTTATGATTTGGCTTCATTCATTTGCATAACTTTATTCATAGATTATAATGTCCGAGCCCAGTATCTCATAAATTATGCTTTATATCTTTGCTTATTACCTGTTCAGACACAATGTTTTAACTCTGATAGAAATGGAGCTTGATGTGACGTAGATATATATTGTATTTGCATTGCAGAATTTTGGCATTGATGGTAAACTGGTGGTTAATTACGCGTGCCATGGCATGGGGGTAACCATTAGCAAGGCTTTGACAGTGTACATTCTTGGAACTGTACATTTGGTAATGTCTTTAATAATTCTATCATCGTCTAATAACTATTTGTGAACTCGACTTGATGTATCTTTTGTTCCTGTGGTTCTTTAAAGTTTGCAACTGCAAGAGCTTGTTAAGACATCTAATATTAAATAAATTGTTAATTTGGAAATGATAACTATCTTTGTGTATTAAATTTGTTCATTTAGTTAGACATGGAGGTTGTTCAGTTAATAAATAAAAAAGTTTCACTCCTTTTTTATTTATTTATTTTTTTTAATAATTTCGTTGATTATTATTGAATTTTGGATTTGCAACAAATTTCACCATTCATCAGTGTTTTGATTTAGATTTGTTTGTTTGGCTCATACTTTTTAATCAAATATGTATTTAAAGAAAAGTTAAATATTTTCTTCTACAAGTAAGGATATGTTTGACAACTTTCAAGTGTAATTTTTTGGTTTTTTTTATGCATTTTTTGGTGAAATGTGGTTAAAAAGTGGTTTCAAAAAATGCGTACTTAAAAAGTGATTTGAAAAATTGTAATGTTTATAAATTATTTTTTGAATTGTAATAATTTCGTTAAATGACATAGTAAAGAAGCAAAACTTTGGATTCCAAGACAATGCATTTGCAATTTTGACTTTTGTTTGTTCAAAATTTATCCACTACCATGTATCAATTTCAGATCTCTGCAGTGTGTTAATGCAATGCATTACACACAGATGTAGGATCTTAATCTACGAGGGAGGAAGCGCATATTTCTCTTAGCATTATTTATTTTTATGTAGGATCTTGGATCTACAAGGGAGGAAGCACATATTCCTCTCAGTATTTTTTCTCCCCTTGAATTCTCATTTGAGCTTAATTTATTGTGTGAGCTTAGTCCTAAAAAGTTCTATAACGACAAATTAAATTAATTGCAATGCCTCTTTATTATTTAGTACACAGGTAGGGAAATAGCTCTTTATTTCTAGTAAATTGAGCAAAAAGTCGAATGAAAGTGTAAATAAAGTTTCATGGCGTGGATTCAAATTTTAATTGTTATTATCAATTTTTGTGTATGATCGACTGTTGTTAATAAAAGTTTAATATACATATTTTTAAGACATGATCTCGACTGAAGCATGGGAATTTATAATATTCAAGAGCATAGATTGAATATGATTTTGGAAAAGAAAAGAAAAGAAAAGAGAAACTCTATTATTCAAGATAATTCTTGTTTATGAAAGATTTTATAAGCTTGAGCCAAACGCTTAACTGACTTTTTCTTTCAAAGAAAATTTGAAATAGTTTAATTATTTCTTATAGATTATTTAAGGGTAGTATTTGCTGCATCATATTTTAATTTTAGTTAAACTCCTCGATCTTTGCTTATTATACCAATTATTTTCCTAATTTTGTTTGGTTAAGTTCTCATCTCAAGCCATCTATTAAATAGTATATCTCGTCCTAGATGATAATTTATAACAAAATATTGCGTTTTCTTGTTTTGAAACAAAGAAAAAATATTTTATTGAAATTTATATTTTTATTTTTTAAATTATGAAAAAAAAAAAAAAGTTGTTTTGTGCCATCTCAACGAATTTTTTGGACTAAAAAACTCATCAAATATTAGATGTAACAAATTATTGTAAAGTTTGAGGATAACAAACCCGCGAAAAACCATTAAGGACATAAGTATTATATAAGCAAAGATTGATTGTCTTAAATGCAATTAAAATGTGGTGCAAGAAATAAAATTCGTGTTGTTAATATAATTAACAAAATCAATTATTGATGTATAAAGTGTGTCAAATACAAGATTAATTTTTTGGCCTGAGGCGCGCATCATCCTATTCGTGGTTCATTTTTTTTATTTTATTTTTATTTTTTTTTGAGATTTTGGGGGTTACAAATTAGATCCAAATATACCATAGAAAGCATAGATAAATCACATACCAAAAATCCATAGATTCTACTGTTATGAAAATAACTTACCTCATGAGATTGGAGACGAAATCATCGAGTATCACATGAAGAGTCACGAATCAGTAATATCATATCATAATACTTGAAATATTAGAAAACCCAAAAATCAATGGTACCTGTACAACTATCTTTGACAATTATGGTCGACAACTCACGATGTGATACAATCCTGTTAATTAATACATCACATCATTTCCATAATTAATACATAACAATTTGCCACCTTATAGTTGTCAACCATAAATTTGACAAACAGTTGTACAAATAGTATATTTCTCACATTTTCCCAAATCAATTGTTATCAACACACATTTTTCAAATCATTTTTTAATTACAGGTTTAACCTTAAAAATGCAAAACATCCATTATAAGTACACAAATATGAGCTGGTGCCCTTCACTACGGTGCCCTTCAAAACTGACATCAACTAATTAATTACCCAGAATTCGAAACTTAATTCTTAGCTGCCCTTCACTATGATACACTTCAAGACTGACATCAACTAATTAATTATCCAGAATTCCAAATTTAATTCAGCTACTCTTCGTTGTATATTGTGACAATTATTAATGTAGGCAATACTTTTTTCTTATCAACGTGTGACAACACTATTTTAACCACTGACAAATTTCATTTAAATATGGGACTAATTTCGAAATAATAGTGATAGACTTCGTCCTATAAAGATAGACTTGTTTTTCCTTTTTATTTTTCCCAAATTATAGGTCACTTTCCTTATTGAGAGTATCTTAATATCTTAATTTTCTAATATATCCCTATTTAATATGCATTGTTATTAACAAATATGAACAATTCATTATTAAATGTAGGGGTATATTAGGTAAACCATAAGTAAATTTACATTTTCAGCATATATTAGTTATGTTTTCTTAATCTGTGAGAAAATAGAAATGATTATATCTTTTTTTTTTTTATCGAATAGAAATCTCGTGCATCGCATGTGTGTGATACTAGTTAGAAATGATCATATCTTAATAGGAGAAAGGGAGTATCATATTTGACCCTCTTGCGCTGTGTTTATGCACATTTGGTAGGCGTGTGAGCTGCACGCACTGGTGTGGGGTTCATGCGCTGTGATAGTCGTAATGTGCCCGTTGACGGGCATCGTAAGTTCTCTCTTATAAGTAAAGAGACACAATGTTTTTTTTATAAAAAGTTGTCTTATCAAAAAAAATTTCACCATTATCTTTTATAAATGAATATTTAAACACACAATTCTTTTCTACTTTTCTAATGTATTATTACATCAAAAAATTTATTGAACCTCCAATGGTGCCATAAAATCCACTCATTCATCACGTGATGAATGAGTATTGATTGCTTGGTTGTTATAGTGTGGGAGTTCAAATTTATTCTTTGGTATGGATGAGACTTCTTGTAAACGAAGTTAAATAGTAAGTTTTTAATCATGCTCCATTGATGCACATCCCGCGATTTACATTCTCTACAAATTCCTAGGACAGGAGCTTCTAATATTGAAATTTAACTTTTTTTACGACTTTGTATTGGATGGAAAAAAAAAAGTATGGAGCTGACCAAATATGAATAGAGTGGATAGATGTAGAGAAAAGAAATCAATACATAGCCTCTGTTTGGTATACATAAACATCAGATTTTTATTAAATTTTGATAAAAGTAGATGATATGTGTAATTAAAAAGTTGTGGATACCATAAAATATGTGGTCAAGATTAAATGTTGACTTTGACTTAGGTTAAACTCTAAAATTTTAGCATTACCGAACAGGGGCATACTCGCTACTTGCCGAGTAAATATTTGTTAGCTTCCGTTTGGTAATTTATTTATAAATAAGATTATAAGAAATACATTTCTTCAAACTATTTTTTAACCATATACATTATCTTCAAATAATTTTTTAACTACAAATTTTATCTCAAAAAATCGTAATCTTTCTTTATAAACAATTTATTTATTTATTATTTTATAGGCTTGAACATCCCACGTGAAAGTTGCAATAAAATTTTATCCAATAGCCTACTTTAACTTTTTCTTCTTTTCCATGACATTATTTGGTTCGATTCTCCGCAAGGTGGAATTGGCCTTGTGGCAAGCGGGAGTTATTGAGCGTTTCTCATGCTTACCATAAGCCCTTCCACCCTGGCTCCTTGGAGGCATAACCTGGATTTACCTTCCCGAACCAATGACCTTGGGCGTGGTCGGTTCGGGCCCTCAGGATGTGGGCTACACCTTTTTTTTTTTTAATAATATCTAATGATGTAGTTCACTTTTCTCGTTGATTGGATTGACCAGCAATGGAAATGAAGGCAAAAGTTTGGGTCATTGGGCATCAATTATTAACAATCTGTTCGGATAAGTTGATTATTTTTTTGTTTATAATCATTTCAATTTTTAATATAATTTTTTAATCACATTTTTTTCTTTCCAATTTTTAACCATTTATTTACCTCGAGATTTGAAAAAAAAATGTTTATAATCCACTTGAGGGCCGCCGAACAAAGATTAAATAGTAAACTTATATTTCACTCGTACAATACACGAAAGATGATATTTAACAATAACAATTTCGATTGGTACTTTTAAAATTTTAATGCTTATACATAAATAACTCAAATATGAAATGCATAAAAAAACTAATATTATATTACAATAAATATTAAACTTTAAAAAGCAATATAAATAAATCAAATTATAATAGTTTCTTTGAATAGTAAAAGACAATTTATATATTTAAATAATAAATTACTGTCTGTTTCAATAATTTTTATGAGTTATTATTAACTTCAAAGAAATTGCTAATTTAGTAGTTTCAATTTACGGTATATTCATGTTTGACGTAATATTATGGATGAAATATTGATTTCTTAGAAGGTATCAATATATTTCTCATAATTTCTATATTTGCCTCCCGTATTTAATTTTTTCCAATTTTCATTCAAAAATTATAAATGCGTGTTTAATCTTAACCCACAAATATTTGTATTTAATCAACAAAATTATATTTTACTTATAAAATCAAGTAGTCAAAATAATAATTACGTGAATCTAGCAATTATCATGATATGACAACAGGCAATATTGGAGATTAAATTTTTTTACGGATAATCTTATATCATATAACATTCACACAATTATTAAAATTAAGAATGATTAAAAAATATTATTCATTCTTAACCATAATATTCACAATTCCCATATTTGCCTCTCGTATTTAACATTGTTTTCCAAATTTCTTTAAAAAACATTAATCACAATAATTATAAACGTGTATTTAATCTTAACTAAGCAAATATTTATATTTAACCAATAAAATTATACGTTTATTTACAAAATTGAGTATTTAAAATAACACCTATGTAAATCTTGGAATTATCATGATATGACAACCGGGCAATGGTGAAGGTCCAGAAATCATATCGAGAATTTTAGACCTTATAATACTTAGACAATTATTAAGTTAATCTTATATTTTTTTTATCAATATAATCTTTAGACAATATTTAATGCACAATGAAAGAAAATAAAAAGTCAAAATCCATATTTTCAAATTTTGTAATCATTACAAAAATTAATTCTACAATGCAATCTATATCTATATTCTATATAAAAGTAGCTGAGTCAACTTGGATCAACTATACATTTTCCCGCCAAAACTCAAGTACTCTATATATATATATATATATATATATATATATATATATTATGTTGATGGGCTTTTCCAAAGCTTTTTTATTGATCTGCTGTAGTTAATGCGTTCAAATTAATATTCTAATTCTACCAAATAATTTGCTTCAAGATCCGATTTTCTTTAAATTTTTTCTTGCTGTTATTTTCAAAATCTTTTTGTTTCTATCATAATTAATTTTTTATAATTAAATCTGTTTGTTTCTATCATAATTAAATAGTAATTATTGATTTTCGTTTTTCTAATGGTTTTGACATTTTCGAAATTTAACTCTAAACCCTATTTAAAGTTCACTCATTTATACAAAAATATAGTACTAATTGTTTCACAACAATAGTGTTCAAGCCATTGTATTAATTATGATAAATGTTCTATAAGTTTCACTATTTGTGTTTTGGAACTTCATTATATATGTTCTTATAATTATGGTTATAGTTGATATAACCGTAATCCTATTTCTAAGTGGAATTATGCAATTCATATTTAAAAAAAAATCCAAAGAAATACTACTTTCAATTACATCATGCGATTTTTTCTCAAATATTAAACTTAGTTATTTGGGCACAAAATATTTTAATAGGCAGTTTTATATACAAAAATATTGAGTTTTAAGGGGTGGATTAGCTCTCTCGGTTTAATGTGATTGCCTCTCTGTTCTGCGTTGACGTTCCACTGATCATCGAACGGTTTTGGATAATACATTTACAAGAATGATAGGCTGCTAAGTTTTAAGCAATTTTTTTTAAAAAAAAGTCCAAATAAATACTACTTTCAATTATTCGTGCAAATTTTTATCAAATATTATTGTTCGCTAGAAATACACCGCAAGTGCACGACTCGCATACAAGTGATAGTAGACTAATTGAGTCCGGTTTATCGATCCCACAAGGATTGTCTATTCCAATTACACTCTAGTATAATTAATTTTAACAAGAAACACACAATAAAGATTTGATTGGGAATGTTCTCGTACTAGAATTAAAGTTGCAATTGTAAATAAATAACTAGAAAAATGGTGATGAATAGATGATGAAGGAGTGTTGGGATTCTTGATTCCACTTGACCATTACCTAATTGAATTATCACAAGCAAATAGAAATGTAATTCATTAATCATGTTAGACCCGATTTTCCAAGCTTAGCCAATTATCTCTCTCGAGTGAAATCAACCCTAATTAGTTGAATTAATCTACTATATCTCTATGTCGATTAAAAAAACACCAATTGCATTAAACCTATGTGAAAATAGCTCAATGGGTCATCTAGGGTTTTATGTACATCTCTATCCTAAACAAGAACCTAGAGCAAATATTGTATTGATCTAGAATACACAACAATTTCTCAATAATTGCACATCCCATGAAACCTAAGCATAAATGTGGCCACAATAAATGCTAGTCAAAAAAATACAACAATAAATGCACAAACTAATAAAAAGCTTAAATTCTTAATACAAGCATTAAAATCAACTAAGTTGGGTCAAGCTTCATCAATCATCCCAACACAAAATAGTTTAGCCCATGATGAAATAATAATGAAATTCAAGAATTAAATACATCATTTTACCAATGGATTAAAGTAAATAGAGAAATATGAGGATTAAGCAATAAATATTTCCCTTAACCAATTATTTAAGTTTCAAAATATCAATATTCTTCCACAATGACTTTGGTATTTCTCCCCTTAATCAACATTCATCAACTATATCAACTAATTACAAGAGAAAAATGACAAGAAAAAGCAAGAAAAATGAAGAACAGAAGAGAGAAAAAGAGAGTTAGGGTTTCTTGATTTGAAAAGAGGGAAAAAGTGCTCCAAAAATACCCAAAATCACTCAAAATATACCCAAAATCGCGTAGATCCGCGTATAATAGCTTTTGGGCCGAAGCGAGTCGCACCGGGTCGGCCCAGATTATCGTTCTAAATTTTGACCACGCGATCGCGTGGTTGGCCTTGTAAGTCTCGGGTTGGATTTTTGGCCAATCTCGCAAACGCTACATGTAAGAGCCACGCGATCGCGTGGTTCATCTGGTAGCTCCGTCTTTCAATGATCAACAATTTGGGTCCTCCAACTTTCAGTGTAGATCAACTTGATCTCTTTCAGTTGAGCCCTTTCAAAAGTTCCTTTGAGTCCCTCAACTTCAGAAACTTGCACTTTAGTCCTTTGATTGATTGCACAAGGGATCCACAACTATCCGAAAGTGACAATTTGGTCCACAAACTTCGACTATTGGAAGGATTTGACTCTTTTCTCCTCAATTTCTTCAATTATTCATCCATTTAGCTCATTTCTTGTGCTTTCTCCATGTCGTTGATTGTTAAACCTATTTAACCACAAAATATGCACAATTAAGTAGGTATTTGTCCAAATTACTCAAAAAGTATTACTAAAAATATGTGAAATATGCATGTAAAATGCACTCAACAATTATACTTAGTTATGTGGTCAACAAAACATTTTAATTGAACTAGCGGGTTTATGTACGAAACATATCTGAATTTTGAGGAATGAATTATCTTTTCCGGTGTGATATGCTTGCAGCTCCGTTCTGTGTTGACGTTCCGTTTGGTCATCGCACGATTTTGGTAAATACAGTTACAAGATGCTCTTTTTCTAATCTTTGGAAGTTGACTGGTCTTTACTTTCACACTAAGTTAAATTAAAAAAAATACAATTTAAAGCCATATTAATATTATAGACCAAAAGAATAGGAGAATCCTAAATTATTTTAATAAAAAGGGACTGTTCTTTTCTTCAAAACAAGATCAGCTAAGACTTGAGTCGAAGAATATAGATCTTGGTTTCTGACAAAAAATAAAAAATAAAAAAATAGAACAATAAAAATATAGAAAAAACTTCTAAAACAATATAGAAATGCAAAAATAATTTAGGACTAAGAATACTAAATCTTATCTTTTTGACAAGTTCAACGATGCATCTTTGATCCACTAAGATTTCTAGCAATTATTTATTTTAATCACATTTAATCATTCAAGGTTTCTGGTGCAGTGGTAAAACTTATTAATATTATAGACCAATAAGAGTTAAGGACAATTACTCTCGCATGCGTGACTTCTTCTTAGAAGGCCAATGTTTTCATATGGACAACTTTATGTTGCCATTTATAAGGTGACAAATCGTTCCGGATTAAAAATGTTAATTTGTGATAAAAATGAAAGACTAACAAATTTAACAAATGATGTAGTGTACAAAGCAGTATTCCAAAATTTGTAGTAATGTGAAACCAATAAATGATGTTCTTATCTGTTATTTGCGAATGTTATTTGTTGTCTAAGGATTCATATAATTTCATATAAAATATATTTATCCAGACACTTCTTCCCGTGCATCGCACGGGGTAAATACTAGTATAATTTAATCTATCTATCTATCTACATCTACATCTACATTTACATCTACATCTACATCTACAATATATAAAAAGAGTGGATGGAGGAGAAACTTTAAAATTTCTATTTTACCCTCATATATTTAGTTATATACTCATTTCATCCTCGCCTCTTTATTTAATAACATTAAATAATTCATTACATTTATTGTATAGCAATTTACAAAATTATAATATAATATAATTTTATTATTTTTTTCATTTATTTAGTATTAAATTAATTTATTATCTAATAATTTACAATGTTATAATATGATTTCATATTATTATATATTTCTTTTATTTAATTTAATCTACAACAACAACAACAACAACAACAATAATAATAATAATAATAATAATCTAACTATATATAAAAGATTGAATCTTCAATTGCACTATTCATCCAATCAAATTCCAATTAAATTAACACTACTCATCCAATCCAATTTTCATTAAATAATATTAATCCAATTGAGGCACTATTCCAATTGCAATTAAACACTATTCATCCAATTTATGCAATATTCATCCAATTAATCCATTCAATCCAATTGCAATGAAATTTGCACTATTCATTCAATTTATGCACTATTCCAATTTCAATTAAACATTATTCTCCAATTTAGGCATTATTCATCCAATTAAACACTATACGCGGGTAGAGGTGTCTTGACGGATGGCCAACCAGACCTGTGAAAATCGGCCCGGATTGACCCGGGACCGCGGGCCGACCCGTGCGGACGGTTCACGGGTCAAGAAGTTGTGCACCACGGATTTTGCTGGTCAAACCTTCGCGGGCCAGGCAGTTAACCCGCTGGCCCGTAAAAAAAATAAAAATAAAAATAAATTGTTTTATTAAATATGGTAACATTGAAAATCTCTCTTCTTCTAGAAACTCTAATACAACTTTTAAAGTAAAATCTTATTTTTCTCCCTAATAGCTAAAAAGGTAAATTTTTTTTATAATAGTAATTAGAAATACATTTATCATTTAATTGTTATTTGTTTATGTTTTATTTAAATTTGCAAATTTAGAAGTAATTCATATAACATAAACTATAATTTTAAATTCTGTATAAATATTTTACGGTATAAATATGAATTTATCATTTTAGTCATTTTGTATTTAGAAACTTGACAAAAAAATTGCTATAAATATGAAAAAATCTATATTTTTATTCATACGAGCCAAATCAGAACAAACCGCAACCCGCCTGGGCTCGACCCTGATGGGCCAGCGGGCGGGCCTGGGTTGTAGTTCAAAATTTGCGGGCTGACTCGTAACCGGCCCGTAACCCGTAGCGGGCGGGCTTTTTTTCAAGCGGGCCATTACCGGGCTTTTTATTAGCAGGCCGACCCGGCCCGGACCACCCGGATTGACACCTCTATACGCGGGCAACAATTTACACTATTCATCCAATCCAATTCAGTCCAATTGTAATTACATTGGCACTATTCATCAAATTCAATTGCAATTAAACACTATTCCTCCATTTTAGGCACATTCCAATTGTTATTAAATACTATTCATCAAATTTATGCACTATTCATCCAATTAATTCATTCAATCTAATTGCAATTAAATCGACACCATTCATCCAATTCAGACACTATTTCAATTGCAATTAAACACAATTCATCCAATTTAGGCACAATTGCAATTAAACAATATTCATCAAATTTAGACACTATTCATCCAATTAAATACTATGAGGGCAAATTTCCCGAATTTTCAATCAATTTAAGCATTATTCATCCAATTAAAACACTAAGCGGGTAACAATTGGATGCACTATTCATCCAATTAAATACTATGCAAAAAAATTGCCATGATTTCCAATCAATTTAGGCACTATTCATCCAATTAAACATTATTCAGGCAACAAATAGATTTAATGCACTATTCAGTCACCTGTCCAAAGATTACCTTGGACATCTTTATGGTGACCTCATGTTTCTATTTTTATCGTTTTGTGTTACTTCTTTTTTTAAAAAAAGTTAATTATGAGAGTTCAAATAAAGTCGTAATAACAATATTTTAATATTGATGTGAGGCTTTCGCACAATACTTTGTTACATTATTTTCGAATTACTAAACTGTAGCAAAAACTTTAGCTATTTAAAATGATCCATTAACAATGTATACTTTATCTTTCACTAATTTTTTCTTTCGTTTTCCTTTTTTGGTTTGTCCCAAATTATAGGTTACTTTCCTCATTGAGATTATATTAATGTCTTAATTTTTTTAATATACTTCTATTTAATATGCATTATTATCAACACATATGAACTACTTATTGTTTAATGTAGGGATATATTAGGTAAAATGTAAGTAAATTTATAGTTCCAATATATAATAATTATGTTTTCTTAATCCGTGTAAAAATAGAAATGAGTATATTTTTATGGGACAGAGAAAGTATCAAACAAGAAATCATTATTCGAAACTTCTCTGATAGGAAAATACTGGTAATATGCGTGCAACACGAGCACCAAAACTAATCTTACTTATATATAAAAGAATGAATGTGCAATTGGCACTATTCATCTAATCCAATTGCAATTAAATTAGCACTATTCATCCAATCCAATCCAATTGCAATTAAACACTATTAATCTAATATAGGCACTATTCCAATTCCAATTAAACACTATTCATCTAATTTTGGCATTATTCATCCAATTAAACAAGATTGAATGAGCAATTGACACTATTGATCCGATCCAATTCAATCCAATCCAATCCAAGCCAATCCAATTACAATTAAATTGGTACTATTTATCTAATACAATTGCAATTAAACAATATTCATCCAATTTAGGCACTATTCCAATTCTAATTAAACACTATTCATTCAATTTAGGCACTATTCATGCAATTAAACACTATATGTGGACAACAATTGGATGTACTATTATTCATCCAATTGCAATTAAATACTATTCATCAAATTTAGACATTATTTCAATTGCAATAAAACAAATTGAATGTGCAATTGACACTATTCGTCCAATCCAATTGCAAATAAATTGACATTATTCATCCAATCTAATTGCAATTAAACATTATTCAACCAATTTAGGCATTATTCCAATTGCAATTAAACACTATGCATCCAATTTAGGTACTATTCATCCAATTAAACATTATATGCGGGTAACAATTGGGTGCACTATTATTCATCCAATTGCAATTAAACAATATTCATCCAATTTAGACACTATTCCAATTGCAATCAAACACTGTTCATCTAATTTAGGCACAATTGCAATTCAACACTATTTATCCAATTTAGACACTATTCATCCAATTAAACACTATGCGAGTAACAATTGGATACACTATTCATTCAATTAAACACTGTGCGGAAAAATTGCACATATTTCCCATCAATTTAGGCACTATTCATCCAATTGAATTTATGCACGATTCATCCAATTAAACACTATGTGGGCAACAATTGGATTTAATGCACTATTCGATCACCTGTCCAAGGATTACCTTGGACACCTTTTATGGAGACCTTCTCATATTCTTATTTTTATCGTTTTGTGTTACTTATTTTTTTTCGGTAAGTTTATTATGAGATTTCAAATAAAGTAGTAATAGCAATATCTTAATATTGATGTGAAGCTTTCGCACAATACTTTGTTATATTATTTTTGAATTACTAAACTATAGCAAAAAATCTAGTCATTTAAAATGATCCATTAGCAATATATTTTATCTTTCATTAATTTTTCTTTCGTTTTTCTTTTTGGTTTGTCCCAAATTATAGGTTACTTTCCTTATTGAAATTATATTAATGTTTTAATTTTTTAATATACCTCTTTTAATATGCATTGTTATCAACACATATGAACTACTTATTATTTAATGTATGTGTATATTAAAATGTAAGCAATTTTATAGTTCCAACACATAATAATTATGTTTTTTTAATCCGTGTAAAAATAGAAATGAGTCTATCTTTATGGGATAAGGGAAGAATCAAACAAGAAATTATTATTTGAAACTTCTTTGATGAGAAAATACTGACAATATGCGTGCAACGCACGCACCAAAACTAGTAATAATAAAAGTGTGAATGAGTTGAAAACCTTTGATTCCCCATTTTACCCTTAAATTGTTATGTTTTAGTTTAATATTACATTTGAAATTTAATTTATGTTCATTAAATATTATAGTAATTATACTAATCTACAATACATTGAGATGTTTTTATCTTTTGTCAATAACATTCTTAAATTTTTATAAAAGCATTAATTAATTCATAAAAAAATTTAATTATATTCTAATTAAGAATATAAATAAATAATTTCAAAACTAAAATTTTGGTTTAAACTTATATTTTTTTTAATTAAAAAAATTCTCCTAAATTAATTTGATTTGTCTATACACAACTTTATATATTGTCTATACACAACTTTGATCTCTCTCTCTCTCTCTCTCTCTCTCTCTCTCTCTCTCTCTCTCTCTCTCTCTCTCTCTCTCTCTCTCTCTCTCTCTCTCTCTCTCTCTCTCTATATATATATATATATATATATTTGCAATTTATCGTAATTTCCGATTTGTCTAAGATTTTATGATATCAGAATATCTCTTGATACATGATACCAGATTTTTTTTATTAATTTTGCATGTCAAACGTTTATATATATATATATATCGATTCCTCGATGAAATTTTTTAAAATTGAAGAAAACATACAATTCAATTTGTCTTTTAATAATATCAATTATCTCAACTATTTTCGAAAACGATAGTAATTTTTCAAAAAAATTATGCGTGTCATTCATTACTTACAAAGACGTGCGAAGCACATGGTTATTACTAGTTATCCAAATAAATTAATTTACATGAATTTTAATTAGTATAAACATGCATTCTGAAATTATAAACAAACGACGTAAATGTATTAAGCAAGTTATATAATTTCATATTATTGCATGTTATAACTTTCTTTTTCCAGGTTTTATGATATTTGAACAAAAAATAAGTACGTTGACTATCTCAATGATAAACTAATTGAATTATTTCTTAAAGAAAATGAAGATTTTGATGATACAAATTAATTTTATCAAGATGAGATCATAACTATATATACCATATAAGTTAATATTGAAAAGAAATTGTTTTCTTATGCTCTTAAAGAGTATGAACAACGATCTTTGCAATGAAGCAAAAGTGATTTATTATGATTTAAAGAGACGTGTTGTCCATGTCAAAATAATCGTTGGACAATGTGATGAAAAACAAGTTTTCCTTTCGCATATTCCATTAACTCCAGCAAATGATGAATTATATTCATTCAAATGATTGATGAACAATTTTCAGTAAGTTTGTGTTTTGCAATTACAATTAATAAAGCCTAAAGATAAATATTGCATTCTACTGGAATGTTACATGAGTATGTATTATCACATGGGAAACTATATGTAGCACTTTTTACCGATTTTCAATACAAACAACTCTCTCTCTCTCTCTCTCTCTCTCTCTCTCTCTCTCTCTCTCTCACACACACACACACACACACACACTCTAATAGTTTTAATGTGAAAAATTCAGTGTTCACAGCAACCTGGAGGTTCTGAATGTGGCTATTATGTTATGAGAAACATGTATTATTAAAGATTGAATATTGCGAATAGTTTAATTATCCATTTATTAGTTATTAAAAAATAACTAATAATTTATCTTAACTATTTGTAGGCATTTTATCAAGATTCTTACTCAACAGAGAAGATGGACGAGATTAGAAATTTATGGGCTAAATATTTATATGAATCTTGTATGTAAATTTTCATTTTTATATAATTAATGTATATGTACTGAACATTTGTAATAATTATCATTAATATTGACGTAAATTGACTTATATAATTTTATTATGCATTTTTGTTGATTATTTGTTGGTTGTTTATAGTTACAGTTGACGATGAGGTTGAATATAAAATAATAAATAGGATTTTTGGATTAAAAAAAAAAAGAATATGCGTTGGTTGTAAATGAAAATCGATGCACATATTCGTTTTTTTTTAACTATATGCGTCGATTTTTTATACAACCGACGCATATTCCCTTTACCATGTACGTTTGCGCTATATGCGTCACTTTCACAATCGACGCATATTGTCTTTTACAACCGACACAAATGACTGAAACTGTACTAGTGAAACATGCAGAAAATAAAAATAAGAGTAGTTGTGAAACGTTGCCAAAAATATTGTATGGAAAAAGTGGTATAGTAATAAAGACTTTACATTTTAGTTTATTTAACATTTTCATATTATATACATAGTTTCATAAAAAAAAAAAATTAGTCATATGTATTCTTTTAACAATTTTAATTCTTCATTTAATAATATCAATTACATCAACTACTTAAAAAATAGTATTAATATTCCAAAAACGTTATGCATATCATTCATCCTATATATATAAGACGTGCAACGCACGTATTTACTACTAGTCTTCTATTAAAATTGTAGGTAGGGGAAAAACTTTCATTCCCATTTTGTCCTTATTTTTTTTGTTCATTGTCAATAGTATCTGCCTTAGCATTCAATTTATTCTCTTTAAATACCATTATTATTATTGAATTTATAATTTATTATCATCTTATATTATTTGAGGATTGCCTTGAACCCCTAAATGCACAAAAGAATGTCCGTTCACATTTGTTTTCATGAAATTGATATGTAGCCTCTGTTTGATGGTGATTAAATCAGTTTTTTTAGCATATTTTTATAAAGGTGGATGAAATATGTGGTTGAAAAATTGTAGGTTTCATGAAATATGTGGTTGCGATTGATTATTAACTTTAACTTAAATTTAAAATCTATATTTTAATTTATACCAAACATGGATGTATGTAATTTTCTGAACTCATACTCCCTCCATCCTATAAAGATAGGCTTGTTTGCATTTTCACACAGATTAAGAAAATGTAATTAATATTATTAGAATTGTAAATTTTAGTTTTTTTTACCTAATATACCCCTATATTAATATAATGATAGTTCATATTTGTTGATAACAAGACACATTAAATAGGGGTATATAGAAAACTAAGAAAATAACTATACTCATAAAAAGGAAAGTGACTTATAATTTGGGACGAACGAAAAAAGAATGCAGGTCTATCTTTGTGAGATGGAAGGAGTAATAATCATGAAAGTGAAAATAGTATAATGACAATAATAAATAATAAAAATTACTTTTCAACAACAACTGTGGTAATGCAAAAAGTTTCATTTGACATTAATTCATGTTATATTTTATTTTAGTTTGTATCTATTTCTATGAAAAATTTGATATTTTCTTTTTGGTTTAATTTAAGAATTCAAGTCTATTGTATTTTTTTTACCAAGTAAAAATTAATAATTTAGTTATAATATAAATTTTGATTTGACAAAAATCTACTGATTTTTTTATATAAGTAATGTATTACAAAATTGAACTGAATATTATCAGTCTTTCATTGGGAGAATTACGTAACTACTTAGATGTAATGTACTGAAATTGAAAAATACCCGATTTTCAAACTATTCGTAATATTACTGAATTTCTTGTTATAACTTTAGAAAAATAATGGATTTTGAAGAGAGAGAATGTAATATTTAATTGACAAGATTAAATAAAAATTCTTTTATTTAGGAAAATTGTTATCAATTATCTATCTAATTAAATTAGGAAATTTCAAATATCCTGAAATTAGCCACACGTTTCCTTTCTTGGCAGACTACCACCTTCTATATTTGTGTACTGATTAATCCCTGTCATTTTTATGTAATATTACATTATTGCTACTAATATTACATGTCTGTAATATACTGTAATACATGTTGTCATTACAGTGTATCTAACATTACAAAATGACGGTATTTTAATTACATTACAGAGCTTGTAATAGTAGATAAAGTGAAATTAAACTTGTTGAAAGGCTATTGTGCATGTAATTTTGCCTCACGAATCCATAGAGTGTTATATAACATCACTGGATGTAATATTACAACTGATTTAATACATAGTGCAAGTGCTGGGTGTATATGATTTTATCGATTAAATTTCATGTTAAACCAATTTGAGGTATGTAAAATTGCATGTAGTTTAAATTACATAACTTGTAATATCACGTCCGATCTAGAAGATGTCTTCCCATATTATTAAACCAATTTAATAATTGTAATATTCAAATTATCAGTTAATTTTAAATGTAAATTACACCCCTAATTTAATCTCCTAAATAAATTGTAACTACGTCCCTAAATAATAGGTTCCATAATTAATGAGGTCAATTAAATAATACACTCTATCTCATAGATTTTAGTATTTTTTTTAAAATAATTTCTAAATAATGTATTTATTTAAGAAGGATTGAATGAATTAGTGTAAAATCTAATTAATCCTTCATGATATCTATATCTATACTATATTTTAAAGTGGAAAAGTCCGACCAACCAATTGACTTGCATTTCCTATCCAAAGAACTTTTTTATAGTAATACCTTAATTAAAGGAAGAAAAATCTATAAAAAATTGTAGTTGCTGCCCGCCAACCTCATTCATTGCTGCATTTTGTTTTCCAATGTATTTAATTTAAAGGCAACTACATAATAAACAAATAATGCTATATATATATATCTTAAGGTTGAGATTTATCTCAATCAAGTTGACACTCTCTCATTGAAAATTGAAGAGGTGACTTGTACATGTGCACATGGACATCTCTTCATTCTCCAAAGAATGTATGTCAATTGAGTTGAGATTAATCTCAATCTTGAGATAAATAGTATTACTCATATTAAATTGATTTTTCAACTCTCAAACCCATGTATTTAATTTAAATGTTTTCGACAACTACATAGTAAACAGAATTTTCAACTCCCAAAATGTGAAAAATTGCGAAAAATTGCAGCAGATTCCCATTTTTCAGTTTTCTTTCTAGACAACTCTTGATAATCACAAATATGCCCTTGTTTGAGCTCATTATTTCAAGTTAAAATTTGGTTTTTGAAAATCTAATGGTTAAAAAGTGGTTTGAAAAATAAAAAATTGTGGGCTTGACTTTTTTAAATGGTTGAGATTGATTATTGTAGAAAAAATTTGTAAAAAAAAAGAGAAATAATGGGGTTCAAACAAGGGCATATATGTTCTTATCATCAATTTACTTTCTAGAAAATTCAACATGCCAAGAAGGGAAAAAAAGGGGTTTTGCAATCCCCCACCACGCCCCCCCCCCCCCAATCCTCCACCCCTACTCCATTATTGCACTTTTTCATTTACTTTTTTTTTTCCTTAAATTTTTCAACATCAATTAAAAAATAAAAAATCATTGATTTCATATTATATTATTATTTGAGAGCTTTAATATGAGTACAATATTAATATATAAATTTTTGTTATTTTAAAAATAAATATTTATTACATATAAATTATCTTTCTTTTAACATTTTTGATTTACATTTTGATGATTTAATAAAGTGTAGAATTATGCTTAAATTCTTTTTGTGATAATTTATATTTAAATTGAACTTATTGAAATTGATGTTTAAATTATCACGCCACTTGGTGAACAAACACATTTCATTACCTTTCATCCCTAAAAAAATTGAACACAATAAAAATAATTTTTTTGGTTAATTTTATATTACATGATTTAATGAGATCTTCAATATGATTACCATATATATATATATAAATTTTTGCTACTTTAGATTAAGTATTTATCAAATTCAAGGGCTTAGCCGGAAAACTGTCAATAATTAATATAGAGAAAAAAGTGAAACATTTCACATAAATCCATAATTTGATTTCAACATTGGCATGTTTTTATAGAATAATACTAATTATCTCAACCTTGAGATTGATCTCTACCCAATTGATAATTTTTCATTGAAAAATGAAGAGGTGCCTTGTGCATGTGTACATGGACATATCTTCATTCTTCAATGAATATGTGCCAACTCAAATAGAGATCAATCTCTACTTAAAATAAATAGCATTACTCGTTTTTTATAAGTACACAACTAATTAATTACTCAGAATTCCAACATATGAAACTCCTATTTCCGAATTTACTTGCACTTCCTGCATGTCATTAATAAGGTAATAACTTCAAAAGTCACATGGAAATTTAACTTAATTAATTTCAAAATTATTAAACATCAGCTTTTGTTGGAAGTGGATAGCAAAAGTACGTAATATTTGAATCTTACCCCAAAAATCTTTTGGCACACTTCCTCAAGGCTCTCACACACACACACACTGGTTGGTCACCCTTTTTATAAGTTAAAAAAAAAAAAAAAAAAAAAATTCTTCAATAATGTCTCTGTCAGTCATGTTTTAGTACCCTTAAAAGGTACACACTATGATGTTCTTCAAGGTACAAAGAGTTAGTCCCATCAAACAGTGGGACCCACAGCTTCTGCCTTGAAGGGAAGGACACTAGAACAAAATTCGTGTCTTAGTGGAAAATAAGGAAAATGCTGTTTGAAAAATAAAATAACAATTTCAACTGTGAACAATCCAAAGTAACTTTTTCTTTTGTAATTATCCTGCGTAGCATCTTGTCTTGTTTTCCAATCACGTATAAACCAAATTTATTTCTTTATAGCCTCTGTTTGGTAAATTATAAATGTGATTCATCATTTATAAATTAATATTTCTTTTTGAAAATTCAATAATAGAGACTTGTCAAAAAGTCCGTTCATAATTTTTTATTTTCCAAACAAAGTAGTTAAATAAAATATTGATACTTCGCCATTTATAAACAATTATTTATAAACGAGCAATCAAACAATTGTGAGTCCGTGAAACAGGTCAATATTCATAAATTGCCATGGTTAAAATTTGCAATCATGCCAATTAATCAATTTATCTAAAAACGTTATTTAAATCTTGTCAATAATTTTAGCCTTTTTATTTTTCTCCATGTTATTACGTGACATATATATTACGCTATTATAACACATTTTTATTTTTCACATTTCCCCAAATCAATTGTTATTCATACACAGTTTTCAAACTATTTTTTAAACAACAAGTTTAACCTTAAAAAATACAACTAATTTATGTACTTCAAAGCATTAACTAATTAATTACCTAGAATTCCAACATATGAAGCTCCCATTTCCGAATTTACTTGCACTTTCTGCATGGAATTAATAAAACAATAACTTCAAAAATCACAACTTTATATCCAAATTCACTTCTTTTGTGAGAGATGAGAGTTGTGCCTCCATGACCGGCGATATTCTTAAATCACTAAGGTTAAATTTTGCAATTACTCTAATTAATCATTTTATCTAATATTAATGAATGAGGGGGTGTTGAGTTGAATAGTAAAAATGATTGACGAAAAGTAGAATGTGTGGTAGAAAATATATTTAAAAAACTTTAGCTTTTTCTACTTTTTTCGAGCCAATGTCATCTTGGCCGTCACTAACGAGTGACGATGCTTGCTTACATCAATTAACATAATAATAGAGTTCACATTGACTTGGATTGACCGCAATGGAAATGAAGGCAAAATTTTGGGACATGTGGCATCAATTATTAATTAAACAGTAAGTAGTAACAAACATTCCCAGTCTCACACCATTTTTGCAACTTCATTCACATTCAATTTTTTTGCCTTCCTAAGTCCGTGACCTTTAATCCATTATTGTAAATTAAAATATTTTCAAGAAGTAAATTATTTGAAATTGAAAATAAAAATAAAAAGAAAATTCAGAAAAATAATTAAAAAGATGTGGATTAACAGGTTCCGTATAAAAAGCAAACGATAGTATTTAGACTGACCAAATTTGATTCATAATATTTTTATTTTTCAAACAAAGTAGTTAAATAAAATATTGTCACCTCGTCATTTATAAACAATTATTTATAAACAAGCAGCCAAACAATTGTGAATCTGTGACACCGGCCAATATTCATAAATTGCCATGGTTAAAATTTGTAATCAAGCCAATTAATCAATTCGTCTTAAAATACTATTTAAATCTTGCGGATAGTTTTAGTCTTTTTCTTTTTTCTCTAGGTTCTTACGTGAGATATAATACGTTATTATAACATAAATTTACTTTTTACATTTCCCCAGATCAATTGTTAAGCACGTACATTTTCAAAACATTTTTTAATCACAATAATTAACCTTTAAAAAAAAAAAATCTTATTAAGTTCAAAATTACGTACTGGAAAGCATCAACTAATTAATTACCCAGAATTCCAACATGTGAAGCTCCCATTTCCGAATTACCTGCACTTCTTGCATGGCATTAATAAAACAATGACTTCAAAAATCACAACTTTATATCCAAATTATTTGAATCCTACCCTAAAACCATTCTATAAACTTTCCAGAACGCATTGACGAGAGATTGGCTGCCTTTTTGTATGCAAATTCATCACTTTTTCTCATACTACATGCATATTGGCAGTTTTTTTTCCTATCAGAGAAGCTGTTGTGGAATTCAACCTCGCAAAACACAAAGTAATCGAGATTAATCACAATACATCGGAAGAAAACAATATAATTAGCAACGTAATTGAATCAATGCATGAGCAATAAAAGCAAGTAATGATAACTCCCTTTATTGCACCAAATTAGCCGACTGAGAGAGGTGAAAATCGAGGGCTCAAATTCAGCCCAATTCCCACAATGGTAACACCACTACAAACGGATAGAGAACACTTCAAGACAACCCCCAAACCGGCCTAAACCCACTGCCAACACACCCACAACCAACACCGAACAAGAGCTGCACAGAGGAACCACAATAAGGCCTAACAGGGACTGCACAAAGGAGACCCAACAGACACGGCCACAACAAGGGAACCACAGTAGAGGCCGAAGCACAAAGCCAAGGAAGAACTGAACACACAACACTCGGCCAAAACCCAGCAATAACCGAACACATTTTGCCCAAGCACAGAGCCAAGGAAGATCGCGGTTTACACCGCACGAGGGCACTGGAGCACGAGCCAACACCCACGAAGGAGAGGGCAGCGTGAAAGCAAGAGGCCGAGAGGTAAGGTAAGGTAGTTTCACAGAGAAAAGAATCGGTTTCTCACGAAGAGAGGGAGAGGGCGCCGCTATCACCGAGAGAGAGTAGAGAGGGAATGTGGTGAGAGTGTTCTATCGACCCAAAGGGAGGGGTGTGGGTAGATATAAGTTTAGGGCTTAATTAGGGAAACCCTAATTAAATGGGTCGTCTCCGAAGCCTACCCATCGAGTAACAGGGTCGAGACCTAATTAAAACCTCGAAGTGGGCAGTTAATCTCTTAGCACGTGGGCTGCCTAATTATGGAGATTGGACAATACTATAATCTTCGATCATGGGCCGAGGGCCTACGAAGCTTAAAATCCGACACTGTGTATCATCATTGCCCTCGAAATTTGATTGAGACCAAAAAATCCCAACAGAAGCTTTGAGTAATTATTTTTCGTTTGATATATTTTGGAATATTTTCATGGTCCAATCCCTATTATGAATGAATTGGTTAGATTAGTTGCTGAAATTATGTTTTTTTGTGAATTACAAGCCTTATCTTAACCCTGTGATCCATAAACTTTTTCCAAACCTTTGGGACTACCTTAAATCACTTTTTAAAGGTTAATCTGATTTGAAGCATAAATGGATGCAACTGTAAAGGTTGAAACAAGGCCAAGAATGAGGAAAAAAAATGAATAATTTGCCACTTAACTCTCCATTGCTAAGAACTCTAGATAAGATGTAGCATCATCCTAACATCCGCATTTGTGTTGCTTGATGGGTAGAAAAAGCATATAGAAACAAAAGGGGAGGATTTGCAAAGAAAATGTATTGAAGAAGTTGATTGATTGTTCACAAATATAATTTGATGGACTATGAGCTATCTAATTGGGATTGTAATGTTATATAGTACTGGAATTTTGTAAGAACATACAAATGCCCTAGGGTAAAGTCTATTCTTCCAATTAATATGCTTCTAACATAAAAATAATGAAGCAAAAAACATTATATTTCAATTAGTATTTTCAAGTTTAATATACCACTGGAGATAAAGTTCCTAGCTTCTGTAAAGAAGATCAATAACATGCTAGAATGGAAAACATGTGCATCATTATACAAAAAAAAGAAAAGAAAAATTATCAACTCTTAACATAATATGGTGGTTCATCGAGAGCTCCACCTTTGTCGCTTTTCATTTCTGCTCGAATTCCTTTTTTTTGCTTTTTCGGTTGCATCAATCGATAACAAATTCAACATTAGCAATAAATAAAAAAAAAAAAATTACACTTTCAATTAAGTGAGAACCAAAAACAAAACCTCATCCCACAACCGTGAAGAACATTAGAGCGTCATTATTACTATTATATACCTTTTGAGGCTACATTCCTTGTTGAGTAGCAAACTATCCAACCTTTTTTTTTTCATGAGCTTGCTACATATAATGTACCATAAATATATGAAATTATGTTTTAGCCATGATAACACAAGTATATTTTTCCAAAATTATTAATAAAATGTGCTATTGTTGTTATTTTTGGAAGAAGATCCCTAAAACTCATGTGATATCTATTCCAAGTATTAAAAATTAGAGGCCTAAGCCCTTTAGTACCATAGTAGTTTTGATGCTGTCGTCGGCACATTTCAATTACACAAATATATATATATATATATATATATACATAGTACTTGTTTGGTTCTGATTTTAATATCAAGTCAAAGTAAACAATTTATTTTAACCACATTTTATGAAACCCACAACTTTCCAATCACACATCTCATCAACTTTTATCAAAATCTACTAAAAATCTGATTTTAAACTATACCAAACAGGGGCATCCTAAACTCTTTAGATTATGACTTGATGGGTGTCGAATTCAACAAATAATAATCTCTTGTTCTTATAAAAATAAATTGTAATAGTGGTGAGTAAGGTCGAATCTACAGGGATTGGTTGGATTTAATTCTTCGAGAAAATTAAAACGATGAATTAAAATCAGGGGGGGGGGGATTTTGAATTTTGAAGATAAAATTAATTTGTAAACAAACGAGTGCGAAATTAAAATTTTTAGAAATATCAAATTAAACAAATATCCAGCCCAAGGTATAATCTCAGTATCGATTTACAGAATTGATCATGGATGCAAAAATAAAATCCTTAACTCATTCTCTAAATTGGTTATGATCATTGATACGATCTAACAACCTATTTCTTCTTACTTTATCGATAATCAAGAGACGCGCTTTGATTATTTCTCTAATCAATAAACAACCCTAGATACGATCGTATGATTTAATTTACCAATAACATTAATTTCTAGAGAGACGACCAATGCTAACCAACAAATTCACACGCGTGATTTATTTAAATTATGTTATATGTCTTCATAACATGAGTCAAAAATCAATCTATAATTAACTATGTTATTTGTCACTTATATTAGAAAATCTAAACAATTACGGATTTAGATTCCTAATTGACCAAGTATCATTTTGACAATTAAAACAACGTGCACTTTAAATTAATCAATCAAAATCACAACTTCAATTCACAAGCAAAAGACATATAAATAGAGAACAATTAAAGAAATAATTAAATTTAATTAGATCTCACAATTCTCGACGAATCAAAATTTCGAATAACCTTGAACTGAAATAATAAATTTAGCTATTCATAAACATTCGGAAAATAGAAATCTAAAAGAAAGAAAAAATAAAAGTCAAACTCTTCATAGAAAATAACGTATATCCTCCTGCTTCGCAGTCCTGTGTCCTTCTTTTTTTTCTTTTCCAAAACGTGAGTCAGCCAATCTTCTGCCAAAAGTCCCCTCTCCCTTTTTTTCAGCCCTTCTCCTCCTATTTTCGAAAAACGTGGTTGCCTTAATTAAGTCATTTTTTTCTCCTTTCCAATTATAATCCTTTGTTTCCTCTAATACATGATGACAGCTCCCACTTTTAACATAATGTGCTGTCGAGAATTAGTCTAGCATTTGAGCCCATTTACCTCCGAAATCCACAAGTCCAGCCCATTAAATATTTGAGGTTGCTGTCTTTCAGAATTAATAAGACGCGCCCACGCCTTATGCAAAGTCCTGATCTGATCGTGAACTTTTTGAGTTCCAAACTTGTTCTTTTCAAATTGTGATTTTGAGACCAATTTGATCTCAATTCCCAACCTAATCCACAAAACATAAAATATGATTAATATCCACAATTTAAACATTTAAAATCAATGTAGTAAGATAAAATATCACAATTTAAATAGCAAATATGCGCTCTATCATGGCTACTCCTTTTACTGAAAAAGCTTTAATCCAGATTATAGCATCTCAAATATTAAAAAAAAAAAAAAAAAAAAAAAAAAAGGAATTGCATGTACACAATTTTGCTCTTGGAGATCTTAGGCAATAGTCTAAACTGCTTCAGAAACAAAATAAATTCAGTCCCTACATTAGTAGATATAAAAAATGATAACTTGTAATGAAATATAACCTAATATATACCATGTTGTTAATTCATCCACAATTAGGCTGTCCTAAGGTCCTAAATGAGTTAGATCCGAGAAAACAATATACTCATGATAGTTAGTAGTTTCACTTTTTCCACAAAACTCACTATAATATTTATATACCTCTTTTTTTTTTTAACTACAAACTATTAATTAAATATAAAAAGATAATCTTAATTCTCTTTTCCACATGTCTCCTCAGTCCTCAATAAATTAAAACTGAGTATAATCCAAACATTTTTTTTTTTGAAGGCACACGGAGAGCATATGGCTAGTAATTTTCCCTCAAAAAATGTCCCCAGTTCTTTGGTAAATTAATTATGAACTTAATTTACAGTGTTAGCTTACTAAAGAAATTAGCCATATATATATATATATATATATATATATATATATATATATATATATATATATAATATATATACAAATACAGTAGATGTAGCATGAGCACCAAGTAACCTTTATCAAATTAATATATTCTGCACAGTCCTTGTGAGCAAAAAAATTCCCATCAAAACATTTGAAAACATTAAAATCATAGCCAATGTAAAAAATACACACTAAACACCAAACTGACCAACCATGAAACAATTGTGTGCAAAGCAAAGAAATTCACATCAAAACATTTCGAAACCATGACAGCATATCAAATGTAAAAATAAGTGCATGATATTTATAAAAATAATATTGAAGTCAATGTGTTGGAACAAATGTTTATATACTATTATTATTAAAATGTGATTCGTTAAAGTTAACTATTATATATTACTTAAAACAAAATAAGACACAAGAATTTATTTGCCTGAACGGTTGGGATATCACTCACCCAACTACTTGGTCAAGAGTTCGAGTCTCCAAGCCAACACTATCATCATATGAATTAAAAATAAATACTCGAGGTTCGGGTCGGGTTCAAATTCGGGCCGAGTTCAAAATGGTTCGGATCGGGTCAAGTTAAATTAATAAATTATTAATAAAATATTTTTCGTTATTAGGGACGACTATGTCGTCGCTAATTGTCGTCGCAATATCCTCCGAAGAAATAGAGACGATCGTGTCGTCGCTATTGACTTTCAGCTACGGACCTAAAGCGACGACTATTAGAGACGACAATGCCGTCGCTATTGATCTATAGCGACGATTTTTAGGCTTTTAGAGACTACTTCTGTCGTCGCTGTTGGTCCGATTTCTTGTAGTGGATGTATAAAGAAAACAGCTATAAATTGGCCACCACAGAAGAAGCTAACTTATGCCAAGGTACAATAAGGATATCCAGACACGAGCCAAATGCAAGATCAAGAAGATAAAACACTTTTTCAATGATAGAAAATACTAAAAATACAGGATATAACCTCTGGTGTATTCTCCAGTGAGTCAACATATCCTCTCGACATCTGAAAATTAAATCATTAAAATAAATTAGAATTTTCATATTCCCTTTATGTTAAATTTGTTATGAGAGCCTTCCTCTGAACCCTCTCGCACAGGCGAAGGTGGTTGTGGAGGTGGAACATAGGAAACTCTCAACTTGCATTTTTCAACACGGTTCCCCAGTTCTTTGTTAAATTAAAACCAGAAAACAATTGTGCAGCTTACTATTTTAACTGAACCTTTCCAGCCCCAGCTACTTAATTGCAAAGTAAATACAGAAGCATTATGTCGCGATCCCAAAATCCATATTTTTAATAAAGAATATTAAATTAAAAATTCTTTAAAAATAAAGTTTTTAACTTGTAGAACCTCAAATGTTGACTTTAAAATGGCTGGGGCTGTTCTGTTGGGTTGGGTGTCGACATCAATACAGATAGGTGTAGACACCAACACTATTTTTGAAATAGAATAGTTTTGGTGTTGAATTCTAAGGTTTCGGTGTCAACACGTAATAAATCATTCCTCATTTTTCCATTGAAATGACTATTAGAAACAATATAAAACGTACTATATAGATAAGTTAGAAAAACATAGTATATTCGAGTTTAGGGAAGAGATTACAAAGACAATTCAAAATTTCTCTTCCTTATTTTAACAAGACAACTAAAGATCAACTATATCCTTCGATTTCCTCGCCGGGGAAATCATCGGACTATATATATACCACAGTTTCGATATCATGAAAATCAACATAAAAGTGGGAACGCCGAAAACGAGTTAAAGTCGGAAAGTCGCGGTACGCCTGCCACGTATGGATTTCAGTTACATACATATAATATTGCCCATCAGGTGACTCAATCCATTCCTGAGAGTTTACTTCAAAGCTGTCGTAACGCAGCATCTACAAGTTGAAAACATGAAAAACATGAATTGATAATTCAATGAGTAATTCGATACACATGCAAGTTTTTCAAAAATTCATGATTTCAGGGCCCGATTATAAATTATCTCCTCTACCCCAAAGCACTTAATATATACATCACACGGATATTGATAAATAGCCTTAATAATAAACATGTTAACCGAGAAATATATCCCTTAGGGCTTCTACATCACTGTCATCTTTCACCTTGTTCGACTCCAACAGGGATATTAGATCACCATGTCGTTCCTCACTACCCTCGGAATCGCGAGGTGCTCCCGACATCATCAACATCGATATCCAAACAATAACCATTTGATTACCAAGGGGGCTAGAGTTCAAATCTATAATCATTACTTGAAAATACTCCTTTTGTGAATCATATCACATTCAATATCATCATCAATATGCATGAAAAGCATTTTATCACATATCAAACTTGCACATAATGAAATATGTAAAAGGGTGTATCGAATACACAAAGTTTTGATGATTTTGTAATATCTATCAACCTGATCAAATTCATAAAATAACTTCATATCATGAAAATAACTAAAATAGAGGGGGTGTCTACATGGGTGTCTACATAGGTGTAGACACCATGTTCTTCGTTCTTCGTTTGGTGTCGACACCACATTACCAGGTGTCGACACCAATCGTAGTTTCAGAAACTGAGTTTTGATTTCTTTGATTCTGTTGATCCCTAACTAATATATTTTGATAATCATTTTTGAAAAACAAGTTTGGGGATCAAAAGAATGATTTAAAAATGATTTAAACATAGTTTCGGCAAGAATTCAAGAATTGATGTATAAAAAGAGATAGAGTTTTAGAAAGCTAATTACCTGAAGTTATGGTTTATAATTTCGAAAACTCAGGTATTTATAAGGAAGAAAGGTTGTAGGGAAGCCAGGGATCAGGGTTGTATAGGATGGGGACCTTCCTTCACCATTAAGCTTCCAAATTACAAAGCATGAGGTGTCTATCATGCAACTGGAGTTGGAGCTCGTCCATGCAAGCAGGAGGTGGAGAGAAGGTATAAGCTGAGTAATGGAGGCTATACAAGCATTGCTGACTGTCTAGGAGTCCAACTATGGTTGCTATTTTGGCTTCTTCCTATTTTTGAGCAGTTGATTTTGAGTATGATTTTGAAGTAGCAAACGGCATCCAATTTAAGAGTTTTTGGTTTCATTTCAAAGTACTCATATAGCACTTTCATATAAAATTTTCCTCGCAGAATTTGGATAACGGGAGAAGAAGTTATAGTGTTCCAAAGATAGCCCATAGAAACTGTCTTTTCTGAGTCGCACGTGTGAGCAGCCAACTTTGAAAAATTACTGAGAATTATACAATAGTCGAAATGACAAATGGAATTCAGATTCTCGAAGTTCACTTCGAGTACTTATTCGTACATATAAGATATGCATTTATCCGAGGTCGGAAGAGGTCAAACGAACTTCCTAAAGATAGACGTTAAATCGCCATTTTTATTTCTAACTTAGGTTTTATTTCCTTTCCTAATTTTACATAAAACCTTAAAATATATTTATTACGTAATAATGAGTAAATAAGTACGTCATAATTTTTCGGGGCATTACACATTATAATAGATTGTACCATATCAGGATTTATATCCTTTGCAGTTACTCCTGGTCTCACGACTACACTCTGGAAGAGAAATTTATCCTTGCACTGCAAATCAGGTGGAGACTTCTTTTGTGCTTGCATTGTAACTGGGCTTCAAAAAAATTGCACATTCAGTTACCGATTCAACACAATAAATCAACATCCCAAAATAAAATGCATGTCTTTCCAAACCTCTGAACAATTATAATTCGATACACAATATTTATAGCTAACTGGTAAAAATTTGCTGTAAATGTTGTATTATCTATGGTTAACTAAATGTTAACAAATGAATACTAATTTACAAGGACAGTAAATGGAATATCACATTACTAGTATAAATACTTCCCAGCAAATGTTTAATAAAAGTTGTTTTCAGAATGGAATCAAGAATGTTTCGGTATTCATTTCACACACTTGCAGATGAAAAAATATTAAAACACTTACCAATAATGAAGAAACAAAGTCATTAAACTGATATGTTACTTCCAGGGGCTTTAGTTTTCGAAAACACCAACGAAGGAACAAACAAACACAAAAAAAAAAAAGGCCGCTTCATTTAAATGACCCAGTCAACAAAAACATTTGTTTAAAAAGACCCACAACAATGATTTTTAGTTCAATAACCTCATTCTAAAAAAAATACAGAAAATGATATATAGAATTACAAATATGCCCATTGCATTTGCCAAACAAAACCTAACTTTGGTTTCATTGTCGTCTTCTTCCTCTCCTGTACGAAAATTTTCCTCCAAAATCGGTACCTGCTCACCCTTCTTCTTCCTACTCTTTCTTCTTCTCCAAAATAGGTCACTGATCTCTGCTATTCCTTCTCCAAACCACAAAATACATTGTCACTCTATTGAGTATTAATCTCGTTGAAGGTTGAAAATCCATTTTGTAACATTGATATTGGGCATTTGGAGAAGAAGAGAAGGTAAGGATGAATTTGAACAATTCCGAACCATTTTCTTCAAGCAATATCCGAATCAATAACAGTTGGGTGTAATTTTGCCTTTATGCTATTAATCTGAGTGCATAACGAGTTCGAAGTCATTTTGGGCATATTGATGTCGTTATCATGAATGTGTCATTGTTAGAGGTGTCAAGATGGATGGGCCGACCAGATCCGTGAAAATCGGTCCGGATCGATCAGGGACGGCGGGTCGACCCGTGCGGGCGGTTCACGGGTCAAGAAGTTGTGAACTGCAGGTTTTGCGGGTCAAACTTTCGCGGGCTGTGGTTAACCCGTTGGCCCTAAAAAAAAAAACTATTTTTATTAAATATGATAATATTGAAAATCTTTCTTCTTTTACAAACTCTAATATAATTTTTAAAGCAAAATCTTATTTTTTTCCCTATAGCTAAAAAACGTAATGTTATTTGATAATAGTAATTAGAAATACATTTAACATTTAATTGTTATTTGTTTATGTTTTATTTAAATTTGCAAATTTAGAAGTAATTCATATAACATAAAATATAATTTTAAATTCTATGTAAATATTTTATGGTATAAATATCAATTTATCATTTTAATCATTTTATATTTAGAAACTTGATAAAAAATTTGCTATAAATATGAAAAAATCTATATTTTTATTCATACGGACCAAATGAGAACGAATCGCGACCCGCATGGGCTCGACCCGGATGGGCTAGCGGGCGAGCCTGGGTTGTAGTTCAAAAATTTTGGGCTGACCCAGAACCGGCCTGTAACCCGCAGTGGTCGAACTTTTTTTTCAAGCGGGCCGTTACCGGGCTTTTATGTTGGCGGGCCGACCCTGCCCGGACCATCCGGATTGACACCTCTAGTCATTGTCATCCATATTGATTCACCCAACATTGTTCCAGTTGATTAGAACTTGAAGCACATTGAATTTCTCCAAGGGAATATGGATGTAAATGCAATCGCTCGAAATGTGTCCAAATGTGGAGGAAGAGATTGACTGCAGAGTTATTGGCATGAAACTTTGAGCCTTAGTGTACATTGATAAATCTGGATTTTGTTTGTCTAATCATGAATCTTTTTGAGTAGTTATTTATCTGGAATGAGGATACTTGATTTGTATTAGAAATTATGCTTGTGTAGTTGGATGTTGAATTTTTTGTTAGTTGTGCAGACAATAAACATTGCATTTTAGATGTGGAAGTGTTCGTGATTTATCAATTTTTGTTGGAATGAGAATGATTGGTTTTTAGCAGGTTGTTGTTCATTTGGTTTTAAACTATAACGAGGTTGAAATCGTTACTTTGCACACATATCGATTTTAACATCGTTCATGTCTAAAAAAAGATAGTAACGAGATATAAATCGTTATATACATAACGTGTTCAACATCGTTCTTTTTGAAAAGACCTTACAGCTTTATATTTATCCATAACGAGGTTGAACTCGTTACTGTGTACACGTAACGACTTAAATGTCGTTATAGTTACTACTTCGAAGTTGTTCGTAACGATATTAATGTCGTTACAGTTGAAAATAACTTACTGTTTTACTGTTGTTCATGACGACATTGAAATCGTTACATCATAAAAATAACGACTTAAATGTCGTTACATATATTTATGGATATGCCCTCGTCGTCCAAAATTTCCAACGGTCAACAAAGTCACACTAACTTTTCAAAAACGATGTTTAAGTCGTTATAGCGACCTCAAATCCGTTATCGTTTAGAAGATCGTTTCATTGTAATTGTAACAACATTGAACTCGTTTGTGTGGAAAATAGCTTAAAACGATGTGGAGCTCGTTACTGTTTCAGTAGAACGAGTTCGAGATCATTATGTTTCAGGCTCAGAAAGTCACGTAACGATAATGATGTTGTTTGTTTACAAATTTGACGACATTAAGCTCATTTCAGCGTACTATATTACCAAAACGATGTCAATGTCGTTTTTTCAATAACAAAACGATATTGGAATCGTTATATTCATAGCCGAATAAATATCATAACGAGTTAAATGTCGTTCTTTCATAAGTTTGGCGAACTCAATATCTTTTCAGTGTAAATTATAACTATAACGTCGTCTGTATTGTTTCTTCAATCGTAATACGACATGTATATTGTTATGGCTCTAATCGTCGATCCGATCAATCTTTGCCGTTTGAAGTGTCTCCAATAGACGTAATCTAACAAAAATGGATCATAAAAGGTGATTCAAATACTTTGTAAATCGACGTGATTAGAAAGATAAGATCATTTCAAGTGTAGAAGTTCGAAGGTAATAGATAACTAAAGTAAGTTCATCTCATATTGATCCTATCTTTCTAATCATGTCAATTTACAAAGTGTTTGAATCACTTTTTACGACTCATTTTTGTTAAATTACACGTGTTGGAAGAATTTCGGATGGTAAAGAACGATCGAATAATCGATTTCATCCATAACGATATACAAGTCGTGTTCCACATGAAGAAACGATATCTAAGTCGTTATAGTTATAATTTACACTGGAACGAGATGCAGTTCATTAATTTAACACTAGAATGATATGGAAGACGTTATAATGGTTTGTCAGTTTTTGACAAAATAATTTTAATATCGTTGCATGTGCAAAGAAACGATGTCAATATAGTTTTAGTTAACATTTCAACTATAATGATCTTGATATCGTTCAATTTGTATAGAAACGACATAGTCGTCATTATATTATTTTCAGATGCTGAATCAGAATATTATTTAACTTGTTATATGTAAAATGAAACGATATATATATCGTTTTAATTTTATTTTCAACTCCAACGATCTCAAAATTGATATTATTACATTGGAACGATTTATCAAATGATCACGATTTTGAAATCGTTACAACGACTTAAACATCGTTACGACGAAATTTGTGAGAGTATGTTGACTGTTTGAATTTATGGACGATGAGGGTATTATTGTAAATATGTCGTAACGACATAAACCTCGTTATGTGTACAAAGTAACGACTTCTACCTCGTTATAAATAGATCTGAAGCAATAACTATAACGACATGAAAATCGTTATGTGTACACAGTAACGACTTCAAGCTCGTTACTACTTTTTTTTTTTTACTATAATGAATTTAAATTCGTTATCTGAACAAAGTAACGACTTAGACCTCGAAATAGTTCTCCTGTCGTTATGAGTTCTATTACAAGGTATCTATAGCGACAAAACCTCATTTATAGTCATAAATAACACATTTTCTCAAATTATTTTTTAACCACACATTTTTTTCAAACCACTTTTCAACAACGTATTTTACCTCGAAATCATCACATTCCTTATTTATAAACAAAAATTATTTACCAAACAGAGGCTTGATTTTCAAAATAAAAACTACACATGCGAGTGAGTTTGCATATTATTTAGTACATTTGTTCTTATGAAATTTAATTTTTTTCTTTATTTCTGGAATCTTCCTAAAAAAGAATTTCGGGGGCGCTGCCCCCGAAATGTTCATCACGAAAAATATATGTCCATCTCCGTGTCCCACCATTACTAATTGTATGTGTCTATTACTACTTAAATGTTCACTAGATGTTAAATGTTCAATTCCTTGCAATATTAAATTTAAAATATTCTTAGAATACAATATATTTATTAGATATAATTCATTACATAAAATGTTATTGATTCAAGTGGTTACGTTCTTAAAATGTCCAACGTTCAATTTCTTGCAACCTTATATTTATGTACAGGGAAATATAATATATATTTGTTAGAGATAATTTAATACACATAATGTTCTTTGTTGAAGTGGTCCGATCTTCGAACTTTTTACCTTCAAGTTCAAGGTTCAAATCTTGCATACTTAGAAATAGGAAAGGTATTTTTTTGTTTTTACATTAAGGTTAAAAAGTTCATTTGATATTTTAATATATTTTTCTTTTTTTCTTGTATTCTTATTTTGGTCAAAAGGTTATTTAAACAAACGTTCTTTGAGGCTAGGACATCACAACTAATTTCTCCAAAAAAAAATGGGTAAGAAAAATGAAATAGAATGAAAAAACAGTAAAAAAAAGGATAAAAACCACAGGTTTATCGAAGAGACAAAATAGATCAACAACGAAATTAGATCGCAAGAAGAAGTTTGAAAGACATCAACAAAAAGTCGGCAATCGCAGACTTACCCTAAGCTAAAAAACCCGGAATCGCCATCGGAGGAAAGCACTAACAAAGACACGACTGAAGCTTGCAGTTAGATCGACGAAATGAGGTAGATCGGCGAGAGTAAGAAGAGCAGCTCTTGAGAACTGAAGAGGGAAGGAGACACAGAGGAAGCGAATGGGCGATGACTGAAAAAATTAGGTGATTTCTGGGCAGGTGACCAAACAGTGAAATTAATGCAATTGCCGACCAAAAAGTGTTTAATTGTATGAACAGTGGCTCAATTGAAGGAAATTACGGGCAATTTCATATAGATTTTTTATATATAGGGAGATTACATGAATCTAACCCACCGCACTATATAAAAGAATGCTCGTCTTCCCTGCCCATGTTCTAATGGACGATATTGGAGTTTCCTTTATACCACTCGATAAAATTCGGGACATGATCTTGGAACCTATATACAATAATACAAGGGCAAATGTTTTACACATGACAATACAAAGAAAGAAAAGCCCACCACCAGTAATTAAAGTGTAAATCGCTTAATCAATGGACATCAATCAAATCTCCTGATTAATCCCCCTGCACATGGCCATGTATCGACACAGTTTTATAGCTCTTTCCCCTCATTTTTGTTTGTATCGCTTATGTGCATTATGCACGGGTTTGGGAAATTTTGTTTTCGAAATTCCCCGATTTTATTTATTTGTGATAATAAAAAATCCTCATTTTTTTTTTGTGCGAAAGGGAAAGTATGTCGATGGATAAAGCTACAAGCACTCATTGAATTACTTCCCCCCTCATATTGGGGGAACGCGCACACAATCAAATATTTGTGGGCCCCCTTCATATGAGGGGGAATAACTCAATGTATACATATTTGTGTGTACAAGTGGGATAATCCTATTTTGACGGTAACAACAAATTTCAGGGGTCGGGTTATGAATTCTGCCAGGCAGGTCACAAAGCTCGCAAGTTTTGATGACGGTTATGAACGAAATGGTTAAATGAAAATTAAAAGGTAAGTTGAATTATCAAATTGAAACAAATGTAAGTTTGATAGTATAATCAAAATAGATTGGAGTTGTATAACCTATTGAATTATTTATAATTATTTTTTTGATTGTCGTTTGTCCATCAATGCATCTGCTACAAATGAACGAACAATGAATAGAGAAATAAATAAATGCTATAATTTCCCCCTGCCTAAAGTCCTAATATTTCTCAATTACCGCATGAATTCCTACAAGCATCATGGCTTGACCACTGAAACTCTTTTGCGCTAGAATTAGTGGCAGTTGCACCACCCTTGAACCCCTTCCAGTCCCTCAAAACGGCCTTCAAGTCCGCCACCTTGGCGGCAATACTGCAGCAACAATTGGCATGGACAATGGCCACGGCCTTAATATCGGTGCTATCTGTGCAGAACCCACTGAAATGGAGGGTATCGAGAAATCTCGTGTTAAGGCCTAATACATTTAGCACTCCTCCTCTTACCAAGTGCTCTAAAACATCTTGCTCTTTCAGGCCGGTAGAGTTATCCCTCGCGCCGTACCATTTCTCAAACAACGATATCGTCTTGTTGTTTGATCTGATGAAGTAGAAACCTGTGTTGATTTGGTTCATTTTTGAGGATGCATTGCCGTCGAACCAGTCTACTTATTTGAAAATCTATGTTCTTGTTCATGCATAGTCTCGGAAAGGGATTTCTCAGCCATAATACATCCGTGTCCTGCGAGAGAAATGTATATGAATATTAAGTGATCAAGGACCTGGAATTGCAGAGAAGAGATGGATTTTCGTGTTTGATTTACAAGTTTACAAGTTTTTGTGTATATACGATATGAAGATACGGTGGAAATAGAAGATAGTTGAAGGAAAAAAAAATGTATACGATGAATTCGTGTTATCTCGACTCAATCAAGTAGAGGGACAAGCACGGCTTTTCAATAATTAAAATTTCTAGTTTTCCCCCTGCGGTACCGACCAGAAACAATGAGGGCCCCACCCCTTGTTTTGTGAGAGGCCGGTACAGCAATCCCTGCCGTATGATCAGCTCGATTCTTTCAATAATATAGAAATAAGATTTGACATTTTTTGTTGCCATGTTTTAAACACCAACCTTAGGCGTCTCAATCGCTTTGATGTAAATAGTAAATTATGCCTCAAGTTGACTTGGGTGTGGGAATCAATTTGCCATGAATTTTTTCTAACACCATCTATTTTTACTTAAATATTTGACTTTTTCTGAAAGGTTTGCAGAAAATTCAATATTTCTTGATTCATACTACTCAGCTTGCAAGTTGTTGGAAGCAATAATTTTCTTGTACTAAAGTCATGTGATTTTGACATTTTTGTAATCAAGCTAATGCACGTATGAAAATCCAATGGTGGTTCACATTGTTTTTGTTGGATATTGGTTAATAAAATCGATTAAAGTTTCGAGAGTTTAAAATCGATTAAAGTGACTTCGTGTCGACTTCGGCTAAATACTCAAAACCCGACCCAATCCGTTTAGGCAAAATTATGTTCGCCGCTTCGGGGCGCACAAATATCGGATGAATGAGAATTTTGATTTCTCTACATGTATTGAAGGGTATATTTGGCATCTCGAAAATCAATATCGGATGAATGAGAAATTGCGGAAACGGACAAAATATAATTCGGATTTTTGCCCGTGCGGTCGCACGGTGTTAAGAACCGTGCGACCACACGTCGTTTTTATTTTCCGGTTTTCGCTAAAGCCGTGCGGCCGCACGGATTATAACCGTGCGGTCGCACAGTTGTCCGAGAAAAGGTACCTTTTGGAATTGGTGCATCTTTTGGAAGGGTTGCATGGTTTGGCTTGAACCATTCCGTCCACAACCCTTCATACTCTATAAATAGGACCCTTTGGGTGTCCTATTTGAAAACAATTGATATGCAATACATATACTATACTCATTTCTCTCCCAATCAAATTCATAAACATTGTTTTTTGGATTATTTTCATTCATTTCATATTTGGAGTACAATAACCAATATTCGGTTCGTCGAACTTGTGTTTTGGAGTGCTACTAACACAAGGGAAGCCGTTGTATCTTGGGAGTCGATTGTCGAATTCCGTCGGCACCGTTGCGGGGCAATTTCGACTTAAGGACAAAGAGTCCAACTCTTGCCTCGGCTTATCACTTTTCTCCTTTTCTTTTCTCTTGTTTATTTGCATTTGTCTTGTCGTTATTCTGTCCAAATTTTGGCACGAACTTATAATATATTTTGACGTCACTATTCACAAATTCCACCAACACTTCTGAGCACCTTCAGGTAAAGGAAAAAATGAGCTTTATAAGAGTATGACTTAAAAAGTAAGAAAAAATTTACGTGGATACTATGATGCCTCTGTTTGACTATTATCATTTAGCCAAAAAGAATTTTTAAATAGCGATTGTGATATTGAAAATAAGAGAAAAATTTTGAGTTTACGTAAAAAGTATTTTATTCCTTTTCGGTAATGTGAAAAAATCTAGTTTTTGTGATTTTTTTTTTTAATTTTTTGATAGATGAGTGATTGAAAAATATTTAAAAAATAAAAAACTATGAACTTGACTAAGAAAAGATGGTTGAGATTGAGTTTGAAAAATGATGATGATATTTTTTCCTTTACCAAACAACATCTTAAATAATGTGGTTAAAATTGACTATTGTAGCAATATGAGTTAAAAATAATAATAGTCAAATGGAGGTTATATTGAAAGAATGTGATAATGAACTTGAAAGGAAAAAAAAGAAAAAAATTAAAAAAAATGATTTTTTTTTTTCAAAAATTGGAGATGCTGCATTTATAGGGACGCGTACTGAACGGTGAGTTCTTTACAATAGGCATTTGCCAATTAATTAGAATATAGTATTATGTTATATATCTCATTGCCCACTATATGATATTTTTGAAGAAAAATATATGGTTGAAAAATGATTATAAACTATTTTACCAAACTGATGTTAATTCTAGTGGGCTCAAAACAAGTTTGATTGTACAAGCTATTGCTCCTTGGCCATAGACATACCTCAATTCTTGTGAAATATTCAACCATTAACTAGCTCCTAATAATATACCCATACAATATTCTTCTTACTTAGCCTTTGTTTGGCGGTTTTAAAGTCGCCGTTATTTTTATTTTTTGTGTTTTCGAAGTAAAATTTGTGGTTAAAAATTGTATTAAAAAATGTAATGATTATAATTATGTGTGTTATAACATAATGGCCGAAAACATAATAGCCGAACACGTGCTTAATGAATAAATGATATTATCCTTTTTAAAAGCTTTATTATTATTATTATTATTATTATTATTATTATTCAATTAAATTCTTTAAAAATAGGCCAAAGCATAAAATTTAGAAATAAGTAAATAAATAAATATAGTAAAAATAGAATATTTACTTTGAAGATGAAATTATATCCACGCTTAGAGCATCTCCAACCCATTTACTCCATTTTGGAGTAAATACACTAAATGAACAGTAAACTTTATATTCTCTTATTGTTTTCAATTCTCAACAATTAAGTTAATTCGAAAAGTATTTAATTATATATTTTACTACCACTTAAATTTTATAAATTTATAATTTAAAATAATTATCGAGAATATTAGATTTATTAAAAAAAGACATTAATATTGAAATTTGAGGTTGTCTAAATTTTATAAACAGACTGTCACAGATGTGTCTAGACAGTAACCAGTTAACAGTAATTCGATTGGCGCAGTACCAGATGAATCTTGCTCAGGCAGATTCGTCTGCATAGTAAAACGTAAACAATCAGAATAAATTGTGCGGAATAGTAAATAGACAATAACACAATAATTTGAGCTTAACGTGGGAAAAACCCTAACAGGGAAAATCCACGGTTCGCATCCTGGGAATAAAAACAAATCACTATATAAGGAAAGAGTTTATACAGATCAATCTAAATTATAGGATAAATCTATGCATATACTTTATCAAACATCCAAGAAATAGATCACTCCATGATCCTTCTGTGGCATGTAATGTGAGCTGGCGTCCCACCGCTCTTCAGTAGTTTTCTTTGACTCTGCAACACTTTTCAGCAACACGAACTCCCGTTCGATCTTGATTTAAACCTCCCGTTTGATCTTTACGCTGAAATTCTTTCCTTTTCTAAGCGATTGAATCCTCCTCCCGGAGTATTGAAGTCACAACTCAATTGAAACTTTTTGTATTTGTGCACTCACGAAAAATAGCTTTAAGATCTCTTTCACAAATGTATTGGACGTGTATATAAAGCTCAACACCAATTTTTTGTATTTTCACGTCTTCAAAAAAAAATCCCCCTTTTCACTTCTCTTTATAGTGCAATTAGGTTTACTTGGCTCCCAAGTTTCCTTATTGTACAAGATCTCTAATACCTGCAAAACAAGGTAGAGATAATTAGTAAAGGTAAGAGAATTATCCTTAAATAAATCTTACCATGAATAATGATAATGATAAATCATAAAAGATCTTACCATTTATCAATCAAGCAGTGTTTCATATGCAGTTTGAAAATGTAGCATTTACTTCCAAAGGCATGAAATTAATCAACCCTAGGTTTTCTACCCTTCCAAATTTCATATGCAGTTTGGTTTATTCTAGATCTAAGCATGACTCTATTGATAATATAACAAGCAGTGTTTATGGCTTCTGCCCAAAATTTCGTGGGCAATTTATTGCTATTTAACATGACGCAAGCCATCTCTTGTAGAGTTCTATTTTTCCTTTCCACCACTCCGTTTTGTTGAGGAGTCTTCGGGGACGAGTACTCATGCTTGATCCCATATTGGATACAAAAATCAGCAAACTCGGAGTTTTCAAACTCTCTTCCATGATCACTTATGATCATTTTGATTCTTAGCTGTTCGTCGGCCTTTTCATTGCTCAATTTCTGAAAAAAGATTAACAAAATTGTAAAAGGTATCAGATTTATCCCGAATAAACATGACCCAGGTGTATCTGGAGAAATCATCAACACACACATAAATATACCTCTTGCCACCAATACTTTCCTTTTGGATAGGACCCATCAAATCCATGTGAATTAGTTCAAGTATATGAGAGGTATTAACAGATGTACCTGATATGTGTTGACTTTTGATTTGCTTACCCTTTTGACAATCACCACAGATTTCATCTGGAATATTGTTTATGCTGGGTAAGCCTCTCACAGCTTGTAGTCTGGTTAGCTTCATGAGATTATGGTAGTTTAGATGCCCTAATCTGTTATGCCACGGTTTCTCATTTTTGGTCTTAACAGAATTGCAAGTTTCGAGACTCTCAAGTATATAGCATTTGTATCTAGATCTAACTCCCTTAAATAACACACTTTTTAACGGGTTAGACTTCTTATCACAATTTAAAACCTTGCAATATTCTTTTGAAAACACGACAAGCAAGTTATCATCATATAGTGACACTACACTGATCAAATTTGCCTTAAGTCCTATAACATATAAGACATTTGTTAATGTAGGCAGTCCCTTGATGTTGATGACACCAGATCTATCTATCTTTCCCTTTTGGCCATCACCAAATGTAACAGCACCTGTTTCGCCTTTTTCAAAATGTGTTAGTAGAGCGAGATCACCTGTCATGTGTCTAGAACATCCACTATCGAAATACCATGTGTTAGGAATCAAGGCACTCAAAGACAATTGAACTACATAAGCATTAGTTCGAATTTTCGTCTCTTGTCTAGGAACAAGTCTTCTTTTGTGTGAATTGATTAATTTCAAGTACTCATGACACCTGAATACATCATGACCAGATTTAGCACAAAAAATACAGAATACCTGGAAAACAGATGTATCCTGCCGACTCTGTCGAGGTTGAGATTTCCTACCGTTCTGATGGACAGACTCATCTGGCTTGTACAGATTCGGCTGAAATTGTCTTCTTGTATAGTTCCTGGCTGGATGTAAGTTTTGAGTCCCAGCCACATTGTATTGATGAGAGGTAGATGCATCTGTATGATTTTTATTCTGTTCCATGTACCTGTATCTAGATTCTCTTACAAAGTTTATTTTATGGTCATGATTTTTACCTTTAGCTTCATATCCAAGACCTGTTTTTAGGCTGACAGGTCTGCCACTGTTCAGGATTTCATCAAGCTGGACGGATCCACGTGCCAGCTTCTTGATTTTGTCTTGTGCTTTAGCAAGTTCTGAACTTAACCTGCTTAACTCATTTTGTTCATCATCTAAGACTGCAGATACGTCGTCCAGTTGTCGTTCCCTGCTGTGCTCAGTGAAGGCCTGTAACAGCTGAATCTTCTCTTCTGCATCTTGAAGTTCCTTCCTCAAGTTTTCAGTATTTGGTCCGGACTTATCTGCATAAGAAGAGTTACCAGATTCAGTACCAGACAGCTGTAAAGCAGTAAGGGTAGTTACCTGTTTTTCAGAATTACTGCTGTTTGATTCTGATTCAGATTTATCTGAATCTCCATCACTCCATGTAACATTCATGGCCTTCCTTCCCTTGGCCTTCTTTTGAGTATTAGGACAATCAGCTACAATGTGTCCATATCCTTCACATTCTCTGCATTGGATTCGACTCCTAGGCTTCCCTTCAGACGTGTTGGCATTATTCTTTGGATAGAAATTATTTTTCTTCCATTGTTTTTAATTCTGGCCTTGAAGATTTGTGGATCTTTCTTTTTGTTTTCCCTTGAGGAACCTTTTAAATTGTCTAGTGAGAAGTACGAAATTTTCATCTTCGTTTGTCTCGCCAGAGTCATCTGGATTCGCATAGTTTGTCTTGAAGGCAATCCCTAGTGATTTGTCCTTCTTTCTTCGAGCCAGATTTAACGCATAAGTCATCAATGACCCTACAAGTTCCTCAACTAGTATGGTTGAAAGATCCTTGATTTCTTCAATTGCTGTCACTTTTTCATGGAACCTGTCTGGTAAAGATCTAAGGATCTTTTGTACAATCTGCTCATTTGAGTAGGTTTTCCCAAGTGCTTCAGCTGAGTTGGTGAGATCACTTAATCTGGCATAGAAGCTTTTGAAGTCTTCTTTCTCATCCATAGATAGTTGTTCAAATTCCAAAGTGATCATCTACAGTTTGGAGGTTTTGATAGCATTGGTTCCTTCGTTTGCGATTCTCAAAGCATCCCATGCTTCCTTGGTGGTCCTTAAAGAGGAGATGAGTCTGAATTGACCTGGATCAACTAAAGAAACAATAGCGTTAAGTGCCTTAGAATTTCAATTTGCATTAGCTAATTCATTTGCAGTATAAGCACTTTTAGCTACAGTTGTAACAACACCTCCAGCAGTGACAGCGGGTGCTGTGTAACCTTCAAGAACAGAAGTCCAACAACGTTCATCAATAGATTGAATAAAAAATTTCCATATGGATTTTCCAATATGCATAGTTACTACCAGTTAACAGATGTGGCCTAAGAGAAGAAATATTTTCCATTTAGACAACCGGATCTCACTTTCTAGAAGTGAACCCGCTCTGATACCAATTGAAAATCTGAGGTTGTCTAAATTTTATAAACAGACTGTCACAGATGTTTCTGGACAGTAACCAGTTAACAGTAATTCATTAAGTTTGATTGGCGCAGTACCAGATGAATCTTGCTCAGGCAGATTCGTCTCGATAGTAAAACGTAAACAATCAGAATAAATTGTGCGGAATAGTAAATAGACAAGAACACAATAATTTGAGCTTAACATGGGAAAAACCCTAACAGGAAAACCCACGGTTCGCATCCTGCGAACAAAAACAAATCACTATATAAGGAAAGAGTTTATACATATCAATCTAAACTACAGGATAAATCTACGCATAAACTTTATCAAACATCCAAGAAATAGATCACTCCCTGATCCTTCTGTGGCATGTAATGTGAGCTGGTGTACCATCGCTCTTCAGCAGTTTTCTTTGACTCTGCAACACTTTTCATCAACACGAACTCCCGTTCGATCTTGATCCAAACCTCCCGTTTGATCTTTACGCTGAAATTCTTTCCTTTTCTAAGAGATTGAATCCTCCTCCCGGAGTATTGAAGTTACAACTCAATTGAAGCTTTTTGTATTTGTGCACTCACGAAAAATAGCTTCAAGATCTCTTTCAGAAATGTATTGGACGTGTATATAAAGCTCAACACCAATTTTTTGTATTTTCACGTCTTCAGAAAACATCCCCTTTTTCACTTCTCTTTATAGTGCAATTAGGTTTACTTGGCTCCCAAGTTTCCTTATTGTACAAGATCTCTAATACCTGCAAAACAAGGTAGAGATAATTAGTAAAGGTAAGAGAATTATCCTTAAATAAATCTTAACATGAATAATGATAATGATAAATCATAAAAGATCTTACAATTTATCAATCAAGTGATAAACCTAGATATTTATCACCATATTTTCGGCCTTATCAAAGTTCTTCATGATCAAGATTTTGGACCAAGATAATCTTATCATATGTAAAGATAAGATTGAAATATTCTTGACCATATCTTGGATAATCTTGCGTGTCAAGAATAATCACAACAGATTATCACGAATATTACCAAAATATTTTCGAGATTGTGATAAAAATTTCCGAGATTATGATCAAATATATACCAATATTTTCTTTATCATTATCTTTACAATAAAATGTATTTCTCGAAAATAAGAAATAAATTGCATAATTTAATCGAACTTAATAAATTACTAAATACGCGTATTTAGTAATTAAATCAAGTTTTATTAAATTACACATTCGCGAAAAATAGGAAATGCCAATATCATAAAATTAACAAATATTAATATCACAATTAACAAGATGAACCATACGACTTAAAAACGTTAAATATAACATGAAAACATTTGCACAATACAAATAGGAAACAACTAAATCTTGTATACTAATTCTCGGAATTAGTATATTTATCCCACAAATGATCAATTAATGCATTTCGAAGTGCTATGTGAGATTCTTTATCTTTAATTCGTCTATGTTGAGCAAAAAATTCTTGAAATCGAACATTTTCATCTACAATTATCTCAACTTCAGAAGGGGGTGCTTCTTTAAAAACTCCGATAGGTGCTTGAAGATCACGTTCATCCTCGATAATCATGTTGTGCATAATAATGCACGTAGTCATTATATCATGTAATAGACGTTTAGACCAAAATCGTGTCAGTCCAGCGACTATCGCAAATCGTTGTTGAAGAACGTCAAATGCTCGTTCGACGTCTTTTCTACAACTTTCTTGTCGTGCTGCAAAATACTGTTTTTTTGGACCTTGTAGATCATGAATTGTTTGCACGAGGGTAGACCATTTTGGGTATATGCTATCAGCTAAATAGTAACCCATGTCATATTCTTTTCCTTGAATGATGTAATTAGCAGGAGGAGCTATACCTTTAGCGAGGTTTGCGAACAAGTGGGATGCCTCAAACACATTGATGTCATTGTTAGATCCTGACAAACCAAAATGAGCGTGCCATATCCATAAATCATAATCAGCTACCGCCTCAAGAATAATTGTTGGGGATCCACTCCGACCTGTATATTGTCTCACCTAAGCCGTTGGACAATTTTTCCACTTCCAATGCATACAATCTAGGCTTCCCAGCATGCCTGGAAAACCATGTTGTTCACCAATATGGAGTGACCTCGCAATGTCATTAGCATTTGGCGATCTAAGATATTGTTGACTAAAAATCTCTACAATTTCCCGACAAAATCTCTTCAAACTTTCAATTACAGTAGATTCTCCTATTTTGACGTACTCATTAGTTGCATCTACCGCAATACCATATGTCAACATCCTCATCACAACTGTAATCTTCTGCAAAGCAGATAAACCCAGTCTACCAAGCCCATCTCTCTTTTGTACGAAGTAGTTGTCATGTGATTGGACTGCCTGAAGTATACTTAAGAATAAGCTTCGTGACATTCGATATCGTCGTCGAAACAGCAATTAGCCAAAAAGTGGATTTTTAGCAAAATAGTCTTTAAAAAGGTTTGCATCAGCAGTAGCTCGATCACGGTTGATAACAACATGACCAGGTATTGAGCCTCCATGAGTCGGGTTGTTTCGTTGCTGATCAAGGAAGTGAGAGATGACTAGGTTGTTGTTGTGGTACAAACGAGATATCATTTTTTCTTGTGTATCAATTGCGTCAAGATGAAGAGTCAGTTGTTGACCTCTATCATCATCTCCATTAGAAAGGGAAGATGAATAGTTAGAGGGACCTCCAATATTAAGATTCATTTTTTGTTTGGAATCAATTTGATGAATTCGTTTGAGCACAAGCAACACTCTTATATAGTCGTCCAATAATGATTTCATTTACATCTTAGCCGTTGGATGGAATTCTTTAGCTTGGAATCGTTGGATTTAAATCTTACACCATTATCATGTACACTTGGAGTTGTCACATCATAAACAAAGAAATCACTACCTAGCCGTTGGATGGAATTCTTTAGCTTGGAATCGTTGGATTTAAATCTTACACCATTAACTTGTACACTTGGAGTTGTCACATCATAATCAAAGAAATCACTACCTAGCTGTTGGATGGAATTCTTTAGCTTCGAATAGTTGGATTTAAATCTTACACCATTATCTTGTACACTTGGGGTTGTCACACCATAAACAAAGAAATCACTACCTAGCCGTTGGATGGAATTCTTTAGCTTGGAATCGTTGGATTTAAATCTTACACAATTATCTTGTACACTTGGAGTTGTCACATCATAATCAAAGAAATCACTACCTAGTCGTTGGATGGAATTCTTTAGCTTCGAATCGTTGGATTTATATCTTACACCATTATCTTGTGTATAAATAGGGTATGAAGTTTTACATTTTATCTCACACTTAACTTCTTGCAAATCCATCTCTCATACTCTGTGAAATCTCTTCACAATGAGTTCAAGCAAACGAAGTGCGTCATACTCAAATGAAGAAGACAAACACTTATGTCATATTTGGCTTGATATTTCCCAAAAACCAATTATTGGTATTAACCAATCGAAGGATAAATTCTGGTCTCGAGTTGAGTCTAGCTATAATAGCTCCAAACCAGAATATATCACTCAAAGTCGACCTCGGAGGTCTTTACAATCTCGGATTTCTGTTATTTTAACTGCTGTTGAGGCGATGCGTTCGAAAGGTGGAACTTTTTAATCCAAGCAGTGCACTCGAACAAGATATCGTGAGTATTATATATAATATTTTATTTCACAATTCTATGTTAAACGAGTTCAGAAACTTATTTACTTTCCACAATCTTGCAGATAGATCGAGTAAAAATATTGTTTGCACAAGATAAGGCTGATAAGAAAGGTTTCAAGTTTTATCATGTCTGGTACATCCTGAAAGATATTGAAAAGTTTACTAACGATGTTAGTACAACATTTCCACACTTTCAAATGGAAAGTGAAAATTTTGCATCGTCACAATCAGAGTCTCCCACCTCCGTTCATCCAACACCTACATCTCCTGGATTATCATTGTTTTCTCTTCATCTAGATGAAGATAATAGTGGCGGTTTTGTCCAGCGATCCATTGGGGTAAAAAAAAGCAAAAGAAAAAAGAAAAGATGATGACGAATCTTCAGGTATGATTCAATCAATTGCAGAGAATAATCGGGAAATCACTCAGATTCTAAAGAAAGAAAGTGATGATAGACAAAAAATTTATGAAATTCAGATGCTTCGAGCTGAAACTGAGTCGAAAAAAGTAGCCGTTGCAGAATTTCGTGAGGAGAATAAAATTTTACTGAAAGACTTAGACTCCATACCAGATTCAAGTTTACGTGAGTTTATTCGAAGCGAACAACTGCGAATTATAGAAAAGAGATCTCAGCAAAGAAGTAAGGAATCTCAAAATAGCTCAACTCCAATCAGTCAATATTTTGATTGTCTAGGAGGATCTGAAAATGACTTACCAGATTATTAAATTATCGTAATTTACTTGTCGTGTATTATCATGTCATGTTTAGTTATCGTCCCGTAATTTTATGTTCATCAAGTATGTAACTTTTTATTTTTAATCATGGGCAATTTTATTTTAATATTATCATTAGTTGATATTTATATTAGATTAAATTAATTCATTATGTTAATAAAAATAATAACTAATAACAAAGAATATAAATAAATTTTAACCAAACAAAATAATAATAAAAAAATGATCCATGGACATAGAAGAAAAAAACCATTTTAAAGTACAAAGTAAAGGGAAAAATTGGAAGGAAAAAAGGTAAAAATTGGTACGCCATCTGAATAGTGTTCAAAACATCAATTTGCAGACAGCTATAGCGCTGGATAGGAGGAAGCATTTTACTTCAAATTGGTGCAAAACTTTAAAATAGAGCTCGGTTGGAGATGCTCTTAAGGACTTCTACAAGTACTAGTTGAAACTCGTTAGTTGTACGAGAATTGTTTTAAAGTTGTCTTTATTAGCGTTCTGTTAATACAATTGTAACCTAATTTATCAAAAATTTGATGTACATCCCTTCTTGTTGTGCTTATTGAATTATATGTTGATAAATATTAGCGAAAATCAATAGTTGAACTCACTTATGATTCTTATGTTGCAAATCCAAATGCATTATCGAGGAACAAAATATCGAATTAGTGTTACAATTTAATGGCTCTAGTTCCTATTCGACCCCGGGAGAAATCATATTTGTTTCGTTATCAACTTTCCTAGTATCAATAGAAGCCTAACCAGTCTTTATCCATAACTGTATGCATGTAGAAATCTTAAGATAAGGACATTGAAACCATTCTTACACAGGAAATAGTGTCAGCATACATCCAAATCTGTAACCATCAATCAGTAAGTTTGGCAGCACCTCCATACTTAGAATATCTGTGTCAATACTCGAGCTCTGTATCACAGCATAATATTACGAGTCGAGACCACCTGTAGAGAGAACCTAAATGCGCAGATAGGTCATCTATCCGAATATGTTCATCCTCATTGAAACAGTAGGGTCCAATATCTGAGTGACTTCCAGGACAAATGCTCGGAACAAATTTTCCACTGGGAGTCTTAAAAACAATTGTACTCTAAGTACTTGTTGAGTAGCTATGAGCCTGATTACAAAGACACATTTTTAGCATATATCCAATGATGAACATCACTACAACAGAAGTTAACAAAACCAGAAAGCATCTCATATTGCATAGAACCTCAAAACAGTTATTTACACATTTAACTAATAAAAATCAATCGTGCTGAAGTATATAATCCAAAATATTCATCTATTGGATCATAAAAAGAGGAGATATTCTTCTAGAATGTATAATAAAATCGCAATTCATCACTGCTTTAGCATTTAGATCCAGCAATTATTAGATTACTATCAGATCATCCACACAGAACACCAAGTATCTTCCTTTGGCAATATCTTAAGTTTAAATATTACTCTTACTGATCCCAATAAGTTCTTTTAGATACCAATTAAAGAACACATCAACAAATCTTTCCTAAATAAATTTGTAGCTAAATCAAGTCGCATCGTAAAAATTCAAGCTCCTTAGATGACTAACGATTCCTTAATTATCTAAGAATTTGAAAGGGAAATTTTTTTTAGAAAATGTAGGTCCCATGTAATGTAAAACTGCATAAAACTATGAATTTTTGTTTTAGTAAAATACCTCCACAAAACAGTAACAAGGAGGACGAGGTGGAATCTTTAATTCAATCTCCAAAACACGACCATACTGCAAGAGAAAAATACAGATGATATAAATATGCAATCAACATTTAGAGGTGAAAAGAGAGGGAAATGTCTAATAATTTAATCCATTATTGAACTTAATTATAATCAGGTATTTAGACGGGATAAAAAATTAGAAAGTAGAAACAAAAATATTGCGTCCACTATTTCAGAAACCATTATTCCCCTGCTAATATAAAACCTCAAGCACAAGCTTAATTCTCTAACTGTGGTTGGTAAAATTGATGCATCGCACCATTGAAATTGGTCTAAATAATCATTATTATTTTTTATATTAATGTAGATAAATAATTAAGTGTCTCAGGTATTTTATTGTGTATAAATATAAAATTATTACTCACAACATTTGTTTCGAATAAATCTTGATGACCAACAAATATAAGTATAGTAGAAGAAGAAGAACTTGTGGAAATTATTGAAATTGGAAAATCTGTTTGTTTGTTAGAATATTAAGACGGAATAAATTTGCCAACCTTGTGCTTTACCAAATGGCACAACAGTGATTTTAAGAGCTAAATACATTGATTGCTAAGATGTGAAACATTAAATATAAGAGGAAGTACCTAACCCCACCGATGAAAGCATCCTCTTTCTTCAAGCAATTTCTTCAGCTAAAGCTCTTGATTTGTTGAGGTTTATCAGTGAGTGAAGGAGCTTATAAACTAAAAAAGTACTGATGGGAAATTTTTTTCAAGAAATACAATCAGGATAAAAAATTTACAAGAAAATATACAATAATGGTATATTCGGCTTCAAATTACAGATTAAGAACTGACTAGAAACAAGATAATAAAGGAAAATCATTGTTTTTTGCTGTTAGGAAAGAAGTGAATTATAAACGCAAAACGAGAGGGAGAATAAATTTAAAAGAACTACAAGAAAGTTTAGGACGCTTACAATGACATAGTGAGTGAGTTTGTCCATCTGCTTGAACCATGTGTGTTCATAGGGACACTTAAAGTCTGTTCCATTGTAAGCATTAAATGATTTGTTAAAGTTATGTTAGCCTGAAAATTTAACAAGTGCTTCAACTTAAATGAAAGAGGGTATTTTAAATGCAAATTTAGATACTTCATATTTCAAGTTGATGTCAAACCAAAACTACTAAATTAGCTGAGATAGTGCAGCAGCTACGAAGTCTTCAAGCCCTCGTAAATATTATAATGAAACAATGTGGAATCATCCTCCAATTTTAATGAATATAAAAGAAAAAAAACATGTAAATATATAATAAGGAAAATAAATACATGGAGATATATTGAAGAAAGATATCAAGGTTTTCCAAATGATTACTTAGCTACGGTTTGGTAAAACAAATAAATTGGTTTATAAACCACACAATTTCTCAAGCTGTTTTTTAACTACACATTTTACCTCAAAATCATAAATAAATCATTTTAAAAACCGCTACAGTGTTACCAAACAGAAACTTAATAGGTGAAGCGGTGATCATATCAACACCATGGTCTCCATATAGACATTCATGCATCTAAACTTCAGAGCATTATAAAGCAGATACATAATCAATAAAAAAAGTACATATCTATCTTTTTCCAATAAATGAAGGAGAAAACTAAAATAGCTTTCAGTAGAAGTTCAAGATTTATAAAGGAAAACTTGTGAAATGTTACTCTTTACATATTGGATTGTCAAAATTATCATTTATATTGTTCACCAGATCCTTTGGGCTCTTGGCAGCCGAGCTCACAGACTCCAATAATATGTGTCTAGCTCAAATATGAAATATATATAACAAAAACCCAAATGAATATAGAATTAACCCAATAGAAGAAAGTGTCGAGAAATAATAAATATAGGAAAAAGAAGTAAAAACAATAGAACGTCTAAATATTCCATTATTGAGGCATGAAAATGTAGCGGGAACACAAAAAAGGTTCTCTCTTTTAATACCACTAATTTTTTTTCTCATTCAATCATGGCTTTTGTTAGTTTTAAGGTAATGTTAGTGCATTGAATTTTCAGCTTATGAAACAAGACAACCAAAAATGAAATATTGAACTCCCCAAGTCACAGAACATCAAAACACCATAAAATTAAAAAAAGATGATAGCTACAAAGATGTGTGTAATCATACAGCGAAAGATTATGAATATATGTACTAATGATATCAGATGAGTTGGATCAAGGATAAAGTCCTAACCATACAAATATGAGACAAGAGAGAGTCGAACATGGAAATGGAGAGAAAATATATTCCTAAAAAGGTAATCATGACACTTATAATTATGTCCTGGATAATTTGCCCTTTTTGGTGATATGGTAAACCATAATTATATGACCGGCATTGCTGAGAAAACAACAATATTTCAGAGCATGTAATAGCAACTTTGAATATGTAAACAAGGAAAGTTTGTAAATTAAAATTTATATGACCTGAAACAGCATTTCAGGTTTGCTAACTTTGTGGTGGCAATGAAATTTCATTAGTGGAACCAACATTCGAGCAACCTGTATCAAATAAGAACGAATACAACTTGAATTTCTGTATAATTTTAAAAGTCAGGAGTGATAACAATGTATCTTCACCAACCTGATCAATCCATGGAAAGAAATCTTATCTCAACTCATCAGCATAGCATCATAGGATATTGGAACCTGTGGGTTCTTCCTCTAGGACGCTAGTGTTGATCCCAATTATTTTATCTCTAAGGGTAATGGTCTCTACAGTACAGTTTTACAATTGTTAGATACCATACAGAATACTTAATATCATCAATAATAAACCTTTAAAAGAAAAGAATAAGTACCTTAAATGTTAACGTTTCATGAGCATAAATATTTCTTAATAGACTACATTTTTTGTGCATAGATCATGGCTAGAATTAAGATGTGAAGCTTTCAACAGTACTCTCACATCTTTACATGTTTTTGCTCTTGATAGTGCAACATAAAGTTGTCTGTGTGAGAATACTGGCTGAGGAAGAAACAAGCCAACAAAATCTAGTGTTTGTCCTTGTTCTTTGTTAATTCTCATTGCAAAGCAAGGATGAATAGGGAATTGAGTTCTTTTGAACGGAACTGAAGTTTTGTTGTTTTGTAATGGAATAAACGGAATTCTTGGTAAAAAAAACTGATTTCCAATGTATTCTCCAGATATAATCTCAGCGGCAATAAGATTTCGATCAATTTTTTTACATGTAAGCCTTGTTCCATTACAGAGTCCTTAAGATGGATTAATATTTCGGAGCAACATTACAGGACAATTTCGCTTTAGGTTTAGTTCATGTGGTGGAATACGATTTGGTGATAAACTATTCAAAAAATCTTCTTGGAATGTTTGTTCGTGTCTGTCAATTGTCTCGTCAAAGCTATAGTACGTATACATTTCACCGTCAATTTTATGTAGCAATAGATTATTTATTTGATCGACAGATTCATTCTTTGCTGTTAGAATAACTCCGTTTATTACTTTATGTAAATTATCTACAGGAGAATCTATATTTGGAAAAACGATGTTAATAAGATTTTTAGAGATGTTACTTCATCATAAAATGGAATAGTAATATTCATTGGAAGCTGTATTGAATCACAGGTATGTTCTTCTTCATTTTCGTTGCCAATGCACAATAAATATTCACAGAACATTGGGTCTAAAAAAGATCTCGTATTTTTAACAAGTGATAACTTTATAAAGAAAGACCACAAGGGTGAACAAACTAAGCTAGCTTTAAGTATATCAGCTCGTTTTCCTCGTTGAATAACATGTAAAACCTGGCAAAAATCGCCTCCAAAAACAATGACCTTCCCTCCAAAGGGCAATGATGAATCCATAATATCTTGTAATAATCTATCTGATGCTTCGATCGTACAACGATTTACCATAGGAGCTTCATCCCAAATAATATGTTTACACAATTTCAAGATTCTTCCTAAAGCAGATTCTTTAGCAACTGAACAATTTATAGTGCCAAATGTGTCTAAGGGAATTTTAAAAGTTGAATGAGCTGTACGACCATTTGGTAACAAAGCTGCAGCAACTCCTAACGATGCAGTTGCTAGTGCAATATGATTCTTAGATCTAACTGAAGATAAAAGAGCTTATACCAGAATGTCTTACCTGTTCCTCCAGGTCCATCGATAAGTAGGCAACACCAGAACCATTTGTGACTGTTGACATTATTATATTATATGCGCACCTTTGTTCGTCGTTTAATTGCTTTTCATATAGAAGTCTAGATTTGGTGTTTGCAAAAACTGTTTCATTAGCAACCATCATGTCAAATCTTTCATTGTCATCTATGTCAACGATATGTGTAACAATTGCATAATCATTTAAATTTTTTCCTGATGCCTCCAGTATGAAGAGTTTTTTTCCAACGATTCTGACTGGCAAACCATCATGAACATAATCTTCAAACATGTTAGTTTTAAATTTGTTCCATAATTTTTTGGGATTGGTAGGGTTGCAAAGTGTCAATAAAGTTGAAAAAAAAATTCTAAGAAAATCAGGCATCTGATAAATAATTGCATCCGACATGCATTCTTCACAATGATTGTCCCCAATTAAAAGGCCATGTAATAAAGCTGATTCACGACATGTATTAACAGTAATACCATTAAAAATTTTCAAATGTTCGAACGACGTTGGACCTTTGATATGATTCAATAGAACTCTTAAGAAATAACGTTCGCCTTCAGTTGGGCTTGCGCCAATAACTCTTCCAATGACCATTTGTTTTTTTTTCGTAATTTCCAAATCTTTACAGTTGTATTTCATACAAAATGTGTCGAGAAATCTCTGTACAATATAGTGCGTGCAAATTGATCTGATGAGTTCAAAGAGAAAAATTATGTTAACATGGTTTTACTTGCATTGTTTCTAGTTATTACATTTGATAAATTATCTCCATCATTATATGTTATCAAATCAAGATGTAATTGCAATGAAATAACAGTTGGATGAATCTCAGATAAAGGCAACGAAAATATTCTCCATGCTGCTTCTGGAGGAGAAATCCATCTACCATTTTGGAAATCAGAAATTTTGTCAATGGCAGCATTTTCTGGGTTTTTACCCATGCAAAAACTAACATGGTCATGTCCTTTATAAACATATTTGTACAAGTACTTAATAGCTTTAACAGAAGAACAAATTTCCACGTTAATGTGACAATCAAAATTTGATGTTAAGTAACGATTATGAAGAACTACCCATCTATTATCAAGATACTGACCTCTTACCTTAACAGTATTGCCAGTGTTTGAACGCCTATAACCAGGGTATGAATTTTCACCTAAACAAGTAAAGGCAGAGTATTCTCGTGGATATTTATTTGTACATGTTTGGTTTGCATTCATACATACATTTTTTGGATTTAAAGTGCCACTAGGTCCATGCATCCTGTGCTTAACAATGGTAGAATGCAAGTAAGGAAATAAGTTTTCATCAGGTAATTCACAATATACAATGTTGTCGATTTGAGCAGGCGTAAAATTTTTTAGCGATGGTTTAAAAATAAGTAAAAAAATGTGCATGAGGTAGACCTCTTTTTTGAAATTCAATAACGTAAATATAGGTAGCCACTTCTCCTAAAACGTGTTCATGAAGAAGATCGTTCTTTAGCTCATCAAGTTTTGATTTGAAAATGCGAGCAATAAGATTAGGACGATTTTGCGACACATCAGAATACTCTAGTTCTTGCTTAATTTCAGGTCGTTTGGGGTTACATGTCATTGTTAAAAACACATCAGGTTTTCCAAATCGTTGCACCAAAGCCATCCCATCTCTGTACCTTCTCTGCATGTCTCTAGGGCCACAAGTAAATGATTGAGGTAAGATCAATTTTTTCCCAATCATATGTCCTCTATTCTCTCCATTGTCAACGCTGTCAACTATTTCTTAATAAAGTTCAGCTCGTATTTGGGTTTGATTGTGACGAAAATAATCAAGTCTAGAGGTCTCAATTTTAATTTACACGTCAACAAAATATTGCTGTAAAAGTCTACAGGAATGAAGCAATACAAAATTACCTGGAGATCGGATTTGTAGCTTATAACAGTAGTACTCCCTACAAGAGACTTGGAATCGTTTCTTACCGTAGTTTAATGCTGTGAACGAAAAGTTGAGAAAATATGAGTGAAATGAAATATATGAGTAAAGTAAAATAAAATAAATATAAATATAAGGAAAAAAGAATGAGTAAACAATTAGAAGTTATAATCATAAATTTACCTTCAGATTCCTTTTCAATAATTTGTTCAGGACAATCCATATTGTTTGGATCTAACGGTTCATGAGAGCCACCACTGGATTGACCAACAAAATTTCCGTTGCGTTCAATGCCTTCATGCCAACCAGGCTCGCCATGTGGAAATAATAATGGATACTGCAAAGGATCATAACAACCATAATAATATTGAACTTTATGACATTCACCAGAGTGCCCGTAAATAGAAATATCACGGGGTCTAACATCTGCAGAAGGATCATCTTCTACCCATATTCCAGCAACTTGAGAAATAGAAGGTACATTATAAACACGTTGGTCAAGACTTGGATGGCATCTAATCTGAAGTTGATGGTTGTGCAAATTAGTTTTATCATTCAAAGATCGGAAAAAAGTTGAATAAGGATTGTGTTTGAGAATTTCAATAATTTTTAGTAAAACTGATTCAACAAATTTGTCTGAGTTTTGAAGACGATTATACAGTTCATGATCAGTGTCATAAAAATATAACTGCAAATGTGAAGGGTTGTCATCAAGTTTAGGTAACAGTTGGTTAACATAATGATATACATGTCCCTGTACTCGAAATGTATAAATTCCCTTGTTCGACTTACACAGGTCTTTATCATATTTGACACCGAAAGATGTAAAAGTGAAATGGTTATTATATGTCCTAACAAATTAGATGACTCAACAGAGTCAGATGTGAACAATTCAAATAAATCATTAGGTGTAGAGTGTGCATGCAATTTAATCTTTCCAAAAGAACAACAAAAACCCCTACTTTCCTGATAATTTTTTTTTTCATTACAGTGAATGCAATGAAAGGAGGAGGCAGTCTATAAGGACACGTAGGTATAGTGAATTTGTTATTTTTTCCCGTGTCTTTTGAACCAGTAAGGAGATATCTTCTAGAACAATGCCATCACTTGTTGAACATGTCACATTTTTGTCACATTTATAAGGAATAATAGAGATGTTATCGTTGCCTACATATAGAGGAAAAAATGGATCAACAAAATAGAAGATAAAATAAATCACTAACACGCATTATTTGAAAATGAACGACATAAGAACATTTGGAAGATGACAGAAAAATAATGATACCATCTAATGAACTTTGTTTGCGTTGAAGTTTCTGAGCATTATTTGAGTTAGCTATTGTATGTCGTGCCCGATACTCTCGAGATTTCTTTATACCCTGTTGCTTAATATATTGCTTAAGATGTTTTGCATAAATTTCACCAACAGCGCGATCTTCTGCTATATTTCTTGTTGAACAAAAATGTTCAAATTCTTCATGCAACGATGAATTATCAGCTTTGGGGAAAAAAAATACTTCTAGTGTTAGTTTGTAAAATAAAACACCTAATTTCTTAACTTAGAATATATGGAATATTGAATTTTATAAATTTTTTAAACAACTATTCAAAATACTAAATAGGTATGGAAGCAATAAGTAGAACAGAGTAAAAAGAAGTAAAATATAAAAAATAGGAACGAGAAGTAATTATACCCATCGCTATGATGTAACAATTGAAATGTCAAATGTGAACGGTGGGATTATATACTATCGCTGCTGCTGTGATTCAACAATCTATGAAAGAACATGAACGGTTTTGGTAAGATTTTGGATAAGTTAGTAAAGTTGACAAATTAGAAGATAATGATTAAATCTTTTACCTATTCTAATCCATGAAGAATGAAAAATATAGCTTAAAATCTACTAATTTAAAATTGCCAATTGGAAGTGAAATACATGAATGCAACTATAATAAAAATTTAAATTTTTCTAAGCAAAATATGTACTCACATAATGAAATTTAGCTAAAATAATTAAATTCAAAATCAGTACATTCTATGGTCTCCAAAGTTGCACATACAAGTAAAAACAATTTTAGAAAATGCAGAGTCTGGGTTGGGGTTCGAAGCTTTTTTGTTCTGAGAGTGACAATTTGCAAATAGAACTAAAACCAAGTACCTAGAATAAAAATCGGTACATTTTCTTGCTTTCATACTTGGCCTCCAAGCTTGCAAGAAAATGCCAATTAATTTCTTTTATGAGAAACAATTGTTCATTTATTATTCAAGCAAAAGAGAAATTCAAGAATAAAACATATAGTTATAATGATTAAGGAGAAAATAAAATATTTGGACTCCTCATTCCTAGAAATTAAAGAAGATGATAAAAGCTTTTTCCTTGCTCATAAGTCCACTACTACCTGCTTCTTTCCTTCAAAATTTTGGTTGTTTCTTTTTTTGTGAGACGATCCAAGCAATAATTTAAACACCCATGGTCATGTGTGCTTATAGTTTCACTTCGAGCTGACTTACCAATTCCATATCATTATATTGGCTTTGAAATCACACACAATGAAGTTACAATATTGATTATGTGAGTCTATTGCCTGCTTTCATGATTTCCACGTAGGAGATTTGCTAGCAGTATGCATGCAGATGTGGATTAATTCAACCAACTTTTCATTAAAATCAGATTGAATCAAATGATGGGCATAGATATCTCCAACATAGCCCCATACCCACCACGTTTCCAATCCAATTGGGTAGCAATGTTGTTTCTCTTTCTAGTGATCCAATAGTTTATTAAAAGTTTGCATGTATCACTTCTATATATTAACAGTGATATTTGTGTCTTACCTGGACCAATACCAAGAACTTATCTCAAGATGCTGGAAGAATCACTACTTCTTACAACCAATAAAGCCACATATGATAAACATCCTTAACTAACGGTTTATTGAAAATTTACACAACGATTCTCATACTTATACAATTTTAGACCTATCAATTTCAACAAATTCAACTCACAATAACTCAATGCAATTCTTACTGCAAATCTAAATGTAATAAAAAAATTAGTTAGACATAACCTATATTTCTAAACAAAATTTGCAAGTCTCCACAAAGAAATCGTTGGTAATAAACAAGTAATTATAATATACAGGTCTTAGAAATTAGAACAATAATCTGAAGTAAGACTCCGATGAAATATGCCCAAAAATTATTAGCTACATCTTGGTCAAATCAATGCCAATAGTAGCCTGCATATGAAATTACAAAATTCAGAGTTTGATGGAATCATGACAAAATTGAACTGCAATCTTTTAGATCATCATATCATAAGCCATTTATAATATTTTTTCCCAATAATTTATTGTTTTAACTTATAATTTTGTCATTTTCACATAGATTAGTACTTAATGATCAAATTCATTTAACCTGCTCTTTTATTCTTACAAATTCAGAACTCAAGGCTGTCGATTGAGCCTTAGCCTTACTCCACTTTCCCTATGTGCACTAACTACAATCGAAGTTCTTTAGGTTGAATAATTAAGCAAATCAAAAAATTCAAAAATTAAAAGAAAATTAAAATGATGTTTTAACAATTGACAATTGTAAACCTATATCATCAAAGACCCAAAAAAAAAAAAAAAAATACCACGTTGGCGTGATTTTATGAACAAAATCTCCCTTTACAATTAAAAATTGATTCAGCTATACTTTCATCATAGATTTGAAAAACACAACAGTAGAACAGATGTCTAATTGATCACCTAAAAGCAGTAAGAAAGTGAATCAAAAGCAATAAGAAATACTGCGATGCGTTTGCTTGAAGAAGGTACAAAGAGGTAGAATAAAATGACAAATAGCACCGGACGGTAGCTCACCAGTTAAAGAACAGTGCCCGTCGGTAGTTCACCAGTTGAGGAGCAGAAGAGAACCATATCCGAATCGGTGCGATAAAGAATCAGAATAGGGTGAAATAAAAGTTGAAATAACTGATTTGAAGTAGATATATGGAAGTTCCAGAATATAAAGCGGTTGATTTATGGATTTATTGTAACAAAATCAACGACTGTGGCCGGTATGAAGAGAAGGAACTCTGTTGAATTTATGGCTGAAGAAGAAATGGTAGAAATTAGGGATTATTTCTCGTACAAGAATTGTGTGTGAATGAAGAGATAAAAACGCGTTAATGAATTCGGTTTATGAATACTATGGAAGCTCAAGTGTGAAGGCACAAAGAGGTAGAGTAAAATGACAAATAGCGCCCGTCGGTAGCTCACTAGTTAAAGAGCAGTGCCCACCGGTAGTTCACCAGTTGAAGAGAAAAAGAGAACCATATTTGAATCGGTGCGATAAAGAATCAGAATACGGTGAAATAAAAGTTGAAATAACTGATTTGAGGTAGATGTTTGGAAGTTCCAGAATGGAAAGCGATTGATTTATGGATTTATTGGAACAAAATCAATGACTGTGGCCGGTATAATGAGAAGGAACTCTGTTGAATTTAGGGTAAATAGTACAAATGGTCCCTAACCTTTGAGCTTCTTACGAAAAAGGTTTCCAACGTTTAGATTTTTGCATTTATACCCTCAGAATCACTAAACGTTGCGAAAATAGTCCCTACCATTAGATTCCGTTAGTTTCTACCGTTAAAAACCTGTAAATAGCACAAATAGTCCCTAACCTTTGAGTTTCTTGCGATAATAGTCTCTAACATATCAAGGTCATGTTTGTCATATTTAGTTTTTAACTTCCAAACGTTTGGCGTATTTAGTCTCTAACATATTAATCCCCTATACGTTTGGCATATTTAGTCCCTAATATATTATGTCCCTATTTGAGACCAATTATTTCAAATAATGTGGTTAGTAATTGTAATATTTTGAAGAATTTGTGGTTAAAAAATTGAATTTATTTGTAAATTATTTTATTGATATAATGTATGGTTAAAAATGAGTTATTTTTTATTTTTTAAGCGCACAATAAAATATTTAACAAAAATTCACCTCATTAACATTTCAACCTATTGGTAAAAAAATAATAATAAATTCATGGAACAAAAACAAACAAATACACTGGACATCATTTTAGGAATTGAATAAAAAATATGTTTTTATCAATTCTATTTTCGATCAATATCGATTTTCAAAATTTCATTTTTTTCAAAACTCGTTTTCTTCCACATGTTCTATTAATAATTTTTTTTAATTTAACTTATCCATAAATTTTTTTTTAAAAAAAAATCTCACTTTTTAACCCGAATTCTCCAAACTTAATTTTCAAAATCGAAAATCGAAATCGAAAGTAGAACTGGTGAAAACATATTTGTTATGCAAATTTTAAAATGATGTCCAATGTATTTATTTGTTTATGTTCCATAAATTTATTATTTTTTTATCAATGGGTTGAAATGTTAATGCGGTGATTTTTTGTTAAATATTTTACTGTGCACTTTAGAAATCTAGAATAAACTTTATTTTTTAAAACTCGTTTTCAAACACACATTCTATCAATAAAATAATCTATAAATAAATTCAATTTTTTTTTACCACAAATTCTTCAAAAAACTATAATTATAAACCACATTATTTGAAATAATTGGTCTCAAATAGGGGCTTAATATATTAGGGACTAAATACGCCAAATGTATATGATCTTAATATATTAGGGGTTAAATATGCCAAAAGTTTGGAGGTTACAAACTAAATATGACAAACATGACCTTAATATGTTAGGGACTATTATTGCAAGAAACTCAAAGGTTATGGAGTATGTGCTTTTTACACGTTTTTAAAGGTTGAAACTAACGGTATCTAACGGTAGAGACCATTTTCGCAACGTTTGGTAATTCTGATGGTATAAATGCCAAAATCTAAGCCCCTGTTTGGTTTTTATTAAAATTAACTCATTTTTCTACAGTACTCAATCTCAATCATTCAATAAAAGTCAAGCCCACAATATTTGACTTTTCAACCAAATTTCAACCATCCATTCTCTTAAAAATAACTATTCATTTAAAAAAAAACTTATTTTAACTAAAATCAAACACACTTTAAACGTTGGGGACAATTTTTGCAAGAAGCTAAAGGTTGGGGATCATTTGTGCTGTTTACCCGTTGAATTTATGGCTGAAGAAGAAATTAAGGATTATTTCTTGTACAAGAATTGTGTGTGAATGAAGAGATAAAAATGCGTTAATGAAGTCGATTTATGAATACTATAAAAGCTCAAGTTTGAATACGATGATAAAATGCATCCTCATCCTCTTTCTGTCGGTTTTGAAGCTCACAAGTGTGAACACGATGGTTACTCATTTGAAAAGTAATAAAATACATCCTCTCTTTTAAGGCAAGAGGGAAAAAAGTTCTTCTCCACAGCATCCTGATAAACTCATCGGACATGTAGAGCTTTTCTCCGGCAAAATCTCCGCCTCCACATACCACCTTATAACAGTTCAACCGCCGGAACTTGCACCGATCGTACGCAGTCTGATCCATGGCGACAAGTAACAAATGATCCACCAATGACCTCGTTTCTTCTCCAACCCAAAAACCCTCAAGAAAAAGATCAAACATTGTCGGATATTCATCTGCAAATGGCTCTACATAGGCTTTATTAACAATGGATATAATCACAGTCTTGTCGCCCATTGAAGCCTTCTTCAAAACTATTTCCAGTTCATCTTTCACTGCCGTCATCTGTAAGAGAAAACACAATTATTTCCGATTGTTAAGAAATCAAGATCATTTTTCTAAAGAAAATTGAGATAAATTAAGCATAAATTTTCTTACAGAATCTGGTTCTGAGAGTGAGTGATTCTTTAAGAGGAAAAAACTTCTGCCCGTTAAGGGATTCCAAAAACAGAGAAAAATGACAGTTGCTAATAATAGAGAGACAATTGCAAGATTCGTTATGGAATTCTTGGAGTATTCCATGGTTAATTATTTTCTGTCTGTTGAACACGATAAATCCCATTTTTTTTCCCCTCTCATCTGTGGAGTGGGGTTGGGGTGGGTGGTGGGAAGAAGGGTAGGAGGTTCATGCAATGCATTATGCACCTGAAATATAGGCTCCCAATATTTCTTTTTTAGATATTTATGGGCTGGTCGTCTTTTTTTTATTTTCGAGGTAATAAAAAGGTTTTTTTTTTTTTTTTTCATGTATATTATTTTGAACAAGAAATTTTAAATTAGTGTGCTAGAATTTTACATTTCGAATGTTATGAGAAAATATCAAATAGAAATAAGGGTATGAACTTTCCAAGAAAAAAAAATTAATTGATTGCAATAATTAAAATGTATTAATGAATTTTAAAAGATTGTAAATTATAATGAATTTCGTGAATTTGAATAGATTTTTCACAAAAATTATAAGAGCATCTCTAATGGTTTATGGGCATTTTAACCTATGTGGCATTTAAATAGATAATTATCTCACATATATTGAAAAAATAGATAGTGAATTTTAAAATTTATTCACAATGGTATTTGTCTATTTTTTTTATGTATACATGTATATTCAAATTTGCAACATCTCAATTAACAAACTTCCTTCAAATTGCAAAGAAAAATTCAGTTAACAACCAAAATTGGAACAGAAAATCAAATTCAACATTGTCTAACAAGTAATCTACATCTAGATATAGTATAAGATAATATCCATGCCATGTCAGCGCCACATAAGTATGCAAATTAACCATTGGAGATTAAATTTTCATGTCATTATTTGTTTTTCCTATGTGGTAATCTATTTTTTCCCAATGAATAGACCATTAGAGATGCTCTAAGAATTTCATCAAAACCAGTGGAATTTTAAAAGAGTTTATTATATTTGAATTTCATCCAAAAATTTTAAAATATCTAACTGAAATCTTATAGTTATCGAGGATGGGATACTTTTAGATTTCATTTAAATTCATTATAATCTAGAATACTTGAATTTAGATTAATTTTAAAATTCATCGAAGTCCAAGAAAATTTGTATTTCCATCCAGGAATTTATGTGAAAGGAATCAGATTTAACTTTAACCATGTGGCTTTTAATTTGCCACGTGTAACATTATAATGTGTAAGGGTCACTCTACGTTTGTTTGCACAAATTTGGTAAAAAAAGAAAACAGAAGTTTTGACTTTTGAATAGTAATTCATAGGTTATTACTTATTGTCTCGGTCGCCCCCGTTATAAATAATTTTTATTTCTTCTTTTCAAACAAATACTTATCAATAAAATAATATTATAAATAAATCATAAAAGATTTCTTACTTTTCAATTACACATTTTTCTAAAAATTACTATTCAAAAAAACTATTTTTTTCAAATAAACTATTTAAAATCAACATAAAAAAGAGGTAGGTATTGTGTAGTTAAAAATAAGAAATTTTTTGAGTATGTGTAAAATATTTTACTGTTAAAATATGTGACTAAAATTGAATATTGTAGAAAAATGAGTGAAAAATAATTAGATTAAACACAATATCTAATGTAGAAAATTTTCTTGAACTGTGTTTAATTGGTTAAATTTTTCATGAAAAATGTCACTTCTATGGAAAATGTTTTTCAACATTGTGTTTGATTATAACAATTGATGTGGAAACATTTTTTTATGTACAATCATTTAAAGTACAAATTAAATTATTTGCCAATAAAAAATTTTCTCACCATTTTGATGGTAACTAAAAAATATTTTATTTTTCATCCCATGTATCAAATTGAGAAAAATGTCAAAGAGGCCAGAATTAACAAAACGAAGTCATTTTTCAATTTTTTTTTTTTTAAAATTTCTCAAGAGATCTGCATCCTTTTTCTTCTTCGCTCCCTCTTCGTTTCCAACCATTGTTCCCTTAACTCCAAATTGTGACCCTTAATTTTTACATTTGTTTTCATTTTCCTCCATTTGGTAATATTGTTTGACTTATAAACTGATTTATTTATTATTTTGAGGTAAAAAGTAATGATTGAAAATTGGAAAAAGAAAAGTATGTGATTAAAAAATGATTTGAAAAATTGTGTGATTTATAAACAAAAAATAGTACATTTACCAAACGTACTTGTTTTCATTTTCCTCATTTTGGTAACACTGTTTGGTTTATAAACTGGTTTATTTATCATTTTAAGGTAAAAAGTAGTGGTTGAAAATTGGAGAGAGAAAAGTATGGTTAAAAAGTGATTTGAGAAATTATGTGGTTTATAAAACAAAATTAATACATTTACCAAACGGTTACAATCCATGCCTTTCTGTTTTCGGAAATTAATTCTTCCCAATTTCTTTATGGTTGTGTTTGATAACAAGGTTGAAATTTGGGTGGAAAAAAAATAAATTTCAAGGAATTGAATTTTTGAGAATTGAAAGTTTAATATGTTTGATTGATTTCATTTTCTAAGTAGAAAAAGTGGGAAAATTTTCAACTTTTGTTGTTTAATTGACATTATTTTCCATAAAAAATAAAGCAAAATTTAGTTATTTTAATAATTTTTTTTATTATTTTTTCACAGATTTGTACTTAATAATAATAATGTTAATTTTTGAAAAAAAAAATAAATCAATTAACAACAACAACAAAAAAGATCAAACGTGACGAAAATGCTATAAGATTTTACATGAAAAATAAAATCTCCTCCCCCGTTGAAAAACAAATTCATCCAAAATAAGAAAAATACCGTATTTTGAGACAAATAGGAAAATGAATTCCATAAAAAACTTAAGCAATCAAACAATGCAAAGTTAAAAAATCACGTGAAAAATAATATTTTTATAGAAAACATTGCATATCAAACGCAGCTTATACGTTTCTTCTTTCTTGGCATGTTCTTTCGTGGTTGAGGATTGCACATCCAAGAAGAAGGTTTGCTTTTATGAATAAAAAAGTTGTAAAATTGGGTCAAGTTTTATAAATTCAGTATTATGGATATGCATTTATAAGTCGAAGTTTCACTGAAAAACGTTATAAGATTCAAAATTTGCTAAAATTACCAAATTTTAACAAATTTAGAGTGAACAAATTTAGAAAGAAATAATATTGGATGAAGAAAATGTATTATTCAACACCTAGTTTCCACTGTACGTTATTGTGTATATATGCTAATTGTAGGTAATTAATCTGTTAACTCTAACTAAGTAAACTACCTAATAAACTAACACTAACTAACTAACTACAATTCCAACACTAACTAAGTAAATAAGCAATGGTAGCTTATTATAAACTCTACACCTCCCTCAAGCTAGAAGCTTTATATATGCAATATAACTCAAACTTGAAGGTACAACAAGAGTAAAAATAATACAAATGTGTGTAAAATTCTCATAAATCCCCCGTTAATTCCTAAGGCATAAACATCAATCAACTTCAGTACCAATCTGAACCTGGAGTCAATAAAGTAAAATATGCTAAACCATGTTTTCTTTTATTACTACAAGAAAACAGAGTAATAGGGGCGACATTTGTCGCCCCTATAGATCACATTGTCGCCCCTATTATCAACAGGGGCGATTATGTCGCCCCTATATGTCGCTCCTACAGATTCGTTGCACTAGATCTATTGGAGCGACATATGTCGTCCCTATAGATCAAAAGGTCTTTAGGAGCGACATGTATCGCCCCTATAAAGCTAGAACCTTAAACATAACTATAATGCTCCGAGTTCCGAGGAGCGCGGGAACGCCACTTTTCTAGATTCTTGAATAAACTTTGTTGCGAAAAATGACTAAATATTAAATATCGCATTTATTGAATTAAAGTTTAGCGATAATTCAAATGGAATAAGTAAATTCGTACAGATTTATAAAAATGACAATTCTTGATAAAATGAAATAATTATTTCAAAGTTCACGACTTTTAAAAAAAATATCAATTTGTAATTTGCCGTCATTGCCCATCACTCGCCATCGTCTCCGAAATCTGCAAAAGTTGTTAAAATAACGGGTTGAGCATTTCAAAAATGAAATACTCAGTAGACTCATCGCCAGTAATTAATTTACAAGATAATTGAACACGTAATCATGCAAATAATGTAGTGACATTCTTTTCTTATTCATATGCATCACATAGTGAACGCAAATGAACACATTCTTTTCTTTTCTTGGCTAGCAGATAAGTTATGCCCAGCATAACATAATTCTTTATCTCAAAAGAGATATTCTTTTCTCATGCACTTAAGCATAAAATCACACAAATCCACATAACACATGCAATTATAATATAAATCAATTAGTGGGGGCGAGTCTACCTTAAACTTAACGAGTGTGGTTGAGCGGGAATGACTTCAATCTTTCAAATCTCCGTACGCCTCGTCTAGCCAATAAGTTACATTAGTCTTTTGAAATTTATAGTTCAAAAATGATAATTTACAATTTGGGGACTGAAATTGATGATTTGAAAGTTGAGGGACTAAAATGAATACTTTGAAAGTTGAGGGACTAAAATGTGTACTTTGAAAGTTGAGTGACTAAAATGAATAATTTTCAAAAGTTGAGTTGAAACTTAAAACGAGTATTAAACAATAGGGCTGAAATAATAGATTTTTAAAAAACTTGGGGACTGATTTGAAATAACTTTAAAACTGAAAGGACTAATTTAAATCATTTACTAACTTGAGGGACCAAAGTTGCAATTTCCAAAAATAATCAAAATAATAGAATCAAATATATCTCGTCTTTCTCTTCATTCCAGATTAGATAGAGAGGTTCGAGAGAGATGCGAGAGACAGAGGTGCGATGTGAGCGTCGCTGCCGGCGATTTGCCGGTGAAACGCCGGGGTCGAGCGGCGGCGATCAGAGTATGGTGCGAGTGTGAGGAAAAATAGAGATGTTTTGGGTGGTTGGACGTGCAAAACCGAGGCAAATAACGAGGCTCAAAGTCCGATCTTGGCTGGGATTTGGAGCTTCACCGACGAAAGTCCGGCGGTTGAGGTAGGTAATAGATCTATTTCTTGATCTTCGTGGGTGTTGGGTTTTGATTTTTTTGGGTTTGAACTGGGGATTTTTGGATTTGCGCAGAGACCGCTTCGAGTGGTGGCTGGTGGTCTAGGCGGCAACGAATGGATGATGCTGGGTTGCTAAAAGGTTGGGGTTGATGATTAGGTAGAGTAGTGCGAGCGGTGGAGGCTGGTTGGTTCAACAATGGATGTGATGGTAATGGAGGCAGAGTGGTGTTTCTGCAGTGATGATAGTGATGGCTATTTAACAGATTGATGGTTTTGATTCTGAAATGGTTCTATGGTGGTGGTTATGGCAGTGATTCGTTGGTGGTGATGACGGTTTGGTAGAAATTGTGGTTTAGGTGGTGAATTGATGTATATTGGTTTGTGGTATTGCAGTGATTGTGGTGTTGGGGTGGAGGCGATGGGTTTGGTGATGAGGACAATGAAGGTGGCGTTTTGAGTTGATAAAGGTTGATTTGGTTTCCTGTGATTGTGTGGTTGGTCTTGGCCGTGGTTGAGGTTTGAACAATGGAGGTCCGGTGGTTGATTTGGAATTGTGGAAATTTGTGTGTAGCTGTTGTGAGGGTCGAGAGCTTACCCAAAAGCTGAAGCTTTGTGTGATTCTCGCTGGGTGAGGGATTGTGAGAAATAAACATAGGTTGCTGACTTAATTTTGGTAGATTAGGTCAAAATTTGTAGTTTATGGAAAGATTGTGATATCCAAGCTGTATGGAAGGAGGAGGTGAAGCTGGAAGGAAATCTATGATTCAGTTTCCCAAACAATTTGATCGGCTTGATTTGGAGAAATTTGATACAATCTTGCTGAAAATGCAAAACATGAGGGAGAAGCGCGAACAGGATTGTAAATTGGGCTTAAAGCTTGAATTTGGGTTTGAGTGTTTGGGCCCAAGTGCTTAATCCAAAGAAAATAATTCAATTTGGGAGTTAAAGGAATTTAAATTGGACAAAGATCAAAATATCGGAATAAATTAATTTGGACTTTAAAATCGTTAAAATTTGAATTAAGATTAAAATATCGTGACATTGGAATATTTTAAATAAATTTCGAAAATTTAATTACGATGGAAATTAATTTAATTTCATTTATAATTTGGCTAGAAGACAACTCTTTTAAATCAAATTGGAAAAGTCGTAGCGACGCGCATTTAAAGTTTTAAAACATTTTATTTAAAAAGAAATGAAAATTCCCGGTCGCTACAATAACAAAATGCTATAGGGACGACAAAGTCGCCCCTATAGATTTAAGATCTATAACAACGACACCTATAGGGGCGATAATGTCGCCCTTACAATTTTTTTTTTTAAATTAAAAAAAAAAAAAAACCAAATATACGAAATACTAAATTAAATTACTAAAATACGAAGTGTATAAACATTTTCACAAGATTACAATTCATTTTTAAAAATAACATTACTACACATCTGATGGTCTAACGTCATCATCATCACAACATTCATCATTAATTACATCATCTGGTGACATCCCCTGCTTCGCCGCAAGGCGCCTAATAACCCTCACCATTCTCTCCATTTGAGATTGCATTTCAGTCCTGTATAATTCCAGCCTGTCTTTCGAATTTATATTTTCAGGGGATTGGATATTTCTTGTTGGGACATGCGATGATGCATCACTGCTCTTAGTAGACGGAAATCTTCCCTTCGGGATTCGACCAACTCCACGCATAAATCCGCGTCGCTCTCCAAGGGCCTCCTTCACAATGAGATGCTCGTCCACTTGTATGCCCATGGAAGCAGCTTGGGTCAGCTGAGTCTCTTTCGCCAAAACGAGCTGGTCCTGTGATCGAAAGTTAATAATTAATAAAATGTAAAATTGATGAAGCCAAAAATATTAGTTTTACAGTATATATTTTACTTACATAATCTTTTGTTGCATTCTCGTTCACTCATTCCCCGTCTCCGCGTTTATGTAGTCGCTCAAACGCATCCACAACACCCAACCAATCCCCGGTCTCATGGTTTCTCTGCAACAATTTCAATTTGAAATTGAAAAAAAAAATGTAAGAGTTGTGTGGGTGCGTAAAAATGGTATTATTTAACCATACCTCAGAGTGTCGTGTTGCTGAAAAACTCCTCGAACCTTGGCAGGATATGTATCTAGCCTTCTCGCGATTGGCTTTATTTTTCTGTGATCGAGTCTGTGATCACAAGTACGTAGATTACCTAATTGTTAGCATTATTGAAATGTTAAATTGACAAAAAAAAAATTCACTTACCAAGTATTTAGGGCTTGTGAACAACTCCACACATCTCTGCCAATCTTCAACTGAAATCTCCCCATACGGACGACTAGGTCCATTTTCCTTAAAGTAATCATTCGTCGTTGCTTTATATGCTTGATAGCGATCAACTGCCAAACGATCGAGTCCGCTTAGGATGTCCTCGTACTCCTTATGCAACCAACTACCAGAAATATCAAAGTATGTCTATCCAGAAAAAAAATTAATTAAAATGTTATCGAGTGATAGACAATATATATTAACCAATTATGTTAATAATTACTTACTTGAACTGTAGTTAGTACCCGTCCCCGTAGCTCCTCGGGGACATCGGCCCAACTAGAATAACAAGGAAGACAGTTTTGTCTAACTGTATTCCCAACCAATCGTGTGAACATTCCCGCATTGTTCCCGATCGGCTGTAAGGTCTCGTACTTCAAATCAAAATCAATGGGAAGTGGTTTTTTCCCGCTATTCAGCCACTGCTTCTCTAAATTCAAATTTCTCGAGATACCACGCTTCTTTGGTGGCGGCGCTGCAGATTGAAAAAACATCGAGATTAAAAATAATAATCAACAATGATAAAAATAAAAAATAAGGTCTTGGCTATAAAAAAAAAAAAAGTTACCTAACTCGCATGATCTTGGCAATCTGCGATGTGGCGGTCGAGGAGGATCGGCTGAGCAGTCACCACCATGAGAGCGAGCAACTTCAGTCATTACGTACTAACAACAACAACAAAAAAAAATAATATATGAGAGACAATAATAAATAAGAGAGACAGAACTAAAAATAATGAACTGACACATCTACACAATATTTGGCTGCAAAAATGCCATTACTAATTGTTTACATCAAGTTGAATGCCTAGCAATAGATACAAACAGGACTTTGGGCTTTAGAGTTTAGAGTTTTGATGGGGATTCAATTGAAAATGGACAATGGAAATGGGATGAGGATTGAGACTGCAATTGGAGTTTGACCAAGGAAGCATTTTGAGGGGTGTGTGATTGATTGGTGATTTTCTAATATCTTAGAGCTGCACAATTCAATTACTTCAAATTGCTAATCTAAGTTAATAAGAAAACTGTCACATGTTAACAGCAATACTTCAAATTGGTAATGGACTTCATTAGTAAAATATTAATATATTAATAAGTAAAATGAACCATTGTCCTTCATATTAGAGAATGTACCATAACCTTGGCTAAAGGAATAAGGCAATTGGTACAGTTAGTATTTGAAACAAAGTCAATTCTTAGGTTGAAGGTTTTTACATTGGCTCCAAAAACAAAGAAGGGTGAATGAGCTAAAGGGGCTGCTTGAAATAAAATTAAACAACTCATAAATATTTGGAACTATATAAAAAATATTTAGTTCAACATGTAATTTATCATGGTTAATTGCTAAAAAACATGGAATAAAGCTCCCACTGTAATAGGTCTTATTCTTTGATCCATTTGTCTTTTCAATTACTTTAATTTAATTTTTCCAGGGGCTTACTGATAAGTTCTTTACTAGCACTTTATTTCTTTACTTGTTGCCTCGAATTACTGTTAGTTTGATCCTAATTAAGTATTGCTTAATACATTTTATGTTTTATATTGTGTAGGATCGCAAATGACAAGAAAAGAAGGAAAAAGGACTAAAAAGCACGTAAAAAGGAAGTTCGAGGACCTGGCATGTAAATAATTTACGGCCGCAACCATGAAAGTCACGGCCGTAAGAAGTTGATTAAATAAAAGTACGAAAATCTGCAGAAACCAAGTCACGGCCGTAACAAGGATCTTACGGCCGTATTGAATGAAAGTCACGGCCGTAAGAAGTGAATCAATTGCGTAAAAATAAACAGAAAGTGAGTTACGGCCGTAACTCCTTATATTACGGCCGTAACTTAAGCCCGAGAAAAAAAGGAAATTGTTTCCTAATTCAACTTAAACTCTATCTTTGGTATTTCTTTTTGGCTAAGCTAGGGCACGAATTTGGGCTCTATAAAAGGAGCAATTCAGTACCAAAGAAAAAGGGGGAGGAGATATTATTATTTTTAAGAGCCACCAATATCAAGGTTTGAAAAGAAGAAATCCGAGGCAAAATCAAGGTGAATCAAGACAATATTTTTGGGGAATTCTTCATGGCAATGCGTGGCTAATCTTCTCAACCTAGTTCAAGGGGGAAGTTGTGTTCATATTATTTTATTATTCATTCCTCAAACTCGTAACGTAGTTCTTGTTTTTATATTTTATTTATTGGATTTCTCATGAACATTAATTTCGTCAAGACAATTTATTAATTGATTAAGGCCTTGTCTTTTAATTATTGTGTTGATGTTTGCTAATTTGGGTAATTGGATTCGTATTTGTCTTGTTATCCAAATCATAGTAGCAATTGGTAATTTTATATTTCCATATGAAAATCTAATCTAGATTAATCAATTCGAGCATATGTAATTGATAATTTAGTTCACCTAATTCTTCTTGTTTTCACATAGTTAATGAATTAAATCTAGGGAGCTTATTCTAGGTTGTTCATTCACTCTAAATTGATTGGAGAGCTAATTCTGATTGATTATTATTAAGGAAGAATTGGATTAATTAGAGCTTTTTGATTATTCCGGGTGATGAATAAAACAAAGGAAATAGTACATGCGTTGCTTGGGGAATGACAATATTATGATAGGGCACAACCGAACCTGAGAACTAGGATCCTTTATTATTTGATTTTTATTCCAGCTATTTTACATCTTTATTTGATTATTTAGATTAATTGAAATTTTCAACTCAAAAACCCCCTTACTATTCTAATTGACATGGCATTAAATTAGTTCCCGTTCCTCGTGGGATCGACCCTTGCTTCCACTGCTATATTCTTAGTAATAGTGAACAAGGAATTTAAATATTATTTTGGTGCATTACGACACGCACCAAGTTTTTGGCGCCGTTGCCGGGGATCGGTTAACCAATTTTCTATTTAATCAATTAGAATTTTATTTTCTGCATTTTTTTATTTTTAATGTCTTTAAAAAAAAAAAAAAAAAAAAAAAATTTGAAATTCCGAAATTTTTATTTATTTATCTATTTATTTATATGCATAAAACTCGATCCACTAATCCTGAATATTTTCTATTTGATCCAGAAATCGAGCGAACTTTTCAACAGCGAAGAAGGGAAGCACTAGAACAAATGGCAGCAAATAACCTCAACAACAGGACACTTAAACAATTGGCCACCCCAGATGTCGCTCAACAGCCACTCTGTATCACTTTTCCGACAGTGGAGGAGGGAAAAACTTTTGAACTCAAATCTGGACTCATTCACTTGTTGCCAACTTTTCGAGGACATGCTGGTGAAGACCCTTACAGGCATCTCAAGGAATTCCACGTGGTTTGTGACAGTATGAGACCCACTGGTATTACCGAGGAACAAATTAAAATGAGGGCCTTTCCATTCTCGTTAAAGGATGCCGCTACTGATTGGCTATACTGTTTACCATCCGGATCAGTCACCACCTGGAATGACATGAAGAGGCTATTTTTGGAAAAATATTTTCCTGCTTCTCGGGCTGGAACAATCCGGAAGGAAATTTGCGGGGTTCGTCAAAACAATGGTGAATCGCTGTATGAATATTGGGAGCGCTTCAAGAAGCTCATCTCGAGCTGCCCCCATCATCAAATCAGCGAACAACTACTAGTGCAATATTTCTACGAAGGACTGCTACCAATGGATAAAAGTATGATAGATGCCGCAAGTGGAGGTGCCTTAATGGACAAAACACCAGAACAGGCTCAGGCTTTGATTTCCAACATGGCTGAAAACACTCAGCAATTTAACCCAACCCGAGACATGCAAGTTCGCCGCGTGAACGAGGTAAGTAGTTCCAATATAGAAAGCCAACTGTTTGAACTAACAAATCTCGTTAAAAAACTTACTGTAGGAAGTGCACAACAAGTCAAAGCATGCGGGATATGTGCTAATTTCGGACATGCAACGGATGCGTGCCCAGTGCTCCAAGAGGAAAACAGTGAACAAGTGAACGCTGCTGGAGGCTTCCCATTTCAAAAACAACAATACAATCCGTACTCGAACACTTACAATCCTGGCTGGAGGGACCACCCGAACTTGAGCTACGGAAATAACAAACCTCCGGGTTTCGTCTCCAACAAGCCTCAAGGGAATTTTCAACAACATGGAAATTTCCATCCACAGGGACAATATCAGCAAAAGCCACAATCATCAGGTATGTCTCTCGAAGAAATGATGAAAACTTTGGCCACTAACACTCTACAATTTCAACAGGATGCCAAATCCAGCATTCAAAACCTGGAAAATCAAATGAGTCAAATGGCCACAGCTATCAATAGATTGGAAGCACAAACAGGAGGAAAATTGCCATCTCAACCCGAGGTGAATCCGAAGAATGTAAGTGCAATTACTCTTCGAAGTGGAAAAGAAATTGAGGCGCCACAATCAAAGCCAACCGCGAGTGAAGAGGAGGAGGTTGAAGAAAAAGAAGTCGAAAAGAAAAACAGCATTCCACGAAACTCTCAGGTAAAAACCGAACCTGTTGTGAATGCGAAACTAACTCCACCGCCTTTTCCAAGCAGGTTAGCGAAGGCGACTAAGGAAAGCAAGGAGAAGGAAATTCTGGAAATGTTCAGGAAAGTGGAAATCAACATTCCACTGTTGGATGCAATCAAGCAAGTGCCCCGTTACGCGAAGTTCTTAAAGGAGCTGTGCACCAACAAACGGAAGTTGATGGGAAATGAAATGGTAAGAATGGGGGAAAATGTGTCAGCACTCTTCCAAAGGAAACTGCCCCCAAAATGCAAGGACCCAGGAATGTTCACTATACCATGCCAAATAGGTAACACTAAGCTGGATCGTGCATTAATAGATTTGGGTGCATCTATAAATGTAATGCCTAGGTCTACATACAATGCATTAAAACTTGCTAATATGATTGAAACTAATGTTATAATTCAACTAGCCGATCGTTCTAATGCTTATCCTGACGGGGTAGTTGAAGACATTCTAGTGCAAGTAGGCGGGTTAGTATTTCCTGCAGATTTTTATGTTTTGGACATGAATGATGACCACTCCCCCAACTCCACTCCTATTTTGTTAGGGAGACCATTCCTAAAGACATCTAAGACTAAGATAGATGTTAGTAGTGGCACACTTTCCATGGAATTTGATAATGAAATTGTTCAATTCAATATTTATGATTCCGTGAAGAATTTTGGTGATGATCCTGTTTATTCTGTTAATGTTAATGACTCTTTAGTACAGGAAGTTCTCGATATTGGTGGAAAGGACTGTCCAAAGTCTCCGAAATCAGGTAAAATCTCATCCATCTCATTACCAATTTCTGATGAAAAATCTCTACCCCCTATTTTGCAGATCTTAATGAAGAGCATGAAGAAAAAATTGAGTTTTGGGAATCCACCTAATCCCGGTTGAAGGAGGAAACAACAAGTCGAGCCAACGACAGTAAACAAAGGCGCTGCTCGGGAGGCAACCCGAGAGGGGAGTTTCTTTATCTCCTCAACTTTTTATTTTCGTATTTTACTTTTTGGTTAATTTTAGTTTATTTAGTCATTTCATTTGAAAAATAAAAAATAAAAAAAAAAGAAAATTCAGTAGCCTTGTTACGGCCGTAAGTTAACATTTTTACGGCCGTAAGTTAACATTTTTACGGCCGTAAGTTAACATTTCTACGGCCGTAACTCAATTCCAGTTTTTATACAGAGGCCTTATTACGGCCGTAATTACATTTTTACGGCCGTAATTGTTTCTTGGCAATTTTTTTTTCAGACTGTGACTTACGGCCGTAAGTCATACCTTCACGGCCGTAAGTCTACCCTTTTTCAAAATTTTAAAACGGTCCCCTCGCGCATAACTTCCATTTTATTATTTAGCTTTATTTTTCAATGAGGACATTGTTTTGTTTAAGTGTGGGGGGGAATTGAATTGATGGTGAGCTTAATGTCTTTATCTACTTTCTGTAGTCGAAACGTTAAAATTCAGTTTGAGTCAGCATCCATTTTAATCTCTGATAGGAAGCGACCCCACTTTTGGTTCATTTTTTTGAAATATAATTGCATAATTGGACATGAATTGAGCACGTACAGATGAATTTTCCAATACTGTCCGAATAGGTTTGAAAATGGGGACAAAATGCCATATCTCTGCAACCTAGTAGATTCAAACCCAAATTTGATATGACTGATAACTACCCCGAGTAAAGAGATTCCAACCCTTGGCCACTAGATTTTTTGCATTTTTTCAATTCGACCCTAAGACCGAGCAATGACCAAAACTCATAATTGGATGGGAGACACACATATGAACCATAATTTGTGAGCTTTTGAGCCTATGAGCTACTTTTACTCTTTATATAAAGCTCGTATTTTTCTTTTAATGTGTGTCCTGCATGGTTGATTTGTTCTTGGATATGCTTTTGTGTACATGCCGTAGTAGCTTCTTGGCTCGAGTGCAAAATATAGTAAAGGCACTAGGATGAACCAAATTTGGCCTTCTAAATAAGCCTACCATTGTACATTTACCAATAGAAGATCCTTTGAGCCTTAACCTTTCTTTGGAATATTAATACCACACTACAAGCCACGAACACCCATTCTTTCATGTTATCCTTTTTCTTGAACCTATAGAGAACGGACTCACAAGCTTGTGTTGGTTGAGAAGTTTGAGGTGGATTAAGTTTCAAAGTGGAAATTCGATCTTGTGTCATTAGGGATTGTGGGGTGATTTGACCAAAAGAGAAAAAAAATTGTAGTATATGTTTCAAAAAAAAAAAAAAAAAAAAAAAAAAAAAAAAAGAGAAGTTCAGGCCAGTTCTCAAATTACGAGGTCATGAACATTTGCTAGTATTGAAAATAAACACTCAAGCTGCACAAAATAGAAGTCTAGTGTTAAATCAGTTGGATAGCAGGGAGATTATTAAATTCGTGTTGAAGAAGAAAGAAGGAATGTTATAATTGAACCGATTCGGCTTGTGAAACTCCTTCTCGATTCAGCCTAAATGTTTCCCTTTTATCCCACCTGACCCGAAGCCCCGCTACAACCCAACAAAGACCTTTGCTTTGCACTTGTGTTATTGTTGGCTCCGGTTTTGACATTTGAGCAATCTGTGGTAACAAGTTTTTCATGCAGTGAGTTGAGCGTAAAATTCTCACCTTTATATACACTTTGTGCGAAGAGAGATATCCGGTGAGAGTGTTGGCTCCCATTACATGTACTTATGAGTGGTTTGAATTGCTTGGTCTATATTTTGTGCCCTTTTGATCTGAAACTGTGTATTGACTAAAATTTTTACCATGAGATAAACCGCACTAATCTGTTGGCATTTACTTGAATTAGTCAAAACTTACATTTTTATGGGGAATTGATAAATTCAGAGAGAACTCACGAGAGGTGAAAGGATATAATCCACATTGGGGTATCAATTTTCATTTTTGTTCGGAGAATATTGGGTGATGCATCTCTTACACACACTAACACACTCCGATTATGCAATTTGATTTTCGTGCTAAAAAGAAGTGGGTTGTGACCTTAACTTTCCAGATTTAAAAGTCTAACATATTCATTCGAGTCGTGCTTTAGTTCTTTTCTATCATTATTCGAGGACGAACAATGGTTCAAGTGTGGGGGGATTTGATAAGTGCTTTACTAGCACTTTATTTCTTTACTTGTTGCCTCGAATTACTGTTAGTTTGATCCTAATTAAGTATTTCTTAATACATTTTATGTTTTATATTGTGTAGGATCGCAAATGACAAGAAAAGAAGGAAAAAGGACTAAAAAGCACGTAAAAAGGAAGTTCGAGGACCTGGCATGTAAATAATTTACGGCCGCAACCATGAAAGTCACGGCCGTAAGAAGTTGATTAAATAAAAGTACGAAAATCTGCAGAAACCAAGTCACGGCCGTAACAAGGATCTTACGGCCGTATTGAATGAAAGTCACGGCCGTAAGAAGTGAATCAATTGCGTAAAAATAAACAGAAAGTGAGTTACGGCCGTAACTCCTTATATTATGGCCGTAACTTAAGCCCGAGAAAAAAAGGAAATTGTTTCCTAATTCAACTTAAACTCTATCTTTGGTATTTCTTTTTGGCTAAGCTAGGGCACGAATTTGGGCTCTATAAAAGGAGCAATTCAGTACCAAAGAAAAAGGGGGAGGAGATATTATTATTTTTAAGAGCCACCAATATCAAGGTTTGAAAAGAAGAAATCCGAGGCAAAATCAAGGTGAATCAAGACAATATTTTTGGGGAATTCTTCATGACAATGCGTGGCTAATCTTCTCAACCTAGTTCAAGGGGGAAGTTGTGTTCATATTATTTTATTATTCATTCCTCAAACTCGTAACGTAGTTCTTGTTTTTATATTTTATTTATTGGATTTCTCATGAACATTAATTTCGTCAAGACAATTTATTAATTGATTAAGGCCTTGTCTTTTAATTATTGTGTTGATGTTTGCTAATTTGGGTAATTGGATTCGTATTTGTCTTGTTATCCAAATCATAGTAGCAATTGGTAATTTTATATTTCCATATGAAAATCCAATCTAGATTAATCAATTCGAGCATATGTAATTGATAATTTAGTTCACCTAATTCTTCTTGTTTTCACATAGTTAATGAATTAAATCTAGGGAGCTTATTCTAGGTTGTTCATTCACTCTAAATTGATTGGAGAGCTAATTCTGATTGATTATTATTAAGGAAGAATTGGATTAATTAGAGCTTTTTGATTATTCCGGGTGATGAATAAAACAAAGGAAATAGTACATGCGTTGCTTGGGGAATGACAATATTATGATAGGGCACAACCGAACCTGAGAACTAGGATCCTTTATTATTTGATTTTTATTCCAGCTATTTTACATCTTTATTTGATTATTTAGATTAATTGAAATTTTCAACTCAAAAACCCCCTTACTATTCTAATTGACATGGCATTAAATTAGTTCCCGTTCCTCGTGGGATCGACCCTTGCTTCCACTGCTATATTCTTAGTAATAGTGAACAAGGAATTTAAATATTATTTTGGTGCATTACGACACGCACCACTTACCTTGGACTGACTGGAAATAGGATATCAGCTCCGGCTGATGCTCTATATGTAGGCCTTGGAACACATTATGTACCTTCTGGGAACTTGGATGCATTGAAGAAAGATTTATTATCAAGCACCTTGTATGGGTTTCAATTCTTACTTCATAAAAATTTATTTTTGTGGTGTCTGGTTTGGCCAACAGTTGACATGAATCTATAAAAAATGATGTTTATGGTTTTTATTTTGGTCTCTCCATAGTCCATATTCTGCTAGACTAGTTAATGAAAATAATTCGATGCAATGGAGACTTTATTTATTAGAAACCTAGCACCCATCAGTCTTATCATTCTGGAAATTTATGTTTACCATGTAGTTCTGAGGATCCAGATCAGGAAATCAAAGCACTGCTGGAACAATATAGCACAAACCCGGAGTCTGAACCTCGTTTGAACATAGCTTGTTACAACGTTCTTACTTGAACCTCTTCCAGCGTTGTGAATCCAACGACTTTCCTTACACACGGGACAATTTTGCTTATCAGCGTGCTCTTTCCAGAACAGTGCACAGTCATGCTTACAAACGTGAATAGATTTGTAACCCAAGCCCAACTTTGTCATCATCTACTTGGCTTCATAGTGAGAATCCACGAGGTTCATGTTTGGAAAGGCGAGCTTCAAAAGTTGCAAAAGATCATCGAAAGATTTGTTTGTCCACTTGTTCACCACCTTCAGATGCATCAATTTCACTAAAAAGTTTAAAGAAGAGAACGAAGAAACTCCAGGATATAGTTCTGAATGAAGAGCCTCAAATAGTTGGTCGTACTGGACATCAGAACCTGAAGCATCACACTCATTCTCGATTATCTCATCCATAACATTTGCCATTTCGTCAATCACTTGATCTCTAGAACCCGTTCCCTCATCCCTTAGATTCGTATTTTCATGTTGAATCTCAATCTCACCGTGGTGAATCCATGTGACATAGCTCGCTGCAAAACCATTACGATGTATATGATATTCAACAGTCTCCAAATCATGGGTATACCCATTTAAACATTTGTTACACGGGCATCTGACCCTCCCCCGATCGTTTACAAGTGGTCTCGCCATATCTATAAAAGCTTTCAAACCAACTAAGAATTCTTGAGACTTTCGATTTCTAACATTCGTCCAGCTTTTATCAATTTCCATCTCCGATTTCCTGCAAGAATAATAATGTATATTATGTGATTATTTTGAGGGACGTGAATGTTCTAAGTTCACCTTATCACTCCATGTCCAATAAAAAGGTAAGGGCCCTAAATATTCATCAATGATACGTGAAATAATAAATTTTGTTCATTTTTGGTGTGTGTGTGTGTGTGTGTCTATATATATATATTCACGTATAAATTTCGGCAGCATCTCCCCTAAATTCTCCTAAGTATGTAATATATTATTGAATCTAGTCCATGCAGAGAATTACATAGAAAAATATGTATGCACCAATAGAAAAATAAACAAAATTCATTATGTCGCATATCAATGAAAAACTCCGAAAAAATAGGAGAATTCAAATTTCAATTTGCAAACTTCAAATTTCCAACAATGTTTACAGTTTTTGATTTACAAATTGATCTTCAAACGGTTTTCTAATTTTTTTATGCAAATGCAGTGTATACAATAAAACTTGTAAAATAACTAATATTTATTAAACACTAAATATATCTAAAAAAATTAACAGAAACATGTTTAAATGGCGCACCAGAGGTCCAAACAGTGCTTGGTTTCGAATTTCTACTTTCAAGTTCGATTGTGTTGATGAGAGGCACGAAAAAGTGAAAATGTCGAGGAAAAGAAGTTTGAGTATGATTATAAAATAAAATGGAGCTATAGGGGCGACATATGTCGCCCCTATAGAAGCATGCAACGCCCCTATAGATTAAAAAAGGCGCCAAAATTTCCGCTAAAAATTTTATTCCTATAGGAGCGATATATGTCGTCCTTACAGTATTAAAAAAATGCGGGACTATTTCCCGCTAAATAATAGGGGACTATTGGGGCAACATAAGTCGCTCCTACTGTACACTATACTCGCCCCCAATTTATTAAAAAAATGTGGGAAAAATTCCCGCTAAAAAATGAAGCTGTCGGGACGACATATTCACCTATAGGGGGGCGACAAATTATTGTCGCCCCTGTAGGCATAAAATCTATAGGGGCGACATAGTTGTCGTCTCAAAAATGTCGCTCCTATTACTCCGTTTTCTTGTAGTGTATGTAGTTATTTAATGAAGTCATCATTAACACATCTTTTTACCATGTTCATCATTCATTGTTGTTGAAATAATATATCACCTATTCATTTTCTCCCTTACATCGCAACTACTTCTGTACATTTCTTCTCCTAATTACTTGTGCATATATTATAAATACATGTTTATGATTCTTTACAATTGGTTGAAATTTTGTAACATCCCAAAAAATTTTAGAGCACAGAATTATTTAACGATTTTTATCATTGATGTCTTTTAGTAATTTTGAAAAGTCGAAGGGCTAAAATATTTTAGGCATTGTTATCTTTGCTGTTTTGAGGTCGTTTTCTGTTTTTATTTTCGAAAACACTAAAAACGTGTTCTCTTTACCATTTTCGAAAATGCATTTTGAAAAATAATAAAAAAAAATTGTACACAAAACGTCTGAAACCTCGTTTTGAGAGTTTTGTATATATTTCAATTAAAAATGCTCAACACGCGGAAAACGCGTTTTGAACTTTTTTTTTTAAGAATTATCTTAACTTAAAACAAAGCTTAAAATAATTTATTTGTTTATTTATTTTTTTAAGAATTATCCTAACTTGAAACTAAGCTTAAAATAATTTTTTTTTTAAAGAATTATCCTAACTTGAAACTAAGCTTAAAATATATATATATATATATTGAAAATTATCCTAACTTGGAATTGGGCGTAAATAAAGTTTTATTGAATTCAATTACAACATTACAAAAAAATTAAGTGAGAATTCTTGTGGTTATATTTTAAAAAATGCTTTGATAAATGGACTTTGGTGGTTTGGAAAGAACTTGCATTTTCTGGATTTTAATATAATCAAAGCTTCCTCAAATCCCAGACCTGATCAAGCTGTGTTAATATAAACTTTTAACGCTCACATTAGTGTGTTGCAGGTAAACCATATTTTCAGCGTATTGTGAAAGGAAATTTAAGTTTGAGTCAATATTATTCTGTAAGCAAATTAATTAAAAATTGTTTAAGTTGTATTCTGCAAAATTTTAAAAAGAACGTATTTTTTAGTTTTTCATTTTCAAAAACAGTTTTCAGAAATGACAAACCAAACGTATTTTCAGCAAATTTGAAAATAAAAATAAAAACATAAAACATAAAACATTTTTGAAAATGAAAATATAAAATAAAATACAAAGATTATGTTTTGACGACAAATTTATTTTGGACCAAATATCTAAATTGATAGAGATATAATTACTGTATCGATATTTGAATCGTTTTGTAAATCATAATTAATTAGTTATGATTTTACATGGATGAATTGATTTACTTTTCAATTTCGTTTGCTGCGGACGTGTGTACGGGAGAGATAGAACCTTTTCTTTTCTTTTTTGATCGGACGTGATACAACCTTGAGGAAATTCATGAAAATATCCTTAACAACTTACCAAATTTTGAAAATGTCCTAACAATTTTATATCTTTTAAAAATAGCCTTAAACACTATAAACTATCACAAATATCCTTATATATCATATTTCAATTAAACTCATTAAGATTTAGAAAAGTTACAACCTAATCCTTGAAATTTTACATACTTTTATTAATTTTGATTTTATTTGATTTTTGTTCACTCATAGTAGCACCCCTCACTTGGTATCAGAACCATATGACAAATCTAAAAGATAAATATTATATAACAAAAAATAAAAATAAAAATATAATATATACATCAAGATTTATAATTATGCATACATTAATACTACCCGATAATTATAAAATAGAAATCTTGAACACTTTAAAAGATTTAGATAAAGATGTAAGAAGAGAAATATATGATCTAATAAATTTCGATGTAATAAAAGAAGATTTTATCATAAACGAAATATTAGATTTAATCCACAAAGATATACTAGAAGAGTTATATAAAGATTATAGAAATGGATTATCATAGAGCAGATCCTCAATTAATTAGATATCTAGACATAGAAACAAATGAAAAATTAGATTTAATAGTAGAACAAAGAAGAAATTTAATGGACCAAATAAGAGAAGAAAGAAGTATAAAACGACAAAAAAATTTAAGATTAAAATTATTGGAGAAAAAGAGAGAATATTTTGATAGAATTTTAAAACAATTACCAAAAATTCAAACGATTTTAGAAGACAAAGAAAAAAATAGAAAAGAAAAATACGATAAAACAAACACGTTGGAAGACTATCTAAAATATTATAGAATATATCATAGAAAATTAATGATTGGATCAATAGAAGAATATTGTGAATATCAAATAATGAATTACAAAGAAGCAAAATATGAAACAGAACTTATTCTAGAAATCGAACATATTAAAGGAAGAAATTAATGACAAAATTTCCAGAAATAAAATTTGAAAAACAAATAATAGAAAATATAAGACTTTCAGTTGGATCTCATCAAATAAAAGGAGCTAATACAACTATGTTTCAACCATTAAGCTCATGGGGAGAATCTGATGGATTTCTTAACATGCAATTAAATTGGATAAATGCATTTTTATGGTAAACATATAAAAATATAAATTTACAAGATAAATTAGCTATCGAAGAATTACAACAATTAAATATACAGGACATGAATATAAAAGAAAAATTACAAAATATTCAAAATAAACTAACAATACAATTTAAAGAATTAAAAGAAATGATAAGAGAAGTTAAATATATAGATGAAGAAATCTTAAAAGAATTCCAAAAAAAATCAAGAGAATTAATTAATCAAGATAAAATTGGAATAATTATAGAAAAAATAGATAGGTTAAATGAGAAAATAAGAAAGAATGAAAATAAAAAAATCATATCAATAAAAGAAAGAATCAAAAAGTTAGAAATAAAAATAGACGATATGTATGAAAGACTATTTAAGGTACAAAAAACTCAAAAACCAAGATTATAAAATGTCGATAAGTGAATATATTGAAGATCTAAAATATTAATAAAAACATTGATAAGTGATATACTAGAAGTAAAAAATGAATTAAAAGAAGTAAGAAATGATATAAATATACTAAAACTAGAGATTAGAGAATTTAAAGAAAATAATAAAACCAAAGATAAGAAAAGAGACAAAAAACTCATAGAAAAAGAAATACTTAGAATAGGAAAGAAGCATTTCGAACAAGAAAAAATTATAATAGAACCAGGAAGTATGGATGATGAATTTAGAAGGAACATATTACCAAAAATACTAGAGGAAGAATTAGAATTACAAAAATCTATAGAAAAAACTTTAGGAAAATTAAAAGCTGAAGAAAAAATTGAAGAAGAACAAGACAAAAATGAATGAAGAGTTAGATTTGCTTATAGAAAATTTTGACCAGTTAAGCATAGAAAATTCTAATGAATACCAAGTTTTAATGATTACTGAAGGAGCACCTAACCCTGCTCCAATAGGAACTTCCAAACAAGAATTACCAGATCTAGATGAAAGTTATGCACCCTTATATAGTAAACTACACCGAAAATATTATGATAGAGTCAGAAATAGAAAACCACCTAGAGGGAATAAATATAAAGATAGATTTGAACCAAATGATAATTATGATAAATCTATTAATCATGAAGGAACAAAATTAGATTTAGATTGTAAAATAGATATTAAAAAAACCTTATTAATTTGAGCAGATTCAATGATACTATTCTTTCTATACAATAAAGATGATACATGGGAAAATACTGATAGAATGATAAATTTTTTAGTAGTATCTTTTGAAGGATATGTTAGAAATTGGTGGGAAGGAATAAGTAGTGATACAAAAGCATTAATAAGAAGAAATGTACAGACAGAACTAATAAAATCAGATAGAAAGGGAATAGAAAAGTTAGTAGATTATATTGCGGATGAATTTTTAGGAGAAAATTGGATAAATAATTCTGAAGTAGAATCAATAAGAGAAAAAGATAATGCAAGAATAAGATTAATAAATTTAACAATATGTGATATGTGTAAAATCAAAGAATATACTTGTGAATTTAAAGAATACTATTATGTCCAATTCTATAGTAATGAAAATCAAGAAATATATAGAGATATGTATTACAATAAATTACCAGGTTCATGGGGAATATACTTTAAAATAGAATTTGAAAAATTTATTAGAGATAACCCTGGAACACCTAAAACATTTGGATCAAGGATAAAATTCCTATTTGAAAGATTAGCATATATATGTCAACAAAAATAATTATTAAAGAAATCAAGAAAACTAACTAGAATATGTTGTGAAGATATGGAAAAACCTACCCAATGGGGATGTAATCCTGAAAGAAGAAAAAATAATAAAAGAAAATATAAAAATAGAAAGTTTAAAAAACTCATAAACTTCAGAAAAATATATATAAAACCTAAGAGGAGATATTACAAAAGAAGATATAATCCAAATAAAAAACTGAAAAATTGTTAGGACGATGATGTAAGCAGTGATGTAATTGTGTCCAATGTAGTATTATAAATAGAGGCCTCCGGGCTAGTTGAAAGATAGAACTCTCTTGAGCACTCAGTTTGTGAGAAAGCCAAAAATCTTCTGTCTTTCAAAAATTCTCATACCAATCATTTCTCAATCTTCATATTATCAATAAAATCCCAATTTACTTATCATATTATGATGAGTTTCTAAATTCTTGTCTTCTAAATCCTATTTCCAAAAAGAAGATATATTATTAAGAAAACTCACTACACTCTGCCCTAAAATATTTTCCATCTAAAGAGTTATACAGTGAAGGCATCTAGGTTAGATAATAACCTGTGAAGGCAGGAAGCCATTGGAGGGTGTGGAGCAGAAACCTATAAGCCTGAAGGTCACTAACAATAGAAGGAAAATACAAAGGTACTGAGAACTGGAAAAGAGGTTAGTATTCTTAATATATCTATCTTTACGGAATTAGGAGGAAGAAGAGCTTTTAACATGACAGAATTCAGAATTGTTAAATTTAATTATCAAAACAGTCCTTATAATAACGAATATCATAGCATAATTGAACATTTATTCATGCATAAACAGTTTACTAGACCAAATAATGAAATAAAAAAGTTATATCATGTCTATATGCCATGTTTGTTAGCTATCTTTACAACATTAAAAAGAATATTAGGATTAGAAATTAAAAAATCGATTATTTATTTTTGGCTTGATAGTGATAACACTGAAATAAATAATGAATTATATTTAGGATATGTGTTTAGTAGTGATAATGATTATGATCTTGTAATAGATTATGACAGTGATGAAAGAGATGAATCTTTCTTTACCAGTTTTTGAAAATCTTAATATCATGAATGAAAGTAATTATATCATGAAAAAACTCAGAACTAAGAGAGGTCCATATAAAGTTAAAAAGAATATCAAAAGTAAAAAAGGTATTGAATATGAAAATGAAATTGATAAAATAGGATACCAAGAGCAACTTTACGCATCACAAGAGATATTAAAAAGTTTTAAAGAAAATTTAATAGAAAACTTTGCTAGAGGAACTGTAAGATCTATAATGATACATGATATTCAAAATACAATTGATAAATTAGAAAAGAGAAAGAAAAGTATTTTAAAATATAATATACCATTTGAACCAAGTATAGATATCATGGCTGACATAGATATTATCAATTCTCAAACATTGATAGAATTTGAAAAATTACTTGAAACTTTATAAATTATTTATCTCTATGTTTATAATGCCTGGATATACTATTAAAGGATTAGATAATTTGTTAGAAAAAATAATGGAAAAAATAGATAACATTATATCTCATTTAATAGATATGGATGAATCATCTGAACAATATTATATACTTTCAGAAAATTATGATCAGTATATTATAGATTATTCTGATATATTACAACTCAAAATGGAATTAGAAAATAAAATTACGACAAATACATTCCAAACTTAAATGCCAGGATATACAATCGAAGGACTTGATAACCTTTTAGAAAAACTAAAAGATAAAATGTAAGATATTAAATATCAAATGAAAAATGAAAACATATCTTCTGAATAATATAATAAACTCTTAGAAAAATAAGAACAATATATTGCAGATTATTGTATTTTACTAGATTAAAGAATCGACTTATACTAGAAAATTTTGTATAATAATTTACCAACCCAATAATTTATGAATACTTCACAAGCATCAACTTCTAATAACTACGATCATAAATTATATTTAGAAAATAAAGAAATTTTATTTTTATTAACTATTGCTGAAAAATCTAGAAATATACATTCTGTTGGACAATCTAAATTAAAAGAAATATACGAAGATATTGACTATACTATCTTAAATAGAATAGAATTTAATTCTGTTGAAACAGCAAAAAATATAAATACGATTTATAAAATTATAGAAGAATACGAAGATATAGAAGATGAAGTTTCAGATGGAATTACATTAGGATATATAACTAAAAAAGAACATCTTAAATCTTTTGAGAAATTATTACAATATAGAGCATTTTTAGAAGAACTTAAAAGATTAAAAAATATGAATATAATAAAAAGTACTGAATTAAATCAATCTTACTAATTCAGGGATATATCTTGCAAATAAAATAATGCAATTCATTAAGGATAATAAAGACATTTTGTATAAAAAAGACATTTTGAAAAACTAAAACTTTGAAAAGGCTATTCCAACATATCTTCCCCCACAACCTTTGCTAAAGGACGAGATGATAAGTTGTTGATAATCACGCACCAAATCTGATTAGGATAAACCTTGAAATTAGTCCGAGTCCTAATATGGTATATCATGTCCAAGGGAACCCATTTTTATCTATTTTCCTTGTAGTACACGGTTCCTCACTCCTAGTCTTATAGAAACTAAATCATGATTGTTGGCTATATATACATTATTTTGAGTTGAGGCTTTTTTCACAATGAGGAATAGAAAAATATATATATTTTTCAGGCTAGACAAATTACCATTTTTCAATCTTTCAATTATGTGTAAGTGGTTTAATTCTAATTTTTCATAATATTTATATAATCTTAATTTTAATGCCTTAAGGCTTTCAGGTCTATTTTATGTTAAATCTATCAGGATCGATGTGAGGATTCTTAAGTAATTTCTTGAGCAAGTTGTTATCGGGGACAGCTGCTCTAAACGAGGAAAATGTTTGGTATAAATCACGTAATTTATATTTATATTATGATGAATTAGAATTTGCACGTATCTTACTCGGTATTTTTAATACTCACTCTTACTTTCAAAATTTCAAATTAATATAGTTCGTGTTTGACACATGAAAAATTGGAAGAGCATGTGCATATGAGATGCCAAGTAAAAAGTTACAATTAATAATGGTTAAATTTATCGTTATTATTGTCAACAATTTTTTTTAAGTATTTTTTAATATTATATAGCAACTGGACATTGTGCTGAAAGTTCGTGCAAATTTAACGAGTCGATGTCTAGATACCATTCATTCTTTTGCATTCTTTGTTTCGTTATAAAGTTATTTCTTTTGTGGATCTTGCTTGCGTTTTTTCCCATTCTACAATCAAATTTTGTAGTGATTCTTAGGGAAATATTTTTCATAAATCTGTTTGTATATGATTTATGACATTTCAAATTGTATTTAGGCTTTCTAATTGCATAGTGAATACTTTATTCATTGTGAAAAACTCTTTTATTTTTATTCTCGAGAATCATAATCCTTGTTTAAATAATCATTCTTTTACCTAAATAGATTATTTTTAATTCGTAGGTCGATGAATCACAACAATATAAGAAAAGAACGGGACAGGACAAGACAAGAACAAATATAAGTGATAAGGATGTATGATCTCATATTACATTTTTTCCCCCTACTTCATTCTAAATTGTTTTTTTTTTTCCTACTCTATGTATGTATACTTGTTCTTCTCCACATCCATCTTTATATAAAATGAGTTTACGGTGCCTCATGTATGCAAGAGTCATAATTTGTAAAGCTTCCTTTTATTCAATTGCCCCTATAGGATAATATTGTGACCTGTTACAGATTTTGAACAATTGAATAGTTACTTGGTCTTTCAATGTGCAATAATATAAAATCGCATTTCAAAACCATTCCCATCAAGATTTGTGGTTTCAAGTGTTTTTCATCCCTTCAACGATTCCAAAGTTTTTCTAACTCTGTAGAAACTGTTCTCACACCTTGCTGAATGTGTGACGGAATAAAATTCACTGCTAAAACAGGTAAAGTTTTATGCCAACGGATGAGGAGGTTCTTAGACCTAAATTGTACTATTTTTCAACCTCAAATCAATACTGATAAGTGTATATCTAGATTTTCAAATACAGACAGTTAAGAGTTATTTTGATTAATTATGATATGATATCATGTATTTATTGTTTGTTATGTAACTCAGTGATTGAAAGGTAAATTTTAAGAAATTAGCGAAAGCGGTGAAAATGAAAGAAACTTAAAAGTTGAAAGATCAAATTGTAAATATTTTAATAGTTAATTTTTACCATAAATGATGATAAAATATTATATTGGATCGATTGGACAAGATTAAAAGACTTGTAACTATTGAGAGTGAAGATATTATACATAATGTAAATATTTGCTAAATTTTAAGAAATATATTAGCGAAAGCAGTGAAAATGAAATAAACTTAAAAGTTCAAAAATTCCTAAACAAAAGCCAAAACTAACTAAGAAGATAAATTGTCAAATAATACAAAAACAACAAATAAATGAAATAAACAATGCAATTAAAATAAAACAGAAATTTAAAACTAAAAGCAACTAACAAAAGGAAGAAATAAAGTTGCGGGTTTTCTAACCATTAAATGAATATCGGGACTAACGATTTCGAAGTAATGTTCTAGCTTAATTTTTCATCTCAAGTTATTTTTTAAAATTGTATTTGGTCGAATTCACGCTTGTATCTAATTTACCAATCTCGAGTTCAAATTAGGCTTATTTAACTAAGTCGACCATATATCTCTATAAGAGTCAGAGTTCTCATTAATTAAATGCATTAAATCTCCTAGGAATTCATAAGTAACCACAAATTCATATATCTATTTTTTTGTTGAAATTGTCGAATTTTATTACATGATTTAATTGTTAACCCACCTCTCGAATTATGAAAATGTAACGGCATAAATAATTCCTCCCAATCATAGCCACTATATTAAGAAATGATCGTGATAAAAAGGATTTAGTCAAAACCAAACTTACATTATCAATACTTAATTAGCACCAATTTGGGCATTTGTTCAACTAGTTAATGGGAAGATTTAGTTATTAGTCTTAACTAGTTTCACAGACATCTTAAATTGCCAAAGTATAATTAATATATATATATATATATATATATATATATATATATATATATATATATGACACAGAACAATGTAAAAAAATCAACAAAAAATAACAATAGCAAGGGACCTTTAAATAATTAAATAATAATAATAATAGTGGTGATGCGATTTTGGTGGGAATGTTGTAGGATTTGAGGGAAAAAAACGAAGTAAAAGCCAATTAAATTTTAATGCAAGTAAAATTCAGTAGAGAGATGTCAAAGAAATATGGAGTACAATTATCCCTTTTTCTAAACTAGGTAGATGAATATAGTATAGGTCTAATTATCCCCTTGAATATCCATGTATAAAAAACGAACTTTTAACAGACATCTGGAAAAGTCACTAGTCATATTCTAGTGAAACCATGAAAAGTTTGTAGTCGTCGTTTTGTCTAAGGATCAAGTAGACGTCTTATAAATAATTTATCTCGTATTCCCATCGATTTTGATTTTACAAACTTTAAGGTAATCTAAATCTCTGTTTAATTGAATAAAAACCCATTTCCACTAGATTAGTTTACACCCAAAATGGAAAGGGGAAACTCTTTCAAGTATGACTTTTGTCAAGGTCCCCAATTCTTCATTCCTGGAGGTTTGCCTGTATAAATGTTGCTGGATTATGGGGGTAAAGAAATGTTTGTTCCTTCCATTTTTATTTGTTATATAATTTCTTTGGAGTAAACTCGGTCACGAGCTTTTAAGATCAATGAGAGCTTTCATATGTACTGTGGATTCGCTGAGCAACTAGACAAGAAATTAGAGAGAGAAGAATATTATGAAGTCCTGCAATACATCGAGATTGTAAATATAGTATATATACACAATCAGATGAGTAGAGTAACATGAGCGAACATTATCCATAGTTGGAGTTTTAGAAAAAGGCTTCAACTTCTACGAGGCAAAAAGAACAGGAAAATCCTTTTTAAGCAGTTGCCCTTGTGTTCGGGGACACACATCTTCTTCGTCTCCTCGGGTAATCTCTTGCCACCTTGGTCAGAATCACCATCAGTAATGGCATAACAGAGGAAAGGATAATGAAGAATAGATTGAGTTTACCATCAGGTAAGATAGCAGTCATGCAGGTGTCATATGTTGCAATGAGTGCCAAAAGTGAGACTTGCAATTCCAGTTGTAAAGGGAATTTAACAGTGAGAAAATATAGCATGTGAATAGACATGAAAAAACCAATTGAGTTAAAAAGCAAGAATAGACCGAATGAAACTGCCTTCTTTGTGCCCATCACCGCCTTTCCAGCAATGTGTGCTGGTGGCTGTGTGGCATTATTGATGGTGGTCATGTTACTCGTAGGCCAAAAGTCGTCCTGCCAAACTCCGCCTGGTGGACTAAGCACGGCGCCATATGTTGCGGTTGCGATTAATACAGCTATAACTAGCAATGTATTTCTGACTCTGTTTGGAGAGTCTTTAGTTTTGTCATATTTGAAGTAGTCCTGCAATTTTTTAGAGGGCTTTGGAGGCCTCTCTCCCCTCAATCCATGTGCTGATGCATCCTCAGTGACAACTCTTGAGTCCCCAGCTAGCCTAAGCATTTGTTCAATTTCAATATCACCCCCTTCTGATATTGATACATCAAGTGGTGTAAGACCCCTTCTGTTTAAGGAATTCAGCTCCAACTTGCCGTTGTTAAAAAAATCTTCATCCAACACCAACTCAACCACCTGTTAACAAATTTGTATATAGTAAGTCAAGACAAAAAAATATATATATAAATAAAAAAAAAAATCAACAAATATTTGGTATGGTAGATTAGACAATGCTAAGCCCCTATTTTGTATTGATAAAAATCAGAGTTTTAGTAAATTTTGATAAAAGCTAATGAGATACGTGGTTGAATAGTTGCGAATCTCATAAAAGGTGTGGATAAGATTAAATGTTGACTTTGAATTAGATTAAAATTAAAATTTTTAGTTCTATCAAACATGGGCTAAATAGGATTAAAGCAGAAAATAAAGTTAAAATCTTGACACAATACTGTCCTCTACTATGTACAGAAAGTGTCTCAAATGGTTAAAAAAAAAAAAAATACTTGCCTCATATTGCTTTCTAGAGACTGCAAGATGCAAGATTGTGTTCCCCCGTGCATCCTTCTCGTTCAATATATCCTCTTTATCATAGCTCTTCAGGTACTCTGCCAGGCTCTTAAGGGATTCAAATTGGTTGTTTTTCACAGCCAAATGGAGAGAAGTTTCACCACGGGCTGTCACGTCTCTTACGCTATCTTCACAGGCTGAAAGCAGTTCTCGAATCACATCTGTTCTGCCTTTAATCACTGCATAATGGAGGGGGATTCTTCTCTCTTTTCCCTTAACCAAACACAAGTTATAATCTATTTTCAAAAGCTCCTTTACAATCTCTAAATCCCCATCAGCTGCGGCAATGTGTAACGGACTGAAACCTTCATTGCTCAAATCCTTAGCGAATTCTGGCATCAGATTTAGGATCTCTTTGACAAAATTAAGGTTGCCCCCCATGCAAGCAATATGTAATGGAGTTTCTCCACCTGATAAAGCAACAGCCTTAAGCAGGAAGGGATCATTCTTTACCAGACTAAGGAGTTGATGAACATCTCCCTTCTGAGCAGCTTCAATCAACCTTCTGTCCATTGCTGAGGAGAGAAATCTGCTACATTAAGATCAATAATATAGAACCAATTTTGGATGGTCTGATAAATAAATACTTTCAACATCCTAAATTCAACTCCGGTAAGAATAAAATATTTTCTGAGATCATTGATCATTTCACCACGTCAATGAATAATTTGAGAAGAAAGTCAAAAGGACAGGATTATTAAATATAACTAGTAATCGCACCCGTGCGATGCACGAAATAAATAATATTTATTGAATAAGTTGTAAAAATACAATGTCTGATAAAAATAACACAATAAAAAAATAATAATAATAACTTGCATACACAAATTGTGAATAATTTGTAATTTCATTTCTCCCTATAAAATTTCTTACTTTAATGCATAAATTGTATATTCAATATACAATCAAAAAAAAAAAAAAAAAATTAAGAATTGTATTTTTTTAACAGTTAATTGTTCATTATCTAGTTTCCTTAGTTTATTTATTCATATAGAATTGATTATTCAAAAATAAATTTTTTTTAATGTTCATTCACAACCACATATTATTTAAAAACTAATTTTTCACAATTGCACATACAACTTTTTAACCACACATTCTAAAAAAAGAAAATCAATTTTTAATCACTCAATTGATTAATTTGACAATTATTTTATTTTTTATACTACCTTCTTTCACTTTCAATCACACGTTTAAAACCATTTGTATAGTTTATATCAACCTTACTCATATTCAATGGTTTCAAATACAATGTGACATTTTATTTTTCACCAAGTATTGAAAATGACCATGTTACCCACACACACACAAAACTATTTTTTGTGCATGTTAAATAAATGTATAGACTATATTTTATTTTTAAATAGAATAAGTTTGATAAAACCTTATATTTTTATTTTCTATAGAATTCAATGAATTAATTGTTAAAGTTTGTAGTATATATTTTACAAATTGATGTTATTTTAAATTTATAAAAATTAAAAAATAGATAAATGAATAAAATGAGTAAATTTATAAAATTAATTTCAAAATTACCAAAGAATTTATCGAAACATGAAGTTGTAGAAATTAAAATGATTCAATTGAATTTACTTAGAAATATCGGATATCATTATTTCTTTTAATTTGATAAGAAAAAAGATTTGAAATTAATTATTTATGTCAAATTGAAGTTAGGTAAGAAATAATAAATATCATTTTATGACTGAGATGAGATAAATTAAAAAGATTGGATATTGAAAAAAGTAAAAAGTATAAGTAAAACTTTTACCTTTATTATTTGACCAATTTTAAGAATGATATATTTAGAATTTGCTCTCATTTATTAACTTGTATTGAACTTCTCATTAAGATCATGAATTTGACACATATATTGTATATTTTTTGACTTTAAAATATTACAATAATTATCAAAAGAATAAAAATAATATACAATTTGATCTTTTTATAGATTTTTTATTTTTTAAAATCAATAAGTCATTTATTACATGTCACCTATAATTAATTTTGCATTAATTGAAGTTTCCTAATTCAATTATTATAATAATTAATAAAATTACAAAGTTTCCTAAAATAGCAGAAAAAAATGGCGGGAAACTATGTGTGGGTTTTTTGGCTGCTATACTATTATTATATATATTAAGATATTATGTATTTATGAAATTAAATACACAGTTGAGGTGGAAGATTGTCACTGTGTGAACCACAGATGGAATTCAATTTCAAATTTTCAATATATGCTTATTTGGTATTTGAATTGTAGGTTTATCAAAACGTTGAATATTCCAAATTCTTTGCCGTAATGTGTATAAAATAAATAATTTGGGAATGCTTATGTTGGAAGTGCCTAGGTTTCAAGTCTAACAAGAATATAAAAATGCTGTCTGAGATCACAAATCCTTTTATCATGTTGACGAAGTAATTTGGGTAGAAAATCAAAGAATGAGACACAATGAGAAGTCAAAGCCCAGTAGAGGTGGAAACCGTTGGAGAATATTTTCCAAGGGATAACTTTTCCGAGTAAGCCAGAAGCATTCAAAATAATAATCGATCCACATATTTATTTTATTTTATTTTTTATTTTATTAAAGATCGTTGACATTTCATAATTGTTACGGTATATTTTATCACATGTGACGTACTCGTAACACACGAATTGTCTCATTAATGTTTTGTCTCAACCTTGACTAGGCGTGTCCTAGTAATTTGAATATTTTACCTCATGATATTAGAATTCATAAGGCAATCCTAAGGACCCCCTTAAGGGAATAATTCGTGTGTTATAAGGGACATCACTAGTGACCAAAAATACCGTAACAATAATCAACTACATACTCTTATTAAATTCATATAACTAGGTTAGGTTTATAAATCAGTTTATAAACTACACAATTTCGCAAACCACTTATTAGGCAGACACATTTTCTTTCTTCAATTTTCAACCACTACTTTTAGTCTCAAAATCATAAATAAATCAGTTTATAAACCAAACAGTGTTACCAAACAAATGCTCTAAGAATTTTTTTGTAATGAAGTATATGGTTAATTTCGTAAAATACCACTCAAATTTCAGCAATATTTCAAATATATCATTAATGTTAAATCGTTACACAAATTACCGTTCAGGTTTCAATTAGTCTACATCTACAATCTACATCTACAATATATAAAAATGGTGAATAGTGGAGAAACTTTTGATTTCCTAATATACCTTCACATATTTAACAATATACCTAATGCACCATCATTTAATGTTTATACAAGATATTATATAATATAAAAATCTACATCTACATATATTAAAAGTAGATGAGTGTGAAACTTTGGATTTTCCATTTTACCATAAAATTATTATGTTTTCGATCAATATTACCCTTAACATTTAATTTATTTTCAAGCTGAGTTACTAATTTTCTAATTAAGAATGTAAAACAAATAATTTCAATACTCTTTTGCAAAAATAAAAATATAAAAATGAATGTAAAAATAGTTAATTTTTAAATTATATTCTAATTAAACAAAATAAACAACTTACTCTAATTGAACAAAAGAAATAAATAAAATAAAAAAAGCTGAAATTTTGTATTTAAACCTATAAAATATTAGGCCATGTTCTGTTTACTGTTTTGAGGTCGTTTTCTGTTTTTATTTTCGAAAAAGCTAAAAACGCGATCTCTTTACCATTTTTTAAAACGCATTTTGGAAAAAAAAAAAATTGTACACAAAACGCAAAACGCCGAGAACCTCGTTTTGGGCGTTTTGTGTGTATTTCGACAAAAAATGCCCAAAATGCGGAAATCGCGTTTTGGAATTTTTTTTTTTTTTTTTTTAAAGAATTATCTTAACTTGGAACTAAGCTTCATATAAAGTTTTTATTTTTTTATTATTTTTTTTTAGAATTATCCTAACTTGGAACTAAGCCTAAATAAAGATTTTTTTTTTTTTTTTTTTTTTTTTTTTTTTGAGAATTATCTTAACTTGGAACTAAGCTTAAATAAAGTTTTATTGAATTCAATATCAACATTACAAAAAAAAAAAAGTTAAGTGAGAATTCTTATTGTTATATTTCAAAAAATGCACTGAGAAATGGACTCTGGTGGTTTTAAAGAACTTGCATTTTCTGGATTTTAATAGAATTAGAGCTTTCTCAAATCTCGAACCTGACTAAGCTGTGTTAATATAGACTCTTAATGCTCACATTAATGTGTTGCATGTAACCATGTTTTCAGTGTACTGTGAAAGGAAATTTGAGTTTGAGTCAGTAGTATTCTGCAAACAAATTAATTAAAAATGATTTAAGTAGTATTCTGCAAAATTTCAAATAGAACATGTTTTCCAGCTTTTCATTTTCAAAAACAGTTTTCAGAAATGACATACCAAACGCGTTTTCAGCAAATTTGAAAACAAAAATGAAAATAGGAAACACAAAACACAAAACATTTTCGAAAATGAAAATACAAAATAAAATACAAACAGAACGCCACCTTAATTTTTTGTTTTGATTTGTCTATGCACAATATTTTCGTATTTGTTCTATGATTTTTCATAAATATTTTATAAATTAATCTTTGATTTATCCATATTTTATGATGCCAGGTTACATTTTTATAGATGACATATTATTTCTTAATTAAGCTGATATTTTAAATAATTGTCTAATGTATGCTTCAAGGAAATTTGAGGAGTTTCAAAAAAACAAAAAAAAAAAAAAACAAAAATCAATTTATTAAAAACTGCAATCAATTTACAATTTTAACTTTCAATTTTCCTTTAACAATATCAAGACAATTATCTCAATTACTTTCAAAAATAGTTTTAATACTTCAAAAACATTACGAATATCATTCATCATATACATAAGATGTGCTAAGCACGTACTTACTACTAGTTACTCAAAATTAGTGATGGCAATTGTTTGGTTCGAGGTCGGTTCGTCCAAAACCATAATCGAACCATCAATTTTTTTCCTATACCATAACCACCCCATAATTGCCTAAGTCGGGTCGGGTCGGTTTCGATGTGTGTCTCGGTTCGGTACTGTTAATAACCACTTAAATGTAAATTAATTTTTACAAGTTCAACTGAAAAAGAATTATTAAAAAAACAAAAACAAAAAACATAACAATACTATGCGAGTTTTGCAAACAATATCCAAATTCTCAAATTCAAAATCTGAATTTAGTAAATAATATTATGAGCATAACAATATTAGTATATTACAGTACAATTATACAAAGGCAAAATAAATTATTTTTTCTCGATCTTAACACTTGAGAACAACAAATATTTCGTTTCTTGGCCTAATACTTCATTCTTCCCTGCCACAAATATTGTTAGCAGCATATGTCATTATTGATTCATATTTGATAAAAGAAAAACTTGATTGGGGCTGGTGTGTGTGTGTGTGTGTGTGTGTGGCTGGCGCCTGTGTGGAACTGTCATCTGTCGAAATGTAGAGTGACTAAGGGAGTGGAGATGAATGAATCAGATGTACAGATGATTATAGACCTAGGTTAATGGATTTAAATTAGGCTTTGGTCATTTGGGTTGGGTTAATTGACTTTTAAATATAGACTCTAATTTTGGTTTTTTTAAGTTTGAAATATAGTCCAAAATCAATTTTTTTAATCGGGTATTCGGTTTGGTTCGGGGTACCGGCACAATTACTATACCGCCCCACCAAAAATCAGGTCTTTAAATTTGCATGACATACCCGCCCACTGCCCCTATCGGTTTGGTTCACCGCGATTTTCGATTCATGCAGTTCAAATTGTAATCCCTACTCAAAATGTCACTTTGTTGACTTTCTTATCCAAAGATTGGCGCAAACAATATCTAATGTTTGGAAAATAAAAGTTAAAATGGTCCTTATTGTTTTATTTTGATGTAAAAACCCTTAATTTTTTGTCTAAATTTACAAAAGTGATCATTTTTATTTAAATGACAAATATATTCTTATTTTTTAATAGAAAATTTTACAATTGAGTCATAATATTTGCAAAAGTATAATTTGATGTGTTCATAACTTTGTTTTTATATTTAATTAATTAAAATTACTAGAGTAGTTTTTTCCATTAGAGTTATTAATCAAATTTTTAATATACATATAATTTTTTTTTTTATAATCTAAAAATTATTATTAAACAAATTAAATTAATATTTTTTTGGAATATATTTTTTAAAGAAATTGTTTTTTGAAAATGAAAAAATTATTTTTGTACTTGAATAAATCCTTACTTACTATATTTAAGAGTCTAATGCCATTTACTGTTGGCACTTTCGACCAACATGACGTCGTTTTAGTATTGTTGGGTTGTTCTTTTTTTATTATTATTAATAAACTACATTTTTTTCAGTTGAATTTGCAAAAATTAATTTACATTTAAGTGGTTATTAACCGCACCGACCCAAATTAGGCGATTGTGGGGTAGTTATGGTATGGGCGAAAAATTGGTGGTTCGATTATGCTTTTGAAAGAACCAACCTCGAACCGAACCGTTGTCATCACTAATCATAAATTACAAATAATGAATCACGTGATTTTTGGGGCTCCCCGACGTGACCCCACACGCCATCCCGTGGGGGATTGGAACTGTGAGAGACTATGTCTAGTAATGTGACAAGAAAAGAAAAATAATCATTGTCAGGAGAATATGTAAATGTAGAGGTTTCGTCTGCTAAATCATGTGATTCAGTATTTGTAATTCCCTAAAATGAAATAATTTTTTTAAAATCAAGTCCACACAAATAAAAATAAATAAAAATTCAAGGAAATGAAAGAGCGAAAACGTAATCAACATAATGATCAAACCACAATCAATTTAGGAAAATTAAATACAAATATTTAATTTAGGTCCACAAAGAGCTTTAATTAAAAAAAGAAAAAGAAAAGGAAAACGAATAAAAAAAAATTATAAGAAGCCTTGTTGAGTGCCTTTTACATGCATATTTCATAAATATATGGTAATACTTTTTGAGTAATTTGGACAAATACCTATTTAATTGTGCATATTTTATGATTAAATAGTTTAACATTCAATTACATGGAGAAAACATAAGAAAGAAGCAAAAGAATGCTAAATTGAAGGAATTGAGGAGAAAATAGCCAAATTTTGCAAGGATTAGAAGTTTGGGGACCGATATGTCACTTCTAGAAAGATGTGGACTTCTCGTGCAATTGATCCAGAGACTAAATTGAAAGTTCTCAAAAGATGGAGGACCTCAAATGCAATTTTACAAGGACATTTTTGAAAGAAATCAGAATATTTGAGGACCAAGTTGATCTACATTGAAAGTTGGAGGACCCCAATTGCAAATAATTGAATGGCTGAGATGGAAAACCACGCCCAGACGAACCACGCGAACGCGTGGCTCGACTCAGGTCGCGTTCGAGACTCATGCCAAAAATCCAACCCGAAAGTTAGAATTTCAACCATGCGATCGCGCGGTCATTTTTCTGAAAAATATTTTGGGCCGACCCGGTTCGGCCCAAAAGCTGAGAACGCGGATTTACGCGATTTTGGGCCTTTTTTAGGACATTATGGCTAGGGTTTGGCATTATTCTTGCCTTTTTCAAGTTCCAAGCCATTTTTCTCTCATTTCTCTTGGCATTTTCTTCACTTTTCTTGTAATTATCTCTTGTAATTAGTTGTTTTGGGTGATGAATGTTGATAAAGGAAAGAAATACCTACAACAATTTGGAAGAACTTTGATATTTTGAAACTTCAAGTATTGTTGAAGGGCAGTTTTTATTATAAATCTTTATATTTCTTCATATATTTGAATCCATTGTTGAAATGATGTATTTAATTCTTGAGTTTTATTATTATTTCATTATGGGCTAAGTTATTTTGTGTTGGGATGATTGATGAAGCTTGACCTAGCTTAGTTGATATTAATGCTTGTATTGAGAATTTAAGCTATTTATTATCTTGTGCATTTATTGTTGTATTTATTGACTTGCATTTATTGTAACCAAATTTATGCTTGGATTTCATGGGATATGCAATTATTGAGAAATTGTTATGTATTCTAGATCAATACAATATTTGCTCTAGTTTCTTGTTTAGAATAGAGATATACCTAAAACCCTAGATGATCCATTAAGTTATTTTCACAAAGGTTTAATGCAATTGGTGTGTTTTTAATCGACATAGAGATATAGTAGGTTAATTTAACTAATTAGGGTTGATTTCACTCGAGAGATGTAATTGACTAAGGTTGGAAAATCGGATCTAACATGATTAATAAATTGCATTTCTATTTACTTGTTGAGAATTCAATTATGTAATAGTTAAGTGGAATCAAGAATCCTAACACTCCTTTATCAAGTTATCACCATTTGTCTACTTATTTATTTACAATTGTAATTTTAATTCTAATACTAAAACATTTCCAAAACCAAAACTTTATTGAATGTGTTTCTTGTTTAAATTAATTAAACTAGAGTGTAATTGAAATAGACAATCCTTGTGGGATCGATAAACCAGGCTCAATTAGTCCACTATCACTTGTATGCGATACGTTCACTTGCAATTTGTTTCTAGCGAACAAACCTCCAATTGGGTGATCCCACGTGGATATCCCGTAGGTATATCCCGTGTGGGATCACCACCGCTTTTGGATGATTAATGTTTTTAAATAAGTTGGAGGTGGTGCAAGAACAATTTCATCTAGCTAAAAGGAGCATGAACCAATCTATGAAATTTACTCATTTTAATAGTCCATCACACTTCTTATAGTTCCAATTATATATATACTAGTGGATGATACGTGCGTTGCACGAAGCATTTCATATTTGTGTTTATTCGTGTGGTATTAAAAATGAATAAGCAGTTCTTTGTAAGTATAAATTAATATTAAGGTTATGAAATAATTTTTGGCTGATGAAAAAAATGCGAGGACAGTGTTTATGGAGATGTTTCCTAAAATGAAGAATTTATTTGTGATTGTGAAATTTTAAAGACTTCCATGTGCTTTATGATGCAATAACGAATTCGCAAAATTCAAGCTCAGCTAAAACTGTAGATAGAAATTGTAGAAAATTTCTCAAGCCTTGATGCAATGCACAAGAAAAGTATTACACAGTTTATAAAGGCTTCTTCACCATAAACTTTAATTAATACACTTTCAGCTCAATAATTTATAAAACAAACATAATGAGACTATACACTAAAAAGAACGGCTCGTGAAAACAAAATAGTTAATGTGTATGCTAAGCAAGGACTTCCCAAATAAACTTGATAATCTACTTTCAAAGTTTTAACAGGTTCAAAATCCCCTGCAACAAAGCGACAAGCGAGGAAGAAGATTATTAGTACGGAGGTATGAATTAGTTAGTTTTAAAGTCGACAAAAGATTTAAATTTCAAACTCACTCAGATGCATGTGCATTGCACGTGTTACAATGTTGTTGGGTACGTAAAAGTGTAAATATAAAAAGAATTTTTTTTTTTAATAAATGCATGAGTTAATGCCTTTGAAAGAAGAAAACATACCTCTCTTTTGGGGAAAGTGGCAATAAAATGTCAGTATAATCTCATGAAGCGACTTAAATTGTAGCGTACCCGGTCCACAAGGGCTGCCGGCCGTCTACTCATAGTCTTTCCACTCCCCCCTGGTCGTCTTGCTCCTCAAGGGCTGTCAGCCTCGTTTTCAAGACGTGGATTTTTGCCTTCCGCAGGATTCGAACCATGTACCTAGAGGTTTAGTACAATGATTCTTAGAATCCTGCTACCATTAACACCCTAAGTTTAAAATCTAAAACCTAGGCGTGTTAACTTCCATTCACATTAAATGCGGAAATAATCGTTTAAAACAGTTAAACTTTTCATTTTCTATTATAAAATTTTTACATAAATTTCGGCAGAGTCTCCTCTATAACTTGGACATAGCCAACCTGTAGAGGGACATCATACCTACAATACAAATGCAATTCTCAACTCATTCAACATCCAACCAAAATTCCAAAATTTAACTTCAACATCAATTCTCAAACTCCTCAACATAAATAAATTTAAACCATGAGCTCTTTATTTAACTAAATGGAGGATTGATAAACTACTAAAAAGATAAATGACTTATCAAAAACTAAATCCAATAAACAATTAAAAGAATGAACTAATAAAAATAACTAAAACATTTATGAAATTTCCACTTCAAACCCTATTTAAGATGATAAATCGTGGTACTGTCTGAGTCAGCCGCCAAGTGCTCTCCTCGGATCACCTAACTTTCATCACCTGAAATGTTGGGGAGGGATTGGGGTGAGCTAAAGCTCAGTAAGTAAACTTTATGCACATGATGCAAGTTCATGACATGAAATGTCCTAGACCATTCAAAGTAATTATCCCCATTTACTCTACTTTTCAACACTTTCATACTTTCCAAACTTTCACTTAAACATTTCCAAAAACTTTAACTTCATTTCTATCGTGAACTCACTTAGTGTATCTTCTAGCCAATCACAATGCAGTGGGCAATATTTCTTATTTAGGACAAGATTATCATTTTCCACCGCATAACGGTTTAATATTTGCCACCATCAACCGGTTTAGCAATCGTCACTGCAAAGCGGTTTAATATTTGCCACCGTCAACAGGTTTAGAAATCGTCACCGCAAAGCGGTTTAATATTTGCTACCGTCAACCGGTTTAGCAATCGTCATCGCAAAGCGGTTTAATATTTGCCACCGCCAAGCGGTTTAGCAATCGTCATCGCAAAGCGGTTTAATATTTGCCACCGCCAAGCGGTTTAGCAATCGTCACCGCAAAACGGTTTAATATTCACCACCGCAACAACGGTTTAATTCGGGTACGCCGATCTCCCGCGCCCCATTTCCCAATCATACCTTTCATGGCATAGAAGTACACCCATTCTTTCTTAAAACCTGTGATACATGCATTTTGAGAAAACTTAAACTTACCACATTCTTCATTTAAAATCATTTGACTTTCCAATTTCGATGCCAATGCATGCTTGATGATGCAATGACATGATAATGTGCATGCTTGAACATTCTTCTTAATACATATACTTTCATAAAGTAAATGAAATTTATCAAAGCAAGTAAGTTGCAAACAGCCATTTACACGTTTCACATTTACATTTAACTTCTATGAAAATAGGGGAAGTTTACTTACCTGTAGTCCTTAGTAGTTACTTTGCCTAATATGCAGGTGGATGTCTTGGTTGCCTGTGATGTCAATGTACCGTTTCTCCTAATTAATTTCCATTCATTAACAAAATATGGCTTTTAGTGAAAACCATATTTAACACTCTTAAATGAGGTTGAGACTTTCATGTGACTCATAATATAACAAACACATTTAACACCACATATAATATCATATTCGAAGTAGTACATTAAGTTCAAGGACAAATTTGAAATCTTACTTATCAATTTTCCCAAATCAAAGCTAGGCATTACTTATTCAAAAAAGAAAAATGATCTTAAACTAAAAATTTATGACGTTGAACATAAATTCAATTTAAACTAACTTGTTCCTTAAAGGTTAAAGTTTACTCTCCTATACCATTATCCCAAAATTCCAAAAATCACACATGTTGTTTAAATAGTCATATACATATTCATGATCATATGTACATACATTCACACCTCAAATTTAATATTATAGCACATCAATTAATCAAAATTTCATGAGTCCCCAGTCTGAGAATTTTATTTTCATCATAACCAAAATCTGAGTATATACATATGCCCACATAAAAAAATCCAGAATTTATATATTTACACACATCTATACATACATAATAATATACACATTCATAAACATCAATACTCACACACATAAACATCACCAATTCCTTAATTTATGGTAAAATTCGAAAATCAACAAGAACTGAAATATGAAATTGTGAGGAAATTACTTATATACTTACATTAATTCCTATATACATCAATATATGCATAAAATTCAACATATAAAATTGTGTATGTGTGTGAGTGGGTGTGTGTGTAAAACCGTGTGTGCGTAAAACCGTGTGTGCGGTTTCGCGTGTGTGTAAAACCGTGCAGGGGTTTCGTGTGTGTGTGCGTGAGAGGGGGAAGGGGAAGGGAAAAGGAGTCTTACCGTGATGGGGGTGCACGGTGGTGGTGATGGTGGTGGCCGAAGGTGAGGAGAGATCGCGACCGAGAGAGAGCCGAGAGAGAGGCGACGAGAGGGAGAGCGGTGCAAGAGAGGGAGAGACCGAGTAGAGAGAGAGGGCGTGAGTGAGGATATTAAGTTAGGGTTAAGTTTTTAATCTTTAGGAATTTGCAAATCAGTCCCTCAATTCTCCTCTTTTGTTTAACTAAGTCTATAAGTTCTATTTACTCTCGATTGTCACTAAACTTCCCCCCAAGCTTCAAATTAGCATAATAAAATAGAAAATAACAATGCTTAGGCAATAAAACAATTAATCACATTGAATTGCACGTAAATAATTAAAATAACCAATTTATAAACTTTCAAATTGGTACATTGATCGAGACGGCGTCCAAGTCCTTCCACTGCAAAATAATTCCAATTATAGGCATTAAAGATCATAAATCTATAATTTATAATAACATTCACAAGGATATTACGTGAAATTTAAAATTGCACGAAAAATGAAAAGCGGTCTTACATAAATGCACTTCATTACTCGTAAATTTGACTTGTGCCAATATCCTTAGTCAATAGCATTTAATCACCACCTCCGAAGGAGAAATCAAATACCAGCATATGATAAAAAAAATGCAATGCACTCATGACATGCCACTTCCAAGAGGCCTATCAGTATCTAAATTGCAAGAATTTCCAATGGTTAGCGAAGAATAATATTAACACTGACAAAGTAATTTGAAATCATTTTTAAGCATAAAAGGTTATAAAAGGAAGCACATTGCATACCTTCCATCAAACTTCTTGTTAAGATACAATGGTAATTTCTTCTGGTATAAAAGGGTTTAATGTCATGTCCAAAACAAATATGTTTATATTTGTAAGCTGCATGTTTTCTATTGCATTCCTAAGCATTATATTCATATCAAAATATGAAGTACTGAAGTAAAAAAGTTGACGAGCATAACTAATAAAAATATATATAATTAAAGAAAAGCAAAAAACTGAGGAAATATAATTTTCCATCAACCAAAAGAAAGACAGTCCACAACCAATAAAGGTCATCAAATCCCATGCAACTGACCTAAGCCTAGAGAATACTGCACTACTATACTTAACACTTCTTAAACGTCCATTTATAGTAGAACATCAAGTTAAGATATAGCTGGACTTTAGCTAGAGTAGAGGAGAGGAACGAGAAGTATCAATCCGATGTGCTATTTTTGTTGACATTATTGTACTCATTTGAAGATCCATCAAATGGGTACTTGAGGGCATTAATCAGAGAGTCTGATGAGGTAAAGCAAAAAATATGAAAGTTCCTCTCCAAGGTGTTTTTTTCTTCCTCTTTCCAGTCAGGCAATCCCCTTGGGACAATTGAAATATTTCAGGAGTTCTCCAATTCCCAAACCTGCAAAGATGAATAGGAAAGCTTTTAATTATATTCTTTTTCTGGTTAGGACAGAAAAGCAAAGAGTAAAGGCTAATTGTGTTGATTCAATGGATTTTTATTAAAAATTGTAATGTTATATCCACAGTTGATCATATTTTTTGACTTTCTGGGGAAAGCTTTTGCATGACATTTTTCCAATTTAACATGTTTTTCTCAAGTTTTCTTAAGAAGTAACAATAAAAAGGAAAGAATGTAATTACTCACCGAGCCTATGTGACAAGTTCCATGGTAGAAAATAAGTGTTGAGAAACCAAGTAATTTTACCAAACATATCATCAAACTGAATGAACAACCCGTCTCGAGCGTCGTTGAAAAATTGAAAGTCACTTTCAACTTCCAATACCTATCAAGCAAAGAAGAGCAAAATTCCTCAAATTTTGCTGTATCATCTGTTGTAGCAATAATGAAATGCAATCTAGACAATAGAGAGAAGACTAATTAGTATAAAACGCAAGTAGAAGATTTCAGAGACTATAGCAAAACTACAAACATGTCTGATATTAGTGTGTTAAAGATGATAGCTTCATTTTAGCTTTATTGGCCGTCTCAGTCAGAGAACATGTAACCAGTTAACTTTCGAATGCAATATTGACGATACAAATAATAGGCTCTCTAATACATTTAAAAACAATGCAATTTAATGGGAAAGTTCAACATGTATTAATCAAATTGTTTTTGATGCAAAATTTAAATAATAATTACTAAAGATAATTTTTTCCAAGGAACGTTGGATATATTTTATTTCTACTGGGAAAATAGGAGGAAGAGACGATAGGCTAGGAACACTTCCTAAAAGCATGTTCAACCAAGCCACACTTTGAAATTTGGGCATTGTCGTTTTACAATGAAACTTTTCGAATTTTGTCAGTGAATTAAATTTGGTAACATCAAATAATTGAACTACGCGTAATACATTAAGTTGGTAATAAAAAACTGTTCATGGTTAATTGTTTTCATCTAGGCTACCTTACCTCGGAAAATCAACATAAATACCAATTGAGATCAAAAGCACCAAAAATTAACATAACATTTCAAAGAACACGATCAATCAATGCATCAGATCCCCCATAGAGCACCAATTCCTACAATCATTCACACATTTAATAAACCAATTAGACAAACCCCAATCCCACTTACCTCAAATCATTTCAAGTAAAATGCGCAAGCCAATATCTGAATGCATATTTGTATAATAAATTATGCACAACCTCTCCTTTTATTACATAATCTATGGGAGGGAAAACAATTCAAGATCAAAATATTATGTCACAAGAAAATGAAATTTAGAACTTCATAATGTACAGTATTGCGAAACCATTCAGAAATCTATAGAATCCATGTGACATCAATTGCCAAAATGAATGAGTAATGGACAATAGCATCTTCCAAAATTCAATTACATCACATTATTTGGTTTTACAGGAAACTCGAGATGCTATAGAAAATGAGGCACCAATAGCCAACAATATTTGTCCTCTTCGAGAATAATAGTTAAACGTGTATTCAATTATCCAAGATTAAACATGGAATTATTTAACCGCTTGCCAAATATTGAAAGTTGAAATGTCAAATTTGGGCATTATAAGTTGTAACTAATCTAGATCTTTGTTATGTTGGTCTGATTTTGCCTATTTACACGCAAGGATAACTTTCATATCTTCACTCAAAACTTTGTATAAGTTTAACAGAAGAAAAATTTTACCAAAGAGGAAGGAGTCGAGACTCTTGTTAGGCAAATACTCATATACAAGCTTCTTTTCAGGTCCTTCCACAAAACATCCTAGCAACGTAACTAAGTTTCTGTGTTGAATTCTGAACAATATTTCCCTTGTCTAGAATTCAAGGAAAGCTTCTCCACGGCTATTTCTAGACCACTTGGCATCAATCCCTGTGAACAGGAATATGAGAAAAAATGCATTAGAAAAGGCCACCGAATTATAGCTTAGTAATTTCCTGGATGACACAAATGGTTAACTAATGCAATGAAATTAAGATGTCTGCTTGGTGACATTTTAAATATTGATAACTGGTTAAAAAGACCTACAAGACTTAAAGAGCTTGTAAAGAAATGCATTTATTTTATCTATATTTGCTGTCATAGCAATGATAAGAACCAAATTCAACTGTGAAACTAACGTTCTATTTTAATTCTATTCTTTGTTATGCTTACACTTATAAATTATATTTTAGATCCTGCAGTAGATTCACATATAAATTGCAACTTCTGAAAACTCCCCTAATAACCCATATGTCAGAGATTTCTCACCTTTGACCAAGAGGTTATCGTGGACTACGATGGTTGAGAAACGAGAAATAACAATTACATGAAAAACTTGAGCACAAAATGCAAACTTTCAGAGTAAAAATTCAAACCCAATCTTTAATTTCTAAACCAAAAATCAGAAACACTAAAGCAATAATAATATATAAAAATATGTTCACGTATAGACAGAGAAAAAAATAATATTTTACAATATATCCGAAGGAAAAATGAGATTTTGTTATTGTTCTGATAACATCACAGAACCTCAAATTTTGACTGTTTAATCTCCACTGGAGTAAGCACATTTTCCCACTCTTTCTTCGCAGCCTTCATCATGGGCCCTAAGATAGTGGTTAAAAATTCGAGCAAGAGCACGAGAACAACAACCTCATTCTCGCTCCAGAATATGAACATTGAAATTGGATTAAGACAATTTTATTATGTGCTGGAAACAAAAGCGTACCTCAACAATGCATCATGAAGTAAGATTTAGTTGCTTCAAACTCCAGTCCATGAACCAAGTAGAAACTTACTGAAGGAAGGAAAAAGGAAAATTTGCCTACAAAATGAGGTCCAACAAAAAAAGGGGGAAAAAACAAAGAACAAAGGTTTTCAAAAAAAAAACCCTTTTTCTGACCAACTCAAAACCAGAGAAAATAATATATCTACATGAAACAAGGGGGAAAAATAAAAGGACCAACAATGACTAACCGTTGACGGCAATAGACGACGGAAACTGTAACCCAAGGCACGCACGATCTGTATGCGTGACGGTATCAAAATTGGACAAAACAATGGAAATAGATCTACACGAAACAACAAAAGCAAAAAAAAAAGAAAAATATATATATGAACCTTTGATGGCGATAGACAAGGAACATTGTAACCTTATGTACGAAGGATCTCGAAGCGCGAGGGTAACAAAGGGAGAGAGAGATGACACAAGAGAACTAATTTTTTTTTTCCTTTCCATAAGTGTTTCTGTAGGGCTAGGGAAAAAATGCTAGTACGGAGATAAACAAATTGTATAAAAAAAGCATGTTCACCTATTCAACTAAAAGTGCTATTTTTCGTCCTCCAAACAGCAAATATGGAACTTGATCTTATATATAGTAAAGATATACGCATATATATATGTATACATATGTACTAAATACATCCAAAGTGGTAGTTTTCAGCTTTTTTCGACTATATAGTTGAAGTGGCAAATGAAATACTTGCAGAAATTGGGAATTCTTGACTATGTTAAATAGTACAGTTTTCTTATTTCTGCAACTCTTTTGCCATCACTGTTATTTTATTAGGTTTACAAAAAAAAAAAAAACCAAATATTACTGACGATATTAAATGGATTATCGTATAGACATCAGGTGCATTGCACGTGCAATGACTAGTCTCTTAAAAAACAAAGTGAAAAATAGATTTTAAAAAAAAATAAAAATAAAGTGTGGTTGAAAATTAGGAAAATATTATGGGTCCCTTTAAAATAAGATGTGTATTCGAAAATTAATTTGGGAGAAATTATTTCAAAAAAACCTATTACAGCAAATATTAATTTAATTTAGTGTGTTTGGTATTTTTTCTTTAAAAAGAGTTTTTAAAAATGGATAGTGATTTTTAGGAGAATGGATAATTGAATTGAAAAATTAAATATTGTGGGCTTGAATTTTAGTTTGTTTTTGGCCCCAATTTTTTGGAAAAAAATTGTAGTTTTGAATAGTACTTTTGGGAGAACGTGTGTTTAAAAAATGTTTGAAAAGTTAAAAATTATAGACTTGACTAAAATGAATAGTTGAAATTAAGTATTCAATAAATTTTGTTTTAAAAAAATGGGGACCAAACGGGGCTTAATAGATGATTGAAATTGATTATTATAAAAAAAAAAATAGAAAAAATTAAATAGTACCAAACAAAGGCTTATTTCATAACTGAAATATATATATTAACCACAATCTTTATTAAAATAACCGATCGTTACGATTGAAAAGCTTTATTACACTGAAACGCCTACTTTTAGGACTTGATGACCCTCCGTCTGTCGTCTCCAATTCTTCCAAGCTTTTTTTCCCCAACAGGGCAGCCATCTCTGTGCAAATGGCAAAGCGAAGGCAAGTGTTAAAAGAAGACAAGCTATTGTTTTGTTTTTCCCTTTTGTTCCTTCCAGTGTAGAACTGATTGCAAACCCGTAAGTGAACATCATCGAATACAAGGATATGTGAAGTTCCCTTTGAAATGGAAATCCTCCCGTGAGATAAATTATGATGCACAGTGATGCAGTGGCAGCTAATCCAGATGCCTCCACTGGTCCGAACTCCGGATTTAGACCACCACCACCACCACCACCAGTTGGATTTCGAGGAGAATTTTTATCCAAAATGCTGCCGGAGGATTCACGCCAGCTTGAAAGGAAACTGCAGCGATCAGTGCAGCCACGACTAATAGTGCATTACGAGTATCGCTGGGTGAACCTCTTTTAATTTGAAATATTTTATCCAATTCTTTGAATGTTCAGATGGAGGATCCATCTGCTTCCTGATTGATTTGGTTTTTGGTGATTCTTCTATTATGATTGTGAGAGCATCTTGTCTCTAATGCTGCTTTTGTTAAGTAGTAGATCTATGATCTGCAACATGGAAGAATACACAGTTAAATGGAAGAATGGAACTCATTATGGGACATACAGTACATTACAGATGTATGATCATTACGTTCAACTCAGGGTTACGGCCTACAACAATTGAACACCACCAGTTGTTGCAAGACTTCGCTTAGGGAGGATGTTACGAATAAGTGAGAATAGGCAATAGAAAATAAGAACAAGAACTCAAGATGGGAGAAAAATCATGGGCGGAGTAGGAGAAAATTAAGAATATCAAATATAAGTACAAAAGAGTAGCGTTAAAATACACATCTTCTCAATGATAAGATTCGTCTAATCCTTTGATGGACATGATTAGAGTCTAAAAAAAAACAAATGGGATGGGGGAATTTATGATTAAGATAAGATTCGTCTAATCCTGATAGAGATGAACATACCGCATATTGTTCTGTATGAATAGCAATGTGCATTACAGTGTTCTCATCACAATCAGCCAAATTTACAACTGGTTGCATGCTGAGCCTCTCCAGCCACTTGATCAAAACGCCGAATGCTTCAGACTGGTAATTCTTCACTGAAAGGTGAAGGGAAGTCTCCCTACGATCTGTGACATCTTGAATAGAATCTAGACAAGTGGACAGCAATTCCTCAATGATATCAACTCTCCCCTTCATTGCAGCATAATGAAGTGCAGTTCTTTGGAGTTTTCCTTTGAGCTGGCATAATTCGCCATCAGCCCTCAAAAGTTCCTGCACTATAGACAAGTCTCCCATAATTACAGCAATGTCCATATGCCTAAAACCACCCTTGTTCAACTCTCCAGCAATTTCAGGGTAGAGTTTCAGAACTTCGTGCACAAAATTAAGCTGCCTGGCTTTGGTTGCAACGTGTAGAAGAGATTCTAAAGGGGATATTAGTCTTAAATCAACAAGAATTGATGGGTTTTCTTTAAGAAATGTTACAAGAACCTCAAGGGCTCTAGCCCGAGCAGCATCGAACAATTTCTTGCTATCCATTTTTGAGTATTATATACAGTAATTCGTTTCAAACTTCAATAGAATGGAAATGATGAAGGAATATAGCTAAAAGGTGGATTTATATAATATCCAAGATAAGTTCACTGTTGCTGGGGGTAAATAATAAATATACACCAAGAACTGCTTTATTTTACCAAATCATTAATAAATTAGAAGGCCTTACCAATTGACTACTTCAAAGGATTCTTCATTCTGATGTAAGCAGACACTGTCATATATGCTGCTCATTTCACAAAACTAAAATAATGTTTAGATATTTGAAAAAGAATATACAATCTATATTTGAAGGATCATATGGACTAGATATATGTATATTCAATCTAAAAAAAGAAATAACGAGGAGCTCTTTTATTCATCAGTTTTGATTAATATAGCTATCACAATCAACGTATTTTGGACTTCACTTAGAGTGTCTTTAGCTTTATCATATTTGAAGTAATAATAATAATAATAATAATAATAATAATAATAATAATAATAATAATAATAATAATAATAATAATAATAATTTGAAGTAGTCCCGCAATTTCTTGTGGGGATTTCGAGGCCCCTCTCTCCTTTATTCATTGTTTGATGAATCACAGTGGGAACAATCATTTTTTTCTTGTTACATTACTTTTTGCACTGAAGTCCTAAGCTAGCCTAAGCAGTTCCTAAATTTTACTATCACCCTCTGTTGTGTTCTTTCCCAGCCAAGAAGAAGACTTTGAGCAGCTTCCTATTGATTGAGCTCAGATTGAAGATTGCTTAAATACACTGGAAATGTAGCACCGCCGTTCTCGAAATAGCAATCGGATTTAGGCTCACCGGATGTTATGGTATTTTTGGTCGCCTGTGACGTACCCCATAACACACGAATTGTCCCCTTAAGAGGGATTTTCGTTTTATATGTTACGATATTTTTAGTCGCCTGTGACGTACCCGTTAACACAAGAATTGTCCCCTTAATAGAATTTTTGTCCCAGTCTTGACTGGATCCTTAAGAGGATTTTTGTCCCAATCTTAATTGGGTGCATCCCCAGGGATTTGAAGCGCAGTCAAGGCTGGGACAAAAACCACTTTGTGCGCTACGGGGTACGCTTCAGGCGACCAAAAATATCGTAACACTGGAGACAGCAAGAATTTTGTCGGAGATATTGATCATCTCTCACTTCTAACTCTCACCTTACCTTTGCCAAAGTCTATAGAACAAGAGAAGTTTCCCTCTCTCTATCAAATTCAAACCTTCCCCTTAGGTGTAGTAGGATTGACTAGTCTAGAACAAGTGTAACACAAAGATTAAACCTCAATCATATAAATAGATCAATGGTCCACAATTGTAGCGACCGAGAATTTTTAAATAAAATAAAATCATTTTTCTCAAAAAAAAAAAAAAAAACGTGTGACTAAGTTTTAACCCCAATTTTATTTTAGAAGGAAAGCGTGTTCGTCTGGCCATTATAAAACAAATATAAATCTATTCCAAATCGAGTCCAATATCGAATATTTTAAATTATCAAATTTCTTATTAGTTTTAAATCCAAATTGTAAAAATTTTTAGTCCAATTTAATTAAGTCCAATATTTTATTATTTTGGATCTAAAATTATGTTGTCCAAATTTGATTGTTTCAGCCCAATTAGAAAATTCTTGCAGCTCAAACCCCACTTATAACCTAGAAATTTATGCCCTAACATATTACTGTTCATCACTCTCGTTCCTCCCTCCTCACAACTCACACAGCCAAGTCAAGCTAAGCAACAGTTCTGGGTATGCTCTCTTCCTCAACCTCACGACAGTCCAAAATTGGAAACTCCATGTCGATGCTAGAATATCCATTTCTAGCCACCGATGTTGCGAACAATCCCACACTACACGTTCAAGCACAAATTTTAGATTTCAATTTCATAAACTGAGCCACAATCCCACAACCTGCGTTTGGAATTTCATGTTCATGCTAGAATCTCGATTTCTAGCCATCAACAACCACCCATTTTCGAAACACCAGCCACCGCCACGGCCAATCCACCATCAACACCACCACAATACCACCACACTGTCGAAAGTAGAACCACCCAAATCTCACACAACCCGAAACACAGCCTGCATCACACAACAACAACAACAACAACAACATCACCAACCTCAATCGACCGCAAGGACCACACGCCCTGTCGGACCACCCTCAACCCCGAACTGCCTTCTCCAAAATTTCCCTCAAATCAAACCCAAAGAAAATTCAAGAAAAAACAAGAAACTCAGTCACCTACCTCTTGGGCGAAGTTTCGTCGGAAGAGCCCCAAACTCCCAAACAACAAGCCTCGGTTTGGCCTTGCATTCGCACCACAAACCACACCAAACACCCGAGCCCAAAACCCTTCCCTTTCACACACCCGCACCCACACCATCTCTTCCTTGAGACGACGGCACCACCGTCGGCGAACGACGACCAACAGTCCCATGGAGAGATGCTCCGATCGCCATCTCTCGGTCTCTTCTCAATTGTAGAATGAGAGAGAAAAAGGGTTTTGGGATATTTTGTTTAGATTTGTTATAAATTACCCCCCTTAGGCTCCAATTTTGAAAATATTTTTATTTCAGTCCTTTCGGGTTTCAAAGTGTTTAACTACATTCCCTGATTTTTCAAACGGTCTATTCGGTCCTTGCAGTTTTAAAATGTTTATAGTCAGCCCCTAAGTTTTGAAAATACTATTTCAGCCCCTATATTCTTAAACTCCGGTTTTCTTTAAAATTATGATCTAGTCCTCAAATTTTATTTTGTCACTTTAACCTTTAAAATTTGAAATACTAAATCAATTTAATTTTTTTTCTGGCTAGACGAAGCATTTAGTGAACTAAGAGATTGACGTGCTATTCCCGCTCCACTCTTTTGAAACTCGTAAAAATTGAGGTAGATTCGCCCCCACTAATTAGTTTATATTATAATTGCATGTGTTATGTAAATTTACGTGATTTATATGCTTAATTGCATGAGACAAGACAAGAATATCTCTTATGAGATAATAAGATAAATTTATGTTATGCATGTCATAACTTATATGCTTTAATAGCATAAGACAAGAATATGTTCATTTGCACTCACTATGTGATGCCATGATTAAGAAGAGAATGTCACTGTATTATTTGTATAACTACGTATTCAATTATCTTGTAAATTAATTATTGGCGATGAGTCTACTGAGTATTTTTTTTGAAATACTCACCCCGTTTTTAACAATATTTGCAGAGTTCGGAGGCGGTGGCGAATGAGGGGCAATTATGGCAAACATTCATTTTAAGTTATTTTGAAAGTCAAGATTATTGGAACTTGTAAATTCTACTTTTTGAGATTTGGAAATTTTAAGGAGTGTTTATCAAGTGAATTTTTTTAAATGTGAGTTACAATACAAATCTTTCAAATGTCTGTGATGTTTTAAAAAATCCAATGTATTTTCGCATATATTTTGTTAAATAGTTAGTTTTAAGAGATGACGTGACGTCCGGGGTTTCATGGAACTCGAGGCGTTACAACAATCGTCCCCAACAAGCACAATCCACCAACACACACAACGGCCAATGACAAAGTGACATGTGGGTTAAGTGAGTCACTTTATTCCACAAATTGTCACCTTGGATTATCTCAATTCATTGCCAATTTCCTCGGTTACAAGTGCTATCCATGTGTATGGTCTTTTATTATCCTTGTTCATTCCAGCCAAGTACCTGTAAAACAACTAACCATTATTAATAGCAAGAATTGATAAATACTTGTTGAACTTACCTGCCTTAAATACTTTTGTTCCAACATCTGCAGGATTATTACCAGTTGCAATTTTAAACAGTTTAAACTCACCTGAAGATAATTTGTAATTGTGATGAAACAGTGACTTTATGTGATCAAATTGAAATCTCGTGACGGAAGTGTGACCTCGTGCAACCGAACTGTGACTTCATGTAACCAACTATGACCTTGTATGTTGGTGGGGTGGGGTGGGGTGGGGTGGGCGGGGCGGGAGGGTGAGGTGAGGTTACGGTAAAATTTGTGACTAAATTTGTAATTGTGACTAAAATGTGACGTCTTGTGACCAGTTGTGACTTTCTGGGTGGGTGAGGTAAACTTTTCCACTAAATTTGTAATTGTGATCGAACTGTGACTTTGTATGACCAATTGTGACTTTGTGGTGTTGGTTTTGCTAATAAATTTTTAATTGTGACAGAAATGTGGCTTTTTAGGGTAGGGTGGGGCGGGAGCGAGGTAGAATTTCGACAAATTTGTAATTGTGACGAATTAAAACTTTGTGTGTTCACAAGTGACTTTGCGGGGCGGCGGGACGGGGCGGAGGGTTAAATTTGCGATTAAATTTGTATGTCTGACTGAGTTGTGACTTTGTGTGACCAACTGTGACTAGGTGGGGTGGGGGCCGGGGTCAGGGTCAGGGGCAGGGTGGCGACGGTGGTGGGAGGCTGTGGATTAGCTATTGTTTGGGTTTTATTATTTAATATTATATTATTATTAATTAAATATATAAATGATAATTAATTTAATATTATATATAATATAATATTTATTAATTACTATTTAACACCTAAAAAAAAACTTAAGCTTGTTAAGTGGCACTTAAGTGACTTTAAATAAAAGACATGATTAAATGAATTACATAATTCTACCTTTAATTGAGTATTTACATTATGACATTCGAGTGGTACTCTAGCACTATGGCATTATTCATATAAACAATCCTTTCAAGGGATTAAGATTAGGGGTGGACAAAATGATCGGACCAAATCAAACCGAGCGGTTTGGTTTGGTTTTATCAAAAAAAAAATTAATGGTTTGGTTCTTATTATGGAGAACCATTTGGTTTTGGTTCCGGTTCTTATTCTGAAATTGAGAACTGGAACCAAGAATCGAAGCCCAAGCCCAAATTTAGATCAATTTTTTTATTTTATTTTAATCAGTCTTAAAAGTTAAAAAATTGAAAAAGTCCAAATTCCAAAGACCAAATCCACCCAAGCCCAACCCAACTTTCAAAATCAGTATAGTAGTCAGTAGATACAGTCATAATTCTCAAACCCAATTTATTCCAACCTAGTAGTGTCCTGCGTACAGCGTCTCATCTGAAGAGTGAAGAGGAAGAACCGAAGAATCAGGCATGAATTTTACCAAACGACAACAGCGATTCGCGGCTTCAGCTTTACCAAACGAACAGTGGTCAGGGTCGTCACTTGTCAGATGTGAACGAAAATAGGAAGCAGCGGTCAGACGTGAACGACTCAAACTAGTTTCTTTCAGGTTCGATTTTGTGGTTTATTGTTTGATTTTTTGGTTTAGTGTTCGATTTTTAGGTTTATTGTTCGATTTTTTTAATTCACTTCCAGATTTGTTGTTTATTCTTGTTCGAATTTGTGGTTTATTAATGTTCTTGTTCGATTTTGTTGAATTTTGTGGTTCTGAAGCAGCAAAATGCCAAAATAGGTTAATGGAACTCTTATTTTGTAAATTATAACTTCAGCCTTCTTCTAACAACTTAACAGTAATGGAATTTTTGTAACTTCAGTCTTCTGTAGACGGGTTCTAAAGAAGAGGAAGCTGAAATTGAAAACCAACCTGTAGAGAGCTTAGCTGTAACGGGAACATTTCACAAAGTTATCAGATGGGAAAAGAGAAAAATCCAATCGCTGTAAGAAAGTTTAGAAGTGTAATGGAACTTCTACTTTGCGAAAACACATAAAATCATGTTTTGCTTATAAATGCAATCAAAAAGATGCTAAGCAAACATTTCTAAAGCAAGAAATTGATGACTGTGGTAGTGGTGATTCTAATAATGTAGTACTTTTTTGGAGGGTTCTGATGACGATTGGAATGATTATGAGAATTTTTATTTTGGGTACAAGAAATTAAAAACTAGCAAACACAGTTTGTTGGAAAGGATGAGATTCAAAGATATTTGATGGAACCTGCTGAGGATACTTCTGAAGAAAATTTTGACATTTTGAATTAGTGGAAGATAAATACTCCAAGATTTAAAATTTTGTCTAAAATTGCAAAAGATGTGCTTGCCATTCCTATATCTACAGTTGCTTCAGAGCCAGCATTTAGCACTGGAGGGTGCATTCTTGATTGTTTTAGGAGTTTTTTTAACTCCTGCTACATTTGAGGCTCTAATATGTACCCAAAACTGGTTACGGGAAGAATCTAGGCTTTTGAGAGTAACTTATGACAGAATTTGCATTGAGGAAATGGAGTTCTACGAAGAAATTGAGTCTGGTAATGAAAATTTTATAAAATATTTTCACATTACATTTTAATAATTGTACGAAATTAATAGTTTATTTATGTTTATTTATTGTTTATATTTTGTAGAGTTTCTCAAAGAGAGGTCACAAGCAATGGAGTACTAAAAGATTAATAGATGCCTCATTCATTGTTGGTAAGTGCCAAATAGTAAGCAATTTGGGCATCTTAGTTGTTTTAACTTTTTAGTGATTTTTTCTTTGTCTGACTATTTTAATTTCATATTTCATTTTTCTCATCTAGGTTTGATGGCTTCACATAAAGGAAATGAATTGATTGACTAAGTATGAAGACATCTTGTAGCTTGATATGATTAATCTCTATCAGTGACTCATTTATCTATATTTTGAAATCATTCTTATTAGACAATATTTTGTATGGAGATGTACCTTGATATTTGTGTATTAATTTAGACTTTGGTAAATGAATTTCATTAGTCACTACTAACTTATGGAATGGACGTATGGTGATGATAATTTGTATTTATATTTGAAAATTCAAGTAATGTATTGGGAACCAAACCAGAATCGAGCGGTTTGGTTCCTGTTTGGTTCCATATCTTTATAAAAATCAATTGGTTCCATTGATAAAAAAACCATTCGTTCATGGTTCGATTTGGTACCTATAGAACCAGAACCAAACTAAACTGAACCATGTCCACCCCTAATTAAGATGAGAAACTCGGTGATTGAATGAAATTTAATTCTCTGGATGAATATATGGTATAGAATCGAATTCGACAGGTGATCTGCTAAATACACTACAAGCAAACTAGTTCGTGAACAATTTTGGTAACGATTAAATATAAGTTGTGTTATGTTATATTGCTTGACACGCAAGCACTTAACTAATATTATCTATATCTATATCTATCTATATTCTATATATAATATATAAAAGTAGCTAAGTTTTGGCGGGAAAACTCAGCTTTTAATGTGTTCACATTGTTACTACTTCTAACCAATGATGGAATGAGACTTAATTATAAAGAATTTTTGTGGACAATTTTTTTACTTATTCATATTTGGTTATTTGTATTTAAACCTCTCTTTTCATAAAATTATTCTAATCTTTTAATATTTTGAATCTTACAAATAAGAATTTGTGTTCGATCATACAAATTCAATGTAAAATTTTCAGTTCAAAATTATATCGAAGTTGTATTACACATCTAATACTAAATAAGCATTATTGTATAAAACTTTATATAAATAATCTTATTTTTTTAGTTATTTAGTACATCTAAAAATTCGAGCTCCTTTTTATTGCTTTTTATTAAATTAATCAGTATTTTTATAGAAAGTTACATTTAATACGTCAATAATTTTTTATAAGGATTGTGATATTTTATTGATCTTAATATTATGAATGAAGAATTTTTTTCAGTCATACAAATCTAATGTCGAATTTTCATTTACATTTACATCGAATATTTAATCAAATTGTATTAAATTTTGTTATTAATAATCCTACTTTTATATTCTTTATTACATATACATAATAACGTTCTTTTCCAATATCAGATTATTTGTCAAAATAATTTTATTTACAATTACATTTAATTATTATTTAATTTTTTATTTCAGAAAGTCTCATATCACCTTTTTTTAACATTAACAGTTAACAAATTTATTTATATTGTTTTGAAATGATATAGTTCTTAATGGTTTTTTGTCCTACCTGTTAAGTCTAAATTTTTAAAAATAATTAACTATGCCATGATATTAGTTTTTATATTTTAATTCAATATTTTTTATTTTTAAATTTCTACAACAATAAGTAAATTGTCTCCCAATATACTTAACTAGAAAATTGAGATGATCAATATCATATTATATTAAAATTTTCATCAAAAAACAATTACGTTGTATAAATATTGAAATCCTATAATATCATGAAATTGATGCATCTTTGTCAATCTCACAATTTTAGTTTTTTTCCCCTTTTTATGATTATCGAATTCATTTCTTATACATGTTGTTTTCCATTTTCAATGATCAAAACAATGAATATTATCTTTTATAGGCATGGTCTATATTATTGACTTTTTCATCTATTGTTTGATTGTTCAGAATACCTGGACATTGGAGATCCTACATCTAAGTGTTCGTTTTGTAAGGCAAATCTTTTGTTCGAGGAGAGAGTGGATAAGTGTTATGAAACATGTCATAATTCGAAGTTCTTACTTTGTTGTAGGGGTGAACACGATTTAATTAAGGTGGTTTGTAGTAATATTTCAAACCAAACCATTTAAAACGGTTTGGAATTTTTCCAAACCAAACCAAACCATTTCATTTTCTAAACAAAATTAAACAAAACATTTTTTTGCGGTTTGAAACCGCGAATTTCCAATGAATGAATTTGTGTATTCCAAAGCGATTTCAAAGACACATATTCCTCTAAAATTTAAAATTGAAACAAGCTCAATAATAGTATTTAGTTTCTAATTGAGTGATTTATTGTGAATCAATTCATGTTGATAAACAAACTAATTATATAGAAGCAAACATTTAAATTTTTCTTAAATAAACTGTAGTTAGATCTTACATTAAAAATTTAAATTTAAGAAACTGCCTTGGATATGATTATGAAATGTAGGAGCAATAATTATTTTCAAATGGTTGTGGATTTGAACAAATTAATCTTTGACTCCTTAATTTTGATTTCTTGAAAATAATGCTTTTATATTGAACGTTTGCCTTTATTTTTTAATTTTTAAAATTTGGCTAATTGACTGTTTGAAACCGCGATTTTGACAATTGAAACATAAACTAAACCGTTTAAGGAGGTTTAAGGGCGGAGCGTCTTCAAATTACACAGTCAAAATTGCCATAAGATTGGGAGTCTATTGCATGATGACAAATCAGCTCCGCGGTTTGCTCGGCTTTACATTTTTGACAATACGAATGAGGTTGAAAGTAGAAAAAGGGTCGTTGGTACGTATTATGTAATTATTGCTTATATATTTATATTGTTTACGGATAATTTTATTGTGATAGTCTAAAATTTAATTTATGTCTTTTAATGTCCTTCGAGAGGAGTGAATCATGTGATTCAATGTTGCATGATTGTACATTTTCTGATTTGAAGGATATGTTAGACAAAAACAAATTGGTAAGGCAGTTTTGGTCGGTTAGAGAAAAAATGATTGAGGAAAACATTTCAAATGTAAGACTTATACTTATTGGTCTGTGGGCGACTGATGATAGGCGATATGATTTTCCTATTGTCAATGAAATTGCCGAATTGGTTGTTGGTGGATTTTGATACACAGCCTGGATACAAAGATATCATTATTGCTCCCACGTGGTGGACCATTGCAGCAGATAAGCGAAGTGCATCCTCTTTATTTGTCTTTACAGTATCCATTGCTCTTTCTGATAAATGTTGATATACACAGGGATTTTGCAATGGAACAAGGTTGATACTTACAAAACTCGGTGACCATGTTTTAGAAGGTCAAATTCTTTCTGTCAGCAATGCAGGACACAAGTTCTTTATTCCAAGGACGTCATTAAGCCATTCTGATTCTAATAGACCTATTAGATTTAATAGACGGTAGTTTCCATTGATGGTGTCCTACGCCATGATATCAATAAGAGTCAGGAACAATCACTCTCGCATATGAGACTTCTTCTTAAACGGCTAATGTTTACACATAGACAATTTTATGTTGCGATTTCTATGGTGACAAATCGTTCCGAATTAAATATATTGGTTTGTGATAAGCATGGAAGACCAACAAAATCAACAAACAATGTTGTGTACAAAGAAGTATTCCAAAATTTGTAATCATATGAAATCAATAAATGATGATCTTATCTCATATTTGCGAAATTTATTTATTTTTTCAAAATAATTCATTTAATTTCACATTGAATTATCTTTAACCAAACATTTCTTCCCGTGCATCACACGGGCGATTCACTAGTTACAAGTAAAATCATTAGCACTTTGCTTTACAGACTCAATATTAAATAAAACATCAAAATATTAAATAGATAAAAACATAATTTATTTATTATAAAGTCATTATTTTATTACAGTAAAAACTATACTATATACAACTCTGTCCAACTAAAATAGGTGCAACTCCCCATTTCAAAAAAAAATATAGGTGCAACTCTAATTTATTAACCACACTTTATTGCAGAAGAGGATCTTAATTATAACTATATTGGCCAACAGCATACAAACTGAAAAGATCAAATATAAAAGGATTAACAAGATTATTATATAGCAACAATCCTTCCTCAGGCAGTCTGCGATGCAAATGTTGACCTTTTACTGTAATTTCTGGCCACCGCGGACAGAATGCCTAACAATAATGGCGCAGCAAAGGAAATGCCAACAAATAATTGGGTTAGTCTGCCATGTGCCAAAGCGCTCATACAATTATCATAAGTTGCTGAGAGTGCAAAAAGTGAGATTTGCAATTCCAGTTTTAAAGGGAACCCAAAAGTGAGAATATATATCATCTGAACAGATGAGAAGAACCCAATTGAGTTGAAAATCATGAACAGACCGAATTGAACTGAGTTCTGTGTTCCCATCACTGCCTTTCCAGCAGTATGCGCTGGTGGCTCCGTGGCATTGTTAGGCCTAAAGTCCTCCTGCCACACCCCACCGGGCGGACTGAGGATGGCTTGGTATGTTGCCGTTGTGATTAGTACAGCTACCACAAGCAGTATACTGCGGACATCACTTGGAGTCTCTTTATCTTTGTCAAATTTGAAGTAGTCCTGCAATTTCTGATAGGGCTTCCGAGGCCTCTCTCTCCTTGATTCAACATTTGACGGATCAGGAGTGGGAACGATCATGTCATCTGTTGTTCGCGTTGTCTGTTGCATTGAAGCCCCAGCTAGCCTAAGCATTTCCTCGATTTCACCATCGCCCCCTTCTGATGATCGTAATACATCAAGTGGTGTAAAGTCCCTTTTGTTCAAGGAATTCACCTCCAACAAGTCTTTTCTAACGAAATTCTCATCCAGCATCAACTCAACAACCTGATTAAAAAAGAAAACCTTAATTTAGATTATAGTGCATAGACTCAACTGATATTATTAACTAACAAGTCTTTCCTAACGAAATTCTCATCCAGCATCAAATCAACAGCCTGATAAAAAAAAAAATAAACCCTTAATTTAGATTATAGTGCATAGACTCAACTGATATTATTAACTCTAAAATCGAACACTAAGAGCATATTTAATTGGCTTTCTTAATGCTATTTATTACGGTCCAACCCAACATCATTGGAAGAGAGAGAAATTCTGCACAGATTCTCCGTACAAGTAGAAAAGTCCTAGGTATTTAATTTACCTCGTATTGCTTTCTGGCGACCGCAAGATGCAAGATGGTGTTCCCTTGTGCATCCTTCTCATTCAATACATCTTCTTTATCACAGGTCTTCAGGTACACCGTCAGGCTCTTTAGGGCTTCAAATTGGTAGTTTTTCACAGCCAAATGAAGGCAAGTTTCGCCACGAGCTGTCACTTCTTGTATGCTATCTACGCAAGCTGAAAGCAGTTCTTGAATGACTTGTATTCTCCCTTTGATCACAGCACAGTGCAGAGGAATCCTTCTTTCCTTTCCCTTCAGCATACATAAACTGGGGTCTATCTTCAGGAGCTCTTTTACAATCTCTAAATCCCCATTAGCCGCAGCAATATGCAAGGGACTGAAACCGTCATGGCTCAATTCTTTCACGAATTCTGGGCTCAGATTTAGGACCTCTTTTACGATATTCAGGTTTCCGGACATACAAGCATTATGTAATGGAGTTTCTCCACTTGATAATGCTGCAGCCCTCATCAGGAACCGATCGTCTTTGATCAGATTTAGCGGATGATCAACATTTCCCTCTCGGGCAACCTCAATTAGCCTTCTATCCATAGGTTGGTTGGTTGTACCACTTTTGGATGGTCGGAATTAAAACTAGTTATTTCTATCTTAAGTGACAAAAATATCAGTCTATCTTATGTGACAAAAATATCAGACAGCAATTTTAGAATAATCTTGATAAGGAAAAGTCAAATATGGCTTACAACATCTTCAATAGAACCATGTTTACTATGTATACGTGATAAATACATTAACATTAACATTAAAAAATTTCTCAAATACAACAATGTTCATTATGCTTACGTGACAAATTATTATTAATTTTCAAGAAAAATGAAATAAAGAAATATTTTAATTGGATGAAAATTATTTAATTAATGCTAGACATTGTCTAACATAATATCTAGAACTAGACATTGTTCTAGACAAGGTCTAGCATTAATTAGAGTATCTCTAATGATTTATGCATATTTTGATCTATGTGACAATTAAATAGATAAATATCTAACTCATTTCTATAAAATAGATAATGGAATTTAAAATTTATCTCCAATTGTCTTTATCTACAATTTTTTATATGTACACATCATCAAATTAGCATAATTTTCTTAGATTAAATGAATGAAAAATTAATATTTGCTTAGTCACTTTATCTAGCACATTATCTATATCTAGACATAGCACAAGATAATATCCATGCCACATTAGCATCATATAGACATGAAAACTAACAATTAGAGATAAAATAGTTAAATTATTATTTGTTTTTTCTATGTGACAACGGTTTTTTCACAATATATATATAGAGAGAGGAAATTAAGTGATTTACCTTCTTTTTAAACCTATTTTCATTTTTTACCCATTTAACTATTTTTCACTTTTTGAACAGGTAAAAATACGGTGTTAATAAAGTAAAACTATGTCATAAAAAAAGGAAATAATCTCTCAGAACTTCCCCTAACCTCTGCTCAACTCACACCATGCCCACCACCTCACAACCTCTAATCCGCTCGCCAACTCCTCACGTCGAGAACCCCACCAGATTCCCGTCGTCTCCTTCATCGAAACCCACCAGTTCCCCACCATCTCCTACACACCGTGCCCACCGCCTCAAAACCTCTCCTCCGCTCGCCAGCTACTCACGCCGGGAACCCACCAGCTCCCCGCCATCTCCTTCATCAAAATCAGTAGATTTGTTGATAATGACTGGTGAAAGGTTGAAGAGGAAAAATGTGTTTCTTGAAACGGAGGTTGAAAAAAGAAGAAAAAGAGTACTTCGAAATATTATAAACCTAAGGTTTGCTTTATATTCGATTTTAGGTTGAATATTACTATGCTATATTGTTTTGACATTTTACATTTCAATTTTAGGTTGAATATGACTGTGCAGTTTTCATAATGTGTTAAACATTCTTTCTATGAACTTTTCGGTTAAATATGACAGTGCATTATTTTTTGTTTGTGACAGTGAATTTTAGCTACATTGTATCATTTATGTTTGTTGTAAATTCGGCTTGAGAAGAATGAGGAGATTGTGGTAGCTTTTTTTGGGAACTATTATTCCCACAGGCACTGGTTAAGGCTATGAACAATATCGTATCATTTTGATTGTTCGGTGAAAGTGAGAGTGCGGACTAATGGAACGGTCAAAATGCTATATATGTATTTTGGACTAGATTTGTGTGATCCAAAGGTAACTTTAGACCTGAAAGTGGGAGTGGGGACTAAATGGAATAGTAAAAATGCTACAATGGTGTCAAAAACTCAAAACCCACAGTTTGGCCCTGTTTGTTCATGTTTGAGTTGCAAATGATATTCATTTTGTAGTGATGCACGTGCTTTGGGTTGAAAAGTTTGATCAGTTCCAACAAAACCTTTTCACTCGGATCTTTCTGTAGTAGAAAATATTTTTTCAACTTTCTAGGAAATTACATAAGAAAAATGACAAAACATTGATTGCTTCGTTGTAAAAAGGTAACTCTTACAGTTGTTGGACAAAGATTTTTGGAATGGCAGATGTTGTCATAAATATCACACACCTAAAGTCATCAAAATATAATTCTGATAGTGGCAGATTATGGGGCTTCTGAAGGTTGGATTGGAGCAAAGGTGACTCCTTCATTTTCCTTTCCTCAAGTACAAATGTCAACCCAAAATTACCTCCACAAATAATGTACACAAACTGAGAAAATCTATATTTTGATGACTTGAAGATCCATTTGTTTGTTTCTCTATTCTGTTGGGTATTTGACCCAAAATTCAACAATGGAGACTAATTAATTAGGTAAGAATGGTTGGTGAAGAACTTGTTAGGTATTGAACCAACAATTCAACATGAAGACTAATTAATTAGGTAAGAATGGTTGGTGAAGAGTTAGATGAGATAAGTTGGTAAGATTGGTTAGTGAAAGAATTTGTTATTCCCAATCCGTCCCTAATCTTTGCCTATAAATAGAGATCAAATTGTTGAAGAGAAAAGCACCACAAGCACAATTGGAGAGTTCCAAATATTGTGAGTCGGTGATCAAAGAGAGAAAATTGTGAGCCTAGCATATTGTGAAATTTCTTGTAACTCTTTGTAGTGTAAGTCAAAGGGTAGAAATTATATGTGGTAAAGCTCGTTTGTTGTATTTTCTCTGTGGTCTGTGGGATTGGGTTGGTTAGTGAAAGTCTATATATTTGTAACAATTTAATATATAGAGAAAAGCTTTGGCGAGGGTCCGTGGACATAGGCATTTTGCTGAACCACGTAAATTTCTGTGTTCGTATTTATTTTCTTGTTTGCTTATTTTATTTTGAACATCGAAAGATCCTGTGGGAAAATTAAAGTGGGAATCGACGTGTTAAAATTCCCTACAAGTGGTATCAGAGCTACAGGTGGTTCAAATAATTTGATGCAAAAGAAAATATGTCTGTCAAGTACGATGTGGAGAAATTTGACGGGAGAATCAATTTTGGCTTGTGGCAAGTACAAGTCAAGGATGTCTTGATTGAGGCGGGTCTGCACAAAGCTTTGAAGGGAAAACCAACTGAGAGTTCTGACAAAGAAATTGAATCCAGCAAGACTAATGAAGATTGGGAAGATTTGGATTTGAAAGCTGCTAGTACAATACGACTTTGTTTGGTCAAGAATGTTCTTGCAAATATTCATGGGATATCTGCTGCTAAGGAACTTTGGAAAAAACTGGAAGAGTTGTATCAGACGAAGAACTTGTCAAATCGCTTGTATCTGAAGGAACAATCTCATTCGTTGAGAATGAGCGCAGGTACAAAAATCTCCGACCATCTTAGTGTTCTTAATGGGATTGTTTCTGAACTGGAATCTATTGGAGTCAAAGTTGAAAATAAGGATAAAGCGTTGAGGCTCATCTGGTCTCTTCCATCCACGTTTGAGCACATCAAATCGATTTTGATGTATGAGAAAGAAACGGTGGATTTTACTGAAGTTACAAGTAAGTTGTTCTCTGAAGAACGGAGATTGGGTGGAAGTGATGATTCATCTGGAAATAATTTGCTTGTTACTGAAAAGTGGAAGAGAGGGAACTCCATGAAGAAGAAGGTGACATGTTGGAACTCTGGTCAATCCGGGCACGTGAGATGAAATTTTCCAAAAGGTGGAGCGGACTCAGCGAACTGCTCGAAGGACAATGCGACTCTCCTGGTGGAGGGTGGTGATGATGTACTCTAGTAAGATGGGACATCCTCATGGCATGATGCCAGTTGCCATGATATATGATGTGTTCTTACTGGCACGGGTACTGTGTTCGCATACAGCATTGGTTTGGTTTAGATGCAAGGTATGTGGTTTAATTTATGTCGATGGCTGATGAACTTCCAAGGAGAACCAAACATGGGAGTTGCACCATAATTTTCTGCAATTTTGTTTCGACATGGTTCGATGAAAATCTCAGAGTTCGTTGATAATTCTGAGTGGTTATACTCATATGGTGGAGTATGAGATCTGTTAAAGTAAAAAAATGCTTGCCTGTTACCCAATGGTTGAATTTGAATGTTTTGGCTTGGAGGAATTTTGTGTCAAGGTGGAGATTGTTGGGTATTTGACCCAAAATTCAACAATGGAGACTAATTAATTAGGTAAGAATGGTTGGTGAAGAACTTGTTAGGTATTGAACCAACAATTCAACATGAAGACTAATTAATTAGGTAAGAATGGTTGGTGAATAGTTAGATGAGATAAGTTGGTAAGATTGGTTGGTGAAAGAATTTGTTATTCCCAATCCGTCCCTAATCTTTGCCTATAAATAGAGATCAAATTGTTGAAGATAAAAGCACCACAAGCACAATTGGAGAGTGCCAAATATTGTGAGTCGGTGATCAAAGAGAGAAAATTGTGAGCCTAGCATATTATGAAATTTCTTGTAACTCTTTGTAGTGTAAGTCAAATGGTAGAAATTATATGTGGTAAAGCTCGTTTGTTGTATTTTCTCTGTGGTCTGTGGGATTGGGTTGGTGAGTGAAAGTCTATATATTTGTAACAATTTAATATATAGTGAAAAGTTTTGGCGAGGGTCCGTGGACGTAGGCATTTTGCTAAACCACGTAAATTTGTGTTCGTATTTATTTTCTTGTTTGCTTATTTTATTTTGAACATCGAAAGATCCTGTGGAAGAATTAAAGTGGGAATCGACGTGTTAAAATTCCCTACATATTCTTCAACCATATCTTCCCTCTTTCCTCCATTCTTTCTCTCTCTACTCTATAGTATCTATCCATGAAATCACTACCCAGCATTTTAATTTTTTGGACAACTACCCCTTCCTTTCATATTAATACCCTTTTGCTCCTTTTGTCAATTCACTTTTGAATCTGAAATTATGAGATTCTCATTTTTCTGGTAACTCAAGAGATTACGCTGGTTTAATCTCCTACTCATTCATTCATTTTATGCAAGTAAGTTTTTACTTCACCACCCTTTTAACTGTGCATTAATTTCACAACATCACACACAATATATATACACATCCATGTTTCTACGTCTCTGTGTGTATGTGAATGTTTATATGAAAGAACTGATTTTGCAGAGAATGTCCAATTGGGAATGGGAAGGCTTTACAGTTCATTTATGGAAGTACGCAATTCAAGACGAAGGGTGGTTTGGCGGCTGGAACAACGAGGACATTGCATACCTCTTGTTGCAGCCCGGATGAAGTGATTTTTAGCTCCAATTGCGAGGAATCGTTATACTGTCATCTTTTGTGTGGACTAATTTCCCGGGATCAAGTTCAAGTTGTGTCTTCTACATTTTCTCATGGCATTGTCCATGCCTTTCGAACATTTGAAGGAAAGTGGGAAGACTTTGTTAATGACATTAGACGAGGGGAACTATGTAGCTCGATAAAGACTCCGTCACTTCAAACGTCAATGTCAAAACTGCTCAACCCCGACCCTGGATTGGCCAATATGATTTATAACAAGTGTTTGGGATTAAGTAATTGGTATGGCGTGATCAAAGAGCTATTTCCAAATACTACGTACGTATACGGGATCATGACAGGGTCCATGGAACCTTATATGAAGAAATTGAGGCACTATGCAGGGGATCTACCTCTATTAAGTGCATATTATGGGGCTTATGAAGGTTGGATTGGAGCAAATGTCAACCCCAAATTACCTCCAAAATTGGCCACATTTGCTGTAATTTGTTCTTTTTGAAATGACTTGTACATAGATTGAAATCTGTACTTTATTTGTGGAAAAGTAAATATCCAGAAATGGCCACCTGAAGTAAAGAATTTATAATTTTGGTACTCCCATTTTTCGGCTAGACCATCACCTTCTAACATCCTTAATGCTTCTGACATTTTAGGGCGTTGGGAAGGATTAAACTGAGTACAAAGGAGAGCAACTTGGACCATTTCTTCTAAATCTACCCTATCAAAATTGTTCTTTAAATATTTGTCCACCATAAGGTTTGACTTACCATCTTCAAGGAGTTTCTTTACCTACATTTCAGTGAATCTACGTGACGTTTAATTCCCAAGAAAGAAAGGGGAAAAAAAAATCATTACAGAATTATCGTAATTCAGCAAAGAAAATTATGATTACAAGAATTACAGTTTTATTTTGATATGAATGATGATGTTGATGATGATGATGATGTTGTCGACAGTTAAACATTAGCAGCTAAGCACTGAGGGCATGTGCATACATACAAAACTTTAACATGTAAGAGAGAGAGCATAGCATACCCAATCGAGCATCACCCCTTTTTGGTTGCCTCCCCATCCAAAATCCACGGCCTTGTGATCTGTAATTAACTCAAGAAGTAAAACCAAACCCAAAGATATATGAAATTTCACAAACCCATTGCATTTACCAACTTTACATGAAAAAGTGACGGAATGCAACTTCACATGTAGATTTTTGTAATTCTAATTCATATTCTAGTATTTTTGGTAATATGTTTTTTTTTTTAAAAAAACTCATCATCCATACTTCCTGTTTCTATTATAATTTTTTCTTTCTCAAAGTGTTTCTTTCCTATTCTAAGTATTTCTTTTTCTATGAGTTTTTTGTCTATTTTCTTATCTTTATTTTTATTTTTTTCTTTGAATTCTCTAATATCTAGTTTTACTATATTTATATCATTTCTTACTTCTTTTAATTCATTTTTTTACTTCTTGAACATCAATTATTAATGATTTTATTAATATCTTAAGATTTTCAATATATTCACTTATTGACATTTTATATACTTTGTTTAGTAGTTTGGGTTTTTTGTACCTTAAATAATCTGTCATACATATCATCTATTTTCATTTCTAATTTTTTGATTCTTTCTTTTATTGATATTACTCTTTCATTATCATTTTTCCTTATTTTCTCATTTAACTTATCTATTTTTTCTATGATTATTTCAATTTTATCTTGATTAATTAATTCTCTTGATTTTCCTTGAAATTCTTTCAAAATTTCTTCATCTATATTTTTAACTTCATTTATCATATCTTTTAATTCTTTAAATTGTATTGTTAGTTTACTTTGAATATTTTGTAATTTTTCTTTGATATTCATATCTTGTATATTTAACTGTTGAAATTATTCAATAGCCAATTTATCTTGTATGTTTATATTTTTATATGTTTACCATAAAAATGCACTTATCTAGTTTAATTACCTGTTAAGAAATGCATCAGATTCTCTCCATGAGCTTAATAATTGAAACATAGTGTTATTGACTCCTTTTATTTGGTATGATTCCACTGGTAGATTAATATTTTCTATTACTTGTTTTTCAAATTTTATTTATGGAAATTCTGTCATTAAAATCTTCGTTTAATATGTTATATTTCTAATATAAGTTCTAATTGATATTTTGCTTCTTTGTATTTTATTATTATTATATAAGTTTTGATTGAAGTTCTTTATTATTATTTTTATATGTTCTATTTCTAATATAAGTTTTGATTGATATTTTGCTTCTTTGTATTTTATTATTATATATTCACAAAATTCTTCTATTGATTTTAGCATTTCTTTTCTTCTTTGTGTTCTAAAATATTTTCTTAATATTTCTTTTTCTTTAGTTTTTTCATATATTTCTATATTAGTTTTCTCTTTGTTATTTAAAATCATTTGTATTCTAGGTAATTGTTTTAAGATTATATTAAAATATTTTCTAATGATTTTAATCTTAAAACTTCTTCTCTTTTTATATTTCTTTATTCTATTATCATATCACTTAAATTCCTTATTTGTTCAGCTATTAAATCTATTTTTTTTATTTGTTTCTATATCTAAGTATTTTTCTATTATAGGATCTGCTATATGATAATCCATTTCTATAATCTTTATATAATTCTTCTAGTATGTCTTTGTGGATTAAATCTAATATTTCGTTTATGATAAAATCTTCCTTTATTATATCAAAATTTATTAGATCATATATATCTCTTCTTATATCTGTGTGTAAATCTTTTAGAATTTTCAAGATTTTTATTTTATAATTATTGGGTAGTATTAATGTGTGCATAATCATAAATCTTGGTATATAGATTATGTATTTATTTTTATTTTTTGTCATATAATATTTATCTTTTTAATCTTTCATATGAGTCTGGTCTGATACCAAACTGAGGGGTGCTACTATGAGCGAACAAAAATCAAATAAAATCATATAAAAAATTAATTAAAAGAATATAAATGTAAAGTTTTAAGGATTAGGTTGTAACTTTTCTAAATTCTAATAGGCATAGTTGAAATATGATATGTAAAGGCATTTTTGGTAGTATCTAATGTCTAGGACCATTTTTATGATTTGATGAAATTTTTGACCATTTTCCTAGAATGCAAGTTTGCTTGGCCATTTTCATGGTATCCCACACCTCATCTTGTAGGTTCCACATTTGAGTCTGATTCTCTCTATGACTATCAATGGTGTTCTTCCTCTTCTCCTCATTTGATAATCTTCCTCCTTTCAACTTTTTATCTTGATTTATATTAGTTCATATATTTCACTAAATAAACTTTTAATGGACATCTGGGAAAGTCACTAGCCATTCTCGTGAACTGACAAAGTTTGTAGTCGTCATTTAGTCCAAGGATCAAGTACATTTCATGTGATAATTCATCTCATTTTCCCATCAAATTCCAAGTGCAATTTTACAAACTTTAAGTTATCTAAAGATCTCTGTTTAATTGAATATAAACCCATTTTCACTAGATTGGTTTACACCCAAATGGACAGGGGACAGTCTTTCAAGTATGACTTGTGTCAGGTCCCCAATTCTTCATTCCTGGAGGTTTGCCTATGTAAATGTCACTGGGTCAAGAAATGTTTGTTCCTTCCATTTTTATTTGTTATATAATCTCTTCACAGTAAACTCAGTCACAGGCTTTTAAGATCAATCAGAGCTTTCATGAACTGTGGATTCAAGATTATAACTATAGCATATATACACAATCAGATGAGTAACACGGTTGAACATTATCCTTAGTTGGAGTTTTAGAAAAAGGTTTCAACTGCTACAAGACAAATAAAACAGGAAAATCCTTTTTAAGCAGTTGCCCTTGCGTTCGTGGACACACATCTTCTTCGTCTCCATGGGTAATCTCTCCCCACCTTGGTCAGAATCATCATCAGTAACGGCATAATAGAGGAAAGGATAACGAAGAATAGATTGAGTTTACCATCAGGTAAAATAGCAGTCATACAAGTGTCATATGTTGCAATGAGTGCCAAAAGTGAGACTTGCAATTCTAGTTGTAAATGAAATTTTACAGTGAGAAAATATAGCATGTGAACAGACATGAAAAAATCGATTGAGTTGAAAAGCAAGAATAGACCGAATGAAACTGCGTTCTTTGTGCCCATCACCGCCTTTCCAGCAACGTGTGCTGGTGGCTGTGTGGCATTATTGATGGTGGTCGTGTTACTACTAGGCCAAAAGTCGTCCTGCCAAACGCCGCCTGTGGACTAAGCACAGCGCCATATGTTGCAGTTGCGATTAATACAGTTATAACAAGCAATGTATTTCTGACTCTGCTTGGAGAGTCTTTAGTTTTGTCATATTTGAAGTAGTCCTACAATTTTTTAGAGGGCTTTGGAGGCCTGTCTCTCCTCAATCCATGTGCTGATGCATCCTCAGTGACAACTCTTGAGTCCCCTGCTCGCCTAAGCATTTGTTCAATTTCAGAATCACCCCCTTTTGATAGTAATACTCAAGTGGTGTAAGACCCCTTCTGTTTAAGGAATTCAGCTCCAACTTGCCCTTGTTAAAAAAATCTTCATCCAGCACCAACTCAACCACCTGTTAACAAATTTGTATATAGTAAGTCGAGACCCAAAAAAAAATATAAATAAAAATAAAAAAACCCCAACAAATATTTGGTATGGTAGATTATGTTGGGAATTTCAACACGTCGATTCTCACTTTAATTTTCCCACAGGATCTTTCGATGTTCAAAATAAAATAAGCAAACAAGAAAATAAATACGAACACAGAAATTTACGTGGTTCGGCAACTTGCCTACGTCCACGGACCATCGCCAAAGCTTTTCACTATATATTAAATTGTTACAAATATATAGACTTTCACTCACCAACCCAATCCCACAGACCACAGAGAAAATACAACAAACGAGCTTTACCACATATAATTTCTACCCTTTGATTTACACCACAAAGAGTTACAAGAAACTTCACAATATGCTAGGCTCACAATTTTCTCTCTTTGGTCACAGTGTATCACTAATTAGACCAACCTGTTTGTGGTGGTAGTTTCTTCCTTGATTTCTCCTCAATTTATAGAGGAGAATTCACCGTGAAAACTCTTAACACCAAAACCATCATATAATTAGTCAAGGATAATTATGACACGCTTTATTGGACTACACAATACCATAATTAGCCTATACTAATTATCATTTCATAGACATCATAATTAGCTCCACCATCCTTTGTTTTAGCTAGGCACTCATTATGTTTCACTAGGCACTTGATTAATTTGGGTCAAATACCCAACAATCTCCACCTTGACACAAATTCGTCCAAGCCAAAACCAAATTCAAATATTGGGTAACAGGCAAGCATTTTTCCACTTTGACAGTCCCATACTCCACCATATGAGTATAATCACTCCGAATTATCAACGAACTCCGAGAATTTCATCGGCACATGTCGAAACAAAATTGCTGAAAAAATATGGTGCAACTCCCATGTTTGGCTTTCCTTGGGAGCTCATCAGCCATCGATATCAATTCATCACACACCTTGCATTAACGTCAAACCAATGCCCGTGTGCAAATACATGTACCCACCAGTAAGAACACATCATCTATCATGGCAACTGGTTTCATGCCATAAGGAAGTCCCATCTTACAAAAGTACATCACCACCACCCTCCACCAGGAGAGTCGCATTGTCCTTCGAGCAGTTTGCCGAGTCCGCTCCACCTTTTGGACAATTCCTTCTTTTTCCGGATTCCAGGGCTGGAATTTTCAAAAACTTTGCGAAATACAAATAGAATCAACACATTCATGACTCCCATATGTCAAAATCGATTCTACAGTCAAATTTCTCCACATCGTACTTGACATATTTTCTTTTGCTTCAAATTATTTGAACCACCTGTTGCTCTGATACCACTTGTTGGGAATTTCAACACGTCGATTCCCACTTTAATTTTCCCACAGGATCTTTCGATGTTCAAAATAAAATAAGCAAACAAGAAAATAAATACGAACACAGAAATTTACGTGGTTCGGCAACTTGCCTACGTCCACGGACCATCGCCAAAGCTTTTCACTATATATTAAATTGTTACAAATATATAGATTTTCACTCACCAACCCAATCCCACAGACCACAGAGAAAATACAACAAACGAGCTTTACCACATATAATTTCTACCCTTTGATTTACACCACAAAGAGTTACAAGAAACTTCACAATATGCTAGGCTCACAATTTTCTATCTTTGGTCACAGTGTGTCACTAATTAGACCAACCTGTTTGTGGTGGTAGTTTCTTCCTTGATTTCTCCTCAATTTATAGAGGAGAATTCACCGTGAAAACTCTTAAAACCAAAACCATCATAATTAGTCAAAGATAATTATGACACGCTTTATTGGACTACACAATGCCATAATTAGCCTATACTAATTATCATTTCATAGACATCATAATTAGCTCCACCATCCTTTGTTTTAGCTAGGCACTCATTATATTTCACTAGGCAGTTGATTAATTTGGGTCAAATACCCAACAGATTAGACAGTACTAAGCCCCTGTTTTGTATTGATAAAAATCAGAATTTTAGTAGATTTTGATAGAAGTTGATGACATGTGTGGTTGAAAAGTTGCGAACCCCATAAAGGTGTGGGTAAGATTAAATATTTACTTTGAATTAGATTAAAATTTAAATTTTCAGATCTACCAAACAGTAGCTGAATAGGATTAAAGACAAAATAAAGTTAAAATCTTGACAGAATACTGTCCTCTATTATGTACAGAAAGTGTCTCAAATGGTAAAAATAACTTGCCTCATATTGCTTTCTGGAGACTGCAAGATGCAAGATTGTGTTCCCTTATGCATCCTTCTCATTCATTATATCCTCTTTATCATAGGTCTTCAGGTACTCTGCCAGGCTCTTAAGGGATTCAAATTGGTTGTTTTTCACAGCCAAATGCAGAGAAGTTTCACCACAAGCTGTCACGTCTCTTATGCTATCTTCACAGGCGGAGAGCAATTCTCGAATCACATCCGTTCTGCCTATGATCACTCTGCCTTTGATCACTGCATAATGGCGGGGAATTCTTCTCTCTTTTCCCTTAACCAAACACAAATTATAATCTATTTTCAAAAGCTCCTTTACAATCTCTAAATCCCCATTAGCTGCGGCAATGTGTAACGGACTGAAACCTTCATTGCTCAAATCCTTAGCGACTTCCGGCTTCAGATTTAGGATCTCTTTGACAAAATTAAGGTTGCCCCCCATGCAAGCAATATGTAATGGAGTTTCTCCACCTGATAAAGCAACAGCCTTAGCCCTTAAGCAGGAAGGGATCATTCTTTACCAGACTAAGGAGTTGATGAACATCTCCCTTCTGAGCAGCTTCAATCAACCTTCTGTCCATTGCTGAGGAGAGAAATCTGCTACAATAAGATCACTAATACAGAACCTATTTTGGATGGTCTGATAAATAAATACTTTCAACGTCCCAAATTCAACTTCAGTAAGAATAAAATATTTTCTGAGATCATTGATCTTTTCATCACGTCAATGAATAATTTGAGAAGAAAGTCAAAAGGATAGGATTATTAATTATAATATTATGTATATATGAAATTAAATACCCAGTTGAGGTAAAAGATTGTCACTGTGTGAACCACAGATGGCGTTCAATTTCAAATTTTCAATATATGCTTATTTGGTATTTGAATTGTAGGTTTATCAAAACATTGAATATTCCAAATTCTTTGCCGTAATGTGTATAAAATAAATAATTTGGGAATGCTTATGTTGGAAGTGCCTAGGTTTCAACTCTAACAAGAATATAAAAATGCTGTCTGAGATCACTAATCCTTTTAACCTGTTGTTGACAAAGTAATTTGGGCAGAAAATCAAAGAATGAGACACAATGAGATGCAATGCCCAGTAGAGGTGGAAACCGTTGGAGAATATTTTCCGAGGGATTAGCCTATCAGTTGGGCAAACTGTTTAAAAATATGTTTTTAAACAGCACAATTTTTTAAATCACTTTTTAACCACACACGTTTCTTTCTCCGCTTTTCAACCACATATTTTTCCTCAAAAATATTAAAAAAAAAAATGCTTTTAAACACAACTTTTAATAAACAGAGATGGTCATTGAGTAAGCTAGAAGCATCCAAAATAATAATCGATCCAAAAATTTTTATTTTTTTTATCAATAGATCGTTGAAATATCATAATCAACTACATATACTCTTATTAAATTCATATAACTATATTGTAACACTAAGAATTTTATGTAATGAAGTATATATATTAACCACAAGTCGGTGAATTAAAATAACTGATCATTGTGCCCTCAGCGCACATGGCGTAGTAGCGAAGGGTGAACCTTGTGATGGCGGTGCCCTGTAAGGTCACAAATTCAATTCCTAGCTCTGCGTTACACATCCTGCAATTTATCTTTTTCACAATATAGCAACCAAAAATTTTTACGCGATTAAAAATTATTTTAATATTTAGAAAATCGTGTCGCTACTATTTCACCCATTATTTTGAAGTTAACGCCGTGTTCGTCTAGCCAAGTCGAAAAATAATCGAGATTGTTTGATTTTAAATTTAATTTCCAAATTTATAAAATTATATTATTTTAATTATTCATTCAAAATATTATTTTCAAAATAAATTTTAAATTTCCAAGTTATTAAAAATACCTCAAATTTTCCTTATTTAAATTGTTTTAAAGTCCAAATACGAATTTCAATTTTATCTCAATATTTATTATTCTCAAATTTATTTTCAATCCAAAATATATCAATTTTAAATACAATTCTTAATCAAAGTATTTTCAACTAATCTTTACACCAATTCCATCATCTTTTCCTATAAAACTAATTAAACATAGATTCCCCACACGTTGTTTTCCACCCATTTTGTCATCATTTTGTCTAAATTATTAAACCATTTTCATACTTAATTCCTCCACTTCATTCAACACATAGCACAAACCATTTCCACCTCATTTCCAATCTACACGATTCCACCAAACCAACTCCCACCAAAACATCGTCATTTTGTCTACACCATACATTTTTTTTCTCCTCTTCTTTCCACCTAATTGTCTACTTTTCTCTCTTATATCCTTCATCATTCATCACACACATCACAATGAGAACCACCCAAACCTCTCCCAGTCCCCTCCAATTCAGCTCCATCCAATACAATGTCCATTGCAGAAATTTCCAATTCAAGATCAAATACTCATCATCATCATCATCATCATTATCAATCAACACCAAAATTCAAGCCGCTTGCAGCTCACAATCAGAACCAGTCACTACACTATCACTGCACACTCCAAAACATCACCTAAAACAGGCCACAATTTATCATCATCACCACCATATTAGCCCTGCATCCAAACCAAAATCGCCACCACTGTCAAGCTACCAAACCAAATTCTCAATTCATCACCGAAACAACCAATTCTGATTAGCCTGCACCCAACCTCCATCGTACAACAAATCAACATTTCAAAACCCAAACACCTGCACCTTCACCACCAGAATCCATCACTGCCTCCACCACCTAATCACCAAACCTGAAATCAATTTGCAGATCACCCAATTCAATCCAATTTCTTGCTGCCAAAACCAATAATCTGCACCAACAAGACACAAACTTTACAGATTCAATTCCAAGTTCAAGCATAGCCAACGATTTCAATTTTTCCTAGCAACACCATCACTACTGCCTATCCACCAGTCCACTACCCTTCACCCAACCAACCGACCAAGAACCACCACCCCTGCAGCAGCAGCACCACCAACCACCAACGAACCCTACTGTCAACCGGCACCACCATCACCATCACCATCACCACCCAAACCCACAGCCCGTCACCAAACCCATCACCAATCAAACTCCAAAACCAAGAATAAACCAAAATCAAAACCCAAAACCCAATAATACTCAGATACTTACCTCGACAGTTGAATTTCTCGCCGGAAACTGAAATTTTTAGCCTCGATTTACTTTCGGTTCTTCACAAAAATCAACCCTAAACTCGCACCTAAACTTCCTCAAACCGGAAATCATCATTGGCCACCACTTACCACACCCTGCGACGGCAAATCGCCGACTGAAAGTAGGTTTTCGCCAGAGGTTCAGACGATCGCCGGTTTGTGGTGAGAGAGAGAGATCGAACGAGTGAGGTGAGAGAGTGAGCTGAGAGAGTGAAAAGAATCTGAAATAATATATTCAATTTCGGAATTTGCAACTTTGGTCCCTATAGTTTTAAAGATATGTCAAATCAGTCCCCAAGTTTTAAAACCTATCATTTCAGTCCCTTAAGTTCTAAATAAGTTTTAATAAGCCCTTTCATTTTCAAAATATATTATTTCAGCCCTATAATAATATTTATTTGAGCTTCGACCCAACTTTTGGAAAATTTACATTTTAGTCCATCAACTTCCAAAAATGTTCAAATTGGTCCCTCATCTTTCAAAAGTTATTATTTTAGCCCTAATTATCAAACTCATTTTATTTCAGTCCCGATAAATTAATTTATTTGATTTCAAGCACAATTTTTAAATATTTACATTTTAGTCCCCAAAGGTTTAAAAGCAATCATTTACGTCCCCATATTTTAAAGTCTTTCGATTTTGTTCATATTGATTTAAAAAGATTATGTATATATATGTATATTTATAAAACTCAAGTTTCAAAGATATTCATTTTAGTCCTTCAACTTTCAAAGATATTCATTTTAGTCCTTCAATTTTCAAAGTATTCATTTTAGTCCCTAAACTTTTAAAACATCGATTTCAGTCCTCAAATTGTAAATTATCATTTTCAACTATATATTTCAAAAGACTAAGGCGACTTATTGGCTAAGACGAAGCGTACGGAGAATTAAAGAAATTGAAGTCATTCCCGCTCAAACTTTGCACTCGTCGAATTTGAGGTAGACTCGCCCCTATTAATTGATTTAAATTATGATTGCATGTGACTGTCACATGACTTGCAAAAGTCATATTTTTGTAAGAAAAGGCGATGAGAATGTATTTCTTCGGAAATAATTATGATGTTTATGAGTATGCGGATATGATTGATTGCTCTGTGAGGGAGCCCAATCCGATACTAGATGATGTTATGCATAACATGTGCCTTATGTGCACAAGAAAAGTAGTGAGAAGACCCGTGCTGAAATGCACAACATGAGATCTGCCAAGAGCCAATTTCAAACAGCTTATGATTTTAAAATGACCCGTGCTGTAATGCACAAATTGAGATCTGCCAAGAGCCAATTTCAAACAGCCTATGATTTTCAAAATGACCCGTGCTGTAATGCACAATGATGAGATCTGCCAAGAGCCGTTTTCAAAGAGCCGGCATTTGTGTGTTCAATTATATTGTAGATTAATTAATTGGAGATGAGTCTACTGAGTATTTCATTTATGAAATGCTCACTCTACATTATTAACAATTTTGCAGATTTAGGAGACGGTGGCAAGTGATGGACGATGGTGGCAATAATCGATAAATGGTTGAAAGTTCGACTTTCATGATTTCCGTATTTTACAAATATCGAATAATTTTGAGAAGTTCATTTATTTGAGAAATTATGGCATTGTAAATTCTTTACAATATTAATGGGTCGGTTTACTATTTCAAACTGTTTCATAAATGTTTTTAAATTTTATCGACCATTACAGTTTATTTAATGTTGCCATAAATGAATTTCAGTTATTCTTCCGCAAAAATATTATTCGAAAAATTTGATCAGAAAAATAACGTGGTAAACCGGGTATACGGAATCGGGGCGTTACACATAGGGCCCTAAAGTAGGGGTTGTGGGGGCGCTCGTGAAGGGGTGTTAAAAAAATGAAAAAAAACTGATCATTGTGATCAATAAGCTTTATTACATTGAAATGCCTACTTTACGGATTTGATGACCCTCTGTCGTCTCCAATTCTTCCAAGCCTTTTTTCCCCACCAGGGCAGCCATCTCTGTGCAAATGGCAAAGCGAAGGCAAGTGTTAAAAGAAGATAAGCTATTATTTTGTTTTTCCCTTTTGTTCCTTCCAGTGTAGAACTGATTGCAAATCCGTAAGTGAACATCAGCGAATACAGGGATATGTGAAGTTCCCTTTGAAATGGAAATCCTCCTGTGAGATAAATTATGATGCACAGTGATGCAGTGAAACCTAAAGAGTTGGTGAACAAGAACATAAATGCAGTAGCATGAGACCCGAAAATTGCTGCAGCGACAGCTAATCCAGATGCCTCTACTGGTCCAAACTCTGGATTTAGACCACCACCACCAGTTGGATTTCGAGGAGAATTTTTATCCAAAATGCCTGCCGGAGGACTCACGCCGGCTTGAAAGGAAACTGCAGCGATCAGTGCAGCCACGACTAATAGTGCATTACGCGTATCGCTGGGTGAATCTCTTTTTATTTGAAATTTGAAATATTTTATCCAATTCTTTGAATGTTCAGATGGAGGATCCATCTGCTTCCTGATTGATTTGGTTTTTGGTGATTCTTCTGTTATAATAGTGAGAGCATCTTGTCCCTTAATTCCCCCGGCTGCTTGTAGAATTTCTCTAATTCGGACATCATCGGAATCTTCAATAACAATGTCTAAAATATCCAGTGCTGTCAGACCCTTGTCATTTGTTGCATTCACTTTTATTGTTTCTCTAATGCTGCTTTTGTTAAGGAGTAGATCTATGGCCTGCAACAAGGAAGAATTCACAGTTAAATGGAACTCATTGTGGGACATACGGTACATTACAAGTGTATGATCATTACGATAAACCGAGAGTTGTGGCCTATTTCCGATAGTCTATTTTTTATTCAAAACTCAGCTATGATAACTGAACATGAGGATTCCAGTTGTTGCAGGCTTCGTTCAGGGAGGATGTTACGAATAAGCGAAATAGGCAATAGAAAATAAGAACAAGAAGACAAGACGAGAGAAAAATCACGGGTAGAGGAGTAGAGAATCCACAATATCAATCAAATATGAGTACAAAATAGAGGCGTTATGGACGGTTACTCCAGTAATCAGTCTTGATTTAGTGCCAACCGTTGGCACCGTTATGGTGTCAACGATAGACACAGTTGTGGCCCCCACACACAGGTGGGGCCACGGCACATGTGCCTATCCCTAGTGTCAGCGGTTGACACTAAATTTTTTTCGCTCCAATAATATGACAAAATCCTAAAATACAGTGTGTGTGTGTGTGTGTTGGGGGTGGGGTGGGTAAATAAACAGGCCATACTACTACCACGACACACCCTCAAAAATTCTCATAATTTTAATGAAATTCTAGTCACCGCACTCTAACAGAGAAAATTATAAAACTAAACAAATTCTAAATGTTTCACAAGAAATATATTGATGGGCATGATTCAAGTCTAAAAAATGATTAAGAAAAGATTCATCTAATCTTGATATAGGTAAACATACCGCGTGTTGTTTTGTAAGAACAGCAATGTGCATTACAGTGTTCTCATCATAATCAGCCAAATTTACAACCGGTTGCATGCTGAGCCTCTCCAGCCACTTGATCAAAACGCCGAACGCTTCAAACTGATAATTCTTCACTGAAAGGTGAAGGGAAGTCTCCCTACGATCTGTGACATCTTGAATAGAATCTGGACAAGTAGACAACAATTCGTCAATGATGTCAACTCTCCCCTTCATTGCAGCATAATGAAGAGCAGTTCTTTGGTATTTTCCTTTGAGCCGACATAATTTGCCATCAGCCCTCAAAAATTCTTTCACTATAGACAAGTCCCCCATGATTACAGCAATGTCCAGAGGCCTAAAACCATCCTTGTTCAACTCTCCAGCAATTTCAGGGTCGAGTTTTAGAACTTCGTGAACAAAATTAAGCTGCCTGGCTTTGGTTGCAACGTGTAGAAGAGATTCTAAAGGGGATATTAGTCTTAAATCAACAAGAATTGATGGGTTTTCTTCAAGAAATGTTACAAGAACCTCATGGGCTCCAGCCCGAGCGGCGTCGAACAATTTCTTGCTATCCATTTTTGAGTATTATATACAGTAATTCGTTTCAGACTTCAGTAGGATGGAAATGATGAAGGAATATAAGCTAAAAGGTGGATTTATATAATATCCAAGATAAGTTCACTGTTGCTGGGGGTAAATAATAAATATACACCAAGAGCTGCTTGCTTTGCAAAGAAGTAAATTTTACCAAATCAATAATAAATTAGAAGGCCTTACCAATTGACTACTTCAAAGGATTCTTTATTCTGATGTAAGCAGACGCTGTTATATATGCTGCTCATTTCACAAAACTAAAATAATGTTTAGATATTTGAAAAAGAATATACATCTTCAATAAATTACTGATTTGAAAACTTCTAGGAAGGATCATATGAAATAGATATCTATATTCAATCTAAAAAAGAAATAGCGAGGAGCTCTTTTATTCGTCAGTTTTGATTAATATAGCTATCACAATCAACGTATTTCGGATTTCACTTAGAGTGTTTTTAGCTTTATCATATTTGAAGTAGTAAATAATAATAATAATAATAATAATAATAATAATAATAATAATAATAATAATAATAACAACAACAACAACAACAATAATATTTTGAAGTAGTCACACAATTTCTTGTAGGGATTTCAAGGCCCATCTCTCCTTTATTCGTTGTTTGATGAATCACAATGGTAAGCGGGAGTTACCACAATTCGTAGGGACCTTCAATACCCTTCATCCCGGCCTCTGTGAGGCACATCCTGCGATTTACAACTTGAACTAATGGTTCAGAGTAGGGTCAGTTCGGACCCTCAAGGTGTGGGTTACACATTTTTATGAATCACAGTGGGAATAATCTTTTTTCCATATTACATTACTTGTTGCACTAAAGTCCTGAGCTAGCCTAAACAGTTTGTAGGGTAGCACAAAAAAAAAAAAAAAAAAAAAAAAAAAAAAAAAAAAAAAAAAAAAAAAACAGTCAAACCGCAAATCGATTCAAAATCGTTGGTTTTAAACCGTTAGTTCGGTTTTACGTGGACCCGCTAATATTTTCAAATCAAACCATTTCAAAATGGTTTGGTTTATATTTCAATTTTTAAAACTGTTTAAACCAAACAAAACCGTTAATTTTTTAATTAAAAATTAATTCTTATTCATTTAAATTTAGAATTTTTTCCCAAAAAAATTCAAATTTATCTAATGAATAAAGGAAAAAAGTTCTCGTCCAATGTCCAATCACAAATATCATTAATCTTTAAAGGGAAAAGTACAAAACTTACAAATAAAACTTTCACTTTTTAAACATAACAAACTTAAGATTTTTTTTTTTTTTTTTAAATCAGGTGTTAAGTAGTTAATTAATTAATATAATATTATAATAATTATCATTTATATATTAAATTAAAACTTATATAATATTACTTAATAAAATCAGAATAATATATAATCCATAACCACTCCATCCCAACCCAATCCAACCCCACACTCACCCCACCCCGGCAACCCACCCACAACCCCACCCCCACTGTCTCCAACCCCACCCACACCACACCACAAAAATAATTTTACTTCTATTTTTTTCTCATCTCACCCACCCCCCTACCCCACCCCCACCTCACCAAAAATGATTTTTTTTCTATTACTTTTCCACAACTCGCCCAGACTCTACCCTATCCTACCCCAACCCCACCCCACCCAAAATTATTTTTTTTTTTACTAATTTTCGACTCACCCACCAGCCTCGCCTCAGACCCTACCCCAACACATCTCATCCAAAATGTTTTTTTTTTTACTACTTTTCCACGACTCAGCCAGACCCTACCCCGCCACCCAACCCCACCCCACACAAAATTTATTTTTTTCTCCTAATTTTCCACACCCCTACCCACCCCACCCTAACCCCACCCTAGTAATCCCACCACAACCCACCCCACCCAAAAAATGAATTTTCTTCTATTTTTTCACACTTCACCTCAACCGCCCCATCCTATCCCACCCTACCCCCATCCAAAAATGAATTTTCTTCTATTTTGTACACCCCACCCAACCACCCCCACTCCACCCAAAAATGATTTTTCTTTTTCTATTTTTTCACACTTCCCCCCAACCGCCCCGCCCCACCCCACGCCACCCCATCTCATCCCACCGCACAGCACCCCACCCCGCCACCACCAACCATACCCCATCAAAAAATTATTTTTCTACTATTTTTTCACACTTCACCCCAACCACCTCATCTCAACCCACCCTACCCCACCCCACCCCACCCCACCCAAAAAATAATTTTTTTCTTCTACTTTTTCCAACCCCCAACCCAACCTAGACCCTACCCACCCCACTACAAAAAATGATTTTTTTTCTTCTACTTTTCCCCACCCTGACCTACCCCACCCTACCCTACCCCAACCCACCGAAAAAATGATTTTTTCTTCTACTTTTCCAACCCCGACCCGACCCTACCTCACCACAAAAAAAGATTTCTTCTACTTTTTCTAGCCCCACCCGACCTCTACCCCACCCCCAAAATCACAGTCAGTCATGTAAGTTGACACGAGATCCCAGTTAAGTCACACAAAGTCACAATTAGAAATTTAGTTGTAAAATCCCACCCCTCCAAAGTCACGGTTGGTCATACAAAGTCAAAGTTCGGTTACACAAAGTCGTAGTTTGGTCAAACGAGGTCACAGTTAGGTCATAGGAGGTCACAATTAGGTCAAACGAGGTCACGATTAGATCACACGAGGTCACAGGTCGATCACATAAAGTCATACTTCGTTCTTACAAAGTCACGGTTCGGTCACACATAGTCATATTTAACACAATTGTAGGTCACATCACGTCCTCGTCCAATGGTCACACTAAGTCACAGTTGGTCATAGTTTGGTTACACAAGGTCGCAGTCCAGTCACACGAGGTCACAATTCACTTACACAAAGTCACAGTTGGATCACATAAGGTCACAGTTCGATCACACAAGGTCATAGTTGGGTCACATAAAGTCACAATTCGATTGGATAAGGTCATAGTTCGATCATACGAGATTACAATTCAATTACACAAGGTCACAGTTAGGTCATATAAAGTCAAAGTTCGATCGCAGGAGGTTACAATTCGCTCACAAAAAGTCACAGTTCAATTACACAAAGTCATATATTTAACACAACTGTAGGTCACATCACATCATCATCTAATGGTCACACAATGTCACAATTGATCGCAATTAATCAATATTTTGGTCACATTTACCTAATAATTGGTCACATCCCTTACTCGTCACAAGTCGCACAAAGTCACAATTAGTCAATATTTTGATGACATTTACCTAAAAATTAGTCACAATCACCTATAATCGATCACAATATATCACCCTACCCCCCCCCCCACAAACCCCCACCTCACTTACCCTACCCCTACCCCTACCCCCTCAATCCACCTACACACCCCATCACACTCCACCCCCAAAATCCCTCACCCCCGTATCGCTAGCAACAGGAGAAATCTGATCCAGATCCCCGCCCCCGTCGTCAACCCCACCTCCACCGCCGGCACCGGCACCGGCAACACCATTACAATCAATAGACTGCACCAACCATCGAAGCCACAACGCACCACATATCGTCGTCAACAGGCAGAAGCCTCATTCGATCATCATCGATCTACCACCAAAGCCCACGGCCACCAGCACCACCACATCCCAACACCGCCACCAGCACCACCGCCTAAACCCACCACCGTACACATTCAAAGCTACACCACACATACAAAACAATAGCAGAGAAAGACCACCTCACCACCACCATCACCACCAAACACAACCACCGGCACACTACATCTCCACAACCCCCAACAAATTCACAAATAAACAAGATTTGGAGAATCAATTACACCAAAAAAGGAAAAAAAAAAATTCAAAGCCTCTTTTGGATGTCTTCATTGACGGCCTCCGACGGCGCTCTCTGTTGATAGCAGCGATCTCACCAAAAAATTGCAAGAAGTCAAAGCAACAACCTTCGACCGTCACTGCTTCGTCGTGGCAGGGGCGTCGCTGCTTCAACAGCATCTGCAGCGGTGACTCACACAGATAGCAGAGCCAGCTGGAGATCGCTTCTGTCACCTCTGAAAGGTGACGATTTCGTCGCTACTTCAAAGGTGGCCGGGTTGGGTAGAGAGAGAGAGAGGTCGCCGGTGATTGTTTTACATGTTACGATATTTTTAGTTACCTGTGGCATACCCATTAGCACAAGAATTGTCTCCATAAGAGGATTTTTGTCCCAGTCTTGACTGGGTGTGTCCCCAGGGATTTACAGTTAAAGCTGGGACAAAAACCCCTTTGTGTGTTACGGGGTATGCTATAGACGACCAAAAATACCGTAACACCGGGGATAGCAAGAATTTCGCTGGAGATATCGGTTCTCTCTCACTTCTACATCTCACCTTACATTTTCCAAAGTCTATAAAACAAGAGAAGTTTCCCTTACTTTATCAAATTCAAACCTTCCCCTTCGAAAGACAAAGATTAAACCTCAATCATATGAATAGATCAATGGTCCACAATTGTCCCCCAACAAGCACAATCCACCAATACACACAAGAGCCAACGACAAAGTGACATGTGGATTAAGTGAACCACTTTATTCCACAAATCTTCACCTTGGATCATCTTAATCCATTGTCAATTTCCCCGGTTACTAGTGTTATCCATGTGTGTGGTCTTATAAATTATCATTGTTCATTCTAGCCAAGTAATTGCAAAACAACTAACTATTATTAATAGCAAGAATTGATAAACAATTTATTGAACTTATCTGCCTTAAACACTTTTATTCTAACATCTGTCACATCATTATCAATTGCAATTTTAAACAGTTTAAACTCACCTGAAGATAATTTGTATTTGTGATCAAACTGTGACTTTATGCGATCGAATTGTGACCTCGTGTGATCAAATTGTGATCTCGTGCAACCGAACTATGACTTCATGTGACCAACTGTGACCTTGTAGGTGGGGTGGGTGGTATTTGGTGAATTTTGGGGTGGGGGTGGGATTGGTATTGGGCGGGCCAAGGTGGGGCGAGGTGAGGCTGTGGTAAAATTCGTAACTAAATTTGTAATTGTGGCTGAAATGTGACTTTTTGTAATCAATTGTGACTTTTTGGGTGGGTGGGGTAAATCTTTCCACTAAATTTGTAATTGTAAACGAAATGTGATTTTATGTGATCAATTGTGACTTTGTGGGGTGGGGGGTCAAGGCAAGGTGGCAAGGGGTGTTGGTAAGTTGTGGATTAGGTTTTGTTTGGATTTTATTATTTAATATTATATTATTTTTAATTTAATATATTAATAATAATTATTTTTATATTATAATTACTATTTAACACCGAAATAAAAAAAAAAAAAAACTTAAGTTTGTTAAGGGGCACTTAAGTGACTTTAAATAGAAGACATGATTAAATGAATCACATAATTCCACCTTTAATTGAGTATTTACATTATGACATTCGAGTGGTGCTCTAGCACTGTAGCATTATTCATATAAACAATCCTTTTAAGGGACTAAGATGACAGACTCGTGATTGAAAGAAATTTGCCACTGTTCGGCGACTAATTAAATAGGTGAAAGAAGATTATTTATTGTATTCGAGGTAAAATATGTGGTTAAAATTGGAGAAAGAAAATGTATATGATTAAAAAACGATTTGAAAAATTGTGTAATTTAAATTATAATTTAATGTGGCCGTCGAACATTACCTTAGGCTGCGTTCTCTTTGGCGTTTTCCAGTCGTTTTCCGTTTTCCTTTTCCGAAAACCCGGAAAACGCGTTCTCTTGCGCCGTTTTCGGGAAAAAGATTTAGAAAACGTTTTCCAAATTTTGTAAAGGAAATGGAAAACGAGGAATTCACGTTTTCTGCGTTTTCCATTCATTTGAACTAAAAAAAAGGAAAACGCGCGTTTTCCTGTTTTTCGCGTCTTCGTTTAAAAAAAAAAACCCTAAAAAATTTGAAATTGGTCAAAATTTATCATTTTAATTACATTATTGGTACCCGATTTTAAATAATTTGTCATTTTAATGCTCAAGATTTGAAATTTCTTTCAAAAATACCCTAATTTATTTGCAACTTAGGTCCTTCAACTTTAGATTTTCTTGCACATTAGTTCGCAAATTTTACTTTTCTTTCAATTTAGTCATTCATGTATTTGCTTTATAGGTCATTGTCTTCAAACATATATAACTTTTGATCTACAACTTCGAATTGCACTTTGTTTTACAACTTCGAATTGCACTCCAAATTCAACAATCTTTCTTATGATGTATCATGTACTCAATTATTAAACATTTCTTTTTTACTTTTGTATTGTAGAAAATTAGGACATCATTTTTGAACGTATGGATTTTTGAACTTTTTTGACATAACCAAATATGACATCTCTATTTCATTTATATTGTGTATATCATATATGTATGAATGTTGAATGTGTATGTGTCTCTGTGTGTGTGTGTGTATGTGTGTGTGTGTGTGTATAATCACATGTAATATAATTACAAGTGCACAAAGTGTGTGTTTGGGGTTATTTAAACAGAAATTTTTTCAAGTGAATAGTAATATTTAGGGGAATGGATGATTGAGATTTAATTGAAAAGTCAAATATTGTGGACCTCACTTTTAATGAGAATCAAACAAGAGAAAAATAGTTTTCTGAAAAAAAATCCAAACAGAAAGTGTTTTCCATCATTTCATTTTCGAGAACAGTTTTCAGAAATAATAAACGAAACGCATTTTCAGCAATTTTGAAAACATTCAGAGAAAACGGAAATCAGAAAACATTTTCAAAAATGAAAACAGAAAACTGAAACATAAAGAGAACGCGTCCTTAGATTCTCTACATGAATATATGGTATAAAATCGAATTCGACACGTGATCTGCTAAATACACTACAAGCTAACTAGTATAACCCTAATGTTGTACCTTGTCGGCAAACAATTTAGGTAATGATTAAAAGTTGTGTCATGTTATATTGCTTGACACGCAACGTAAGCACTCAACTAAGTGCCTGATTGCTCTAGTTAAAAAAAAAAAAAAAGTCCGATTTTGTTCACCCTCTTTAAAGTGGGTGAACATTATCCTCCATTTAAATAATATTTGTTTTCAAGTGGTGGCTCTTTTTAAAGTGATGAGATGATAGGACCCTTCTTAACTTTTTTGTTTTTTTTTTTTCTTTTTAGATAAATTAGTTTATAAACTACATAATTTTTTAAATCACTTTTTAATCACATATATTTTTTCTCTAATTTTTAACCACTACTTTTTACCTAAAAAAAACATAAATCAAATAGTTTATAAATCAAATAACGTTACCAAACAAAGACCTTAGCCCCCATTTTGGTATATATAAAATCAGATTTTTGGTAGACTTTGATAAAAATTAATGAGATATATAGTTGAAAAGTTATAGTTCCGATCTCATAAAAGTGCGGTTATGATTAAATGTTGATTTTGACTTGAATTAGAGCATGTTTGGTAATGTGAAAATTTTTGATTTTTTGAATTTTTTTTATTTTAATTTTTTGATGGATATGAGATTTTAAAAAGTTTGAAAAGTCAAAAATTGTGGGTTTGATTAAAAATGAATGGTTGAGATTGAATTTGAAAAGTTATGATAGAAATTTTATCATTATCAAACACCTCTTAAAATCACTTTTAGTTGTACGAAATAAGGGGCTCAATTTATAAGATAATGGACTCTATTTATCCAACAGTATCAATTATGATTCAAATTATCCAACAATAAGTTATTTTTGTTTATCGAGAAATATAAAAATAATTATCTATAGTTCTATCATTTTAATTATTGTGGTAGACAGACATTTTTTTTGTTATACACTGTTCATTAACTTGAGTTATAATTTTAATTGTAATTAACATAATTTTATAAATTAGTATCAAGTGTTGGGGGGGGGGGGGTTATGTTCAAATTTTTGTTAATTTCATATTATATGATTTAATAAAATCTTCAGTATGAGTACAATATTAATATATAAATTTTTGTTATTTATAAATATTTATCATAGATAAATTATTTGTTCAATTTAAGCAAAAATAATCGTAAGATATTTCGTATTTTTTTTTTTAGATAACTTACAATATATCTACACTCTATTTTGGGGTGTAGAAATACAATATATAATCATGTCTATCTATTTTTGTAATGTAAACTAACTGGTTAAAAATAACAAACAGTGTATAACAAAAAATGTCCGTCTTAAGTGCCACAATAATTAAAAAGATATAGCTATAAATAATTATTTTTATATTTCTCGATAAACAAAAATAACTTATTGTTGGATAATTTGAATCATAATTGATACCGTCGAATAAATAGAGCCCATTATCTTATAAATTGAGCCCCTTATTTCATACAACTAAAAGTGATTTTAAGAGGTGTTTGATAATGATAAAAATTTTATCATAACTTTTCAAATTCAGTTTCAACCATTCATTCTTAGTCAAATCCATAATCTTGACTTTTCAAACTTTTTAAAATCCCATATCCATCAAAAAATTAAAATAAAAAAATCCCAAAAACAAAAATTTTTCACATTACCAAACATGCTCTAATTCAAATCAAAATCAACATTTAATCATAACCGCACTTTTATGAGATCGGAACTATAACTTTTTAACTATACATCTCATTAATTTTTATCAAAATTTACCAAAAATCTAATTTTTATATATACCAAAATGGGGGTCTAAGGTCTTTGTTTGGTATCGCTGCTTGGTTTATAAACTATTTTATTTATTTTTTTAGGTAAAAAATAGTGGTTAAAAATTGAAATTGAAAAAATAGTTAAAAAAATTATGTAGTTTATAAATTAATTTATCTAAAAATAAAAAACAAAACAAAACAATAAACTAAAAAGTTAAGAACGGTCCTATCATCTCATCACTTCAAAAAAATCACTACTTGAAAAAAATATTATTTAAATGGAGGGTTATGTTGACTTAGAGGTGTCAATCCGAGTGGTCCGGACTGGGTCGACCCGCCAATAAAAAGCCCGGTAACGGCCCGCTTGAAAAAAAAAACCCGCCCACTGCTGGTTACGGGTCAGGCCGCAAATTTTAAACTACAACTCAGGCCCGCCCGCTGGCCCATGTGGGTCGGGGTTTGTTCTGATTTAGCCCGTATGAATAAAAACATAGATTTTTCATATTTATAGCAATTTTTTTGTCAAGTTTCTAAATACAAAATGATTAAAATGATAAATTCATATATATACCATAAAATATTTACATAGAATTTAAAATTATAGTTTATGTTATATGAATTACTTCTAAATTTGTAAATTTAAATAAAATATAAACAAATAACAATTAAATGATAAATGTATTTCTAATTACTATTGTCAAAAAACATTATTTTTTTAGCTAGTAGGGAGAAAAAAATAAGATTCCACTTTAAAAGTTGTATTAGAGTTTCTAGAAGAGGAGAGATTTTCAATGTTACCATATTTAATAAAAACAATTTTTTTTTTTTTACGGGCCAGCGGGTTAACCGCGCCCGCGAATGTTTGATCCGCAAAACCCGCGGTTCACAACTTCTTGACCCGTGAACCGTCCGCACGGGTCATGGGTCGATCCGCAGTCCCGGATCAATTCGGGCCGATTTTCACAGGTCCGATCGGCCCGTCCGTCTTGACACCTCTATGTTGACCTCTTTAAAGAGTGCGAACAATTTACACCAAACAGTGGGACCCTAGCTTTTGAAAATTAATAAAAAAATTGCATAAAGGCTGACTAGAGAGTCAGGCTTCCTACAGGCATTTTTGCACGGACAATTCTACCCTTATTTTACTTTTGAGTTGAGAAAAGAATTGGTTACACCAATGTAATATTTTTTAAAAGAAGGGGTAGGTATGAGATTTCAAAACTTGATGAGTTGATAGTTTTTGTAAGTCAAAATACTATACTTCCGCGGGGTCCACTGAAAGGATAAAAATACACGCAATTTAAAAAAAATTCAATAGCAAACAGGCTCAAATAACTATATTGGCCAACTGCATACAAACTGAAAAGATCAAATATAAAAGGATTAACAAGATTATTGTATAAGCAACAATCCTTCCTCAGGCAGTCCGCGATCCAAATGTTGATTTTTTACGGTAATTTCTGGCCACCACGGACAGAATGGCCATCAAGAATGGCGTAGCAATGGAAATGACAACAAATAATCGGGATAGTCTGACATCTTCTGCCAAAGCGCCCATACAATTATCATAAGTTATTGAGAGTGCAAAAAGTGAGATTTGCAATTCCAGTTGTAAAGGGAACCCAAGAGTGAGAAAATATATCATCTGAACAGATGTGAAGTACCCAATTGAGTTGAAAATCATGAACAGACCGAATTGAAGTGGATTCTTTGTTCCCATCACTGCCTTTCCAGCAGTATGCGCTGGTGGCTCCGTGGCATTGTTAGGCTTAGCTTTGTCCTCCTGCCACACCCCGCCAGGCGGACTGAGGATGGCTTGGTATGTTGCCGTTGTTATCAGTACAGCTACCACAAGCAATGTGCTTCGGACATCACTTGGAGTCTCCTTCGCTTTGTCAAATTTGAAGTAGTCCTGCAACTTCTGATAGGGCTTTCGAGGCCTCTCTCTCCTCGATTCAACTTTTGATGGTTCGCGAGTGGGATTCTCTGTTTGCATTGTCTGTTGCATTGAAGCCCCAGCAAGCCTAAGCATTTCCTCGATTTCATCATCGCCTCCTTCTGATGATTTTAATGCAGCAAGTGGTGTAAGGTCCCTTTTGTTCAAGGAATTCACCTCCAACAAGTCTTTCCCAACGAAATTCTCATCCAGCATCAACTCAACAACCTGATTAAAAAAACCCTTAATTTAGATTATAGTGCATAGACTCAACTGATATTATTAACTCTAAAATCGAACACTTTAATTGGAAGAGATATAAATTCTGCACAGATCTATTCTCCGTACAAGTAGAAAAGTCCTTGGTATTTACCTCGTATTGCTTTCTGGCGACCGCAAGATGCAAGATAGTGTTCCCTTGTGAATCCTTCTCATTCAATACATCTTTATCACAGGTCTTCAGGTACTCTGCCAGGCTCTTAAGGGCTTCAAATTGGTAGTTTTTCACAGCCAAATGAAGACAAGTTTCACCACGAGCTGCCACTTCTCGTATGCTATCTTTACAAGCTGAAAGCAGTTCCTGAATCACTTGTATTCTCCCTTTGATCACAGCGCAGTGTAGAGGAATCCTTCTTTCCTTTCCCTTCACCATACACAAACTAGGGTCTCTCTTCAGGACCTCTTTTACAATCTCTAAATCCCCATTAGCTGCAGCAATATGCAAGGGACTGAAACCGTCATGGCTCAATTCTTTCGCGAATTCTGGGCTCAGATTTAGGACCTCTTTTACAATATTCAGGTTTCCGGACATACAAGCAATATGTAATGGAGTTTCTCCACTTGATAATGCTGCAGCCTTCATCAGGAAAGGATTGTCTTTGATCAGATTTCGCAGATGGTCAACATCTCCCTTTCTAGCAGCCTCAATTAGCCTTCTGTCCATTAGTTGGGTCGTACTGCACTTTTGATGGTCAGAATTAAAACTAGCTATTTCTATCTTATCTTGTGTTACAAAAATGTCAGAAAGCACTCTTAGGACAATCTTGATAGGAAAAAGTCAAATATGGCTTACGACAACTCTAATTCAAAACTACATATACGTGTCAAATATATTGATATTAACATTAAAAATCTTTTCAAATGCATCAATATTCATTGTGCATACGTGATAAATTATTACTAATTATCAAGAAAAAATGAAAGAAATAAATATTTTAATTGGATAAAAATTATTAAATTAATGCTAAACATCGTCTAGTATAATATCTAGAACTAGACATTGTTCTAAACAATATCTAGCATGAATTATATCACGTAAATAATTCTTGTCATTTATCAAAAAAAATAGTTAGACATTAGAATAACTCCAATCGTGGTCTAAATTACACCAAATTAGTGATTTACATTCCTAAATTCGCTAGATTGATCTCCAATGACAGGGTGTAAAGCGGATATAAAATAAAATTCCAGCCAAAGATGTAAAAAAAGATCTACATTTGCATCTTATTTTACACCTCCACATTAAACAAATTTCACCTAAATTTAGCTATTAATCCATAAAATTTTGATGTGAGATATATAATTTAAATCTATTATTTTAATTTATATTACAATTTGTATTTTTATATAAATTTACACATTTTTAATTTTTTAATATTTTAATTTTCTTGACCAAATTTCGATTTTTTTAGATCTATTTGTTCGTAATATTTATAGATGTTCACAAATAAAAAAATAGATTAACAAAAAAATTGTGCAAAAATTAAATTTAAATCTTATAATTTGCATCTCATAATTGGAGTAAAACTTTGATATAAATACTTCGAGATGTATATTAGGATGTAAAAGTGATTTATAGGGGTGTAAATTACACAACGATTAAATTTACTTTTGGGTAATTATATTGACACCATAATATTTGTTAACCACACCACACCACATTTTATTTTTAATGGATATTCCTAAGTTTTTCTTAGTTTTACAAGTATGCTCCCAAGTTTTTTATATAAATATTTTATCATCAACAATATATTAAGTTTTCATATTTTGTCTATAAAGATAATTTTTGTCCAAAATATGTCTTATAAGAGTAAAAAAAAAACTTACTTATCTCTCGTATTCTTAAATAATCGAAGTAAATAATTAATACGAAAGTCAAAAATAAATATTTTTCCCTCTTTTCAATGCACATTAGCATAATATTTGGATATAAATTTGTGATTAAAAATAAAATATGTTAATCAATTGAAAATTAAGAATAATAATGCTTTGAAAAAAATTGAGTACATAAAAACAAAAATGAACAAATATTAAAAACCTTTTATGTAATTAAAATGTGGTGTAGATATAAAAAATTGTGGTGTGAATATAACTACTCTTTAATTGATGCTCTTATTGTAAGGTGGATATACTCAATTGGCCCCACGGCCAAGGGCCACTTCTGATTGGCAGGCTGGTAGCCATCACCATGAGCCAGCCACCTTGTACGGTTGGGCGGTGGCGATAAAAGGTTAATCTTTTTCCAAACAAACAAAAGAACAGCCCCTTGTTTGGTGGGTGCACACAATAACTTCTCCCAACACTACAATGCATGTTAGCGTTCCCCACCTCATTCCTCCCTTAGCGGTGGCCTCTCTCATCTTTCTATTATCTCCAACTCATTCCCCTCCTGCCGCTCCTTTAAACAACCCTACCCCACCCCCCTTTCAATTTTACATTATGTCACGCCACCTCCGGCAAACCCTCCCCACCACCACTCTTTTTCATAATCGTCGCCTTATAATTCTCTGTCCTGTCGTGCATCTGTTCAACGATGGCTACAACGCTTTCGCCATCATCATCATCTCCCTACGACTAGGGGCGGAGGTAGCCCAAGCCCAGCGCTGGACTTTTGGGCTGCCCCGGGTCAGTCCAATAAAAAATTAAAATCGAAAACGCAGCAGACTGCAGTAGCCATACTGCAGTACAAATGCAGCTGTGAAAGAGTCAAGAAACCTTTGGACAAAAAAAATCAAACAACCAGTTCCACTTCTTCCTCGTCAATACCTCATCCCCGTGTCGCCGTCGCTGTGCTGACTCCGAGCTCCGACCAGCAAGGCGAAGTCACAGACCGAGTTCTCTGTTGCCGACTGCGAGCTGCCCTCAGTTAGTCAGTTTCACTTCTTCCTCAAGAGTCGAGACCTCATCCTTCCACTGCTCTAGTGCTCCTCCGCGTCAATCATCATCACCGCCGACCACCGCTGCAAGCCTGCACCGCATGTAAGCTTCCTTCCTAAGTTCCTTCCTTCCTCAGCTTCCTGTGTCGCTGCAGTGAGTCTGTCATTTCCTTTTTTACTTTTTGGGAGCAAATTTTGAATTTTATAATACTAAATGGTAAATGCATTAGACGACATCATGCCTTTTTTTTCAATTGTCTATTTTAATTTTAAAATATTGTTTCTTTACTTACTTTATTGTTGGAACTTGAAACTTTTATGATTATTAATGTTTTAAAAAGTGAAATGTTAGTTTGTTATGTTAATTAGGTTTGTGAAAATAATATTGATTTGACATTTGAGGTTTTTTTAATATATTTGATTAATTTTGTTTGAATTTTCGTAATTTGAGATTTGTGGTTTGTAATTATTATTTGTTGAGTTTGTTTAATTTGGGAGTTGTGATTTGTAGGAAAAAATCATGTCGACCTTAGATAGATTTTTTAAAAGAAAATTTCCAGTTGTAGAAAATGTTGATGAGGAGACTTCAAATAGAGTGGATGTTGATGTTACACAACTTTCCACTGATCATGAAAATATAGTGGATGTTGATCTTGCACAACTTCCAACCGATCCTGGATTAAGAATTCCAATTTCAAATTACAATATTAATATCCGTGATCAAGTTCGAAGAGCATATTTACAGAAGGGTGCTTGTCAACCTTCAGATCATGTATTCCCGAAACGAAAGTTCGGAACATCCCAATTTAGACGATTCCAGTCTTCCTGGTTCAAAGAATTTGGTAATTGGTTGGAGTATAGTATAGCAAAAGATGCCGATTATTGTTTGTACTGTTATCTTTTCAAATCAAGTCATGGTAATCAAGGAGGAGGTGAATCTTTTGTAAGCGAAGGGTTCACGTGTTGGAAAAATAAAGAAAGATTTCGACTTCATATGGGAAAGCATGACAGCGAACATAATAAAGCTCGAATGAGTTTTGAAGCATTGTTGAATCAAGATCAACACATTCATTCGGTTTTGCATAAGCAGTCAACACAAGCACGTAGTGATTATCGTATTCGTCTTGAGGCATCAATTGATTGTGTCAGAGTTTTGTTACGTCAAGGGTTGTCATTTTGGGGCCATGATGAATCTGAAGGTTCTCTCAATCCAGGTAACTTCCTAGTTCAATTGCAATTTCTTGCTGATCATAATGATGATATTAAAGCTGTGGTATTGGGAAATGCTCCTAAAAATTGTAAATTAACATTTCCTGATATTCAGAAGGATATAGTGAATTCTTGTGCTGTTGAAACGATTAATGTTATTATCAAAGATGTTGGCGATTCATTATTTTCTGTTCTTGTTGATGAATCTCGTGATGTATCAGTAAAGGAGCAAATGTCAGTAGTCCTACGTTATGTGGATAGTAGTGGACATGTGAATGAACGTTTGATAGGGGTTGAGCATGTTAGTAGTACCACAGCTATATCACTTAAGGCTGCAATTGATATGCTATTTTCTAGATATAATTTGAGCATAACTAGGTTGAGAGGACAAGGTCATGATGGGGCAAGCAATATGCAAGGTAAGTTCAATGGTTTGAAAGCACTCATTTTGAAGGAGAACTCATATGCCTTTTACATACATTGTTTTGCTCATCAACTTCAGCTAACTCTTGTAGCTGTGGCAAAGAAGAATATTCCAATTTCTAATTTCTTTCGTGTGGTTGGTGATGATGTAAATGTCATTGGAGCTTCTTGCAAACGTTCTGATCTGTTTAGAGAGAAACATTCAGACTTTATCGTTGAGGCATTGGAGAGAGGTGGTGTTTTAAGTGGACGGGGACTTAATCAAGAAACTACTCTTCAGCGTTCTGGTGATACACGTTGGGGGTCACATTATAATTCTTTGATCAGTTTGCTTTCAATGTTCTCTACTGTTGGTGATGTACTTGAATTTATTTCAGAAGATGAATCTAGTTCTGGTGATCAAAAAAGCGAGGCATTTAATTTATTGGAGTCGATACATTTGTTTGATTTTGCGTTTAATCTACACTTGATGAAAAAAGTCTTAGGAGTTTCGAATGAGTTGTCAAAGGCATTACAATTGAAAGATCAAGATATTGTGAATGCGATGGAATTGGTGAAAATATGCAAACAACGACTCCAACTGATGAGTGACAGCAGGTGGGATTTGTTTTTGGAAGAAGTTCATTCTTTTTGTCAGCGATATCACCTTGATGTTCCCAATATGGATGATGTGTTTATACGCAGTGCACCTAGTGGTCGTCATCAACTTAATCCACCACCAGAAGTGACAAATTTACATCATTACTGTGTAGACTTATTCTACGCTATCATTGATTTGCAATTTCAGGAGTTGAATGATCGTTTCTCAGAGGTAAATACAGAGTTACTCCTTTGTGTAGCTTGTTTATGTCCACAAAACTCATTCTATGATTTCGATAAGAAAAGATTGATTCAACTAGCGGAGTTTTACAAAGAAGATTTTTCAAGATTTGATCTTCTCACACTTGATGATCAACTTGAAACTTATATTTTTGATATGCGTTCTAACAACGCATTTCAAGAATTGAAAGGCCTTGGTGATCTTGCAGAGAAGTTGGTAATGACAAAGAAAAATAAGGTATATCCATTGGTTTATAAGCTTTTGACTTTGGCGCTTATTCTACCGGTTGCTACAGCTACTGTTGAAAGAGTATTTTCTGCAATGAGCATTGTAAAGGATAGATTGCGCAATCGAATGGGTGATGAGTGGATAAATGATAGCCTTGTTGTTTATGTAGAGAAAGATATATCTTTGAAGATTGATAATGAAGCTATTGTACAACGATTTCAAAGTATGAAAACTCGCAAGGAACGAATTTAAGGTACTACATTTGAGTTGACATTATTTATTTGTCATTTGTGAAATTAACTTTTCTCTATTTGATTTAATTTTTCTAGGGAAAAAATTTTCGGGGGCAGCCCCCCCCCCCCCCTCCCAACCTCATTTAATTTTCGCCCGCGCTGACTTCAAATCCTGGCTCCGCCCCTGAGTACACCGAAGGTTTATGGAAAATCTAATCAGATGTCTGGTCAAAAACTTAATAACCCTCACCCTAAAGTCAATTCTACCACTAGCAGATACGGGGTGTCTGGTAAATTTTCAAGAGATGGATTTATGGGTAGGGATGAGATTGGGAAAGGGATAGGTGATGTTGCAAAGAAAAAGAAAGTGGATAATGGGATGGATGATGTAGTGGCTGCAATCAGTGTTCTAAAATGAGAAAATAAAGGCTGCCTAGGAGCGCATTAGCGCAATGCTTGAGGAAAACGCCTTGCATTACCCATATGCGCGGAATAATGCTTTTTACTGAACATAAATCGAAAAAATCGATGATTAATGGTCAAGAACCAATAATAAACTGTTATTTTTCCAATCCAATCAGGTAGAAACCAATTGAACCAGTTTTATTTAAAAAAAAAAAACTATACTCAGGGACAGCATGAAAATATATGCAATCGCTTTGCAAACTTAATTCAGCTTACAACTGAACAGCCCTTTATAAGGGTAATATATGTTCCCATCCCACATCAAGATCCAATTTGGGATGAGAACTATAGGCTTTTTCTTTTTTGTTTTCTTTTTAAATTGTTTTGCTTCCTTTTTTTTAATTTTTTTTGTACTTACAATTATTTGTTTGACTTTTCTCTCCAAACTATTATTTAAATATTATTTTTCTTATTTTATAAGGATTAAAATATTTTAACATTTTGAAACAACTAGTATAATATAAATAAAATTATCAACCATAAATCACTATTTTTTTTGAATTAGTAATTCTAAAATTAAAGAAAATTATTTATATATTTTATATTATTTGTGTATTTAGTTTTTATGTAATAAAATCTATTTTTCATATAAAAATTTATGTAATGTCTTAAAATTAATTAAAATATTATTAAAAGTACAAAACACATTATGACGACTATTCTTCGCATTGACACGTCTAAACTTGTGATTCTTGATTCTCGATCTCTACGCATCACAATACATTACGCATTTTAGAACCTTGGCTGCAATAGAGACACTGGGAGAGGGGTTTGTGAGAACGGAAAAAGTGAAGATGGATATGGTACGAGAGGTGGAGCAGATGCGAATGCAGATGGAGTTGAAGATGACTGAGATGATACTCGAGTCACAGTAGAGGATTGTGGAAGCCTTTGCCAATGCAATTTCAGATAGGAAAACTAAGACGACAAAGAAAATGCCAATGCCTAACTACTAAATTTGAAGCTGGATTGGGTGTTGCCTTCAAGTAAGGATCTTGAGATCGTCAAAGGTTAGTTGAGCATTGTGCTGTGGGACATTGAATTAAGTCTCTTTGCTATTGTATGTAAAGTTGGGAGTTAGATTTTCATTGTTACTTAACTTGGTTGTGTTTTTTTTTTTTTTTTTTTTTTTTGCTCGTCAATTTTTAGCATAGCATTCATTAGTTGATTATTGGTAGCATAATTTAAATTTCATGTAGCATGACAATGCATTATGATCCATATAATGGCTTGCAACTTTGTTTGAATTGAATGAGATGTTGGAGCATCTTATGTAGCAAAATTGCTCTACTGTTTTTCAATTGGTTGTGTAGTGTAACTATTGGAATTGGTGACTTGCCTTCAAGGAAGGATCCATAACATGGTGAGCCGACGCGCTCACCCTTGCTGCATCCGTCGGGGGAAAATTGTTAGATTTTTTGGCCTTTTTTGGGCTGGAACTCCAAAAATACAGTTATTTGACCGATGTTCGTCCTAGCTAAACAAACTTCCTGAAAGGCCGTCCTAGTTGAACAAAATTCTTGAATCGTCTTCATAAAGTATGAGATTCCCTTCCTCTGTGCTGCTCTTTCAAGTAAAATTCCAGTTCATATCTAGGAATTCTGAAGAAGTTTCAGTCCTGGTAGCTTTTAGGATGAAGTTTATGGTTGTTTTGATTGTTCTGAAAATTTTCTCCCCTCTTTGATAAATTGCTTCAAATTAGCAAATATTTTCTTCTCGAGAGAAAAATCAATGTGGGTACTTCAATACAGTGGCCAGCATAACTGAGTTGGGGGAAGGATTAAGGCATGAACCAGTGGCAGAACTAAAGGGGGGTCCTGGATGGTCACGTGACCCCCCCCAATTCTGAAGTCTTTTTTTTTTTTTTTTTTTTTTTTGGGAATAAATTCAGAAACCTACCTAAAACACGGTTCCTGACTTCCTAATTCATTTTCACAATTTCACACTTTCACTCCTTCCTTCCCCAGCCCTCGTCAGTCGTCCCTTTTACTGCTGCGCCGCCGACGCCGAGTGCTCTGCTCATCCACGGGAAATTACACTGACTACTCTACAGGCTACGCCGCTGTCCGCTACAGCCAAGTCACAGGTAAATACCGTAAATTTCCTTTTCCAACTAATGTTCCTAAATCCTAAATTCCTAATCCTTCCTAAATCCTATTGTATAGGCTATATTCATTATTCAGTAATTAGTACTAAATTACTAATCAGGTTCTATAGACTACAGTTCTACTAATCCTTCAAAGTCCAAATTCCAAATGAAATGAATCAGGATTCAGAAATCACTATATCAGATTCCGTTGTTGACCATTGTGTTTTTCTTTTTCAATATTTCTCTAATTCTCTCTCCAATTCATTATTTATTATTATTTTACTTTTCAATATTCATTTGTCTAATTGTCTTATGTCGATTGACTCGATTCTGTTAATGTTATAACTTAAATGTTAATTGATTTAATTTGAATGTTAATTGAGTAAAGAGTTATAGATTGAAATTTGTTAATTGATTGCAATTTTTATTTTATTTAATGGGAATTGAAATTTGAGTTAATTGTTTTTGCTTTTGATTGTTTGAACTTTGAATTAATTGTTTTGCTTGAATGTGTTTATCAGTTATGGAGAAATACTTTAAACGTAAATCCACGTTTTCTTGTGATGAGCAAAATAATGGAAGGAATGTTCGAGAAAAGGGGGAAGAAAATAATGTTGGAGATGAAACGGGTAATGGATTTAGTGATGGAATAGTTGTTGGAGATGAAACTAATCTTAGAAATGTTTCAATCGAAACTAATGAAAGACTTGAATTTGATGTTGCACAACTTCCTTCGAATCCTGGATTAAGAGTTCCAATACAGAATTATGATATTAATATACAAGATGTGATTCGAAGAACATACGTGCAAAGGGGTCCTTTTCAGCCTCGCAGTCATGAATTTCCACCAACAAGATTGGGTAAAAAGGATAGAAGATTTTGTAATTCATGGTTTGATGAACATCCTAGTTGGTTGGAATATAGTATAGCGAAAGATGCAGTATTTTGCTTTTATTGCTATCTTTTCAGTTCAAGTAATAGTTCATTTGTTAATGGTGGATTCTCAAATTGGAAAAAGAAGGAATATATTAGAAAACATGTTGCAAATCAAATGGGATTCACAATCAGGCTCGGGTTAAATATGAATTATTTAAGAATCAAGAACAGAGTATTCAATCTTGTCTCTTTAAGCAATCACATCAAAGTCGAATTGAGTATCGAATTCGTTTGAATGCATCTATTGATTGTGTTCGATTTCTTTTAAGACAAGGGTTGGCCTTTCGTGGTCATGACGAAACTGAAGATTCAAGCAATCAAGGGAACTTTCTTGAACTATTGCATTGGTTATGTGATCATAACCCTGAGATTAAGGTTGTTGCTTTGAAGAATGCGCCTGAAAATCTCAAATTAACATCACCCAAAGTTCAGAAAGAAATTGTAAGTGCTATTGCTTCAGAAATTCTAAATGTGATTATGAAAGATATTGGTGATAACTTGTTTTCTATTCTGGTTGATGAATCCCAAGACATTTCAGTGAAGGAGCAAATGTCAGTTGTCATTCGTTATGTGAAGAATGGGTGTGTATTGGAACATTTTATTGGTGTCAAACATGTGTCGAGTACCACAGCTATATCACTTAAGACTGCAATTGATCAATTATTTTCCACGCATAGCTTAACCATATCTAATTTGAGAGGTCAAGGATATGATGGAGCTAGTAATATGCGAGGGGAGTATAATGGTCTCAAATCACTTATTTTGAAAGATAATCCGAGTGCGTACTACATTCATTGTTTTGCTCATCAACTTCAACTGGCTCTTGTAGCTATGGCACAGAAACATCCAACGATTGAAACCTTCTTTACTTTAGTACATAAGTTGGTGAATATTGTTGGAGGATCGGTTAAACGGTGTGATCTTATTCGAGAGAAAGAAAGACTTAAAATTCTTGAAGCACTCAGGGTTGGTGAAATAGTAAGCGGTCGGGGTCTCAATCAAGAAACTACTCTTAAGCGTTCTGGTGATACACGTTGGGGCTCTCACTACAGTTGTTTAATTAACTTGATTGTTATGTTCTCAACTACAGTTGATGTTGTTGAAATGATTGCTACTGACACTACAAGTTCCGGAACAAGAGGTGATGCATGTATTTTATTAGAGTCAATGTTAAAGTTTGAATTCGCATTTCATCTACATCTCATGAAAAAAATCTTGGGAATTTCAAATGAATTATCTAAAGCATTACAAAGGAAAGATCAAGATATTGTCAATGCCATGAGATTGGTGAGATTATGTAAAATACAGCTCCAAACCATGAGGGATGATGGATGGGATTCTTTTGTTGGAATGGTTTGTGCATTTTGTGAAGCTCACGAGATCAATGTTCTTAATATGGATGATATGTTCATAACTCTAGGTCGTTCAAGGCGTGACAAAGTAACAAATTTGCATTACTTTCGTGTGGAAATATTTTATGCCATTATTGATCTGCAACTTCAGGAGCTGAATGATCGTTTTTCTGAGGCCAATAGTGACTTGCTTCTTTCTGTTGCGTGTCTGTCTCCAGGAAACTCATTTGATGCTTTTGACAAGAAAAAATTGCTTCGACTATGTGAGTATTATCCGATAGATTTTGACGCAACAGATATTCTGGAACTTGATGATCAACTTGATACATATATTCTTGACATGCGTACTGATGGAAGTTTTGGAGAATTACAGGGACTTAATAATCTTGCACAAATGTTGGTTGCAAAAAATAAAAATGAAGTTTATCCATTAGTCTACAAGCTTGTGACATTGGCCTTAGTTCTTCCCGTGGTTACTGCTACAGTCGAAAGAACATTTTCTGCAATGACTTATGTCAAAAATCGTCTGCGCAATCGAATCGGGGATCAGTGATTGAATGATGGTTTGATTGCATATATTGAGAAGGATGTATTTGACAATATTGAAAATGATGTAATCATGGAACGTTATCAAAATATGAAAACTCGAAGAGAACAATTGTAATAAATTTTTTTTTTTTGCAAGTTTGACTATGTCCCCTAATTCTAAATGTCTGAGATTGTATATTATTTAGTACATTGTATTTTTTGAATTTGAATTTTATCTTTATTTTAGATCTTTTCCTAAAAAAAAAATTTTCTGGGGCACTGCCCCCGAACCCTCGTAAGATCTACCACAAACTGTGCCCCCCTGCTACAAAATTTCTGCGCCCGCCACTGGCATGAACATAATGTTTTTGGTGATATAAATAGTTGGAAACCCATGGGGTGGAACTATTAAATGAAAGAGATTTAGGCAACAATCAGACTTTTGTTCAATTGCACTAAACACGTTTGATGAAATTCCAAATGGCATTTCAGGGATGATATATAGCATTCTCATGCATTTTGCAATTTGACAGTGGGCCTTAGACCATGTAGTGAAAGTCTGTCGTGGTCGGTGTTCCATTTTGTGCGCAATATGGCTCTTCATGTTGTTTTACTCGTGTGTTTAATCGGGGGTGGTAAGGGAAAATGAAAATATTTTTTCATCCTTATTTTTCACCTTTGGTGTTTTTCTGCAAAGTGTTCATAAAAATTATTTTCCACCCAAATGCAAAAATGGCTTCTTTTCCTTGGAATAATAATAATAATAATAATTTTAATCTTAATATATATATAAAAGTTGAATAGCCGTCATTAAAATATACACATAGTTTTCTGCCCAAAAAAAATCTAAATTTGTAATTTTATTGTTAAAAAAATTGTATATTAAATATATTAGCAATTATTATGATACATATGTCATTAATTGCATTGACATCCGTGCTATGTTATTAATAACATCAAAATGTTATTTTTTTCTATTTTATTATTATTCTTTTAATAATTATTGTACTATTTTGAAATTGAAAAATATGTAATATAGGTGTTAAATTGAAGATCACAGCGAAAAGTTTAATGCAAGTTAACAAGTGAGTAAATTGTAAATATTGTTCGTAAAATCATATAAAAAATTAAATGTAAAGTTTTATTTTATATTTTATATTTTATCCTTAAAATCTAATTCATTTTATATTATATCATTTAAGTCCTATAATAGTTAAATAAATTCATTTTAGTCGTAAATGATTAATTTCTGTTCAGATTTTTTCTCATCAAATTAAAATAAATAATAACTATACGAGTTTTCAAGTCAAGTCCAATTAAGTTTGATTAATTATTACAAACTTAAGATTTCTTAAATTCATTCATCATTTTCACATTATTTTTATTTATTTACTGATTCTGTTCATTTTTTTATTTTTCATTATAAATTTAAATTTAAAACACACAAAAATATATTAAAAATTTTAACAATTAGTTCATATAATTTTTATTAAGCAATTGATCGGTTGGTAATTTTTATTAAAATAATAATGTAACAATATGAATAAAGAAATTATCAGATTGAAGAAAGAAGAATCAATTAATATAACCATATTTATTAAAAGTAATGATTATTTTTTTAGAAAAACATTTGTAATTAATAATTAATGCTTAAAAAATTAAATTATACCAAAATAGTCTATCCTACATATTTTTGGGGAATATTATGATGAAGAACAATATATAAAAAGAAAAGCGTCAGTCTTAAGGAAAATATATAAGTTGAGTTTTGCACATACATTGTATGGGCCTAATTTTATAGTTCAAATATTTTTTTTTAAAAAGAAAATTTCACTTATTGAACGTTAATTCCAGAAATTGAGTTGATATGTTCATGATATAATCTCTAAAACACTTAATTTATGACATGTTTTTCCGTAAAGGTAATAAAACAATTCAACGGTTTACAATTTTATTAAAATATTAAAAAATAATATTATGCCGTAAAAAATGATAAAATTTTATTTCTTAATTTTATTAAATTAACATATATAGACAAAAAGACTTACTATATAGATTTTATTTATATTTTTATTAATATTTTTTATTGACATATAATTAAATATACATTTAATTATGTTCAATTAACTGCATCGTATTTAAAAATTAAAAATTATTAATCATGTGAAGGATCTCTTGAGTTGAATTTCACATTCGTGCATCACAAATCTTAAAGTTGATTTTCACTTTCGTGAATAATCAATATTGCTTAATTTGTTACATTTATTTATATATAGAATCACATATATTTATTTCGTTGTAATTACTTTATTTTATGTAAATATAATATTTGGAGGGTTATTATTTCTATTTACGTTAGTCAAAAATATTTGGACGAATCTTTTTTATTTATTCTATACGATATATATTTGAAAAATTACATTATTTAATTTAAATTTGAGCAATTGTTTACACTTTTCTCTTCTATACACCATGACTAAAACTTTTGATAAGATTGCTCATTGATTTTAGATGAGTTCCTACCAAATACATCATTGGGCTGTGGTGATGGTTTGGCTACATGTATCAACCAGTCATGCCAAGATCAAATTATGCATGCTGATATATTTTGAATTCTGCAAATTGATGAATTCATCTAATAATAATTGAATTTTGATGGTCTCTGATTATTTTTCTTTGCTTTGCCATAGGATGGTGGTTGCTGACAAAAAATTGCTCGCGAAGGACCACGCTTGTACTTTTGTTAACAGAAGGGTGATTACCCCAGTTTCAACTCTAAACTCCCCGAGACTGATTTTATTGTTGCATAACAAAAATGTAAGGTTTCCTGAAAGATTCTATCCTTGTGAAAGCTACTTCGAGTAGAATCTATCCTCTAAAATTTGCTGGTGAAGGATCATACTCATACTTTTTCCATCGTTACTATCAAAAAAAAAAAAAAAAATTAGAAATCAAGAATTCACTTTTGATCATTCTTGCTTTTTCTTGCAGAAATAAGTTCCATAAGATATTGGTTGACAACAAAGCAGAGATAGTTGTGCTGGTGTTTGATCAAGAATTGACTATTTAAGGCTTCTACATATGATGCTTTCTCTTTTTTCTTTTATCTTCCTATTTCCATATGTTCTCTACTTGATTTTTCCTTAAGTTGATTTGGTGAAAGATTTTTTTTGTGTATTATGATGGAATAAATTATACAATATATGAAGAATATAAATGGTAGCTTTCAATGTTTTGGATAAATCGCTGAAACCCTTCCGAGTTTTGGGAGGTAAGTTGTTTTTTTACCTTTATAATAATAATTAGTAACTTGTTATCGAAATATTATAAGCAAACATGATTACAGTAGATTACTGATAGTTTTAGAGGAGAACGTACAACAATAAATTTTTTTTTTTTTAATATCAAACTTCAAAATCTTAGAGTTCTACCGTTTGTTCAATATGGACTTTATATTTATCCATGGTTTTATGCGTTTTCTTTTCTTTTCTTTTGTTCTGTTTAGTTTATTTATTATCCCAAAACCTCTAACATACACATTAATCGTGACAGTACTAATGTGGATGGAGGAGAAAAGAAAAAAATGTCAGCGACTCAATTTGAGGCCGTAGATTCATGAAGGTGCTTTCCATGCTGGAATCAACCTGCTCCAAGTTTATTTCGTACTTCTCTTTCGGATAATCAATGTTTTTAAATAAGTTGGAGGTGGTGCAAGAACAATTTCATCTGGCTAAAAGGAGAATGAATCAATCTATGAAATTTACTCATTTTAATAGTCCATCACACTTCTTATAGTTCCAATTATATATATACGCCCACTACAAGAAACTGGCGCAATAGCGACGAATTTTAGCGACGACAGAAAAAATCGTCGCTAATACCCACCCTATTGCGACGACAATTTTGTCGTCACAAATACGCCAACTATTAGCGACGACTCATAAAAGTCGTCCCTAATACCAGAAAAAATTGCGACGACAAAAAATGTCGTCGCAATATGGTAGGTATTAGCGACGACTTCTCTGTCGTCGCAACATAATTAGCGACGACTTTTTTAGTCGTCTCTAATATATAGTATTAGGTCGTCGCTAACTTTTTTTTTAGCGACGACTTTTTTAGTCGTCTCTAATACTATATATTAGCGACGACTAAGTCGTCCCTAATTTTCAATTTTTTTTTTTTAAATAATACATATATATATATAAACGTGTAAAATATTATATTTAGTTTTGTTCAAATTTTTTTTTTAATTCTCTTACTATATATTTATACAATTTTCTAACTAATATATATTAGTTAAAACAAAAACAAACACAAGAATTGAGTTGCCCTAATGGTTTAGACAATGTCACATAACCCTTTGATCAAGGGTTCGAATCCTATAATGCACATATATATCATAGGAATTAAATAAAATGCTTGGATTGGCGGGTCGGGTCGAAATTTGGATCGGGTCAAAATTGGGCCCGTGGAGCAAGTCACCAAAAAAAAAAAAAAATTAATAAAATATTTTAATTATTAGAGACGACAAAGTCGTCGCTAAAAGTCGTCGCAATAGATTCTGAAGCAATAGAGACGATTGTGTCGTCGATATTTAGAATCAGCCACGGACCTAAAGAGACGACTATTAGGGACGACTTTGTCGTCGCTATTGAGCAATAGAGACGATTTTTTGCCTTTTAGCGACGACAAACGTCGTCGCTGTTGATTGATTTTCTTGTAGTGGCCTTGATCTAATACCCTGGAGGGTAGGTTATCCTACCCTCCAGCGTGAAAGTCAAGAAATTTTTTTTGTTGTGACGTGAGTTGTTGCTTTGCTTCATTTGTTTATTATTATTATTTTTTTAAAATTCATTTGAGCCTTTTGTAATATTTTTTTTTTTTTTAATTTTTCCCTTGTTTATTCGTCGTTATCGTTAGTGTCTTCTATTTTTTTTTTTTTTTTTTTTACGTTACTTGCCGGAATTTTTTTTGTTTCTAATTTTTTTGACGTTACTTGTTAGTAATTTTTTTTGTCTTTCCGATTTTGTTAGTAATTAATTTAATGTTATTCAGTTCAACTTATTTAAAAAAAAAAAAAAACATCATCACGTTATAACGTAAAATACATCATCAATTTGACAATAATTAAAACACTACCATTGAATAACATTAAATTAATTGTCACTTAAATCGTAGTTGTCTTCACCGTCCTCGTCGCTATAATTTTGAAATTCTGTCATTTCCGTGTGACTGTGGTGAAATTGCGGGTAATACGTATTTTCTTCGACGTTCATTCCAGGTGCCTCAGTGTAACTAGAGTAGAGTTGCGGGTAGTATGCGTTTTGTTCGACGTTCATCCTATTGCTGTTGTGCAATAAACATGTGTCAATATCGTTATATGAATATTAACGAGTGAAGAAAAAATACGTATTTAATTGGAAAGAAAGGATACCTTGAAATAAATTGTAGACATGTTCTTCTATCATGGCCTGTTCTGGAGCAGTGACCACACTGTCGTTGTGATTGGGTCATACCTTTCTCCTTGGCAGATTTCAAGCGTTTTCCACATCCTTTAGCCCTTATGGGTTGTGGATCCATATTGTACCAGTGGTGTCTTGAGACCTACCCCTAGCCTCAAAGCGTGGTGGGATGCTCCCCTCAGCCTCGTTATTCTCCCTGACCGTCATTTTCATTTCTCTCATTCCTTTAAGTACATAATTGCTTGAAATTTGCGTTAATGACGCCTCCTCGATTAGGTCATTAGACTCATGTCTCAAAGTGCGAAATCGTGAAGCAACTGAGACTTCCTCAGTGAATGTCTCTACCGGGTCAAACACTGGATTCGCTTTTGCATTCTTGGTCCACCTGGGCATAACGTACATTTGAGGCAGAAGCATTATATCTTTTTTGCTCAATAGGCGAAGAATGTGACGACACGAGTAGCCCGCAAACTCGAACAGCATGCAACTACAGGTCATGAATTCCATTTGAGGATGGTAAAAAACGTCTCTTTGACGATCGTAATCCCCACCTGACGTTTTACGTTGCACTGCATAAACATTCACGTGTTCGTTTCTTGATCTCCTCATTGTAGCGTAGTGCGTACTTTCAATGAGTTCTTCCTGGAAGAGTCGGAAAACTGCTTTCGTATAGACCTGGGACATTTGCACTTCCATATCGACCCATGTAATCATTCGTGGCCGTTGATACAAATCTGTATGAGTTTCCATTAGAAATCTAGAAATAAAATCCATCAACCCATTTCGCCTATCCACATAACGCTTAAAGAAAGCGTGGTTACTCTCGATACGTTGACTACTATACATTCCCACTGCAAATATGTGTTTCACATAAGTCGGCACCCATTTATGTCTAATTTCATAAATAGTTGGTAACCACTCATTGGAACCCAAACTGGTGTTATGCATAAGAACTTCCCAACGTTGCTCGAACTCCTGTGCCGTCTCGGAATGCCAAATGATGTGCTTCAAGTCCCCACCATGCGCATTGTAAATAACCGGTCCTAACTTTTCCGAAAACTTGTACGTGATGTGCCACAAACAGAGTCGATGGAATGACGTTGGGAATATATTTCTGACCGCTCGACCAATAGCTTGATCCTGATCAGTAATAATTACTCTAGGGGCTACATGTGTTGGCATCGCCTTCATGAACTCTGGAAATAACCACTCGAACGACTCAATCCTCTCGTCGCTTAGAAACCCGCATCCAAATAATATTGTTTGACGGTGGTGATTGACTCCAACAAAAGGAGCAAAAATCATTGAGTACTTGTTTGTGTTGTAGGTAGTATCAAACACAACAGCATCACCGAAAAATGCGTAGTTGTTTCTCGAAATAGAATCTGCCCAAAAACAACGTGTGAAAACACCATTTTCAAGCTCATGCGAAAAATAAAAATTATCATCCCTTCGTTTTTCATGCGCCATATGTTGTACGAAAGACTCCGCATCACGTCCAATAAGTTCCATGCGCTAATCTCTTTGATGATTTCTTAAATCTCTGTCGGTGTGACCCAGAGATGATGGACCACCTGACTCGATCTCAAATAAACGCATCTGCTGCCAAATCGGAATATTTGCTTGAGTAAATTGTTCGGACAATGATTTTTTTGAAGCAGAGACACTACGATGGGAGCGTAGCAAGTGAACTTTGCTCGGTGTAGTGAGAGGATGATTGTGATGTTGAACGAAATGACTAACTTGCCAAGTATCACCCAAACGATTTACGACTGACATCTTAGCCTCACACCCACACCGTGTGTGGTCTCGACTGCGTTCTCCGGACCTCTGTTTGGAGTACTTTATTTCGTTCTGGTACTTTTCATCTGTTTTTCCCTCCTTCGAACATGTGAAAACCTTCCAGTAAAGTTCATTAGTGTCTTTTCTTCGCTTCGAATTATGAATACGAATGCTAAAACCCGCCTCGTTCGCATAAGTGTTGTAAAATTTTTTAGCATCTTCTGCTGATTCGAATTCTTGGTCAACAATGGGAATAAAAATCTCGGATACTTGAAGCACAAATATATTATCATTCATTTCCATCACTGTATTTATATATGAAAATATATTAGAAAAAATCATATTTGAAATAAAAATATTTGACAAAATTAAATTTTAAGAAATATAAAAAAAATTAAACAACTTACCCAACTCAAATATGTAGTAATCTTCAGAAAATTATGTAATTGACGCTTGCCGAAATTTTCGAAATCACTGTGTTAATATATGAACACAAATTAGCAAAAAAATCATATTTGAAATAAAAATATTTGACAAATTAAATTTAAATAAAACAAAAAAGATTAAATAACTTACCCAACTCAAATATATAGTAATCTTCAAAAAATTATATAATTGGCACTTGTCGAAAGTGCTTGCTAGTATGCACACTTTACTCTATTTTATTTCTAAGAATTTTTATGTGGAGTTTTGAATAATATTGAGAAAATAGTGTTGATTTTATTGGTGTATATATAATAAATTTTTTTGAACGTTTTATGACCGTTTTTTTTACCGTTTATTAACGTTACTAATGTAAAAAAGATTATAACGTTACAATTTAAAAAAAAAAAAAATTTAAAAAGTAGTCAAAGGCTGCAGTGTTTTGCTGCAGCCAAATGAACAATATAATAATAATAATAAAAAAAATTAGTACAAGAGGCTGCAGCCTCTTGATTTTCACGCTGGAGGGTAGGATAACCTACCCTCCAGCGGGTATTAGATCAGGGGCGTATATATATATATATACACTAGTGGATTACCACGTGCGTTGCACGTGGTGATTGAAATCATTCGCGTGATTGTAGTTGGGGAAGAGGCTATTTTAAAATCGATGGTGAATCATAAGAATATACATGAAATTGTCACAAAAGTGTATAGTTGAATCTGGTGAAATTAGGCCTATAGTTTTTTTCTTTTCTTTTTTTTGGTGGGGGGGGGGGGGGGTTCTAAGGATATGAATGCAAAGAAAAATTGAAGAATTGAAAGTAGAGAAGGATACTGAAACACACAGGTAAGTTTTGTTTGAAGGCGCCTATAATAAAATATGTCAATTTTAAATGGCAGTAAATGTAGTGAAGATTCAACACCCAAAAAGTGAGGAGGAAAGGGACATTCATATTTAACAAAAGTTATATTAATAGGTTCTGCGATCTTGATGTTTTTACATGCACTGGAGCAAAAATATATTACAGGATCACATAAGAGTTTTTTCATGTTCAAGCTGTTGTGTTGATAGTCACTGTAGCACAGCACCAAGCATTCCAAAAGTTAAAAATCTAGAAAGTTAACAGTTCAAAATATCAGAGCTGAAATTGGATAAATATGTGCATCTATTGAAGCAGATTCTAGTCCAGCTTGTCGTTCAGTTTTTTATTTGTTGGTGATGTTGAGACATCGGTTGAGAACAAGGCCCGTTTAGCTGGAGGTGATGAAGTAGAACGAATGATAGATGTGTCTGAGTCGCTCGAGGCTGAGATTGTTGATGATTTTCCAACATTTTCTGCAATGTGAGCCCCCTTGAACTTACTTGACATGTACTTCTCAAGAGAAATAACTTCAAATTTATGAGTTGAGTTCTCTGAAAACGTCACCGGAGTTTTCCCGCGATCATTTGGGCTTTGTACCGCTGGAGTTGCCTTCACATAGAAAATGTGCTGGTCGTCTATGTTTAGCCTAATGTTCCCTTCATCACTGAGTTTCTGGGGAGTAAATTTATGTGGCAAATGTTACGTACATGCAGTCATGAAGAGGTGTTGTAGTGTACATGTAAGTATAATGTAGAATATATAAATAGAAGTACTGACCCCTTTAGAAATTCCCATAAGCTTAAAAGCTGAACACTACAGGTAGTCTTCTACAACTTCCCCCATGATTGAGGCTGTTATCTTTCCAGTTTCATCTTCTATATAGATGTCAGCTCTTGCTCTAGACAATAATAAACATGATTAGTTAAAATAACTTATTATGAGTGAAATATATTGTATGTTATATTGCTGAGTTTTCATGTACATTGCAATTAATGATTTTACAGATAGAGGTAGACAGAAAAAGTTTTCTTTAGATTTGACCATAATAAATGTTGTAAACTTATTTTGGGATAGAACTCATACAAAAACAAGTGGAAAAAACCAGTTTCCATAAAGAAAAGGTCTCCCAAGAAATAAAACCTTTGGTGATAAGGAGTATAATTTTTTTTTATTTAAAAAAACTTATTAAAAATGTAATGCTGCATTTTTTAATCTTAATACTATAAGATACCACAATTGGCTTATGTAACAGTATATGGAACTTCTTTTAAAAAAATTTGTGTAAATAAAGAAAAAGAGGAAAGAAAAACAAAAAAAGGACAATTATGAATTTGATGAGCACTGTTGGGGAAGTAAGAAAATTCTAAAGTACAGTTGAAGCTAAGAAATTATTACTTATAATAAGGGAAATACTCTCAAGTTTTTAAAGTGATACATTAAAATGAATGGTATTTATACTCTGTAAGTTTTTAAGAGTATTGAATTTATCTAGATTATATATTTGTACAGTTTGGTTAGTAATGTAGTATAAAGACATTTCATTAAGTGTAAAGAAAAAAATAGTGAAGCAAGTTACATTATAATAGTAAGCTAGATGATGTGTGAGTTATAGTGTTTTTAAGTTTGAATTAGGTATTATGTTACTGTAAAGGAGAATCACCTATCATTAAGATGTGCCTATGAAAGATTAACATGGTACTGGAGGTAGTTTCAAATTTTCCATCAAATCAATTTAGAAAGTATTCCAGGTGCACAGAAGTGTTCATTGAAACACTGTTATGTATAATGAGTTAATGAGGAGCTTTTGAACAATTTATATTAAATTTAGTAACACAATGCATTCTATCAAACAAGTAAGGTGTCTGTGAAAATTAACCTTGGCAGTGCTGTTACATTTGGAGTGTTGCAGTAACGGCAATCATAACTCTCTCTTGCTGTTAATGCACACGAAGATCTATAGCAAAGAGAGCAACCCATGTACCAAAATAAAGCGCTGCTCATTCTCATTGTTGCAGTGCCTTTAATCCAAAAACGATTATAGTGCAACTACATATACAAGCAGATGACAAATATTATATATTTCATCAATCATATACTTCATAATATAAGTTCTAAAAGACAGAAATTGTTTAGACGTTTATTAGGCTGAATGGATAGATATCTTGAACTGATGTGAAATGTGTGTCTTGTAGAGCTGTGATCTTTTTCGGTGAAAAGTATGCTTTCAATGAAGTTATTTTCGCAATTTTTTCGGTGTTGTTACGGATCCTGTAAGGCAGGAAATAGTTAGCAGTAAAAATGTGCAATATATACAGCAGAGAGCTGTTTAAAAAAACGAATAGATCATTTTATGTGTTTTACCAGTTTTGGTATTCGGTAACTTCATTGAATGGAAAATTAAGGTAGAAGAAAGAGTTAGATGTTGTAGATGAAGATAGACCTAAAAAGAAATAATTTTGTTAGTATATATTGTTTCAAAATAATAAAACTAAAAATTTAAATGCTTGTATAGTATCCTTAGAGTGGAAGAGTATACCATTAAACGAAGTCACCTGAAGCTGTGTTGCAACGATAACAGGTGTTTTTGGCAAGAGTTGAACTATTTCTTCACATTCATTATCAATGAAGGAAGACCACATTGTTAAAGTGATTGTGTTGAATCTGTGAAAAATAATGTATTATCATTTAATGGAGTGAAGACAGTCTATCTATTAATTGAAGTTCTAATTTTTTTAGGACACAAGTGAAGCTTGTATGTACTTACTCTTTGTTCATTAAAATAACATCTTGTACAATGGCTTGATTACCAGCTTTTGTGTAAAATGGTCTCTTTGGTTTTACATCAATCACATTTGCAATTATACCTGAAAGAAAATAATCAAAGTTTCAATGTGAGTAAGTGATACAAGCATAAATTGATAGTGAGTATATATTTTTTGTGGATTTAAGTATAGAAAATGAAAGACTAAAAATGGTCTGTGATAATAATTGGTATAAACCTGTTTGTTTGAAATGTAGTGTATATTATTATTATCATTTCATCACATACAATGAGAGACTATTTGTGTAAACCTATCAGTTGATTAGATAAGTGAAGAAAATTTTAACACGATTGAAGATGTAATTACGTGTGAGAGAAGCACAAAAAATTTATATATATCCAAATAAAATGATCTTTATTGTGATGACAGTCTGTAAGTGAAAAAACATTATACTTACCATTTTGTTTGGCTTTGTCATCCATACAAGTCCTCAAATCTGAAAAAGGAGATAACTGCAATTGGTTGAATATGAGATCATAATGCAGTTCATCAACTTGCTCTACTTTTGTCGCTCCAGATAGAGTTCATTGGAGTTCTCCATCAGTTTTTTTAAATTTGTCTGGTGTTAATCTGACCAATGCGTTGGAAATAAGATAGGTTTTTCCAAGGATAAGAATACTTTCAAATGCAGGGATGTGGTGATCCCATATCATTTCCTTAACAGTGTTTCCCTAAATAAAGATAGGAGAAATTAGTTGTATATAGTAAATTATTTATGAAGAAAGAGTAATAGATTAATATGAGGAAAAGTTGTTGGACATGTTTTAAGTTAGGAAAGAAACTAAGCATATAAAGGAAAAAGAAATTTGAACAAATAGAGAAAAAGAAGACGAGTAGGAAACGACAGAAGAGTCTAGTACATGAATGACTAACTAATTTATATGTTACATATAATGACATTGATGTCAGTATATATAAATAAATTATTAATTTTATCAAATAGATATTGTATCGTAATGTTTTAAAAATGTAATTACACAGAAGAGAAACAAAAATGTAAAGTTTTGTGGTAATATAACATACCTTCATGTCAATGAAGAGCAAGTTTTGGCATCTTTTAGATCCATACAATGATGTTTTGGGGAATGACTTTTCTGCTACAACAACCTTTGATGTCCATCTTTGGTTGGATGGAGTAATCTCTGGTATGAACATTAGTTTCCCAGATATTTTCAGGTTTTAATCAACTGTGTGAAGATAATGTATAGTTAGATTCTATGTTTTGAACACAATGAAATGGAAAAAAGAAAAGTAAACAAGAAACTCACCTGTGTGACTTTTGAAAGAAGAACAAGATGAAGGCTATTGTTGTTTTCCTCCCAGTAAACTTCACTAAAAGTTTGTTTTGAAACACAGGTTCTATTTATTTTATTTTTGTGTGTGTGTGTGTATATATACACACATATATATGTATATTTGTACAACAATAATTGATTTGTAAAAAGAAACTGCAATTTTCTGATGTGGTAGGTATAAAGTATGGTTGTAAAGACAACTGATTTGTATAGATTACTTAACTGTACAGTGTACTATACTGAAAGATTTAAAAGGGCTGTGAGATGAGACTTACAAGAAAGTGAAAAAAGGTAAATGCAATTTGTGTGTGTGTGTGTGTGTGTGTGTGTGTGTGTGTGTGTGTGTGTAAGTGTAATAAGTCTAACTCACGTGTGAAAGGAAAATGAACTTTCCTGATATGGTAAGTATAGAGCATATGGTTGTAAAAAATGCTGATTTGTATATATTACTTTTCACTGTTTAGTGTACCATAATAGTATAGATTTAAAATGACTGTGAAATGAGAACTAAAAGAAAGAGGGGAACGTAGATGTATATTATTTAATTGTACAATTGATTAAAGATTTAGCTTTTTTTATATGTTCAAATGTACACAAGAAAATAAGGAAAAGTTTTGAAATGATGTTCAGATGTGAAATAGGACCTAGAGACACGCAAAGTTGTAATATTTTATTTAGATAGGACAGTAGGGTAAGGTATCAGTACTGACACGGTACATACTGTACTTCAGTACAGTGTATTGACTTTTCCAAGAGAAATGGGCCATGTGAATTGTAGTGCGTACTATATTTTGTTTAAAACAAGTTTTTTTGAAATGAATAATAATTTTTAGGAGAATGAATGGTTGAAATTTGGTTGAAAAGTCAAATATTGTATGATTGACTTTTAATCGATGATTAAAATTGAGTATTGTAGAAAAATGAGAAATTTTTAATGAAATATCTACCTCGAACTCCGTGGAAAACCCAATAAAACTGATTTGACTTGATCCGAACGGAGGCTAAAATAGTGAATACAATGATAACAAAAAAAGTAGATTACAGATGTAAATAACTATTATTATATCGGATTTTCACTTCTTTTTAAAGATTTAGTTGAAAGAAAATACATTAAAAGAAATATTATTGTTATTGATGTATGTTAAAGAAGCATATATATAATAATAAAAAAATAATAAAATTACTTAAAAATTATACGTGAATAAATTAATACTAAAAAAGTGGATTACTAAGATAAGTAATTATTATTAGGTTTGATTTTCCTTCTTCTTTTTTTTCCAATCTAAAGAAAAATAAATTGAAAAAGCGATTACTAATGTATGCAAAGAAAGTATATAATAAAAAAATAGTAATAAAATTACTTAAGAAATTGTAAGGGTATAAGTAATATTCAAGAGTTATAGGATAAAATAAATGATGAGAAACAACATTTTAATTAATATACTGATTATAATAGGAATAGCACAACATGTTATTTTAGTTTAAAAGAAAAAGATCAGCACCAATAATACTATAAGAACTGGGATTTTTAATCGAAATAGGTATATTACATGATATAGAGATAGATTAGAAAAATAATGTTTTACCAATATTGTAAGAAAGCAATCAGGAAAAAAATCTGTAATAAGTGGTATAGAATAATAAGACAAATATTTAAAAAAAAAAAAAAAAAAGAAAAGAAAATGAAAAAGAAAGAAAGAAAGAAAAGAAAAATGTATAACATGTTACATATATTTCTATTTATATTTATTAACAAGAAAGACAAAAATGTAGTGTGGAATAATTTTGTATATAGAATACATACCTTTAATAAAAGAACATTTAAGTTGATTTAGTACCTTCCCATGATTATGATGTATCTACTGGCTATTTAATATAGAATGAAGAGGAGGGAGAGCATATTCACAACTCTGAATAATGCAACCTGCATATAGTAGATAAAGATATGATATTAGATTTCCATTTTGCTAGAGAAGATACAATTGTTTTACATAAAGCTGGACAAATGGTTTGAACAAAACAAGAAATGTGTAATTCTCCTATTGGCAAAATACAGTGCATAATTAGTGAATACTATTAAGTTATTTGTCTTTAGTGGTCATGAGTATCTTTAAATAGATATGTAAGACTATAATTTAAATTTCCAATGCATGTTCATTTGTTTTGTTGTGGTATAAGGCTGAGACATAAATACAAGTAACCTGACAAGAAATAATGTTCACTTTTAATATTTTTCCCTACAAATATAAGCTTTCAATCAAACTGGTATATAGTTGAAAGAAAGGAAATTTTTGAGAAGATGGCATCATGTAGCAATAATGTTGTTAATGCTAACTTGTATTTAATGCTAACTTGTATTCACTAAATATTCCTGGCGGTGATGGTAGTCTACTATTCCTAACTCCATGCCCACAATTTTTTTGTGGTAAAAGTTAATGAAAAAAAGGATACAGAAGCAACAAACAGTGATTGTCAGCCTATTATTCAGGTTAGTGCAAGTAAAGATAAAAAGTATTTAATTCAAGTCGAAAACCCATGTGTCCGTCTTGAACATGTAAATGTTGCGTTGTGTTGTGCGAGAAATTTATCGACATTTATGATCGGGAACATGAAAACATAACGATACCAAAAATTGCAAGAATGGAAAAAAAAAATACAGATGTTTGGTTTCATAAATTACTTGATCCAATGACGTATTTTGAAGCATTTACTACCTGCAATGAAGAAACAATGGAGAAAATATGAACATGAAGTAATGACTACAAGGAGAAAAGACTTTTGAAACAATGGTAAGTAGGCAGTATTTTATGTTCAAATTTTAGCGAAAACTGGTTTTTCTGCACTCCTTTTCCCTGTTCAATTTTAATAAATGAGTGTTTTGGTTAGTAGACTTAAAACCGGCAGTCCTCAATGGTATGTACTTTATATTTTCAATATATGCATATGTTTCTTAGAGTATGTAATGATTGGTTGTGAGATGATTGAGATGTTGTATTGTATATAATATCGATAAGAAATGATGTGTATCTATTATATTGTAAAAAGGGTAAACACATCACAAAAGGTATAATTTTTTTTTTTTTTTTTTTGAGTAGATGAGTTGTAAGTCACATTGCATTCAACTTGAAGTTCACTTCATCCCATTAGTGTAGGTTATTTCACAATATCAAAATTATTGTACATTTTCTGGACATGTAAGAGTCTTTAATAAGATATTATTACCTGTAGCTATTTATTTATCTAATTCTGGAAAGTGATTACTTGAAATAAACTACAAGATACACTTAATATAACTTCACATCATAATAAACAAATGTGATTTCAAAACAACTAATATAATATCATGTAAAATGCAATCAGGAAAATAATTACAGATAGTTAATTGGGAAAGAATCTTTACATGTGCATTTACTACAAATTCTAGCTCACCAGGAAAGGTATAGCAACAGAAGCAGAAAACGGAATAGAGAAAAGGGTCTTTGAAAGTATGAATTAAAGAATGAACCAATGTTCTTTTTCTTCCATCTTGTCTCCTATTTTTTTTTTTTTTTGTTGTTGAATAAAACCAACAAATAAACAACCTAATAATAAAATAAAAAAAGTACATTCAAACCGAAAATAATAATAGTAAAAAGAAAATTGCATTCTCAAGAATTATTTTAAGTGGCAAAGTATCTAGGTTTGCGTATATAAGTTGAACATTAAAACTATATAATTCATTGAAATTGATAACTTACATTCTTTGACCAAAAGATATTGAATAATGAACCAATTCAACGCTATCATCACATTATTGAACAATACATAAAGTAAATCAATAACGTAAAATTATTATATTGATGAGATGAGAAGAGAAAAGAAATAAAAACGTAGTGGAATACAGTTTTTAACAGAAAAAGGGAATAGGAAGATAAAGTAAGAAAAACAAACGATGGTTAAAAGAATGCATAATATATCTAATACTTGTTAATTTATTATATAATAATGACTTTTTTTCTCCGTTTCTGGCTATCATTAATTAATATCTAACATGTTGTGTCATCTTCGGTAATATAGTTTATTTATTCTCAAATAGAGCAAAAAATTATTCTTCTTCCATTAAGTATTCTATGAATGTACTAAGTTGAGTATTTTCTTGTATACTACATTTTTTGTACAACACTGATGATATGAATTCACTACTTTATTTTGTGGTTTCAGTAATATTCGAATATGAGAACTTGATCTAACTCTAGTTAATCCGACATATAGTTGACCATGTGAGAAGATTGGTTCAGGAAAATATAATCCAATGAAGTCTAACGTTTGACCCTGAGCTTTGTTAATTTTCATAGCAAAACATGGACAAATAGGGAACTGAGTTCGTTTAAAAGGAATTGAACCTTTTTCTTTCTCTAATGGTATGAAATGAATTCTAGGCAAGAAAACATGTTTACCACTATACTCTCCAGTTGCTATTTCAGCGTTAATAACGTTGCATTCAAATTGTTTACAAATAAGTCTTGTACCGTTACATAATCCTTCAGAAGGGTTTATGTTTCGAAGTAAAATAACAGGACAATTTTTTGAACGAGTTCATGAGGAGGTATTCCGTTAGGTGTTAATGTATTTAAAAAGTTTTCATGAATCCTTTCTTCTGTTTTATCAATCACTTCATCAAAGTTATAATATATAAATTTCTCTCCACGAATTCTATGTAATAACAAATTGTTTATAAGATAAACGTTTTCATTTTTTTTGGAGTAAAATAACCCTGTTAATCATTGATAGACTATATGTATCGTATGATTCAATATTCGGAAACGCTAAATCAACAAGATCATTTAACGATTTCATCTCTTCCACAAGTTTAATAGTGATGTTCCTTGGGAGTTCAACCATGCCACAACTATGAGTTTCAACTTCATCATTACCAATAGAAAGTAGATACTTAGAAAATGAAGGGTCAAGATGTGCACGCATATTATGAGTTAATGATATTCGTTCAAATGATGTCCATAAGTAAGAAAAGACAAGGCTTGCATTAATAATATCTGTTTTAGATTCATTTTCAACTACAGGTAAAATTTGTCTGAAATCACCACCAAAAAGAACAACTTTATGGCCAAATGGCACATCAAGTTCTATTATATCTCTTAAGAGTTTATCTAAAGCTTCAATAGCTGAACGATGAACCTTAGGAGCTTCATCCCATATAATTAATTTAGTTACTATTAGTAGCTTTCCTGTAGCTGATTTTTTATTAACAGAACATGTGACATTAGGAGATAAAGTAAGCGGTATTTTAAACGTAGAATGTGCGGTTCAACCTCCAGGTAACAATGACGCAACAACGCCCGATGAAGCTGTTGCAATAGCAACCATTTTTTTCACTCTAACTAAACGTAGAAGTGTTTTATATAAGAAAGTTTTAACTGTACCACCTGGTCCATCAATGAAGAACAAACCGGTATCGTTATTTTGTGTTCTATTGAAGATTTGATCAAATGCATTTCTTTGCTCTACATTCAAGCTTTCAATCATTGAAGATAAATTATTGTCATATTCTCTTGTCTCATTAGAAATCATGGTAGCTAATTTATCATGCTCATTAGTACAAACACAATACTAGACTAAATTATAGTCATTTATGTATTTACCTGAAAGTTCCAATATATTGTTTATACATTCTAAAGCTGCATGTTTAGCCATATATTTTGATAATCCTTTCATTATATAATCTTCAACCATAAATTTCTTATAAGTCAACCACAATGATTTTGGATTATTAGGTGTGCAAAATATCAATACTGTTGCGAACAAGCGACGCAGTGAGCATGGCATTTGATACAATATCGCTTCAGCCATACATAGATCAGAGTTTTTATCTTCATTAAGTAGTCCATACAAAGAAGCTGCTTCACGGAAGGTTTTTACTTGAAAATTATTAACTTTTCTTAAATCTTCAAATGAAGTTGCGCCCTTAATATGGTTTAATAAAACACGTAGATAGTATCTCTCTCCTTCATTAGGATTTGTGGAAACAATTCTTCCTATAACATTCTTTCGTTTTCTAGGAGTCCAAAAATTTCCTTGTGTATTCCAAACAAAATGGAGGGGGAATCTCTATACAACAAAGATCTACATTTTTCATTTGTAATATTCATCTGGAAATATTTTGTAAGCATTGTGCGTTTTAGAAAAGTATTATTCACTATGTTGGTCAAATTAGCGTTATCATTGAACACAATACATTGGTGATCTTCTAAATGTAATTGAAGAGAAATAATAGACGGAGAGTTTTCACTTAAAATAAAATCGTAAATTCTCCAGATCACTTCAGGTGCTGATATCCATCGAGCACTTTGGAACTTTCTAATTTCATCTATTTCAATTTCTGATTCATCATTATTTATCGAGAAGTTTATTCGATCATGTCCTTTATAAACATATTTTTATAAGTATTTCATAGCTTATACTGTTGAGAAAATTTCGATATTAATATGACAGTCAAATTTAGCCAACAGATATGGATTATATGGTACAACCCATCTATTATCTAAGTAATGACCTCTAACTTTTACTTTTTCACCATTGTCACAACGTCGATATAATGGATAAGAATTGTTTCCTAAAGTTGTATGTGAAATAAAATCATTAGGATATTTATTTTTACACATTTGATAGTGTTCCATACAAACATTGTTTGGATTTAATTGGCCACATGGTCCATGCATCATATGTTTTATAACTCTTGAACGCAAATATAAATTGTTAGATTCATTTGAAATTTCGCATGATACTATTTCATCAATAAGGTTTGTTGATGTAATTTTAAAACCATGTTTTAGAATAAGTAAAAAAATGAGCGTGAGGAAATCCACATTTTTGAAATTCAATTACATAAATGTATGCTGCAACTGGACCAAAAATATTTTTGCTAAATAAATCATCTTTTAGTTCTTCTAATTTAGCTTTAAAAAATCGTGAAATTAAATCTGGATGATTGTACGTTTGATCATTGTATAACAACTCTTTTTTTTATTTCAACCAAATTTGGATTACAAGTTACTATAAGAAATGTTAGGTTTACCAAAACGTTGAACTAAGGCCATTGCATTCATATATTTTTTTGTGTTATCTCTAGGTCCTCCAATGAAAGATGATGGTAAAATTATTCTTTTACCAATCTTAGATCCTCTAGTTCCCCCCTAAAGAAACACTGTCAATAATACCTTGATAAAGATCAGCTCCTATTTGACATTGATTCTTTCTAAAAAAGTCTAATCTAGACGTTTCAATTTGAACATACATATCTACTACATATTGCTGAAGTAAACGACCTGTATGGAGAAGAATGACATTACCTGAATCTCTAATCTGTAGTTTGTAACAGTAATACTCCTTTAAAGAGACTTGAGTCCGCTTACAACATTTTGTTAGAACTGCATGTATAAGAAGAATAACATCAACAAATTTTTTTAAAAAAAATGATTTTTTGAAAAATAAGTCAAATGTAACAATAGAAGAATAAAGTTGACAAATTTGTAATACATTAATTAAAAAGAAGTTAGAAGTAACAATAAATTAATGGAAGTATTTACAATTTAAGTTTTGTATTTTTTTTAGAATATTTAGTATATTACTTGTTTCCTCCCTTTCAAATAACTCTTCAGGGGTTGTAAAACAGTTGAAGTCAAAAGGAGATGTTTCCCGTTGAATAAGAGATGAGTTAGTTTTACAATATTTTTGTATTTCTTGATGCCAACTAGGCTCACCATACGAAAAAAGTAAAGGATATTGGAGTGGATCATAACAACCATAATAATAATGGACACGATGTGGAGTTCCAAAATGGAAAAAAACACGAATGTCGCATACACATGTACTTGATGAAGAATTACTATCAACCAAAATGGCAGCAACTTGAGAAGCAGAAGGGTTTATTATAAGTTCTTTGATCGAGAGCAGGGAGATTTTAAGATAATATTCAATGATTTGGATGATTCAAGATTACTCAAAGAGCGGAAAAATTGAGAATATGGATTCACACGTAAAATTTCAATTATTTTTTTAATTGTAGATTCAACCAATTTTTCTAATAGACGAAGTCTATTTTGTATTTCATGTTCAGTATCATAGAAATATAATTGTAGATACGATGGTTCATTGTTCGAAGGTAACAAATCATTGATATAATGATACACTTGACCTTGAACTCTAAAAGTATAAACTCCTTTGTTATTTTTGCATAATTCTTTATCGTATTTAACACCAAATGGGGTAAAAGCAAAATGATTGTTATAAGTTCTTGAAACATTTCAAAATTCAAAGGAATCATCAGAACTAGACAGAAATAGTTCACGCAGTTCTATAGGCATATAATTCAAACACAATTTTACCTCACCATTACAACAATAAAATTCCTTAGTTTCTTTATGAAATTTCTTAGCATCACAGTGAGAACAAAATGTTGGATTAGGCAAAACATATGGTTCAAAAGGAATATTATGAATATCTAACACATGAGATTCTTGGTCGTTAGTAACTTGAGTAACTTCAAAAGGAATTTTTTTTTTCATTAACTACGTTAATTCTAAATGTCTCATCTTCATTAACAAACAGTGCATCATTAGTTCCTGTATCATAAAGTGACATTATAATAAAGGAAAAATACACACAAGGTAAAACATTACAAAGAAAATTTAAAAGAAAAGAAAATTACACAAGATAAGAAAGACAGAGAATTAAACATTTTTCTTTATGCTGCATTTCAATTTCTTTGTTGCTAACATTGAACGTACTTGATGTCCTTGCTCTAAAGATGCAAGAAAAGAAATTTATCAACGAAAGGAATAAGAAGAATACTTGAATTTCAAATATCATAAAAAACTAGTTTTCTCTAATATACTTTTAAAGCTCACCAGTAATAGTGACAAAATGACTCGAGCGCCTCAAAGGGATGTCATTAGATGCTCTGTTTTTCCTTCTCTTTTCAGCACATAATTGTCTTCGCCGTTTATTTCGTGCCTCCATTTTTTCAATGTCAAAGGCATTTTTCATTGTACCTTCACTATAACTTCATTAGATGCTAAGAAAAAAAGCTAATTGCCATGAAATATAATCAGTGATTAGTAAATAACCGTGTAAAACAACTACGAAGGAAACAATTTATAAGGCTCCATAATAGTTTGAACTAAAACGTTATAATCATTCTATGTCAATTTTCACATTAATTATGACAATAAAATAACAACCTCTAATGACCATAGCTAATAAAACTACAAAACATAAATTTAAGGATTCTTTCAATCCTAAACTTCTAAAAATAACCGAATAATACCTAAGCATCATAAATGAGCGTCAATGCTGCTAACTTAATAATATAGCTAAGCATGTTCCCATGATGTACCTGATTTTGCAAAGTGAAGGGTATGTAAGACGCAAAACATATGGTTCATGAATTAGCTAATTGTGAAGATGTTCTTTTATCTATCTAAGCACCATAATTGATTTCCGATTCTGGTAATATATTAATATAGCTAAGAATGTTCCTGTGATGTAGCTCATTTTGCGAAGCCAAGGTACATAAGACACAAAACATATGAATTATGAATTAGATAATCTGTGAAGATGCTCTTTTAGCTACAGAGAATATATTGGTATATAAATGGAATTTTATCTAGAAAATCAGATAAAGAACAAAAAATGGTCTTAAAATTCACCTTCATTGATAGTAAATTTTACAAGCATAATAAAATATTCACATAATTATGAACACAAAACCACAATCTAAAACAAAGTCGAAAAGTTTTTGCCAAAACTATTTATGAGAAGGTGATGGAAAGGAAAAAAAAAAACTTAAATCTATAAGCTATTGAAGTCAAACATATGACAACTTGGAAAAAAAGAAAAAATGAACAGAGCTAAATAAAAGTCAATAATACCAACATTACCTATCAATGCTTGCCTCACTTTCTTCTGTTATAAGCTCACTAAATGCAGGAATAATGCTTAGCAAAATGCTACGCACATGAACAAATATATGATCAGTAATAAATAAGCTAAATAGCGAAGATACCAGGAAGATAATTATGAGTTGGAATAAAAAGATCTTTCACGTGTTTTAGGAATGTTTGAATAAATATAAAGAGGGTCCGGAAGTTCTTGGAAATATTTGATGTGAATTCTTCTTTGAATGTCTACTTGTTGGTGGTGCTAGATTTGAATTGATCTAATACTTAGTTGTGGTGACAAATAGGCCATGATGTGGTCGACAATGTTTATTGTCGTAGTTTGACGCATAGAGAGGGAGAAGGTGTAGATAGAGAAAGAAGAGTGAGGGTAAAAATTCAATTTTGTTAAAGTATTCTAGCAATCTTTCCTCTACCAAACTCTAATCAAGATATTGTTGCTAAAATGGTTTAAATGAAGGACTTGTTAATGAAATGTAATGTGCTTTAAAATTTAAATGATTGCTTCCTTTTTTTGTTTCCATAAGATTAGCTTGACAAAATAGATTCAATTATTGCGTTGCATTTTTTTTAATATTCAGTTTTATACATCAATGTAGTGCACTCTTTGCATTTTATATGGAACATAGCATTCTATGCACTTGTAAATAATTCATTCTTGATTTTAATCAATAATATTCTTGGCTACAGGAATATGGCCATCGTGTTAGGTTGGCAACTCTGTAAGGATTTTAATCAATCGTGTGGGCTTATATGTGAATTATTGTGTATTGAATAAAAGGCTATCAAATTTGGTTAAGCCCATTTAAAGTGATCTAATAAGAATTTTATATATATCGGGCTTTAATGCATCTAATTAATGTATGGACTTTTATGTGTAGATATCAGGTCATTACCTAATTCATGATGAGCTGTATTAGGTTAACTGGCAATTAAGTATATAAAGTCGATTATGGTCCTTGAATCCTACGTATTGTTCATCTTGTCTGACATCCCATCATCAGAGAGAAAATAAGGACTACGTATTGATTTAGAAGATCCAAACACTGCAATCGTTCATCGTGAATCACGTTTGATTAAGGTTTGCTTCCGCTTCAATTATTTAATTCTTGATAATTCAGCATGATGATTTTGGATCGTAGATAAATAATTATCTGTGATAAATTATCTAACAAGTGGTATCAGAGCCAACATCGTGTTGAATTATCAGATACGCATATGAAATATATTTTCTGCCTAATGTTGTATGCGTACGGTTTTCTGAAATTTGAGTTGGGACTCAACCAAATCGGATTAATAATATATATGTTGAGCAATTGGATTTTGAATCTATTTTTTTCTGATAAAATTCGATATATTTGGCTGTATATATTGGCATCTATTTTGGACGGCTGTCGAAGGGATAATTTGTGAAGTTCGGTATTGAATTTATGGGTGAAATCAGATGTTTTTTTTTAAAGACCCGTGCATATATATGTCTGCAAAGCATCAATTATGCATGAATTCAGACTCTACAAGGCATGAATTCAAACTCTAAAATTTGGTTTTTTTTTTGGATTCAGCCGATTCGATTTCTTTATGATTGTGAATATGTATGTGTATATGCTTGGATTCGATTTTGTGTATGGCTGAATTGGGTTTTTATTTTGGTTTGAATGTATAATCTGTTCGAATCGAGGGGTGGTGGCGGCGGCACAACTGCTGCCGGTACTATCTGCACCGCTGCGCGTAGCGCTGAGATGAGCAGCGAAGGAGAAAGCTACGGTCGGTTATTGTGGTCGGATTCGGTTGATAGTGGTGCACAGCGCGCGGCGCTGCCGGATGCGAGCTGCATGCAGCGATAAGTTGAGCAGTGCCAGGAATGGCGCCACATCGCGTGGCGCTGAGCCACGCGGGTAAGCAGAGCCGGCAGGCTCGAAGGAAGGTTGCAAGGGGCTGTGCCCCGGACGGATTTGGGGGCGGTGATGGCGGCGGTTAGGGTTAATCTAAAACCCTAACTGCTGAAAAATGAGTTTTAGGACAGGGACTTATCCCGGAAATTTGAAGATTTCGAGGCCTCATGTGCAATTTTCCTAAATCTCGTTTATTTGCACCCTAGGTCCTCTAAGGTTATTAAGATATTGATTTTAATCCCTGAAAATATGGAATTTAAAATTAAGCCCCATAAAGTTATAAATTATTAAAGTTGGACCTCTAAAGTTAAGAGTTTTATAACTCAGCCTCTAAAGTTTGAAATTTTTTTAAAACAATCCTTAAAGTCTGAAAATTTTCAAAATTGGTACCTTTAAGGTTAAAGGTATAATATTTCAGCCCCTCATGTTTGAGAATTTTCAAAATTGGTCCCTAAAGCTTGAAAATTCTCTAATTTGGTCCCTTAAAGTTTGAAAATTTTAATTTTCAGTCCCCTAAGGTTTGAAAATTTTCTAATACAGCACCTAAAGTTATGAAATTCTTTAATTTGGTCCTTAAAGTTTGAAAATTTTCTAATTTAGTCACTAAAATTTGGAAATTTTAAAAGTTGGTCCTTAAAGTTTGAATTTTTTTTTAAAATTAAGTCCCTAAAGTTTGAGAATTTTCTAAATTGGCTCCTAAAGTTTGAAAATTTTCAAAATCAACTTTTAAAGATTGAAAATTTCCTATTTTGGCCCTCTAAAGTTTGTTTTTCTTTCAAATTGGGACCTAATGTTTGGAATTTCTCTAAATTGGCCAATAAAGTTTTGGAAAAATTGTAATTTAAGCACTTCAAGCTTAAAATTTCACATAATTGGCCACCTAAGGTTTAAGAATATTGCAATTGACTCTCTCAACTTAAGGATTGCTTTATTCTAAAGTTTTGAATTCTATAATTCAAATCCTAAAGTCAAAATATATGCAAATCAGTGATTTCAATTTCAAATCTTGGTACATCGGAATCTTTTGAGAGATATAATATTCGAAAGTAAGTTAGTTGAAGCAACATGTTGCCAAAGCAACCTCTCTTGTGGATATTAATTAACTTTGAATATTAGAAGGTATTTGTGTGTGTGTGTTATTCATTGCGGATATTAATCGGCCCAAAGGAAGGTCAATATTTGACTCGAATTTCACATGCACCTGTGATGATAAACACGTGGCAATTATTTGCTTTAACGTGTAACCAATAAATCGGTCCAAAGAAAGGTTTATTAGTTAACATGTCTTATTGCCAGTGTTTGATCACTACATTAAGGAAAAATTAGGTGTTTGTGTGTTATCTCATGCGGATATTGATCGGCCCAAAGGAAGGTCAATATTTGGCTCGAATTTCGCATGAACTTGTGGTGATAAATACGTGACAGTTATTTGGTTTTACGTGTGATCAATAAATTGGTCCAAAGAAAGATTTATTGGTTGACATGTGTTACTGTCAGTGTTTGATTACTACACCAAGAGTACCACTTACAAGTCAATATTTCTGTCCAAAGACTAAATATTGATGTTTTGCTAGGTATCTTGTGATGGGCTCTACCATTATTTGAAAGTATGATTTGCATAATAAGGTACTTATGTGAGCTATTTTATTTAAGTGTTCTCTATTCGGTTTCAAATTCTGCTAGTAGTATATCTACAAGCTCAAATTTAATCCCTGTATTTATGGAACAAACTTCAAGGATCAAAACAAGAACATTAACTTTTCGTTGGCTGCATGGATCTAGACCGAGTACTAAGGATTGAGCAACATGCTCCTCTTACGGATGAAAGTTCATCTAATCAAATGAGGAACTTTGAGAAGTGGGATTGCTTAAATTACATGAGTCTCATGATCATTAAGTGCGGCATTCCGGAAGCCTTTAGTGGCATAATATCTGAGGAGGTAAATGATGTCAATGAATTCCTTGCCGAAATTAAGAAACGTTTTGTGAAAAACGAGAAGGCTGAAACAAGCACGCTTATGCAAAGCTTGATTTCAATAAAGTATAAAGGCAATGGGAAAATAAGGGAGTACATCATGTAGATGTCTCACACTGCTTCAAAACTTAAGGAACTAAAACTCGACTTGTCTAATGACTTGCTCGTGCATTTGGTATTGCTATCGCTTCCTGCACAATATAGTTAATTTAAGGTCAGTTGTAACTATCAAAGGGAGAAATGAACTCTAAATGAGCTCATTCTATTTTGTGTGCAAGAGGAAGAAAAGTTGAAGCAGGACAGAACTGAAAGTGTTCACTTGGAAAACACCTCTAAAGATAAGGGTAAGAAAATAAAAGAAATAAAGAATATAAAGTTACTTAGGGTCCAAGACAAAAGAAACCACGTAAAACATTGAGGGTTGTTTCTTTTGCCAGAAATCTGAACATTTAAAGAAAGATTGTATATAGTACCAACTAAAGCTACTGCTAAAATACCTTAAGAACTTTTGACTGGCAGAAAACCTAGTCTAAAGTATTTTCACATTTGGGGATGTCCAGCTAAGGCTATGCTTTATAGGCTACACAAAGAAATTGGACTCCAAAACAGTCAGTAGCTACTTTATTGGTTATTCTGAGCGTTTAAGGGGCTATAAATTTTATGATCCCACACTTAAGTCAACTTTTGAAACGGGAACTGCAACATTTTTTGAGGATGTTGAGTTTGGGGGGAGAAATAAGGTTAGAGATATTGTCTTTAAGGAAGAAGTTGATGAATGATCGGTTTCGATTCCTATTGTTGCTTTTGACAATTTGCAAGTTTTTATGCATGTCATTGATCAACAAGCATATCCGGAACCTCAATTCGACAATATTGAAGAACCTCCCATCCAAAATAAGGTGAATTTCAAAAGTACAAACTCAACAACCTCAATAACTAAAGCCATAAGGAGATCCACGAGAGAAAAGGGAAATAAGGAGTATAAGCATATGCAAGACAATAAAGTTTGGGATCTTGTCCCATTACCAGAAGATGCGAAGCCCATTGGTCTTAAATGGATTCTTAAACCAAGAAGGATTCGAAAGGTAATGTGGAAAGATATAAGGTTCGTCTTGTATCTAAGGCCTTTACACAGAATAATGACATTGATTATAAAGAGATTTTCTCTTTGGTTTCTATGAAAGACTCTTTCAGGAAAGTCAGGTTGTTGCACATTTTGACCTCGAGTTACATCGAATGGATGTTAAGACGACATTTCTCAATGGAGACATTGATGAGACGATTTGCAAATTAAAGAAATCCATTTATGTGCTCAAGCCAGCTTCCCATTAAGGGTAATACAAATTTTATCAAGTAATTATCTCATTTGGTCTTGAGATTAATACTGTTGATGGTTGTGTGTATTACAAGTTCAGTGGGAGTAAGTGTATTTTCCTGATTTTGTATGTTGATAACATATTGCTTGCCACTAATGATATAGGCATGTCACATAAAATTTTGAGATTAAAAATCTTGGTGACGTCTCTTTTGTATTAGGAATTCAGATACACCGGGATTGTTCTCGGGGTATTCTTGAATTGTCACAAAAGGGCTATATCGATAAAGTACTTAAGAGGTTTGGCATACAAGATAGTAAATCAGGGGACACCCTTATATCGTTAAGGGAGACAATTTAGTCTCAACTAATGCCCAAAAAGTTATTTTGAAGTTAAGGAAATGCAGAAGATCTCATATAGCTTAGCTATAGAAAATCTGATGTATGCTCAAATTTGTATGCGTTTGGATATTGCATACATTATTGGGATACTAAGGAGATATTTAAGTAACCCTGGGATGGATCATTTGGAAAGCAGCCAAACATGGGTTATAAGATATTTAAAGAGAACTAAAAATTACATGCTCACATACAGAAAATCGGATCAGTTGGAGATCATATGGTATTATGATTCCGATTTTTGCTAGATGCCAAAACAGTAGAAGATCCACATCAGGCTACATCTATCTGCTAGTTGGAGGAGCTATTTCCGGAAGGAGTGCTTAAAAAACACTTTAGCTTCTTTCACTAGGCAGCAGAGTTTGTAGCAATTTTGGGGGCATCTAATTATGGAATATAGCTGCGAAATTTTGTCACTGGGCTGCGTATTTTGTACGGTATAGAAAGATCACTAAAGATGTATTGTGACAATAACTCAGCAAATTTACAGTAACAATAGGAGCTCAACTAAGTCAAAATACATTGACATAAGTTCCTGGTTGTAAAGGATACAGTTCAGAGTGGACACGTGTCAATAAGAGCACATTAGGACAAACTCCATAATTGCGGATCCGCTTACTAAAGTATTACAACCCAAGGTCTTTCATGAGCACATTGCTCATATGAGTGTTGTATTTCTTAAGGATATTTGGTTTCAGTGGGAGTTTGTATTTTGGGTGTATTAGACACATTTACTGTCCTTTTGGATACAGTTTAAAGTTAAAGTTATTTACTGTTGTAAGGTTTCATGTTTATTATATCTGAACTCGTTTGATGATGATCTCACTAAAGTTGGACCAGTTGAAAATAGGCATGTTGAAGATCACATTACATGTAATTTTCATGCTACACATCCATACTTGATCCATGTCATTCAGTTATGTCGATATACGTGACCATTGATAGGTTTAGTTACGATTAATGTAACGAAAGCCGCTTTGATCCTATGTTGATATAATTGATGGACCGGATTGTTTGAGGATGCATTCAGTAATGATAGCAAACTTCTGATTACTCATAAGGTTATGATTGATACACAATTGTAAGGTTACACATATAGCCCAAGTGGGAGATTGTAAGGATTTGGGCTTATATGTGAATTATTGTGTATTGAATAAAAGGCTATCAAATTTGGTTAAACCCATTTAAAGTGATCTAATAAGGATTTTATATATATCGGGCTTTAATGCATCTAATTAATCTATGGGGTTTTATATGTAAATACCATGTCATTACCTAATTCATGATGAGCCGTATTAGGTTAACTGACAATTAAGTATATAAAGTCAGTTATGGTCCCTGAATCCTACGTACAGTTCATCTTGTCTGATATCCCATCATCAGAGAGAAAATAAGGACTACGTATTGATTTAGAAGATCCAAACACCGCAATCGTTCATCGTGAATCACGTTTGATTAAGGTTTGCTTCTGCTTCAATTATTTAATTCTTGATAATTCAGCATGATGATTTTGGATCGTAGATAAATAATTATCTGTGATAAATTATCTAACAAACTCATGCTAACTTCCGTGGATTTGTGAAGTCAGCTGGGGTAGATTAGTACCCACTTGGTGGAGACCCCCAGGTTTTGGCTGGATGTAAGAGGAGCTCAACATGCATATACATTAGTGTCATCACTAAATGAACTTTAATAGATCTATTGGAGCATCATCAGTATGACTTTCATCTTAGTCTCATTAGGATTGTTACATGTCTTCTGTGAACTTGGAATCCTAAATATCGACTGCACTTGCTCTGTCTCTCCTTTTGTTCCATTATTTTATTGTTTTCCCTCCAACCCCCACTCTTGGAAAAACAATAATCCGTGCTGTTGTTTTATCTAGTTCACTTATAGTTCATAGCTTCATTTAGATATTGAAAACTATTTTTGTTTGTGCAAGTTGAAGATATAATGGGTAAACATTTGTTCAATTAATGACTCAATAGTATTTTATCTACTTGACTACAAGTTTCGTAATTATGGGTAATCATGCTGTTGAATTCTGAATTGGGTTCTGAAATTTTATTAGTAGAATCAAATCATCAATGATGGGGACACTTCTTTGAGTTTATTTCTTATATTGTAGACATGGCCAAAAATAAAGGTCTTATACCATCGGCGCCTGGAGAAATATCTATACAAAGAAAGCAAATAAAAGCCATTATTGAATCTCTTCTTTGGCGGTTGAACGTGCTCTATTACCTCATCTAAGTTGACAATTTTAAAAACCTCACAGAGGAAATTTGAGTAAATGTTTAGAAATATAATCGAAACCAAAACAAAGATGACATTATCCATATATAATAGAAGTAGCTTTCAACATCCAAGTGCACAGTATATTATTAAAATGCCGACTTACAGCTGTATGGGAAAAAATATTGTATCCAAATTAGACAAGAATTATATGTATGAATATCTCTAAACAGGCAGAAATATATAAAGATCGAAAAAAACATGGATACATGTACTACATGTTAAAAAAGAGGGTAAAAATCACGAAAAAAACTGGAAAAAATGGCATATTTCCTAGGTCTCCATTCAAACCGCACATGCTAGCCCATTTATATTATTCAGCAACCAAACCCTAAGCAGAAAAAATGGGAAACTTACCTGAAGATGCACCTCGCGAACAAAAAATAAGAAACAAGGGATTGGAAAATCCTCAATCACAAAAGGTGTTTTATCAAATGACCTTGTATTCATAGAAAAAAAAAAAGAAAAAAAAAAATTAACGAACACATGTAGTTCAACTTTTTCATACAAAATAAGAACAAGATTGTAACACCCCAAGTTCAAAATCTTAAATCTAGGCGTGTTAACTTTTCTTTACTTAAATGCGGAAAAGAAATAATTTAAAACCTCAACATTTTCATTTTCTATTATGAAATTTTAGAAAAATTTCGACAGAGGCTCCTCTGTAAATTGGACATAACCAACCTGTAGAGGGACATCAAAACTATTTTTAAAACACACATCGCAACTCATTCAATCCCAAACACCATCCAAACCATTACGATAAGTCTCAAACTCCTCAACAATATAATTTTAAGAAAATAAACTTTAGCAAATGAAATAAGAGGTAGTTTAACCTCAGTAATACATGAATTAAGGAATAAATAGTGGGAAATTGAAATAAATTCTAATTTAACTTTATTTCAAAAGGGTTGAAGCGGGTATAGCTTGAGTCAGCTGCCCAGTGCTCTCCTCGGATCACCTAACTTTCATCACCTGAAATGTTGGGGGAGGGATTGGGGTGAGCTAAAGCTCAGTAAGCGGTTTAACATTCATTCCACCGCAAAGCGGCTCATTCACTTTATTCCACCGCAAAGCGGCTCATTCACTTCATTCCACCGCAATGTGGCTCGTTACATTCGGGTACGCCGATCCCCCGCGCCCCATTTCCCACTCGCATCTTTCATGAACTAGAAATACATCCATTCTTTCTTAAAAACTTGGGATACATAACTTTTGAACAAACTTGCACCTTGACACATTTCTTTCATTTAAAAACATTTCACTTCCCAATTTCGATGACAATGCATGCTTGATGATGCAATGACATGATAATGTGCATGCTCGAACATTCTTCATTATAACATATACTTTCATAAAGTAAATCAAATACATCAACATTAAGTAATTAACACGAAATCACTTACGCACATTAATTTCACATTAACCTTCTACTTTCATGAAAATAGGGGAAGTTTACTTACTTGACGTCCTTAGTATTTACCATCTTAAATTGCGTATGGAAGTATCTTGGTCGCCCGTAACGTCAATGTACCAAAAGTCCTAATTATTTCCATTCGTCAAAACGTGTAACTTTCAGTTCACCAACACATTCATCATTCATTTTAATAATAATCCAACATAAACCGAGATTAAAACTTCAATTTAACCCAAGCGTGACTTTACATAATAACCAAAACACATAAAACCATATTCGAAAATAAGAGATAAATTTCAATCCACGTTAGAAACTCTCATCTTTTAATTCAAACTCAAACTAAAATATTTAACTTAACTCAAACTTTACCCAATATCAATTTACCAATTTAAACATTATAAAATCTGAATTTTACTTGTATGTATATGCATTACCCAAATCAAAATTTTTATATTTCTTACCAAAATTTAATATGAACTTCAATTAAACAAATTTATAATTTTCGAAATTTAAAACTTACCATAAAAATCTTTTGCACCTTTGAAAACATCAAAATTCCAAAAATTGAAACGGAAGCAATTAATTAAACGATTAATGTCATATTTCCAAAATCTGAAATTGCTATACACATTCACAAAATTTTCTCTCAATTTCGAAAATCACCGTTTCTAAATCAAAATGAAACTAAACAGTTCAATTACACTAATTAATTCATAAATTTAAATACAAATTCAATTTAAACTAATAAATTCCTAAATTTCTAAAATCTGAAAATATTGAACATAAGGTTTTCAATCATATTAAACCTAAAATAAGTTTAAACTAAATCTCAAATTTCTTCAATTCCCAAATCTTAAAATTTCAATTTATAACAAAAATTAAACTAAAACTATAAATGGAACAAGCTAAGTCTAGTATTTTAAAATATGAAATGTCCAACTTAAAGTTCCAAATAAACTCTTAAATCTAAAAATTTACAAATTCCAATCCAAAGGTTAAAATTTAAACAGTTAACTAATCTCATAAATTCGAAATCCACAAATTTGCCCAAAATGATAGAACTTCAATTAAACTAACTCAATTTAAACAAGGTAATTTTTTTATTTATTTATTTTTTTCACAATTTCTAAATCTGAAAAGTTATCACTAAAATTCAGAATTTAACCAAGCAGTTAACTAAGCCACAAAATTATCATTCTATTCACACACACACACACACACACACATGTATGAACATTACTCAAATCTCAAAAATTAACCCTTAAAATTCGAAATCAATATAATTTGAAATCTGAAATTTTGAAAATCTTAACATTTATACATATACATCAACAAATACATTTACACATACATCAATTACGTGTGTGTTGTGTGTGTGCATTCGGAAGTGGTGGAGTGCGGTTGGTGTGTGCGCAGAAAGAGAAGGGGAAGGGTTCTACCGTGTGTGGAGACCGGCGAGGAGAAGATCGGGGAAGTGGTGGCTGGTGTTACTACCGATGGTGTGCGGCTGCAATTGAGGGGAAAAAGAGTCGAGGTGGGAGAGATGGAGAGAAGTCGAGTGTGCGTGAGGGAGAGGCAGAGACACAGAGACGATTCAAGGGAGAGAGTGAGACCGAGGTTGAGGATAGGTTTAGGTATAAACTATTGGAAATTTACAAATTGGTCCCTCGTTTCTCTCTATGTACATAATTTAGTCCCTAAGTTCTATTTACTCTCCAATCACCACCAAACTACCCCCAACTTTCGACGTAACCCAACAAAATTAGGAAACTAGCATGCTTAGGCAATAGGACAATTAATTACATAAAATTGCACATAATAATTTTTGAACTTTCTAATTGGTACATTAATCGAAACGGCGTCCAAGTCCTTCCACTGCAAAATAATTCAAATAATAAACATAAAAATTATCCAATTTAAAATTCATAACAACATTAACATAAATATTACGTGAAATGAAAAGCGATATTACAAAGATTCTAAGGGGAAAAAATGGGAAATTTACTTGAAGAGAAGACACACCTCGCGAACAGAAATACAACATATAACTGGAAAAGTAGAACGATGTGTGAGGTAGGAATTAAGGGAAAAGGTAGATCTATATATTTACAGATGACAGATGCTTGGATGAAACGATTTTTGGGCGTGCATCATAATGGGCGACGTTAAACCATCCTAACGACAGTGTCGGCGTAAAGAGGGGAAGAGAAAATGTTAGGGTTCGGTTATTACTGATGAAATGCAGACATCGATATATTTTTGTCCGAAGACAAAATGTACTGACACGACATTGTTTTTTGCGAGGACGTTCTTATAAACAGTGCACAAATAAAGTGAATCTTATTAATAATAGTGATACACGCCTATGTATATGTATACATATGTATTAAATACATCCAAAGTGTTAGTTTTCAGCTTTTTTCGACTATATAGTTAAAGTAGCAAATGAAATACTTGCAGAAATTGGGAATTCTTGACTGTGTTAAATAATAAATAGTACAACTTTCATATTTCTGCAACTCTTTTGCCATCATCGTTATTTTATTAGTTTTTTTTTAAAAAAAAAACCAAATATTACGACAATATTAAGTGGATTATCGTATAGACATCACGTGCATCGCACGTGCAATGACTAGTCTCTTAAAAAATAAAGTGAAAAATAGATTTTTGTTTTAAAAAATATATATATAGTGTGGTTGAAAATTAGGAAAACATTATGGGTCCCTTTAAAATAAGATGTGTATTTGAAAATTAATTCGAGGGAAATTATTTCAAAAAAGCTATTACAAGTAAATATTAATTTAATTTAGTGTGTTTTGGTATTTTTTTGTTTAGAAAGAGTTTTTAAAAATGAATAGTGATTTTTAGGAGAATTGATGATTGAATTAAAAAGTTAAATATTTTGGACTTGACTTTTAGCTTGTGTTTGACTCCAATTTTTTGGAAAAAATTGTAGTTGTGGATAGTATTTTTGGGAGAACGTATGTTTAAAAAATATTTGAAAAGTAAAAAATGGTAAACTTTACTAAAATGAATGGTTGAAATTAAGTTTTGAATAAATTTTGTTTTTAAAAAATGGGGGCCAAACGGGCTTAATAGATGATTGAAATTAATTATTGTAAAAAAATAGAAAAAATTAAAGAGTACCAAACAAAGTGTGTGGCGGTACTGGCAGCAAGGTGTGTGGTGTGTATTGTTTGTGGTGGTTTCGATGGTGATTTGTGTGTTGGTTGTGGCGGTGATTCGTGCGGTAGTTGCTGGCGACGAGATGTTTGGAGTTTGTGATGGTTGCTGGCGGTAGGTTCTTGATGATTGTTGGTTGCAAGGTTTTATGGAGTGGTGGTGTGGTGGTTGCTTGTTGCAATTTGAACGATGGTTGTTGGCGGTGAGGTGCTTGGTGATTGCTAGTTGCAAGGTCTGTGGAGTGGTGGCGGGTGTGGTGGTGGAACTGGTGGTGGCATTGTTGGTTGGTGGTAACGTTAGGTGCGGTGGCGGTGGTGTTTCACGTGGTCAGTAATGGTGCAACAGCAATGTCGGTGGTGGTGGTGGTGGTGGTGGTGGCGGTGGTGGCGGCGGCGGCGATGCTGATGGTGTCTTTGTAACTAGTAAATAGTATGTGATAATTTGTGACTTTTAATTGGATTATTGTGACCTAATAATTTGATAATTGTGACCAAAAAATAAGTTGTGATCAATTAATTGTTGTAGCTTTAATTTGTGACTTGTAAAATTCGTGGTATGTGACCGAAAAAAAGATTGTAACCAACTAAATCGATAATGTGTGACCAAAAATAAGTCAACCAAATAATTTTATAAATTGTGACGTATAAAATTTATGATCTGTGACCAAGAAAACTAGCGATTTGTGAAAATTGTGATCCAAAAAATTCTTGATTTGTATCCGAGAAAAAATTGTGACCAATGAAATTTCTGATTTGTGACCAATAAAGAACTTGTGACTCATAATTTGTTAAGTTGTGATCAATTGACTCGAGATTTGTGACCAAAAAAAAATCGTGACTTACAAAATTCGAAATTTGTGACCGAGAAATAAAATGTGATCAAAAATTGTGACTGTAACTATAAACTTATGATTTGATTTGTAACTTGTCACTTGTGACCTAAAAAATTGTGACCTGTGATCATAATAAGCTGTGACTATAAACAATAAAATATACATTTAATTATGACCAGATTTTTGAAAATAAAAACCTTAAGTTTCTTAATTTTGAAAATGTGTACTTTAAAAACTTTAGTTATGTATTCTTCCAAAAAAAGAATGGGGATCAAACAAGGGATTAATTGGCTTTCTTAATGCTATTCATTACGGTCCAACCCAACATCAGTGGAAGAAATATAAATTCTGTACAGATTTTCCGTACAAGTAGAAAAGTCCTTGGTATTTAATTTACCTCGTATTGCTTTCTGGCGACCGCAAGATGCAAGATGGTGTTCCCTTGTGCATCCTTCTCATTCAATTCATCTTCTTTATCACAGGTCTTCAGGTACACTATCAGGCTCTTAAGGGCTTCAAATTTGTTGTTTTTCACAGCCAAATGAAGACAAGTTTCGCCACGATCTGTCACTTCTCGTATGCTATCTCCACAAGCTTAAAGCAGTGCTTCAATGACTTGTATTCTCCCTTTGATCACAGCACAGTGCAGAGGAATCCTTCTTTCTTTTCCCTTCACCATACACAAACTAGGGTCTATCATCAGGAGCTCTATTACAATCTCTAAATCCCCATTAGCTGCAGCAATATGCAAAGGACTGAAACCGTCATCGCTCAATTCTTTCGCGAATTCTGGGCTCAGATTTAGGACCTCTTTTACGATATTCAGGTTTCTGGACATACAAGCAATATGTAATGGAGTTTCTCCACTTGATAATGCTGCAGCCCCCATCAGGAAAGGATCGTCTTTGATCAGATTTCGCAGATGATCAACATCTCCCTCTCGGACAACCTCAATTAGCCTTCTATCCATAGGTTTGTTGGTTGTACCACTTTTGGATGGTCAGAATTATAACTAGTTACTTCTATCTTATGGGACAAAAATATCAGAAAACAATTTTAGAATAATCTTATTAAGTAAAGGTCAAATATGGCTTACAACATCTTCAGTCGAACGATGTTTACTATGACAAATGCATTGACGTTAACATTAAAAAACTTCTCAAATACAATAATATTCATACATGACAAATTATTATTAATTTTCAATTAAAAAACTTCTCAAATACAATAATATTCATACATGACAAATTATTATTAATTTTCAAGAAAAAATGAAAGAAAGAAATATTTTAATTGGATAAAAATTATTAAATTAAAGTTAGACATTGTCTAACACAATATCTAGAACTAGACATTGAGCATCTCTAATGGTTTATGCATATTTTGATCTATGTGACAATTAAATAAATAAATATCTAACTCATGTCTATAAAATAGATAATGGAATTGAAAGTTTATCTTTAATTGTCTTTGTCTACATTTTTTTATATGTACACATATTATCACACTAGCATCATTTTTTTAGATTAAGTAAATTAAAAATTAACATTTGGCTAGTCACTTTGTCTAACACATTATCTATATTTAAACATAACACAAAATAATATCGATGCTACATCAACATCATATAGGTATGAAAACTAACCATTGGTGATGAAATATTTAAATTATTTTTTATTTTTCCTATGAGACAACGATTTTTTTCACAATTTATATAGTATCACATCACGTAAACAATTTTTGTCATTTACTTCCGTTTGGTAATACTGTTTGATTTATAAACTGGTTTATTTATAATTTTGAGGTAAAAACTTGTGCTTGAAAATTGAAGAGAGAAAAATGTGTGATTAAAAAATAATTTCAGAAATTGTGTGATTTATAAACTGATTTATAAACCAAAAAAGTATATTTACCAAACACAATATCATGCTCTTATTGTAAGGTGGATATACTCAATTGGCCCCACGACCAAGAGGGCCACTTCGGATTGGCAGGCTGGCAGCCATAACCATGAGCCAGCCACCTTGTACGGTTGGGCGGTGGCGATAATGGTTTAATTTTTTCCAAACAAATAAAGGAGCAGCTCCTTGTTTGGTGGGTGCGCACATTAACATCCCCCAACACTACGGTGCATGTTAGCGTTCCCCACCTCATTCCTCCCTTAGCGGTGGCCTCTCTCATCTTTCTAGATCTCCAACTCATCCCCCGCCTGCCGCCCCTTTAAACAACCCTACCCCACCCTCCCTTCAATTTTTCATTATGTCACGCCACCTCCCACAAACCCTCCCCACCACCACTCTTTATCATAATCGCCACCTTATAATCCTCTTTCCTATCGTGCATCTGTTCTCTTGTCCTAAGCAACGATGGCTACAACGCTTTCGCCGTCATCATCATCTCCCTACGACGACCATATTCCAACCGCCACACTAGCGCTGCCGTCCATCGCCTCAAATCCGGTCTCCCGCCGCCTGCCTCCACCGTGCTGGTCACACGATGAGACGGTGGCTCTGATCGATGCTTACCGGGAGAAATGGTACTCTCTTCGCCGAGGAAACCTTCGTGCCTCCCACTGGCAGGAGGTTGCTGATGAGATCGCTGACCGGTGCTCCTCTAGCATCCCAAAGACATCCGTTCAATGCCGCCACAAGATGGAGAAGCTCCGCAAACGTTACCGTTCAGAGATCCAGCGCGCCGCTCCGTATGGTGGCCCCCGCCGGACCTCCTCATCCTGGGTCCACTTCCAGAATATGCACTCCATGGAGAAGGGCCCCAACCCCTCCCCGTCTTCCTCAGATGACGAACCGCAAGGAGAAGAGGATCACAAGAACAGCAACACCTGCATTTACGATGCATACAACAATAATTACAGTCATCAGAAAGGTAATTTTGGTAATCAAGGACTTATGAGTAATGGGACAACTAGTGGGTTTCGTATCAAGATTCCTGGTAAGGCGAGTGCAGGACATAGTACACCGAAGGTTTATGTCAAATCTAATGAGATGTCTGGTAAAAAACATAATAACCCTCACCCTAAAATCAATTCTACCACTAGCGGATACGGGGTTTCTGGTAAATTTTCGAGAGATGGATTTATGGGTAGGGATGAGATTGGGAAAGGGATAGGTGATATTGCAAAGAAAAAGAAAGTGGATAATGGGATGGATGATGTAGTGGCTGCAATAGAGACACTGGGAGAGGGGTTTGTGAGAATGGAAAAAGTGAAGATGGATATGGCACGAGAGGTGGAGCAGATGCGAATGCAGATGGAGTTGAAGAGGACTGAGATGATACTTGAGTCGCAGCAGAGGATTGTGGAAGCCTTTGCCAATGCAATTTCAGATAGGAAAACTAAGAAGACAAAGAAAATGCCAATGCCTGACTGCTAAATTTGAAGCTGGATTGGGTGTTGCCTTCAAGTAAGGATCTTGAGATCGTCAAAGGTTAGTCGAGCATTATGCTGTGGGACATTGAATAAAGTCTCTTTGCTATTGTATGTAAATTGGGAGTTAGATTTTCATTGTTACTTAGCTTGGCTGTGTTTCTTTTTTCCTCTCTTTTTTGCTTGTCAATTTTTAGCATAGCATTCATGAGTTGATTATTGGTAGCATAATTTAAATTTCAATGTAGCATGACAATGCATTATGATCCATATAATGGCTTGCAACTTTGTTTGAATTGAATGAGATGTTGGAGCATCTTATGTAGCAAAATTGCTCTCCTGATTTTCAGTGTTTAGAAAATCGGAAATCGGTTCGAGCCGGAAAATGCAATGGGTCAAGGGTTAAAAGGTCCGACCAGGTCGAACCGGTTTCAATTAAAACATAATAAATTATTCCAAAAATTACAAAAATTTCTATAAAGCAAATTATTTTACAAATTAACTAATATTTACTCATTTAGAAAATACAATTATACACAAAAGTAGCTTTTAACAGCTAAAGAAAAAAAATGAAAACCGGGTTTTAAAAACCAGTCGGTTCTTGTTGAAAACCGGTTTTCAAGGCGAACTGGATCGGTTCCTGATTTTTCCGGACGAATCAGTCAGTCCAGTCTGATTTTCTAAACATTGGTTTTTCAATTGGTTGTGTAGTGTAACTATTGGAATTGGTGACATGTCTTCATAAACTCTTAAAACAGCTAAAGAAAAAAAATGAAAATCGAGTTTTAAAAACCAGTCGGTTCCTGTTGAAAACCGGTTTTTAAGGCGAATTGGATCGGTTCCTGATTTTTCCTGACGAATCAATCAGTCTAGTCTGGTTTTCTAAACATTGGTTTTTCAATTGGTTGTGTAGTGTAACTATTGGAATTGGTGACATGTCTTCATAAACTATGAGACTCCTTCCTCTATGCTGCTCTTTCAAGTAAAAGTCCAGTTCATATCTAGGAATTCTGAAGAAATTTCAGTCTTGGTAGCTTTTAGGATGAAGTTTATGGTTGTTTTGATTGTTCTGAAAATTTTCTCCCCTCATTGATCAATTGCTTCAAATTAACGATTCTTTTCTTCTTGAGAGAAAAATCAATGTGGGTACTTCAGTACGGTGGCCAGCATAACTGAGTCGGGGGGATCATTAAGGCATGAGCACAATGTTTTTGGTGATGTAATCATGTAAATAGTTCGAAACCCATGGGGGCGGAACTATTATATGAAAGAGATTTAGGCAACAATCAGACTTTTTTTCAATTGCACTAAACACGTTTGATGAAATTCCAGATTCCAGATGGCATTTGAGGGATGATATATAGCATTCTCATACATTTGCAATTTGACAGTGGGCCTTATAGACCATGTAGTGAAAGTCTATATTGTGTTCCATTTTGTGTGCAATATGGCTCTTCATGTTGTTTTACTCGTGTTTGATTGGGGTGGAAAAGGGAAATGAAAATGCTTTTCATCATTATTTTCCTCCTTTGGCGTTTTATTGCAAAGTGTTCAACGAAAATTATTTTCCACCAAGTACAAAAATGGCTTCTTTTTTTTTTTTTTTTTAAAAAAAAAAATTGCCCCATGGGGTGAGTTGGAAAATATTTTCTTTTTCCTTTTCCACCTCAATCAAAAACATCAACCTTCTATTTTCTCTCTCTCCGTTTGTAAATTAGCTGCCGAAGGAGATATTAGAATCCTTTTGATCTGAATGTTTTTTATACTGAATGTGAAATTTAGGTGAAAAGAAAATTAATTCCAGGGAATTGATTTCCTGTGAACTTATTTTCTTGGGAATTGAAAGTTTAATGTATTTAATTGATTTAATTTTCTATGTGGAAAAAGTGAAAATTTTTTAAAGTTTTGTTGTTTGATTGAATTTGTTTTTCATGAAAAATAAAGTAAAATTTTGCTATTTTAATAAAAACAAATAAATAAATAAATTTTCGCACATTTGTACTTGATTATAATAATGTTAATTTCTCAAAATTAAAATTAATTAATTAACAGCAAAAATGATCAAACAAGTTGAAAATGATTTTCTACCTGAGATGAAACTAATTGTGGGAATTTGTTTTCATTGCAAACAAGGAAAATCAACCTCATGTAAAGTGAATTCCATGGAAACTTATTCAATCAAACAACCAAAAAAGCTAGAAAATGGCAAGAATTTTTCTAGTTCCATGGAAAATTGTTTTTATAAAACACTTGCTTTTGATATCAATGGTGAAATTTGAGTGGAAAGAAAATGAATTCTATGAATTGAATTCCTGAAAATTGGATATTTTATGTATTTGATTGGTTTAATTTTTTGGGTAGAAAAATGGGAAATTTTCAATTTTTATTGTTTAATTGACATTATTTTTCATAACAAATAAAACAAAATTTAGTTATTTTAATCAAAAAAATATTTTTTTTTTAAATTTTTACATACATTTGTAATTGATAATAATAATGTTAATTTTTGATAAAAAAATAAATCAATTTACAACAATAAAAATGATCAAACGTGACGAAAATAGTTCAACATTTTCCTTAGAAAATAAATTCTAGTACATGGATGGGAAAACCAATTCCTCAAATATTAGGAAAACCAGCGCGTGAAGGCATGAGATAGAAAATACCTGGAAAATTATTACAATCAAACGCCTTGAAGATGGAAAAGTACAAGGAAAATGCCATTTTCTAGGGAAAATAATGGTAATCAAACGTAACCTAAGGTTGTGTTTGATAGTTTTTGTTTTCCATAGAAAAGAATTTCAAATTTTCATGAAAAATAAAAACCACAAATCCATTAGAATCAATTTTTCCTGGAAAATAGTTTAAAACATTCTTTAAAGTGTTGTATCATGAAATTCAATTTTATGGAAAAATGTAGTGTATCAAACAATTAGGGTCTGTTTGATAACCTTAATTTTCCGTGGAAAAGGAAATTTTTTTCCAACTTTTCTACTTTATGCTGTTTGATTGCGAATATTTTTCGCGGACCCCACCCACGCGCCCCTTTTCCTTGTTTTGGTGGAAAATATTTTCTTTGGGTTTTGGTGGTTTTTTGTTTTCCATGGTAGATGGAAAATTATTTTCGACACGTTTAATCAATTTTGTTATTGTTAATTGACTTATTTTCTTTCCAAAAAATAACATTATCATCATCAAGTACAAATATATTTAAAAAGTAAAAAAAAAATTGATTAAAATAGCAAAAAATTACTTTATTTTCCATGGAAAATAATGTCAATCAAACAATAAAAGTTGGAAAATTCCCTACTTTTTTCATCTAGAAAATTAAACCAATTAAACACATTAACTTCTAATTCCCTAGAATTCATTTTCTTTCCACCCAAATTCCACCCTTGTTATCAAACGCACCCTTAGGTTGGAAAATTTGCATGAAAATGACATTTTCCATGAAAAATGACACAAATCAAACACAACCTAATGTAATATTAAGCTTTCATCACTGAGGAATTTGAAACACCTTATCGTACGTTTAGCAGTTGGTTTTTAAATCAATTTTTAAACTAAATAATTTTTCAAACTAATTTTTAACTAAACATATTTTCTCTTTTCAATTTCTTACCACATTTTATTTCGAGAAAAAAATAGTTTCTCCTACCGAAAAATATATTGTACTATTTGACAACAATTATTTGAAACTCATTGATTTATGCATTCACAAAATAATACATTATGCACGTAAATCTAAAATTCTTAATTATTTTTTAGCTACTCATTTACCTAAAAGTTACTATTTTAAAATCATTTTTATAAATAAAGGTTATCAAACTGAAGATAGGTTAGATTGCAAGAAAAAAGGTGGGAAAGAAGATATGTTTTAGTCAAATTCTAATTTGGGTGTTTGATTAGCAAAGTTTTCATGGAAAACTAGTTTTCCACCCCCAATGACAAAAGTGCATATTTTTCTTGAAATCATGGAACTCATTTTCTTTAAGGTGGAGATGGTTTGATTTTCCATGTTAGGTGGAATAAAATTTCTTTTCCACTCCTCAATCAAACACAATATTTATTGGATGTTTAAGAGCATTTCAAATTCTAGACATCTTCTAAGCAAATATGACGTGGCAAGAGAGAGAAAATAGGTAATGAGAGAGAAAGAGTGGAAGGAGGGAACGGAAGAGAAGGGAGGAATGAAAAATAGAAGAGAATGATATTCACAGAAATGCAGCATTAATTATGAAAGTGTCTAACAAGCCATCTAAAAATGGACAATCTGTTGGATATTCTTCTATAATAAATGTGACACATTAATTTTGTCTCTACCACCCATCGCCATGTAACCATGTTTAGAGGTGTCAATCTGGATGGTCAAAATCGGGTGGTCCTTCATAATATGAGCCCAGTAAAGGTTCGCGTTAAAAAAATCGCTGCCATGAATTTACGGCTTGATCCACATATTTTGAATTACAACTTAGATTCATTCGTTGGTCCATTTAAGTCGAGCCAATTTAGGTGACAATTTGTTTCGATTTGACTCGAATGAATAAAAACATAGAGTTTTTCTTATTTATAGCAAAAAAGAATTTTATTAAATTACTAATTATAAAATGAACAAAATAATAAATTCATATTTATATAAAAAAAAAATGTTGACTTATAATTCAATTTTATATCTTATATTACATGAATCTAACCTACCGCACTATATAAAAGAATGCTCGTCTTCCACTTCTGCCCATGTTCTAATGGACAATATAGGAGTTTCCTTTGTACCACTCGATAAAAATTCGGGACATGATCTTGTAACCCATATTCAAGGGCAAATGTTTTACACATGACAATACAAAGAAAGAAAAGCCCACCACCAGCAATTAAGACTGCGTTTGATAGCGATGGTGGAATTTGGGTGGAAAGAAAATGAATTTCATGAAATTAAATTCCTGAAAATTGAAAGTTTAATGTGTTTGATTGGTTTAATTTTTTAGGTAGAAAAAGTGAAGAATTTTCCAACTTTTGTTGTTTGATTGACATTATTTTCTATGGAAAATAAAGTAAAATTTAACTATTATAATATTTTTTATTTTTTTTTCATTTTTTAACAAGTTTGTACTTGGTAATAATAATGTTAATTTTTGAAAAAAAATAAATCAATTAACAACAACAAAAAGGATCAAACGTAACAAAAATTGTATAAAATTTTCCATGGAAAATAAAACCTCCTCCCCCCTTGGAAAACGAATTCATCCAAAACAAGGAAAATACCGAATTTCGAGGCAAGTTGAAAAATGAATTTCATGGAAAATTTAGGTAACCAAACAGCGCAAAGTTGAAAAATCACGTGGAAAATCATGGATGGCGAATCAAACGGAGCCTAAAGTCTAAATCGCTTAATCAATGGACAGCAATCAAATCTCCTGATTAATCCCCCCTGCACACGGCCATGTATCGACACAGTTTCATAGCTCTTTCCCGTCATTTTTGTTTGTATCGCTTATGTGCATTATGCACGGGTTTGGGAAATTTTGTTTTCGAAATTCCCCGGTTTTATTTGTTTGTGCTAATAAAAAATCCTCACTTTTTTTTTTTATTTTTTCGAAAGGGAAAGTATGTCGATGGACAATGCTACAAGCATACATTGAATTACTTCCCCCCACGTATCGGGGGAGTGCACACACAATAAGGGTGTGTTTGATACGCATTATTTTCCATGATTTTTCAACTTTGCGCTGTTTGATTGTCTAAATTTTCCCTGTAATTCATTTTTCCACTTGTCTCGAAATTCGATATTTTCCTTATTTTGAATGAATTCATTTTCCCGGGGGAAGAAGGTTTTATTTTCCATGAAAAATCTTATACCATTTTCGTTTCGTTTGATCATTTTTGTTGTTGTTAATTGATTTTTTTTTTTAAATTAACATTACTATTATCAAATACAAATGTGTCAAAAAATAAAAAAATATTTTTTTTTTATTAAAATAGACAAATTTTACTTTATTTTTCATAGAAAATAATGTCAATCAAACAACTAAAGTTGAAAAATTTCTTACTTTTTTCACGTAGAAAATTAAACCGATCAAACACATTAAACTTCCAATTCTCAAGAATTCAATTCCCTAAAATTCAATTCCATGAAATTCATTTTCTTTCCATTCAAATTTCACCACCGCTATCAAATGCAGCCTAAAATATTTGTGAGCCCCCTCCATGTGAGAGGAATAGAAATAACCCAATGTGTACATATTTGTGTGTACAAGGGGATAATCCTATTTTGATGGTAATAGCAAATTTCAGGGGTGGAGTCATGAATTCTACCGGGCAGGTCACACAAAGCTCGCAAGTTTTGATGACGGTTATGAACGAAATGGTTAAATGAAAATTAAAAGGTAAGTTGAATTATCAAATTGAAACAAATATATAAGTTTGATAGTATAATCAAAATAGATTGGAGTTGTATAACCTATTGAATTATTTATCCTTATTTTTTTGACTGCCGTTTGTCCATCAATGCATCTGCTACAAATGAACGTCTAACAATGTATAGAGAAATAAATAAATGCTATAATTTCCCCCTGCCTGAAGTCCTAATATTTCTCAATTACCCCATGAATTCCTACAAGCATCATGGCTTGACCACTGAAAGTCTTTTGCGCTAGAATTAGTGGCAGTTGCACCACCCTTGAAACCCTTCCAGTCCCTCAAAACGGCATTCAAGTCCGCCACCTTGGCGGCAATACTCCGGCAACAATTGGCATGGACAGTGGCCACGGCCTTAATATCGGTGCTATCTGTGCAGAACCCACTAAAATGGAGGGTATCGAGAAATCTCGTGTTAAGGCCTAATACATTTAGCACTCCTCCTCTTACCAAGCGCTCTAAGACATCTTGCTCTTTCAGGCCTGTCGAGTTATCCCTCGCGCCGTACCATTTCTCAAACAACGATATCGTCTTGTTGTTTGATCTGATGAAGTAGAAACCTGTGTTGATTTGGTTCGTTTCTGAGGATGCATTTCCGTTGAACCAGTCTGTGCTTATTTGAAAATCTATGTTCTTGTTAATGCTTAGTCTCGGAAAGGGATTTCTCAGCCATAATACATCCGTGTCCTGCGAGAGAAATGTGTATATGAATATTAAGTGATCAAGGACCTGGAGTTGCAGAGAAGAGATGGATTTTCGAGTTTGATTTACAAGTTTACAAGTTTTTGTGTATATACGATACGAAGATACAGTGGAAATAGAAGATAGTTGAAGAAAAAAATATGTATATTGTTGACCACAAAATTCGACTGGATTTTAGACCAACACATCTCACCTCCTCCTTCTTGAACACGTGAATCTCCTGCGCATTGTGACAAACAATCAGTTTGCAAAGGGGGCCGAGGTGGCTCCCGTTTGCATTCCGATGTCAAAGTCAATGCTCATTTCAAGCAAATATAAATTGAGTGCGGTAAATATAAGTGTGTAAAAAAGAGAAAGGGGAGTGAGGGTAAAATATTCAGTTAAGAGAGTGAAAATACTAACCCTTTCCTTGAAGGCAAGTGTGCTCTATTTGTAGAATGAGTAATTCTCTTAAATTGTGACACTTGTTATGCTTTACACATGGCAATATCCTAACCATTCATGAGGTAAATCATTTCTTTGACTATAATTATTACTACATGTAATATGGATAAAACAACCATCAAATCCCTTTAAAGATGTCACATCAAGCTATCTTGTCACCTTTCCAGGGTACTCACTTACTCACTTGGGCTTAGAATTACCTCGGCATAAGGGTACCTCGAAATAACATCACCCTGGCATAAGGATAACTCGGCATGGGGTACCTCGACATAGGGGTACCTAGGCATAGGTCGCATAACATCACCCCGGCATAGGGGTACCTCGACACGTAAAAGTCTAGCAAGTTTGGTATCTACAGTTTGGCCCGTGAATCATGATTAGGTGAATGGAAGTTTTGTGGATTCTCTGTTGGGCCCATATGGATGACGTGTCATGTAAAATTAGTCATGATCGTAACATATAATATGAATTCGTGTTAACTCGACTAAATCAAGTAGAGGGACAAGCACGGCTTTTCAATAATCAAAATTTCTGATTTTACCCCGTGATACCGACCAGAAACAATGAGGGGGGTGGGGCCCACCCCCGTTTTGTGAGAGGTTGGTACAACAACCCTTGCTGTATGACCAGCTCAGTTCTTTCAATAATATAGAAATAAGATTTAACATTTTTGCTTGTCATGTTTTAAACTTCAACCTTAGGAGTCACAATTACTCATACCATAGGGATTGGTGGATGATGTAAATTATAAATTATGTCTCAAGTTGATTAGGGTGTCGGAATCAATTTGTCCATGAATTTTTTCAAGCACCATCTATTTTTACTTAAATATTTCAAGCACCATCTATTTTTACTTAAATATTTGCTTTTTCTAAAAGGTTAGCAGAAAATTCAATATTTCTTGACTCATACTATTCAGCTTGCAAGTTGTTGGAAGCAATAATTGTCTTGTACTAAAGTCATGTGATTTTGACATTTTTTTTTTTTGTAATAAAGCTAATGCACATATGAAAATCCAATTGTGGTTCACATTGTTTTGAGCACCGTCAGGTAAAGGTAAAAATGAGCTTTATGAGAGTGTGTGAAAAAATTAATTGGATATTATGATGCCCCTGTTTGACTATTATCATTTAGCGAAAAAAATTTTTAAATAGTGATTGATAAGAGATTGTGATGTTGAAAATAAGAGAAAAATTTTGAGTTCACGTTAAAAATATTTTATTCTTGTTTGATAATGTGAAAAATTTTAATTTTTGTAATTTTTTTTAGTTTTTTTATAGATGTGTAATTGAAAAAGGTTTGAAAAGTCAAAAACTGTAGACTTGATTAAAAATGGATGGTTGAGATTGAGTTTGAAAAATTGTGGTGATATTTTTTCCTTTCCCAAACAATCTCTTAAATGTGGTTAAAATTGGTTACTGTAGCAATATGAGTTAAAAATAATAATTGTCAAATGGAGGTTATATTGGAAGAATGTGATAATGAACTTGGAAAAAAAAAAATATGAATTTTTCAAAAATGGGAGATGCTGCATTTATAGGGACGTGTGTACAACTGTACATGCATACTCATCACTGTAACACTGAACGGTGAGTTCTTTACAGTAGGCATTTGCCTATTAATTAGAATATAGTATTATGTTAATTATCTCATTGACCACTACATTTTCACAATATTTTTCATTTATTACTATATTTTTTCACAATGTTTCTAATTTGCCACTGAACTTTGATATTTAGTATTTTCACAATATTTTTCATCAAATTTGTAACCCCCGGTGGCAGGGAGGGTAACAAATGCCCGCCCCTGCACAAGGGGCGGGAGTGGCAGTAGGGCCCGCCCCCCTCACAAATTAACTCCCCTCCCTCGATGGGTAGGGGACTATTTTTCATTTATTACTATACTTTTTCACAATGTATGTTTCTAATTTGCCACTGAAGTTTGATGTTTAAAGATATGCAACATGCGTATATCCATTGATCAAGTCATCTACTTTTTATGACGGAGTGATGGATAATTGGTAAGCTCAGCCTATAGTCACAAACGTTTAAAAATTCATTGATGAATGGAAAATATTGTAAAAAGTATACTGATCATTGATACATTAAAGTTTTAACTTGTTATCAAGCGAACCATCAAGGTAAATAGCCACTATCCGTCCACCCTAATAAAATAATGGTCATTGCCACATTTAACCTTGTTTGAGTATTATTATAATTTAATAATTTTTCTCCCTTATTTTTAACCACACATTCTTCAATAAAATATATATATATATAAATAAATAATGTGATATTTTCGATGAAAAATATATGGTTGAAAAATAATTTAAAAAAATTTATGCCTGATTAAAAATTAATTTAAGAAAATATATTATTTATAAATTTATTTATAAATAATTTATCAAGAATTATGCTAGATTCCCTCGACGTTCACCCCAGGAATGACCCTCCACTCACATAGGTGTGGAACCCACAGACTGCAGTCCTCACACCCATGTAAGTGAGGGGTCATCCTCGAAGTGAAAGTCGAGGAGAGTATAGCATTGTTCATTTATCAAAGTGATGTTAATTATAGTGGGCTCAAAAAAAGAGTTGAACGTACAAGCTATTGCTCCCTAGCCATAGACAAAAATGTACCTCAATTCTAGAAATTTTCAACCATTAACTAGTCCCTAATAATATACCCATATAATATTCTTCTTACTTAGCCTCTGTTTGGCATCTTTTGAGTTTATTTTTTATTTTTTATATTATCGCATTAAAATTTATGATTGAAATTGATATTAAAAATTATAATGATTATAATTATGTGTTATAACATAATAGCTAAACACATGCTTAATGAGTAAATGATATTATCCTTTTTAAAACCTTTATTATTATTATTATTATTATTATTATTATTATTATTATTTGAGTAAATGATATTATCCTTTTTAAAACCTTTATTATTATTATTATTATTATTATTATTATTATTATTATTATTATTATTATTATTATTATTATTATTATTATTATTATTATTATTCAATTAAATTCTTTAAAAATAGGCCAAAGCATAAAATTTAGAAATAAGTAAATGAATAAATAAATATAGTAAAAATAGAAAATTTACCGTGAAGATGAAATTATATCCACGCTTAAGGACTTCTACAAGTAAAAGAGTTCTTCTCCACATCATCCTGATAAACTCATCGGACATGTAGAGCTTTTCTCCGGCAAAATCTCCGCCGCCACCTACCACCTTATAACAGTTCAACCGCCGGAACTTGCACCGATCATACGCAGTCTGATCCATGGCGACAAGTAACAAATGATCCACCAATGACCTCGTTTCTTCTCCAACCCAAAAACCCTCAAGAAAAAGATCAAACATTGTCGGATATTCATCTGCAAATGGCTCTACATAGGCTTTATTAACAATGGATATAATCACAGTCTTGTCGCCCATTGAAGCCTTCTTCAAAGCTATTTCCAGTTCATCTTTCACTGCCGTCATCTGTAAGAGAAAACAAAATTATTTCCGATTGTTAAGAAATCAAGATCATTTTTCTAAAGAAAATTGAGAATAATTAAGAATAAATTTTCTTACAGAATCTGGTTCTGAGAGTGAGTGATTCTTCAAGAGGAAAAAACTTCGGCCCGTAAAGGGATTCCAAGAACAGAGAAAAATGACAGTTGCTAATAATAGAGAGACAATTGCAAGATTTGTTATGGAATTCTTGGAGTATTCCATGGTTAATTATTTTCTGTCTGATGAACACTATAAATCTTTTTTTTTTTTTTAAATCTCGTCTATGGAGTGGGGGTGGGGGAAGAAGGGTAGGAGGTTCATGCAATACACCTGAAATACAGGCTCCCAATATTTCATTTTTAGATATTTTTGGGCTGGTCGTCTTTTTTTATTTTCGAGTTAATAAAAAGGGTTTTTTTTTTTTTTTTCATGAATATTATTTTAAAAAAGAAATTTTAAATTAGTGAATTTTACATTTCAAATGTTCTGAGAAAATATCAAAAAGAAATAAGGTTGTCTTTGATACAGCTTGATTTGCCTGGAAAATGTCAAATCATGAAAAATATTTTCCACCTTTTGCATTTGATTGGTGTTTGATTGACAAAATTTGCCTTGAAAAATGTTTTCTTAAGTACAATCATTTAAAGTACAACTACGTTATTTGCCTTAAAAATATTTTCTTACCTATTTGCTGAGAAAACATTTTCCACCTAAGGTGGAAATTCTTTTGCGTCACGTTTGATCATTTTTATTGTTATTAATTGACTTATTTTTTTTCTAGAAATTAACATTATTATTATCAAGTACAAATGAATGAAAAATTTAAAAAAAAAAAATTAATTAAAATAGTTAAATTTTGATTTATTTGTCACGGAGAATAATGTCAATCAAACAACAAGATTAGGAAAATCTCCAACTTTTTCACCTGAAAAATTAATCTAATCAAACACTTCCAATTGACATTTTTCAGGAAAATAATTTCCAGAGAAATAAATTCTTAAAAAATATTTTCTTACCATTTATTTTCCATATTTTCAATCAAACACAGCCTAAAGGGTGTGAACTTTTCAAGAAATATGTGTCAATATCAAAATGTCCCCCATTTAATAGGGGGCGAGAACGGGGCGGGTCGAGAGTGTAAATTTCTCGTTTACATCCTTATTTGTTATTAATTTTTTTTTTAAGTTCTAAAATAATTTTGTATAAACAATATAAGGAAACATGCCGGAATAATCATAACATTTTCTAAATCTAATAATTTTTAAACATCCATTGAACGTTAATATATATATATATTCATCTTTGTTCATGTCTTTAAATTTTAATGAAAATTGTTAATTGGAGATGGGGGATCAGGATAAGATGGTTATCTCCGTCCTCGATTTGAGGATACTATTTCATCCTCATTCTTGTCTTTGTTGGAGATTTCCCGTCCCGTTCGAAGCGGGTCCCCGTATAATTTGAGTATTCCTGTCCCGTTGCCAACCCTAAATTTGAATAGATTTTTCACAAAAATCATAAGAATTTCATCAAAAATAGTGAAATTTCAGAAGAGTTTATTATATTTGTTTTTAAATTTGAAATTCATCCAAAAATTTTAAAATATCTAACTGAAATCTTATCGTTATCGAGGATAGGAAACTATTAGATTTCATTTAAATTCATTATAATCTAAAATACTTGAATTTAGATTAATATAATTTTAAAATTCATCGAAGTCCAAGAAATTTTGTATTTTCATCCAGGAATTTATGCGAAAGGAACTTTAACCATGTGGCTTTTAATTTGCCACGTGTAACATTATAATGTCTAAGGGTCACACAATTTAAGCCTACGATTGATTGCACAAATTTGGCAAAAGAAAGACAAAAGTTTTGACCTTTAAATAGTAATTCATAGGTTTTTGTCTCTGCCGCTACAAACAAAATCTTTTTTTCAAAAACACAATTATCAATAAAAAATATTATACATAAATTATATATAAAAAAAAAAATTATACTTTTTAACCACACATTTTTCTAAAAATTACTATTCAAAAAAACTATTTTTTCAAATAAATTATTTAAAATCAACATCAAAAAGAGGTATTGTGTAGTTAAAAATGATAGAGAAATTTTGAGTATATGTGTAAAATATTTTTGTTAAATTATGTGACTAAAATTGAATATTGTGAAAAAATGAGTAAAAAATAATTAAATCAAACACAATATCTAATGTAGAAAATGTCTGGCTGACTGATTTTCTTAGACTGTGTTTAATTGGTTAAATTTTTCATGAAAAATGTCACTTCCATGAAAAATATTTTCTAACATTATGTTTGATCGTAACAATTGACATGAAAACATTTTTCATGTATAGTCCTTTGAAGCACAAACTAGACCATTTGCTAATAAAAGGTTTTCTCACCATTTTGGTGAGAAAATATTTTATCACTTATCTAGAAAATATTTTATTTTTTACCTCATGTATAAAATAGAGAAAAAATTCAGAGAGGCCAGAAGTAACAAAACCATAAAATACGTGACCACTAGACTTGTACATAATCTAACCTTGCTTATATTGTGTTATTTTGAGTGATTTTACCAACTTAGCATATGTTCTTTAATCATTTATAAATCTCCTATACTATAAAAGATCGTAAGGCTCTACTTTACTACTATTCATTTCACGTCATCTCCACATCATTCAAAATGATGCCTTTTTTCCTTTTTTTTTTTTTTTAGTTTCTCAAGAGATCTTCATCCTTCGTCGTCTTCGCTCCCTCTTCGATTCCAAACATTGTTCCCTTCACCAACTCCAAATTGTAATCCTTAAGTGGCGTTCTGTTTGTATTTTATTTTGTATTTTCATTTTCAAAAATGTTTTGTATTTTGTGTTTTTATTTTTGTTTTCAAATTTGCTGAAAACGCGTTTGGTTTGTCATTTCTGAAAACTGTTTTTGAAAATGAAAAGCTGGAAAATACGTTATGTTTGAAATTTTGCAGAACACTATTTCAACTATTTTTAATTAATTTGCTTGCAGAATACTAATAACTCCAACTCAAATTTCCTTTCACAATACACTAAAAATATGGTTACATGCAACACACTAACGTGAGCATTAAGAGTCTATATTAACACAGCTTGGTTAGGTTCGGGACTTGAGAAAGCTCTACTTATATTAAAATCCAGAAAATGCAAGTTCTTTCAAAACCACCATAGTCCATTTATCATTGCATTTTTTGAAATATAACAACAAGAATTCTCATTTAATTTTTTTTTTTGTAATGTTGATATTGAATTCAATAAAACTTTATTTAAACTAAGTTTCAAGTTAGGATAATTCTAAAAAAGAAAAAGAAAAAATCTTTATTTAGGCTTAGTTCCAAGCTAGGATAATTCTAAAAAAAATAATAAAAAAATAAAAATAAATAAAAACTTTATATTAAGTTTAGTTCTAAGTTAAAAAAAAAAAAAAAAAAAAAAAAAAAAAAAAAATTCCCAAAACGCGTTTTCCGCGTTTTGGATATTTTTTGGGCGTTTTCCGTTTTGTGTACAAATTTTTTTTTTTATTTTTCAAAATGCGTTTTCGAAAATGGTAAAGAGAACGCGTTTTTACCGTTTTCGAAAATAAAAATAGAAAACGACCTCAAAACAGCGAAGAGAACAGGGGCTTAATTTTTACACTTGTTTTCATTTTCACTTAGACATTGTACCCATGCCTTTCTACAGTCGGTAGTTAATTCTTCCCAATTTCTCTATGTTTCTTCTTTATTGGCATGTTCTACACCAACAAGTATGTGTAGTTCAAGAATTTGAATATTTTGTTTTATACTGTAAATTATTAATTAGTGGGGGGTTCTAAGATGATTTTATTTTGATCCGAATTTTATAGATTCAGGGTTCCATCGGATTTGAGAAATAAGCTCGTAACTCAGTATAGACGTGAACAAGAGCTTTATATCGTGGTTGAGGATTGCACATCCAAGAAGAAGGTTTGCTTTTATGAATAAAAAAGTTGTAAAATTGTGTCAAGTTTTACAAATTCAGTGTTATGGATATGCATTTATAAGTTGAAGTTTCAATGAAAAACGTTAAAGATTCAAAATTTGCCAAAATTACCAAATTTGAACAAATTTAGAGTGAACAAATTTAGAGAGAAATAATATTGGAGGAAGAAAATGTATTATTCAACCTCTAGTTTCCACTGTACATTATTGTGTATTTATGCTAATTGTAGTTAATTAATCTGTTAACTCTAACTAACTAATAAACTAACACTAACTAACTACAATTCCAACAGCTAGGGGTACAAGCAAAGGTAGCTATATTATAAACTCTACACCTCCCTCAAGTTAGAAATTTTATGCAATAAATAACTCAAACTTGAAGGTGTAACAAGAGTAAAAATGTAACGACCCGACTCCCTCGATGGGGCCTTCTCCGAGCCGTACTCATGGTCTTTCCACTCCCCCCTGGCTCCCTCGCTGGTGCCTTCTCCAGAAGTGGATTTTTGCCTCCCGCAGGATTCGAACCTTGCACCTAGGGGTTAAGTACAAAGATTCATGGAATCCTGCTACCATTAGACTAACGACCCGGCTCCCTCGCTGGGGCCTTCTCCGAGCCGTACTCATGGTCCAGGATTCCATGAATCTTTGTACTTAACCCCTAGGTGCAAGGTTCGAATCCTGCGGGAGGCAAAAATCCACTTCTGGAGAAGGCACCAGCGAGGGAGCCAGGGGGAGTGGAAAGACCATGAGTACGGCTCGGAGAAGGCCCCAGCGAGGGAGCCGGGTCGTTACAAAAAAAGGCGCCTTTTTTTGTAGCGTACCCGGTCCTCAAGGGCTACCGGCCGTCTACTCATGGTCTTTCCACTCCCCTCTTGATCGTCCTGGTCCTCAAGGGCTGCCAGCCTCGTTTCCATGAATGTTATTATAAATTTATAATCTTTAATGTCTATAATTTGAATTATTTTGCAGTGGAAGGACTTGGACACCGTCTCGATCAATGTGCCAATTAAAAGTTTTTAAATTGTTTATTTTAATAATTTACTTGTAAGTTTATGTGATCATTGATTTTACTGCCTAAACATGCTATTTTCTATTTTACTGTGTTAAATTGAAAGTTGGGGGAAATTTAGTGGCATTTGGAGGGTAAATAGAACTTGTAGACTTAATTATGCAAATGGAGATAGTTGAGGGACTGAATTGCAACTTTTCGAAAGTTTTGAATTTATAACCCTAACCCCCTTCCCATACCCGACACTCCCACTCTCAATCCCTGTCTCTCGTCTCGCTCTCGCTCTCACCTCTCCGCGTCGCTGTCTCTCTCGCCTCACACACTACCCAGCCCCGGTGACTTCGACGCCCACCCACCGGCGACCACCACCACGGTAACTCCTCCCTCTTCCCTGCACGCGAAACACGCACACCTCCCCTTTCTTTCTTCCGCAGCAACACCCGCATACGCACCGTAGCTGCACACACACTGCAGGGCTCGATCTCGTGGTTCTACATGATAAGTGTATTTTATACACTTATTTCTATCCTAATATGTTTGTTTTAGAATATTTGCTATTTATTTTGTATTATTTGTTTATATTTCAGAAATAATTCCAAAGTCGAGAAAACAATGGAATTGGAGCAAAAACAAGCAAATTGGATGATAAAAGAACCAAAGTATGCAAATCAAGAATGGATGAAGTAGATAAAGGGCTAAATTAAAAGAAAAGTCAAAGAAAGAACCAAATTGGTAGATTTCAGAAGTTCAAGGACCAAATTGCAAATATTCAATAGTTGATTCGGATCAAGATAAGATACTTGAGGACTTTTAGGAGTCAATTGGATGCAATTAGAAGTCAAAAAGGAATGAAATATGGTAAGAATATCACCATAAATTCATTCCAATCAAACAAGATTTCTGACAGATTTTTAGTCAGATTTGAAAGCTAATTTCGGGGAAGTAAACGTTTTAATTGGGAAAATCATATTTCGGGAAGAATTGTATTCCTTTAAGTTATCTTTCTAACGGACTTTGAATCACCTCAATTGGATAAGGGAATAGAAAGATATGATCAAAATACTAAATGCTGTGCAATAAAAGGATGAGGACCAAATTGCTGAAATTTAAAGAAGAATATTGTAGCTGCCGGTATAACCGTGCGGCCGCATGGTTGAAAAATCGTCCGGTCGCACGGTCAAAAAAATCAGCGACTGAAGGTTGGCTTTTCGAGGCTGCGATCGCGCACTTTTGAACCGTGCGGTCGCACGGTAGTCCCGACTGGGCCGCAACTGGGCTTTTTTCACGGAATTCAGCAGTTTTCTCCTCAATTAAACTAACTCTCGGGGAAATCTATAAATACCAGACCTAAGGCACGAAACTAGGGGTTCCCAATTCATTGAAGAGAGGCCAAAACGCTGTCGGATTGCGGAGGGATCCACTCTAAGCCAAGACACAATTGAAGAACGAAGATCAAGGGCATAAATAGGGTGACATCTATCCATTCCTTTTGTGATTTATATTCAATTATGTATCTAGGCTAGGTTCTTAAATGTTAGAATTGTGATGAAGCATTTATTTCCGGATTTTATGTATTGATTATCATTTAATTTCATAATTCATGGGTTTGAGCAATTGATATATACTGTTTTTATCATGCAATTACTTGATCACTAGTTGTATGATTTTAGGTTGTGATTTCTTATGTTCGAAAGATTGAGATTTCATTAGACTTGTATCAATTGCCACAAAGTTCGATAGGGGATAGAAATATACCCCTATGCTTTGTGTTATCTGCTATAGTGTTCACTAAATTTGTAATGCCTTTCTATACATTTAGATTCGTCATAGAAATATAGTCGGATTGTGTATAGAAATAGATGTTGATTCTTGTCCGAAAGGGAGTCTTGACAATATTAGGAATATGGATTTTCAAAACCTCGTGAATTATTGTTAGATGTTTAATTTAATGCGTAATGTTGAGATGTTTAGTTATGTGTACTATTCTAGCAATTAATTGTACCAATACTACATCTATTAAAGTTTAGGGACTAAAGTGATAATATGTAATATATCTTGTATATCTACATGTTATGTAATATGAAAAATAAGATTCCTATTTTCCACAAGAATCTTCATGGTATCAGAGCCTTGGGAAAGAAACCCAGCTGCGCCAAACCCTAGCCCAGTTGCGCCAAACCCTAACCTGCACTTCTAACCTCCTAGCCCAGCTGCCCAGCGCCGCGGACGGTACCGCGCAGCGCCGACGACCAACCGCGGACCCAGCTTCCGTGCGCGCCGACGACCAAGGCGACCCAGCTTCCGTCGACCAACCGCGGCACCCAGTGGTTCGAAGTTTGTCTCTTCCTCGTGCACTGCGCGAACCTTGACATTGCACAGTAGCCTCGATTTTTTTGCCTTTCGCACCAAGTCTGCTTCCGCTTCCGACCTCAGTTTCGGTTTTGCTCAGTTCTCCAGAAGGGCTAAGTATTCTGCGTTTTTTAACTGTTTTTTGTATTGGTACATTATATCTAAGTTGAAATCATTGTTTTCCTTGAGATATAGTCAATTTGTGGGGTTGGTTTAGAAAAGTTGCATATACTTTGGTTTTTTGTTGGTGCATTTTACTTTCTGGTGGCTGTGAAATTGTATCAACCTTGGATTTTTTTGGAAAATGGCTGGGAACAAAATTATGACCTCATTAATTCATGAGACATCGTCTCCAATTCACATTAAGTTGGATGGAAAAAATTATCGTGTTTGGTCGAAACTTTTGGAAATGCACATTGCTGGTAGAAGAAAATCAGATCACATTTTTAGTGAGAAAACCGCACCGGGTACAAGTGACTCTGATTATGGTGAGTGGGTGGCGGATGATGCCATTGTGAAGTCTTGGCTTATCAATTCTATGATCGATAATCTTGTGGCACATTTTGTTCAGTGTGATATTGCTAAAGATGTATGGGATGCGGTTAAGAGAAGTTACATTGATGTTTCTGATTCATCACAGATTTATGAGTTGGTGAGAAGATCTTTTCAATTGAGTCAAGGGGGGCGGCCTCTTGTAACGTACTACACTGAAATGAACTCCATTTTCTTGGAGCTTGACTATCGCAGGCCAAACACTATGAAGTGTGCTGTTGATATTGAGGAGTTAAGGAAACGTTGTGCAGAAGATAGAATTTACATGTTTCTTGCGGGACTGGATTATAACTTGGATCAGGTGCGTAGTCGCATTTTAGCTGCAACACCCCTTCCAACCCTAGAGGAAGTGTTCTCTATGGTTCGCCGTGAAGAACAACGACAGCTTACCATGGGAACTGAAAATCACTCTGAGACTTCTGCATTAGCTGCTAGAGGATTCAATCCTCGACCACGAGGCCCTAACCAGTCAGTTGATATTTGCTCATTCTGCCATTTCAAAGGGCACACTGTTGACAAGTGTTTTAAGAAAAATGGGTACCCGGACTGGCACACACGCAAACAAGGAGAGAGAAAAGATTGGAGATCTTCTCAGACTACTCATGCACCTACTGCCTCTCATACATCTACTGCCTCTCATGTTGCTCGATTGTCTCCCGGGGAAGGTACATTTGGTTTGGCATCTACTTCTGCTGTATATGACTCTTGGGTTATTGATTCAGGAGCAACTGATCATTTTACCTGCAATCTTTCTACTCTTGATTCTTTATCTACCTCACATGTTCAGTCTGTTCAGGTGGCTAATGGCACTCCTGTCCAAATCACTGGGGCCGGAAATGTTGTTTTTTCACCTACTCTATCCCTATCTTCTGTCTTACTTGCACCTACTTTCTCTACAAATCTGTTGTCCATTAGTCAAATTACAAAAACTCTAGATTGTTCTGTAACCTTCTCATCTTCTCATTGTGTTTTTCAGGACAATCGAACGAAGACGACGATTGGCACTGGTAGAGAAAGAGGAGGACTATATTTTTTGGAGGGGACAAGGAATTTGCAAACTGGTGCTGGTCTTCAAGCAGTTAGTAGATCTTCTCTTAGAGACAAGATCCTTTTGTGGCATTGTCGATTAGGGCATCCCTCTTTTTCTTATTTAGAACATTTGTTTCCAAACATGTTTCAGAATATTCCTAGTTCTAGTATGCGATGTGAACAATGTATTTTTGCCAAAAATCATCGTGTAACTTTTAAAATCAGTTTCAATAGAAGTCATATTCCATTTACCTGTGTTCATACAGATGTTTAGGGCCCTTTCTCCACTCCATCAACTTCAGGTCAAAAATATTTTGTTTCTTTTATTGATGATTGTACCCGAGTATGTTGGATATATTTGTTAAAATCAAAAGGTGATGTTGTACATGTTATCCCTCAATTCTCCAAAATGGTTGAGACACAATTTCATACTCAGGTTAAGACCTTTCGTTCTGACAACGGTCGGGAGTTTATGAACCAAACCCTTACCACCTTCTTCGCAACTCACGGTATTCTTCACCAAACAACTTGTGCTTACACCCCACAACAAAATGGCATAGCAGAGTGAAAAAATCGACACATTCTTGAGGTAGCTCGAGTCTTATGTTTCACTATGCGGGTTCCAAAACGTTTTTGGGCTGATGCAGTGACAACTGCTGTTTTTCTTATTAATCGTATGCCTTCTCGCATAATTGATTTTCAAACACCCTTAAGGATGTTGTCAAAGTTTCACTCCATTCCTTCTGCCTTAAATATTTGTCCCAAAGTTTTTGGTTGTGTATGTTATGTCCATGTGCACTCTCATCTTCGAGACAAACTTGATCCTCGTGCCTTGAAATGCGTTTTCCTTGGTTACTCCAGCTCCCAGAAGGGCTACAAATGTTTTTACCCCCCTACTGGGAAGTACTATATCTCTATGGATGTTGAATTCTGTGAGTCTGAGTCTTTTTTCTCGGATGATGTGTCGTTGGTTCCTCTTCAGGGGGAGATTTGTAGTAAAGAAGAGGAACAAATGTGGTTAGAAGAAAAAAAGGTGTGGATTTCTGGTGGAAAGGGGGAGCTCGAAGTTGAAAGTGACAGATCACCAAAATTGTTCCAAAAGTGTTATACCAGGAGAAATTTAGATACTACTTGCACCCCTTCCACGATTGATACTGAGGATAGTCCTCCTATTGATACTACAATGCCGTCGAACTCTTCTACGATTGAAAATGAGGTACATACTTCACCCCATACTCCTTCCAACTTTATTCCTGTCTCTAATCCTAACCATGCATCTTTGGACAATGTTGACACCCCGGCTAGGAGACGTTCCCTTCGGAATCGTAACCCACCTGATAGATTGGGATTCTCAACATGTTCTACTCATACAATGTTTCCTATATCTGATTATGTTTCATACCACCGTTTATCTAAAACTAACCTGGCATTTGCCCTTCAGATATCTTCCGTGTCTATTCCTAACAATTTTCAGGAAGTTGTTGATCAACCTAAGTGGAAATCTGCTATGGTAGAAGAAATGGACGCTCTCCAAAGGAATTCTACTTGGGAGATGATCTCCTTACCACCAGGAAAGAAGACTGTAGGGTGCAAATGGGTGTACTCGCTGAAATACAAACCAGATGGGACTGTGGACAGGTATAAGGCTAGACTGGTTGCCAAAGGTTACACACAGACAAATGGGATTGATTACCAAGAGACATTTGCTCCAGTAGCCAAGATGAATACTGTTAGAGTTATAATATCTTTAGCAGTCAATCTTGATTGGACATTGAGGCAATTCGATGTTAAAAATGCCTTCTTACATGGTGATCTAACAGAGGAAGTATATATGGACCCACCTAAGGGTTTTACCCCTCCAGGGGGTAAGGTGTGTAAGTTGAAGAAAGCTCTATATGGGCTAAAACAATCACCAAGGGCATGGTTTGGAAGGTTGAGCTATTCAATGAAGAAGTATGGTTTTAAGCAAACTCTAGCTGACCATACTTTATTTTATAAAAGAGATGGCCAGGATATCACCTTACTCATTGTGTATGTGGACGATATGATTGTTACTGGGAGTAATCCCAGTGAAGTTGAAAAACTTCAGGCACATCTGACGAGGGAGTTTGAAATGAAAGACTTGGGTACTCTAAAATATTTTTTAGGGATTGAAGTATCACGATCTAGGCAAGGACTTGTCCTTTCCCAACGTAAGTATGCCCTTGACCTCCTAGCAGAAACTGGTATGTCAGCATGTACTCCTGTAGATACACCTATTGAGGTGAATCATGGCTTATCTATCTACCCAGATCAGGTTCCTACAAATAAGGAGAGATATCAGAGATTGGTAGGGAAATTGATCTATCTTACTCACACAAGACCTGATTTATCATATGCGGTAAGTGTTGTGAGCCAATTCATGCACAACCCAAGTGAACAGCACATGAGTGCAATTAATCGTATCTTGGCATATTTAAAATCCTCTCCTGGCAAGGGCATCTTATACTCAAAAGGTGATCATCTTGACATTGTGAGTTACACAGATTTTGACTTTGTTGGATCGAGATTGGATAGAAAATCCACGTCGGGATATGTCTCATTTGTTGGAGGAAATCTTGTTACTTGGAGAAGTAAGAAACAAAACGTGGTTTCACTATCTAGCGCAGAGGCTGAATATCGTGCCTTGCATCATGCAACTACCGAGCTTACGTGGTTGAAAATTCTTCTTACTGAACTTGGTTTTGGTCCAAGTAAGCCTATGTTGCTCTTTTGTGACAACACTGCAGCTATTGAGATAGCAAACAATCCAGTACAACATGATCGAACAAAGCACGTTGAACTTGACAGGAACTACATCAAAGATAATCTCGACTCCAAGAATATAGAGATTCCATATATTAAGAGTGCAAGTCAACTAGCCGACATCATGACACATGGGGTGGCTAGTAATTCATTCTATACATCGATATCCAAGTTGGGCATGTGTGATATCTATGCACCAACTTGAGGGGGAGTGTTGAGATGTTTAGTTATGTGTACTATTCTAGCAATTAATTGTACCAATACTACATCTATTAAAGTTTAGGGACTAAAGTGATAATATGTAATATATCTTGTATATCTACATGTTATGTAATATGAAAAATAAGATTCCTATTTTCCACAAGAATCTTCACGTAATTAATGGAATAAATGTGGATTCTCAATTCTAGCATGTTTTTTCTCATATTTTCTCTAAATCAAATTTCCTCGTTCTTTCTAGTTTAATTTTAATTCAAAATTCTCAAATTCAAACAATTTCTAGTTTCGGTTAAGGTAGTAATCTAAAATACGATTTAAAACAATCTCTGTGGGAACGATATTCGGACTTAAAATCCACTTTATTACTTGCGCGACCCGTGCACTTGCGGAGCGTCGTCACTACATACGCAAAATCACTATGTATATGTACATGTGGGTATATATGTGGAGTGTATGTATATATGTATTTTCTCATAATTTTCAGATTTAAGTCTTTGTTTAAATTTCGAATTTCAAGTTGTAAATTTGGGATTTTGGACAATGTCTGTGTGGGTATATATTGATAAATTTTTTAGCTTAGTTAAATGTTTGGTTAAGTTTGAATTATGAAGACAATTTTTCAGATTTCGAAAATGGAAGCATTAATTTGGTTAATTGATGTATTTTTAGTCTAATTCTTATATAATAACCGTAAATTCAGATTTTGGGAGTTATTTTCAGATTTTTATGCTAATTTCAATGGTAATGTGTATATATGTATGTATATATTGACTTTTGCGTGTGTAAGGAATCATGAATTACATAATTAGGTTAATTGAAATTTTTAGTTAATCTTCGAGTAATTCTGTAATTTTCAAATTTTTGAGGAAAGTAATATAAATGAGTTTTTAACTTTCAGTTTTGGAAAAAACTTCTTGAATGGTTATAGTTGTTAGTAAGAATTTTGATAATTTTGGTTTGTGTTAAATATAAGGTGACATTGAGAGATGTGAATTTTGAACTTTTAGTTTCACATGGTTAGTTATAGATTTACCTTTAAATTTCAGTTGAAATTTTCGGATTTGGTAAAGGATTATGGAATTTGGGAATTTAGTTAACTTAATTGTGATTTTAGTGTGAACGTAGGTAATAATTATAATTCCTAAATTTTGGGAAAATTGTAAAGGCGGGTACATTTTTCAAACTTCGGTTTTGATTTAAGTACCGTGATGGTTAAGCTTAAAATGTGGTGTCGAATGGTTTAAATCTTTGCTTTCGAGTATTGTATGGAAGTATTTAATATATGTTAATACCTTGTCTGGAATAAATGATCACAAGGATGAAAAAGGGAAAGAAGATGTATTGTTTTAACTTGTTTAATGTAATGTTAAAAGAATGATGAATATATCAATTTGAACTGAAAGTATATTTTACTAAATGAATAGATGCAACTAAGATTTTGGTACATTGACGACACGGGCAGTCGAAGCTCCTCCACTTGCAAATTCAGATAACGGTAAATGCTAAGGACGTCAGGTAAGTAAAATTCCCCTATTTTCATAGAAGTTAAATGTAAATGTGAAACGTGTAAATGGCTATTTGCAACTTACTTTTTTTGATGAATTTCATTTACTTTATGAAAGTATATGTATTAAGAAGAATGTTCAAGCATGCACATTATCATGTCATTACATCATCAAGCATGCATTGACATTGGCATCGAAATTGGAAAGTCAAATGATTTTAAATGAAGAATGTGGTAAGTTTAAGTTTTCTCAAAATGCATATATCCCAAGTTTTAAGAAAGAATGAGTGTACTTCTATGCCATGAAAGGTGAGTGGAAAATGGGGCGCGGGAGATCGGCGTACCCGAATTAAACCGCTGTTGCGGTGGTGAATATTAAACCGCTTTGCGGTGACGATTGCTAAACCGCTTGGCGGTGGCAAATATTAAAGCGCTTTGCGGTGACGATTTCTAAACCGATTGACGGTAGCAAATATTAAACCGCTTTGCGGTGACGATTGCTAAACCGCTTGGCGGTGGCAAATATTAAACCGCTTTACGGTGACGATTGCTAAACCGTTTGGCGGTGGCAAATATTAAACCGCTCTGCGGTGACGATTGCTAAACCAGTTGATGATGGCAAATATTAAACCGCTCTGCGGTGACGATTGCTAAACCGGTTGACGGTGGCAAATATTAAACCACTCTGCGGTGATGATTTCTAAACCGGTTGACGGTGGCAAATATTAAACCGCTATGCGGTGGAAAAATGATAATCTGGTCCTAAATAAGGGATATTGCCCACTGCATTGTAATTGGCTAGAAGATACACTAATTGAGTTTACGATAGAAATGAAGTTAAAGTTTTTGGAAACGTCTAAGTGAAAGTCTTGAAACGAAAGTCTTGAAATGAAGTGAAAGTCTTGAAATGAAGTGAAAGTTTTGAAATGAAATGAAAGTCTTGAAATGAAGTTAAAAGTTTTTAGAAATGTTTAAGTGGAAGTTTGGAAGGTATGAATGTCTTGAAAAGTAAAGTAAATGAGGGTAATTACTTTGAATGGTTTAAGGAATTTCATGTCATGAGCATGCATCACGTACATAAAGTTTACTTACTGAGCTTTAGCTCACCCCAATCCCTCCCCAACATTTCAGGTAATGAAAGTTAGGTGACCCGAGGAGAGCACACGGCAGCTGACTCAGGCTATCCTCGCTTCAACCCTTTTAAAATAAAGTTAAATTAGAATTTATTTCAATTTCTCATTATTTATTCTTTAATTCACGTATTATTGAGGTTAAATTCCTCTTATTTCATTTGCTAAAGTTTATTTACTTGGAATTATATTGTTGAGGAGTTTGGGACTTATTGTAATGGTTTGGATGGTGTTTGGGATTGAATGAATTGTGATGTGTATTTTAAAAATGGTGTTGATGTCCCTCTACAGGTTGGCTATGTCCAATTTACAGAGGAGACTCTGTCGAAATTTTTGTAAAATTTTTATAATAGTAAATGAAAAGTTTAAATGTTTTAAACGATTATTTCCGCATATAATGTGAATGAAAGTTAACACGCCTAGGTTTTAGATTTTAAACTTGGTGTGTTACACTTGGTCTAATGGTAGCAGGATTCTAAGAATCATTGTACTAAACCCATAGGTACATGGTTCGAATCCTGCGGAAGGCAAAAATCCACTTCTGGAGAAGGCCCCAGCGAGGGAGCCAGGGGGGAGTGGAAAGACCAGGAGTACGGCTCGGAGAAGGCCCCAGCGAGGGAGCCGGGTCGTTACAAAAAACAATACAACTGTGTGTAAAATTCTCATGAATCCCAACTTAATTCCAAAGGCAAAAACATCAATCAACTCCAATACCAATCTGAACTAGACTCAAGTATGTAAAATATGCTAAACCATGTTTTCTTTTATGTAGTTATTTAATAAAGTCATCATTAACACATCTTTTTACCATGTTCATCATTCATTGCCGTTGAAATAATATATCACCTATTCATTTTCTCCCTTACATCGTAACTACTTCTGTACATTTCTTCTCCAAATTACTTGTGCATATATTATAACAAATTTGTTCTAATAAGCGTGGAGCGCAGGGCTATCCTGTACTCCACGCAATTTTTTTTAATATTTTAATTAATGGGACCTGTTGAATCCTGGCCCAAAGAAAGGTACAGTGATCTACCAGAGAAGGCCCAACAGTGGCCCAACGGACCTTGACCCACAGATAAGGCCTAAAATATCACCCTGGAATGAATGCCGAGGTGGTGCGTCAAGCAAACCTCTTTAGCCGACCTGGTTAACGCCTAGCCGATGTGCTTTATACTCAGCCGGGGCGCTTTATGGCGTTGACCAGAAGATAGATGGAATCAGTGATGGAACATTGCCTTTACCAAGACGTGACAGGCGTCCATCCCCTACGAAATGTGGCAATGATTACGGTTGAAAAGTAAGGTTGTCACCTCCATGAGCTAGGGTGATGACAAGTGTAAAGTACGCCACGTGTCGTGATCTGAGATAACAAGTTCCTCTATAAATAAAGCACGATTGTCTCCAAGTAAGAGGTTAGCAATTTCTCACTCTTAACGATATACTTCTCTCACTCCCTTTTCTCTCTTTTACACACTTATATTTCCCGCACCCAATAGATATATTCACCTAAAATGAGTACTGACTTAGGCATCGAAGTGCAAACGGGAGCCACCTTGGCCCCCTTTGCAAGCTGATTGTTTGTCCTAGTGCGCAGGAGATCCCCGTGTTCAAGAGGGAGGAGCTGAGACGTGTTGGTCCAAGGTCCAGCCGGATTTTGTGGTCAACATTTTAGCGCCGTTTGTGGGAACCCATACTGCTAACCACGAAAACACATGGTAAAAATAGAAAGGTTGGCCTCTAAAAAGGTAAGAGCTTTGAAAGATAAGCTGGTTGGCCTTGAAAAAGGTAAGAGCTTCGAAAGATAAGTTGGTTGACCTTAAAAAAGGTAAGAACTTTGAAAGACAAGTCCGTTAACCTTGAAAAACTTTGAAATATAAGTGTGATAACCTTGAAACATAAGTTTAACACCCTTGAAAAAGGCGTAAAGAGCTTTGAAACATAAGTTCAGTGACCTTGAAAAAAGGTAAAAGTTTTGAAACATAAATTTATTCACCTTGGAAAAGACGTATAGCTTTGAGATATAAGTTTAGTAACCTTGAAAAATGCGAGGATTTTTGAAACGAAAGTCCACTCATCTTTGAAAGACAAGATAGGATTAAGGAATTTCCCTAAACATGAACGAAAGTGATGGTGATGTTAACCCCGTAGGGGAAGAAGTGGCCAACACAGCGAGGGCGAGGTTCCTCAAGGACTCCATGAAAACGCCAATTAGGAAGTGGCACGACCTAACCCGCCTCGCCGGCACCGGAATCGCCACATGATGCGTGACATGACACGCATGGCGGCTCAAATGCTGGAGATGCAGAAGCAGCAGATAGAACAGACTGCTGCAATGAATGCCTTTATGGCCAGAGGGTATGTTATGAACGAACCCATGATGCCTCAGCAATACCCACAACCACATTATTCACCATCCGAGGCGGCCACTGCCTCATATTATTATCAAGATCCACGAGGTAGAATCCTAGCCCTCCTACGAGCTAGGCCCGGAGCATGAAGCACATGAAGTACAAAACCCACTCCCACCTAGACACAGGGAGGCTTCTCCCGCAAAATCCGGCAGTGTCTTCAGCCGAATAGGAGGGTTATTCAGGGGCCAACGACGGGGGCAAACGGACCCAGGTCGGTACAATGCCGCAGAGCCTAGAAATAGGCGGGAGCGACGCGCTGAAGAAGCCTTGTCGCATGGTCAAATGTATAGGGACCAACATGGTACGGGAGCAGAAAGGTTGGCATCAGCACATGAGCCTAGGAATAGGCAGGAAAGAAGAGTCGAAGCAGTTCGGACAAGATCTCGCAACGAGTTACCAGCCCACGGAAGGCTAAACCACGACCATGTTTTGCCACCACAAAGGCAAGAGTATGCTCCGCCGCTCCACGACCAATACCATGGTCCAATGTATTCCGGTCACGATGAAAACAGTGAACTGCCCTCTTACGAGTTGGATGACGAAGAGGAAGTAAGTCCCTTCACAGAGGGCCTCCGTAGGTGCCCCGTACCTCATGACTTCGAGATGCCAGAAATAGCAAAGTACTCTGGCCGAGGTGATCCTGATGATCACCTGTTAAATTATCGCGTCAGCATGGAAATAGCCGAAACCACTCCGGCATTGAAATGTAAAGCCTTTGCTTTAACCCTTGAGGGAAGTGCCATACGATGGTATAAAAAACTCCCTCCTGGCAGCATTCACAGCTGGAGAGATATGAAGACGGCTTTTAAAAATGGCTTTGTTTCCTCCAGGCCTGGCCAACTCCCGCTCCAACTCCTTCAGGATCTGAGGCAAGGAAGGGACGAGTCTCTGAAAAGTTACCTATCTAGGTTTAATGAAGAGATGCATATCTGCGAAAATATCACAGAAGCGGAGATGTTTTCCGCTTTAAAAGGAGGGCTAGATATGACCAGCATGTTCTGGAGGGATGTCCGGAGCAGGAAACCAAGGGATTATAATACCCTGGTAGACCTGATGAAGGAAGAGATTGTATCGGAGGAAATGGCTAGGGCCAGAGATAATCATCCCCAAGAGAGATATAATCTTGGATATTCCAATAAAGCGGACCTCAAGAAAGGAGGAAACAAGGATAGGGTCGGAGGTAACCGAGGTGGCGCGCCTCGCCCATTTTCGGGGACAGGATCTAGCTTTGCCGCAGAAATCACGGAAGCTATCCCTCACTTGCACTCTAACACCCCTTCCCAAAATCCTCCCACGGATCAAGGGAGAGTGGAAAGTGGCCGAAGTGGAAAGCAGCCCATGATTGGGGCTTACTGCGCCTATCACAGATATTACGGTCACGCAACGGAGGATTGCAGGGAAATTCACATGTTAGCTGACCAAAAGGCGCAGGGGAGAAGTGGAGGTGACTATCCCCCCGACATAGGGAAAACTCAAAAAACAGGTGGTCAGAAGTTCAACCGAGCTGATAGGAGAGCTCCGTGGAAGAACTCAACTAAGGAAAGAATTGACAATCATCAAAGAGACAGGAATAAGGGCCAGGATACCGCCTCGGCGCATGCTAAAGATACACGGGAACCACCTGTGCCTGTGGCCGAACTCCTCATTCGTGAAATCGACACAATACTGGGAGGCCCCCACCCAGGTGAGAGCACAAAAAACTCCCAAAAGAAGTACATCAGAGAGGCCAAAAGACTCGCCAACGTGAATTACCATATCCATTCACATCCTTTAGGGATGCCTCGGACAGAGCCAATCACATTCACATTCACCCAAGACGATGCAATTGGAGTACATTTCCCCCCACAACGACGCATTGGTTATTAGGGTAGTGGAAGCTCGGAATGGGTTATCACGGATGATGGTGCCTCGGTAAATGTGATTTACGGGGTAACATTCGATAAAATGGGGATCAACACTCCCCTTATTCCGGTCCCGGACCCAATATATGGATTCACGGGAGAAAGCATAACCCCCAGAGGGTCCATAACCCTAATAACTGAGGTGGGGCAAGCACCAACTATTTCCAGAGTCCCCATGGAATTTTTGGTTGTGGACAAAATATCCTCCTATCATGGCTCAATTGAGAGACCAGGTCTCATTGACTTGGGGGCTGCAACGCATACGAAATACATTTGCATGAAATTCCCCACGGAGCATGGCGTTGCAATTGTAAGGGGAAGCCAAACTAAGTCGCGGACCTGTTACACGAACACAATCCGGAAGTTTCAAGATCGAGGCTTGAACATGATCAGCCATGTAGCCATGGCCGAGGCTGCTCCAGACCCTGAAAGATTGGGTAGAGAGCTCTTTGAAAATAAGGACATCACAATGACACTAGAAGAAGACTTGGAAGATCTGGACCCCAGAATTGCAGGAGACAATTGCTCCACCTCGGCAGAAAGGCTAGAATGCTTCGGCGTAGACCCACATGACCCAATCAAGGAATTGCAGATTGGGTTGGATTCACCAATTGAATACAAAGATCAATTGAAGAATTTCTTACTTAAAAACCTCGATGTATTGGCGTGGAAGCATGGCGACATGGTTGGGATTGATCCTAAAGAGGCCTGCCACAGACTCCAGATTGACCCTCGAAGCCCCGGGCATAGGCAGAAGAGAAGACCCATGAGTTCAGACAAATATGAGGCCTTGAAAGACGAGATCACGAAGCTGCTGAAAAATGGCTTCATCAGAGAATCCCGCTATCCGAAGTGGGTATAAAACCCTGTGTTGGTACCAAAACACAATGGGAAATTGAGGGTATGTATTGATTTTTCAAACTTGAACCAGGCATGTCCAAAAGACAGTTTCCCACTGCCCCGGATCGATCAGTTGGTTGACTCAACAGCAGGGCATGAACTGCTGAGTTTCATGGATGCCTACTCCGGGTACAATCAAATCCCGATGTGTGAATCGAACGAGGAGCATACTTCGTTTATAACAGATAGAGGACTCTATTGCTACAAAGCAATGTCATTCGGCTTGAAAAATGCGGGAGCTACCTATCAAAGGTTGGTGAATCGCATGTTTTCAGAATAATTGGGAAACACCATGGAGGTGTATGTCGATGACATGTTGGTCAAGAGCATGGTCGCCGCGGATCATATCCGCCATTTATCAGAGACCTTCGAGGTGTTGAGGAAATATCGAATGAAGCTCAATCCAGCGAAGTGTGCATTTGGGGTAGCGTCTGGAAAGTTTCTTGGATTCATGGTGAATAAGAGAGGAATCGAAGCTAATCCCGACAAAATCAACGCTTTGTTGAACATGCAATCGCCTCGAAGTCCAAAAGAAGTGCAAAGCTTAACAGGGAGAATTGCGGCCTTGAATCGATTCGTCTCCAAATCAACTGACAATTGCTTGCCATTTTTTAAGGTCCTCAAAGGGGGAAAGCGATTCCAGTGGACGCCGGAATGTGAACAGGCTTTCACCGACCTTAAAGCATCTTTGGGACGGCCCCCATTGCTTTGACGACCCGGCTCCCTCGCTGGGGCCTTCTCCGAGCCGTACTCATGGTCTTTCCACTCCCCCTGGCTCCCTCGCTGGGGCCTTCTCCAGAAGTGGATTTTTGCCTCCCGCAGGATTCGAACCATGTACCTAGGGGTTTAGTACAATGATTCTTAGAATCCTGCTACCATTAGATCACGTTACTCACGGCCTATCGCAAACTTCGTCCCTACTTTCAAGCACACTCAATACGCGTGCTCACCAACTTTCTTATGAGACAAGTGTTGCAAAAACCAGACGCATCTGGAAGGCTACTGAAATGGGCAATAGAAATCAACCAGTTCGACCTACATTATACGCCTCGGACCGCTGTAAAGGGCCAAGCGCTGGCGGACTTTGTAGTTGAATTCACACATCCCCCTGAGGTTGAAATGGTAGATAATACGGATGACAGCCAAGATGACATCCAAGAGTGGAAATTGTTCGTTGATGGGTCCTCGGCTGATGGGCGATTCGGCGCAGGGATATTGTTAGTAAGCCCAGAGGGGTTTAAATTACACAGCGCAATCCGCTTCGAATTCAAAGCCTCAAACAATGTTGCCGAATACGAGGCGTTATTAGCCGGGTTAAGACTTGCGAAAGTCTTGAAGGTTAAATCCGTAGTAGCCAATAGCGATTCGCAGCTTGTTGTGAGCCAATTCAACGGGCAATTTTCTGCAAAAGAACCTTCTATGGTCGCTTACTTGAAGAAAGTAAGAGATTTGGCTGTGGACTTCAGAAAAATGGAGTTGCAACACATCCCAGAACAGAAAATTCCAACGCCGATGCGTTGTCCAAATTAGCAATCAGCAGCGATTCAGAGTTACACAATCTAATCCCAGTTGAGCGCATGTTGACTTCGTCTATTGAGCCAGGACCGGAGATTTTGGCGATTGAAGAAGAGGGGTCCTGGATGAACCCCCTGGTTGCATATTTGAAGCACCAGACAGTGCCAAACGAGCCAGAGGCAGCTCGGAAATTACAAAAATATGCTGCAAATTTCTTGCTCTTGGATGATCTACTTTATAAACGAAGATACACCTCTCCGTTACTAAGATGTGTGGGGCCTGAGGAAGGTCAATATGTAATGAGAGAAATCCATGAGGGCATATGTGGCAACCATGTCGGGGCATTATCGGTAGCCCGAAAAGTCCTCAAACAGGGATATTTTTGGCCTACTATGCGAAAGGATTCCCATGACTTCGTTCACAAGTGCGATAAATGCCAAAGACACGCAACCATACCACATCAGCCACATCACAAGCTAACTGTGGTAACTAGCCCTTGGCCTTTTGCAAAATGGGGGGTTGACATTATTGGTCCTATACCTAGAGGAGATGGTAACAATTGCTTTGCTATAGTAGCAATTGACTACTTCACCAAGTGGGTCGAAGCGGAACCTTTGATGAAGATCACCGAGGCCAACACTACCAAGTTCATTTGGAAAAATATCATATGCCGGTTCGGGATACCACATTCGCTGGTTAGTGACAATGCGAAACAGTTCAAAAACAGAAGCGTCGATGAGTTGTGTGACAATTTGGGAATTAAGAAGCTGTTCTCATCTCCACATCACCCACAGGCCAACGGACAGGTCGAAGCGGTGAACAAGACCATAAAAATACCCTGAAAAGGAAGTTGGAATTCAGATAGGGCGCATGGGTAGATGAACTCCCACAGGTGTTATGGGCGCTTCAAACCACCTCGCACACCGCTACTGGTGAAACACCTTTCTCCCTGGCTTACGGAGCCGAGGCGGTATGCCCCGTTGAAATCGGAATCCCTTCGCTTCGTCAAATTCATTATGACGAAGTTAGGAACGAGGAAGCGCAAAGGGCCGGTTTAGATTTCCTCATGGAAAAGCGGAATGATTCCTAAGTGGTAATGACCAAATACCATAAAAAGATGGCTCGATACTACAACAAAAGGGTGAAGATTCGACGCTTTAATATTGGGGACTTGGTCCTCAAAAAGGTTCTCCCTTCAACACAGGAACAAGGAGTAGGGACTCTAGGTCCTAACTGGGAAGGCCCTTACAAAGTATTCGCCGAGGTGGTGCCTGGAACATACATGATTGAAGACCTTTCTGGAGTACCCTTATGCAATCCTTGGAATACGGACCACCTTCGTCGTTATTTTCAATAAACTAAATTCCTCCTCGATGATTGCAACATTATCATATGATTTCATAAAACTGTGGGTCAGATGCGTTGGAGACATTGCTAATTTTTACATTAGACAAACATAACGGGTAAAAGGTGTTAAAAAGGAAGGGACTTTTATCAGCCCACACTGCGACCTCTTCGTAAAAATTGAAAGGGGTCCATGCAAATTCGCTTGCATAGGTCCTACAAAATGTGATTTAAGAAAAGTTCAAATGATTGTCAAAATCAGATCTAACTGGTACACATAAATGCCTCGAACCACTCAGATCTAAGGGACTATACTCGCCATATCATGTCGCCATATAACACATTTTAAAAGATTCAAATTTAGTCAAATATTGTCGTATAAACCAAAATTCTTGGTACGTTAAGTTAGTTCATACATACGGAGTGCTCTCTTGGGCGAAGTGTTGAACGGTTTCGTAAAATTGTTAATACTCTCATACATATACTTAGACAAAGCGTTTGCAATCAGGCATAAAGGATAAACATAAAACTCCTCACAGGTTAACGGTTTCAAATTTGAACACAAAATTTCTCACCCACTGCGACACTAAAATCTGATCTTAGTCAGCCTTCCGATCCCACTGTGCTTACAATTATGAAAGTACCAACAAGTTTAAAGGAACCAAAACGAAATGCAACAAATCACACAAAGCACACAGAAATCCTTCCCAAGTTTTACTGCCTCAACATAGGAACAATCACGTTTTTGCAAGGAACTCTCCCAGGCTGCCCATGTGACTGCTATACATGTGCTAATCCGATTTTTCACGTGTAAACAGTTCTAAATACTTGTTACACTTATAGGCAAAATGTGGATAAGTCATTTCATTTATAAAAATTAAGGCATTTACAAGTTGAAATGAGTGTTACAATATCAGGTGCCGGGGCACTTACAAAAAAAAAAAAAAAAACTAACTAAAACTAACAAAACAAAGGCAGAAGAAGATTATTGTAGAGGAGGGACATCTTCTAAAGAACCCTTGTCAGATGCATCCCGAAGGTCGGTAGGAGCATCTTGGGGCTCGGGGTAAAAGGCTTCAATGGAGGACAAGTCCAAGGTCAGAAAAGCTTCCTTCACGTCCCCCAAAGCCATCCTAGCCCCTAAGTTCCCAAAGACCCTCTGCATAGCCTCGTACTCTGGGGTGTCTTCAAAAGTATCCTTGAAGTTCTGAACTGCTTTCAACACTTCTGCGTCCAGAACCTCCTTCACCCTGGCCGCTGTGGTACGCTCCAAAGCCTCAGCAATTCTGGAGTCAATATGCTTCTCCAGGGAAGTATAATCTTCCTCAACCTTCTTCTAGCCTCCAGCTCCCTCCCCAGTTTCTCATTGACCGCCGCCACCTCAGTCTCCAGCTTCAACTTGGCTGCGTTAGCGACGGCCAGGGCCTCAGAGGCGATAGATTGTGCGCGGTTGGAATCATCCAGCTTCTTGCACAAGACCGCCACGTCTGAATCGGAGGCCCGGAGGTCATGCTTCAGTTTTTCGTTGTCCTCCTGGAGGCGCTTCGCATTAGCCCTCTCCTCTGAGGAAGATTTACGGGCTATGGATAGCTGGGCCTTGAGGTCATTGATCTCCTTGAGCATATTGTCCGCGTGCCGGAGAGCAGTCTCAGCATTCTTTTGGTCCCTCTGCGCCTCATTCACAGACGACTCCACCTCGTCAATAAGGGCCAGCGCCCTAGCATTCATGGCCTTGGCGGCGAGCAGCTTCCGGGACGGATCGGCACTAGAGGAGAAGGCGGACCAGCCCTCCGTCCAAAGTTGCTCGGTTATAAAGGCGGCCCGGGTTGGAGGAGAACTGGGAGAGTCAAATAGCGAAGGGCTGAAAGTGACATCCCTGGGGAGAATGCTGGTTTTGATGGCTTGAGCTCCTTTTCCCCCTCCAGTGTTACCTCATAGGCCAAGCCTGGAATGTGCACAGAAGGCTCATCATCCAGGTCTTCAATCATGGGAGGCGGAGGTGCATAGGTGGATTCCTTGCCCTTACCTCTTCTGAGTCTCTTCAGGGGGGGGCTCCTCCTCAGAGGCATGTTCAAATATGTCCTCGGACAGAGGAGACGGCACTGAGGAATCCTTAGCCTCCCTGTCTCTCTTGGATCCGCCCCTGTCAAATCTTTTTCCTTTCCCCTTTGGAAGGACTCCCTTAGGGCCGGCCTCCTTTTCTGTGTTAGGCTTCTGAGGGCCCACAGGCAGCAGAGTAGGCGGTGGCATTAGGGCTGGAAGAGGGCCCTGAAGTTGGGCCGTAGACGCCTCGGAGACCTCCTTTGCCACCCCAACTTGCAGGTTGGCCAACACCGCCTTCTGTTTCCTTTCAACTTCACTGCCATGGCGAAGTACAGGGGGAATCTTCGTAGCCATGAGACCCTTCAGAGAAATCTTTGGAAAATCCTTAGAACCTAGCAAGAAAAAGAGGGAAATGAGATTACGAACGGAAAAAGCATGAGATATAAAAGCAGTAACAAAGCAAACTCACCCATGGCTCGCATAAGACCGTGTTTGACGAATAGTTTGTTTTGTTGAATAACCCCTTGAAAGGTGCCCTTGAAAGCGAACAGACGCCTAACTGCCGCTAAATCCGGGTCAGGGAGTAGGTGGGCAAAAATATCCCCTGTCACAAATCGGAAACATGTTAAAAACCAGCAAAGGAAGGTGAATGGAAAATAAAAACAAGTGACACATGACACTTAAGGACACTAAAGCAAATGCAAGACTCACTAGGAAGGGAAAGAGTTCGGGGAACAGAAATTTCCGGACAAGGGTCCACAGGAGAACTCTGTCACTCCCTAGCCACCCAGAACCATTGATTCCTCCAGTTCTTTATGGAGGTAGGTTGGCCAGTAATAACAGGAGGATATGAGCCTCGAGGAGACAGATAATACCAGTCCTTCACATCGGCCCTCACGTCCCTCTCCCTTCTCACTGACTTCTTCAGAGTGTACAAAGTATGAATAATGTATAGTGAGATGGGATGGTCGGGGTTGACTTCTTGCCACGCTAGCCAAGTGCCCACGGCTTGTGTCCAGAAATTAGGTGCTAACTGGTAGGGGCATAAGTTATAGCTCCTAAGCAGGGCCCTGAAGAAAGAATGCAGAGGTAACCTCATACTGCAGGATAGGGCATCGTAACATATGGCCGCTTGGCCTGAGGGAGGGCTGCATGGTTGGCAAGAGGCCGTAGGATGCACTAAACGTACCCCTTCTGACATCCTGAACTTTTCCGAAGCCCCAGCCAAGTCAACTCCTCGGATTTCAGTAGCGACCTCGCTGCTCTCCCACAAATCTGGATTTGGATCGGGGTCCACATGATATCCTGATATCTTATTTACCAGGTCCACCCAACTTTCGACCTGGGCTATTTCCTCCTCTGAGAGCCCCAGCTCCTCTCTATGCGCTCGGAAAGGGGCCCTGGTGCCCAAATCAAGATCCTGTGGGCCAGAAGAAGAACCCGTTGTCCCTCTCTCCCCATGTCTCTATCACGTTTACTTCGGAGTTCTCTTAGCGCAGATTGCTCTTCGGACGACAGATGGGCCATGTAGTTCTGGTTCCTCTCTTCTTCGCTGTCAGAATCACTCAAATAAATTATACCGCTAGTTTTTCTATTCCTCCTCTTAATCTGCTCCCTAAAGAAGCGGGAACTAAAAATCGATAAAGAGATGGGGCAGAAACCTCTGACGGGAACCGTCATTGCTAACATTTCCTGTGAACCCGTTCCCCCAACTCTTTCCATTTTTTCTTTTGTTTTAAAGGTGGGTCAGACTCAACAAAAGGAAAACAAAATGCAAAAACAAAAATTTTCAAACCCACAATGGGAAACAAAAAATAAGAAAGTCTTGCATATATAAGGACCAAGAGATTTACCTTCAAAAGACGAATGCGTGAAACTGCGCACTCGGAATGAATAACTCGCCAGGAGAAACTGTGAAACATCAAGGGCGGGTGCTGGGTAGAAAACCCTTGAGGAGAAGACTCGAAACTTGCAGGAAGAAAAATGGAACAAGCTTTCGCCAGAATATTGCTGCGAAAACTTTTAGAAAGTGGTAAAAGGGGAAATAATAAAATGAAAAAAGATTTATAAGGATCCCAACGATATAGGTTCATTGATTTTTGTGAGCCGTATGATTAATGTGGTTAACCCATGCTTCTTGGAGAATGGGCTAATCAAAGCGCCAGCCGTCAAAGGGAGGGACAAAACCGTTCAGCTACCACAGTGAATACCACGGGCTGCGAAATGCTACTCCCCTCCCATTTTATACATATATATATTTTTCTTGGAAATAGACACCAATAGCCCCTCTGAATTAAATGCACTGCCTAAGGAACGCGCTAGTACGATCCCGACCCCATTTAGGAGGGAAAATCCGAGGCAGAAGATCGGCTATAATATGGATCCGAACCTTACATAAGGAATTTCCTTATCGACTTCCTAAGAAGTTAATGCTGTGAAATCATGGAAAATCCTACACGACCATGAATGATCCCTTCGGATTTGAGGGACAAGTGTTGAATCCTGGCCCAAAGAAAGGTACAGTGATCCACCAGCGAAGGCCCAACAGTGGCCCAACGGACCTTGACCCACATATAAGGCCTAAAATATCACCCTGGGATGAATGCCGAGGTGGTGCGTCAAGCAAACCTCTTTAGCCGACCTGGTTAACGCCTAGCCGATGTGCTTTATACTCAGCCGGGGCGCTTTATGGCATTGACCAGAAGAGAGATGGAGTCAGTGATGGGACATTTCATTTACCAAGACGTGACAGGCGCCCATCCCCTACGAAATGTAGCAATGATTACGGTTGAAAAGTAAGGTTGTCACCTCCATGAGCTAGGGTGATGACAAGTGTAAAGTACGCCACGTGTCGTGATCTGAGATAACAAGTTCCTCTATAAATAAAACATGATTGTCTCCAAGTAAGAGGTTAGCAATTTCTCACTCTTAACGATATACTTCTCTCACTCCCTTTTCTCTTTTTTACACACTTATATTTCCCGCACCCAATAGATATATTCGCCTAAAATGAGTACTGACTTAGGCATCGGAGTGCAAACGGGAGCCACCTCGGCCTCCTTTGCAAGCTGATTGTTTGTCCTAGTGCGCAGGAGATCCCCGTGTTCAAGAGGGAGGAGCTGAGACGTGTTGGTCCAAGGTCTAGCCGGATTTTATGGTCAACAGGACCCTTTTCTTATACTGTTTATTTTTATTTTTTTTCTTTCTAATAACTTATTTGGTCCATGATAAATCAATCAATTTTTTTCTCAAATTCATTTTCAATCACACATTTTTATGGAACACATCACTTTACATATTTTTCAATCACACATTTAAAAATGTATTCAATTTCTCCTATACCAAACAGACATTAAGCCTCATTTCGATAATACTATAACAATATAAATTGATTTATTTATATTTTGCAGGTAAAATGTGTTATTAAAAAGTAAGTGTGTGATTATAAAGTTGTTTGAAAAATTATATTGTAAAAAAATGTGCGCAATTAAAAAACGATTTAAAAATTTGTGTTGTTTATAAATCGATTTATAAATTGTAATGATTACATTAAGTGTGTGCTGAATAAATTAAAATAGACGTTACACAAATCATACTAACTCAGGAAAATATAATTGAAATGAAGATTATAAAAACGAGGCAGAATAGACAACTCAGTAAAAAAAAATTATATTTTTCAGCTGAATTCTCACGTCAACATTTCTTTTTATCTGACTTGTCTCTTCAATTAATTAGCTTAAGTTCTAAATGTGTGATTGAAAAATATGTAAAGTGATGTGTCCCATAAAAATGTGTGATTGAAAATGAATTTGAGAAAAAAATTGATTAATTTATCATGGACCAAACAAGTTATTAAAAGAGAAAAAAAAAAAAAAAAAGGTATAAGAAATGGATTGTCAGCCTGACAACCCATTAAAATAATAATAAAAAAATGCGTGAAGCACAGGATAGACTCTCCACGCTCATTAGAACCAAATTGTATATTATAAATACATGTTTATGGAGTTCTTTATCATTGATGTCTTTTAGTAATTTTGAAAAGTCGAAGGACTAAAGTATTTTATATTTTGACGACAAATTTATTTTGGATCAAATATTTAAGTATTGATAGAGATATAATTGCTATATCTAAATTTGACTCGTTTTGTAGATCGTAATTAATTAGGAATCTTGATTCAAGAAAAAATGATTTTAAATAAAATCACATTAGGTTATTTTCTATTGAAAGAATAAAAGTTTAGTTAGGATTTTACATGGATGAATTGATATACTTTTCAATTTCGTTTGCTGTGGACACGTATGGGAGAGAGAGAACCTTTTCTAAAGGACGAGATGATAAGTTGTTGATAATCACTCACCAGATCTGATTAGGATAAACCTTGAAATTAGTCCTAATCCTTATATAGTAGGAGTTATATAGTGGCCCCACCCACTGAGAGCACGTGGCGCCCTCTACTAGGGAGTTGTGAGGCAGAGCCCACCGAACTTCACCTAACAACGAATGTCCACCTCCAAGTAGCGGGTGAGCATTGATATGGTGTCACCTCTTCTTTGCCTAATATAGTATATTGTGTCAAAGGAAACCCATTTATATTTATTTTCCTTGTAGTACACGGATCCTCAATATTAGAAACTCAATCATGATTGTTGGCTATATAGCCTTCGTTTGATAATATTGTTTAGTTTATAAACTAATTTATTTATGTATTGAGGTAAAAAGAAGTTATTAAAAATTGAAAATAGAAAATATGTATAGTTAAAAAGTGATTTGAAAAATTGTGTGGTTTATAAACATTAAATTTTACTTTTACCAAATACAGGCATATACTCATTATTTTGAGTTGAGGTTTTTTTCACAATGAGAGAGAGAGAGAGAGAGAGAGAGAGAGAGAGAGAGAGAGAGAGAGAGAGAGAGAGAGAGAGAGAGAGAGAGAGTGTGTGTAGATATATATATACTAGTGAATCACCCGTGCGATGCACGGGAAGAAACGTCTGGATAAATATAATTCAATGTGAAATTAGATGAATCCTTTAGATAAAATAAATAAATTTCACAAGTAAGAGATAAAATAATCATTTATTGGTTTCATATGACTACAAATTCTAGAATATTCCCGACCCAAACCCGACGGGGCCCCGACCCTAATGGGGCAAGAAAATACTGACCCGTGGGTTGGCGGGGTGGGTTTGGGAGGTAAAATGAAAACCCGCAACGGGTTCGGGTTGGGAAAGACCCGCCCCGTTAGTGACCCGACCCGCTCAGTTTATATTTAAAAAAAAGAAGATATGACTTAAAGGTAAAACCGTAAAAGTAAACCCTATCTATCTCCAATCTCCATAACTCCATTCTTCTCCATTCTTCTCCAGCGCCGCTGCCGCACGCCCCCAGCCCCGCACCTTCAATCCTTCACCAGAATCACCATTCACCAATCACCAGACCACTTCTGCACTTCACCTAATCACCTCCGTCTCATTTTCTCAACTCTCAACCTCTCTTCTTCTTCTCGCACTCCTCGGTTTCACTCGTGTCGAAGACGGCAAGAAAGTCCAACTCCTCCGGCCGACTCAAACTTAAGTTTAGTCTTCTGTCTTTAGTTCAAGACTCCACTCCGGCACTCCTCCGTCTCTGCAGCTCCGCTAAAGGTTAGTGTTGTTGTTGCTTCAAACTTCAAACCCTAGAATATAGATTGTGATTTATCATTTGTGGAAACTTAATTTCGGTTAATTTGTGTTGTTGATGACTAGATTCTAGCTTGATTTTCCACATTTTCACAATTATTTGATTATGTGGTCTGCTACTGCTCAGTTTTGTATATTTGCACAGAATCTATAAAAATAATAATGATAAGAATTAAAGTAAACAAGGGACATTTCATAATTTGATTATGTGGTCTGCTACTGCTCAGTTTTGTATATTTCAATTCTTTTGCAAAAAATAAAAAATCAGCAGCAATGATAATACTGAATCTTGTTGATTCTTGTAGAATCCTTTTCAATTTTATTTTTGGAATTGAATGAAGATATCTGCCGTTTATGTAATGTGTAGTGTATAATGTATTTGATTTTTGGGGATTTTCGACTACTTCTTTGATTATTGATATTATTACAATCATGTTTTATATTTTATAGATGTCTGATTCTATTCCTAAAAAGTCTACACCGCTTCCAAGTGTTGGAAGTGTCAGAGGATCACATCATAATAATAGCCCTAGCAATACTGATAATACACCTATTAGTAATGCTCCGCAAGAAATACCACCAGAATCAAATGAAGATCAAAGTCCGATAGACTTAACTGAAGAGGTACGTGACAATGGAAAGCGAAAATTAACTTCTTCAGTTTGGGATCACTTTAAAAGAAAAAAGATTAATGATCAATGGAAAGCTATATGCAATTATTGCAAGAAACAATTAGGGGCTGAATCAAAAAATGGTACAAACCATTTGCGTAATCATTTGAATAGATGTCTGTTCCGTGACCGTGGTAATGGGATTCAAACATTGTTGAATTTAAAAAAGGAAGGTGGTAGTAAGGTTACAATGGGTAGTTACTCTTTTGATCAAGAGAAGTCTAGGAATGATCTTGGAAAAATGATTGTGTTACATGAGTATCCTCTATCGATGCTTGTCATCATGTCATGTTGTATTTTAGAACATTTTTGTCTTGTGATTCAGGTACTTGTTTTGATGGTAGAATAAAATTAATAATAGCATTAAGTTTAATGTTCTTAATAAAAAATATAGAGGAACTATCAAGCAAATTTTTCTACTTTTTAATATTTCACAATTTAGTACACACATTGTTGGGAAAAAAAAAACCGGGTCACAAACGAGGCGGGTGAGGGACCCGACCCGACCCGTGAAAAACCCGAACCCGCCCCGCCTCGAATGTGGCGGGGCGCGGGGCGGGTATGGGGCGACAAACTGTTAAACGAGTCGGGATGAGGAACGGTCGACCCGCCCCGAACCCGACCCGTTGCCATCACTATACACAACATTATTTGTTGATTTTGTTGGTCTTCTATTCTTATTACAAATCAACATATTTAATCTAAAATGATTTATCACCTTAGAAATCGCAACATAAAGTTGTTCATGTATAAACACCAGCCGTTTAAGAAGAAATCCCACACGTGAGAATGATTGTCCCTAACTCTTATTGATAATCATAGTATAAGACACCATCAATGAAAATTGTCTTCTTTGAAATCTAATAGGTATCCTAAAATAAAAAAGGCTCAATAATATCATTGGAATAAAGAACTTGTGTCATGTATTGATGACATAAAGAATTTGATCTTCTAGAACATGGTTGCCAAATTTTGTAGCTATCAATATTGTTCCATTGCATAATCCCTGTGTATGATTAATATTTCTCAGAAAGAACTTGTGTCCTTCACTTATCCGCTGCAATGGTCCACCATGTGACGCAATAATGATATCCAAGTGTTCAAGTCGTGTATCAAAATCCACCGACAATCAATTCGGAAATTTCATCGTCAATAGGAAAATCATATTGGTTATTATTGACCGTCCACCAACCAATAAGTATAAGTCTTGCATTTGAATTGTTTTCCACAATCATTTCTCAAACCTACCTAAACTCCATTAACAATTTGTTGTATTTGTCTAGCATATCCTTCAAATTAAAAACTATACAATCATGCAACATTGAATCGCATGATTCACTCCTACTCGGGGATATTAAAATATATAAATTAAATTTTAGACTATTACAACAAAATTATTCGTAAACAATATAAATATAAAAGCAAAAAATATATAATATGTACTCCACAACCTTTTTTTGCTTTCAACCTCATTCACATTATCAACAATGTAAAGCGAGCAAATTGCAGAACTGAACTGTCATCAGGCAACAAACTCTCAATCTTAGGACAATTTTGACCTTGTAATATGAAGATGGGATGCCCTCTACCATCATTTAGCCCATTATCTATTTTCCCATAGAAATGAACGAAAACATCATATTATATGTCCGAATGTTCTCAACGAAATTCTTAATAATGTCGTCACTTTCATATAACAAATCTTTCAAAATAAGATGATGATCTTACATAAAATAAATCTTTACTTTCTCTTGCATACAACAAAGTATGGGTGAACAAATAAACTGAGAAATCGAAATAAACCGCAACAAATAGCTTGGTTTGGTACAGTTTGGAAAATTTTCAAACCGCCTTAAATGATTTGGTTTATGTTTCAATTGTCCAAATCGCGGTTTCAAATAGCCAACCCGCCAAATTTTTTTTTTTTTTAAAAAAAAACTAAAATAAAAATAAAGGCAAACGTTCAATTTAAAAAAAAAAAAATGCAACACGCTTTTTATTGTTAACAAATCAAAATTAAGGAATCAAATATTAATTTGTTCAAATCCACAACCATTTAGAAATAATTCTTGCTCCTACAATTCATAATCATCATCCAAGATATTTTCTTAAAATAAAATTTTTAATATAAGAGTTAACTACAGTTTGTTTGTCAACACGAATTGATTCAAAATATAGCACTCAATTAGAAATTTAATATTATTCTTGAGCTAGTTTCAACTCAAAATTTTAGACGAATATGTATCTTTGAGCTCGCTTTGAAATATAATAATTCATTCGTTGGAAATTCGCGGTTTCAAACCGCACCAAATCGCAAAAAAATAGTGTGATTTGGCTTTGTTTAGAAAATGAAATGGTTTGATTTGGTTTGAAAAAAATTTCACACCGTTTTAAATGGTTTGGTTTAAATTATTACTACAAATCGTCCAAACCAAACCGTGTTCACCCCATAAAAAAGTGAGAACTTCGAATTACGACATGTTTTATAACGCTTATCCACTGTCTTCTCGCACCAGAAATTTGCCTTGAAAAATAAACACTTAAATGTAGGATCTCCAATGTCCATGCACTATGAACAATCAAACAATAGATTAAACAATTAATAATATAGATCATACGTATAAAAGATAAGATTTACTGTTTTGACCATTGACAATGAAAAATAACACGTATAAAAAAAGAATTCGATAATCATAAAAAAAAAAAAAATTGTGAGATTGACAAAGATGCATCAAATTCATGATATTATAGGTTTTTTCAATATTTATACAACGTAATTGTTTTCTGATGGAAATTATAATATAACATTGATCATCTCAATTTTCAGTTAAGTTAATTATGAGACAATTTACTTATTGTTGCAAAAATTTAAGAATCATAAATATTAAATTAAAATATAACAATTAATATCATGTCATAGTTAATTATGTTTTAAAATCTAGACTTAACAGTTACGACAAAAACCATTAATAACTATATAATTTCAAAGCAATATAAATAAATTTGTTAATCGATAATGTTAAAAAATGTGATATGAGACTTTCTGGAATAAAAAATTAATTAATAATTAAATGTAATTGTAAATAAAATTATTTTGATAAATAATCTGATATAGAAAAGAATGTTATTATGTATATGTAACAAAGAACTTAGAAGTATAATTATTTATAACAAAATTTAATACAACTTAATTAAATATTCAAATATAAATGTAAATGAAAGTGAAAATTAGACATTAAATTTGTATGACCGAACGAAATTATTCATCCATAAGATTTAGATCAATAAAATATCACAATTATTGTAAAAGTTTATTTACGTATTAAGTATAACTTTCTATAAAAATACTAATTAATTTAATTAATTTAATAGAACGCAATACAAATTAGCTCGAAATTTTAGATGTACTAACTAAAGAAAAAAAATAAGATTATTTATAAAAAAATTTATACGATAAGGTTTATTTAGTATTAGATGCGTAATACAACTTCAATATAATTTTGAAGAAAATTTTACATTAAATTTTTATGACTGAACGCAAATACTTATTCTTAAGATTCAAAACATTAAAAGATCAGAATAATTTTTTGAAAAGAAAGATTTAAACACAAATAACCAAATACAAATAAGCAAAAAAAAATTCTCCATAAAAATACTTAAGTGGAAGTAACAGCGTGAACACAATAAAATCTGATTTTTGAGTGTGAATCCAATAAAAGTTGAGTTTTTCCGTCAAAACTAAACTGTTTTTATATATTATATAGATATGGATATAGATATAGATTAAAAATAATTTTTTGTTAGTAATTTTTCATAGTATAAGACTTGCTTAGGTATTATAAATTAAAAACAAAAACAAAAAAAAAAAACATTTAAAAATATTCAGTTTTTGCAAATTAATTAACATCGAAAAATACAAAGATTTACAAAACGTGAATTGAAGTTATTAGAATTAGAATTAAAAATTTTTGTTTTGTTTAAATTTATTTGATATTTGAATAAATTTGCAAAATCAAACATCTAATTATTTAAACTTTTGATGGTCCATTTAAACTCTGTATGGTTAGTTTCAATTGAAACTGTAATATTTGTTACGAAATACATTTAGTAAACACACTAAAAAAGCATTTAAAAAATCAGTTTTTGCAAGATTAATTAACATTGAAATTTACAAAGAATTTTAATTGTATTATAATAAATGAAAAACGTCTTTTAATTTTTATTTTTTCATAATACAAAACGTGATTTGAAGTTATTAGAATTATAATTAAAAATATTTTTTTGTTAGTAATTTTTCATAGTATAAATAATCAAAGTATAATTTTTTATTTATAAAAATAAACTTAGTTAGAAGTCAATAAGTATAATAATTAACAGTTGTAGTGTACACCAAGAATTGGGTCTCGCATGGAATTGCATTCGTTGTTATCTAGGAAATGCATTCATTGTTATTTATTTTTACTAAATATATATAGCTTTAGTGTAGACACACAATTAGATATGAGTTTAGGCGAGAAAACATGAATTGGAACTCACACAAGCTCAACAAGTTTAATATATAATAATAGATTTTCAGGCTTGACAAATCACCATTTTTCAATCTTTCAACATCAAGGTAAGATACATTATGTGTAAGTGGTTTAATTCTAATTTTTCATTATATTTATATAATGTTATTTTTAATGCCTTAAGGCTTTCAGGTCTATTTTATGTTAAATCCTTCGGGATCGATGTGAAGATTTTTAATTAATTTCTTGAGTTAGTTATTATCGTGAGCATTTGTTCTAAACGGGGAAAATGTTTAGTATGAGTGTAATTTATATTTATATTATGACGAATTAGAATTTGTACGTATCTTACTATGTATTTCTAATACTCACTCTTACTTTAAAATTTTCAAATTAATACGGTTCGTATTGGACGCGTGGAACATTGGAAGAGTGGGTGCCCATGGGATGCCAAGTAAAAAGTTACAATTAATAATTGTTAGATTTATTGTTATTATTGCCAACAATTTTTTTTAAAAGTATTTTTGAATATTATTTAGTAACTGACCATTGTGCCTTAATATTAATTTTAACTTTTTACTTGGCATCCCAAAGGTACCCACTCTTCCAATCTTACACGCATCCAACACGAACAATATTAATCTAAAATTTTTAAAGTAAGAGTGAGTATTAAAAATATCTAGAAAGATACTTGCAAATTCTAATTCGTCATAATATAAATATAAATTACATTCATATCAAATATTTTCCTTGTTTAAAGCAGTTGCTCTCGATAATAACTAGCTCAATGAATTATTTAAGAATTCTCACATCGATCCCAAATGACTTAACATTTTTCGAAGGATTTAACATAAAATAGACCCGAAGGCCTTAAGGCATTAAAAGAAACATTATATAAATATCATGAAAAATTAGAATTAAACCACTTACACATAATGTATCTTACCTCGATGTTGAAATATAGAAAAATGGTAATTTGTCGAGCCTGAAAATATACATATTTTTCTATTCCTTTACGTTCCTGCCTCTCTCTCTCTCTCTCTCTCTCTCTCTCACTCACACACAGTGTGAGAAAAACCTCAACTCAAAATAATGTATATATAACCAACAATCATGATTGAGTTTCTATAAGACTAGGAGTGAGGATCCTTGTACTACAAGGAAAATAGATAAAAATGAGTTTCTATAAGACTAGGAGCGAGGATCCGTGTACTGTATTAGGACTAATTTCAAGGTTTATCCTAATCAGATTTGGTGCATGATTATCGACAACTTATCATCTCATCCTTTAGAAAAGGTTCTCTCTCTCCCATACACACGTCCACAGCAAACGAAATTGAAAAGTAAATCAATTCATCCATGTAAAATCCTAACTAAAACTTTTATTCTTCCAATAAAAAATAACCTAATGTGATTTTATTCAAAATCATTTTTTCTTGAATCAAGACTCCTAATTAATTACGAACTATAAAACGAGTCAAATATCGATATAGTAATTATATATCTATCAATACTTAAATATTTGGTCCAAAATAAATTTGTCGTCAGAACATAAAATACTTTAGTCATTCGACTTTTCAAAATTACTAAAAGACATCAATGATAAAAATCGTTAAATAATTCTATACTTTAAAAAAATTTCGGGTGTTACATATGTATTCAAAGTTTAAAAGGAGGTCAATTGTTTTTTGCGTTATATAATTAGGTGTAGAGCCTTTCTCATGAAAGCCATGAGGGTATAGTTTCTTTTTTAGGTCCGCAACATGAAAATCTCTTTAAATATTAATGTTGCTATCTTTTCTCATCGTATAATTGCAGGTTCGACATCCAGTATGAAGCACTGCTACTTCGAGTACTCCCACGCCATCTATTGCCTTTATTAATGATCTTGTAGTTGAAGATGATAGACATTGTAAAATGCATTCCAATCCCTTCTAAACCTTACCTCATAGGAATACTTATGATTTGCGCCAATTGTGGTGCAAAGAATTTTGAAAAAGAAACTCAGAAGTTTTTCTTATTGTGGTGGGAAGATCATGTTATGAACAAACACTTCACCATCTGAGCTGTTAGATTTTTTAACTTCAAATTTGCCTGAATCTTTACAATTCCGAACAATTTGTCGAAGTTATAACAGTCATTTCGCATTTATATCTTTGGTGTTTGATGTAATAAAGATTTGTGCAGAATGAACAAAGGAATATACACTTTTAGAGTTCAGTGTCAAGTTTATCATTATATAAATCAACTTTTTTCAGTAAATTGAAAATCATTTTTCTTACAATTATATTTTTACAAAACTGAGCATGAGTTACAAAATCGTCCTGAAAGTTTGTGCAAATTTAACAAGTCGATGTCTAGATACCATTCATTCTTTTGCATTCTTTGTTTCCTTATAAAGTATTTCTTTTGTGGATCTTGCTTGCGTTTTTTCCCATGCTACAATCAAATTTTCTAGTCATTCTTAGAGAAATATTTTTCATAAATCTGTTTGTATGATTTATGGCATTTCCAATTGTATTTAGGCTTTCTAATTGAATAGTGAATACCAATACTTTATTCATTGTGACAAACTCTTTTATTTTTATTCTCGAGAATCATAATCCTTGTTTAAATAAACATTCTTTTACCTAAATAGATTATTTTTAATTCGTAGGTCGACGAATCAAAACAACATAAGAAAAGAACAGGACAGGACAAGAACAAAGATAACTGATAAGGACGTATTATCTCATATTACATTATTTTTTATTTTTATTTTTATTTTTTTTTGCATTATTATTTTTTCCTACTTCATTCTAAATTGATTTTTTTTTTCCATTCTTGCTCCTACTCTATGCATGTATACTTGTTCTTCTCCACATCCATCTTTATATAACATGAGTTTACGGTACCTCATGTATATGCAAGAGTCATAATTTGTAAAGCTTCTTTTTATTCAATTGCCCCTATAGGATAATATTGTGACCTGTAACAGATTTTGAACAATTGAATAGTTACTTGGTCTTTCAATGTGCAATAATATAAAATCGCATTTCAAAACCATTCCCATTAAGATATGTGGTTTCAAGTGTTTTTCATCCCTTCAATGATTCCAATTATTTTTTTGGATCGGTAAAGTTTAATTTTATAGATAAAAAGAATGTACAAGTACGCCGATCATTCCTGGGTGAGACTTACAAAAGTAGCCATGCAATACAAGATGCAAAAGACAATCTACATACACACAGCTAAAGTCTCAAATTGATTCAAAACATTAGAATACAACGAAAACATATTCTTGTATACATGTGTTTTTATTCGAGAAATGATAGCGTCTGGCTGCGGAATAAGCCCCTCAAAAATTCTTTGAATCCTCTCTGTCCATAGATGATAAATGGTGTGGGCAAGAGCAATCCTCTTGGCTTTTCTATGTCATAAAGTGCCCTGTGTTTCCTTCTTGATCCACTTTAGTGCGTTACAAATGGTACTCATCGTTCGGGTGATGCCTAGCCACTCCCTTATTGTCTTCCATGTGGTGGAACTAATAGTGCAATGGAAGAAAAGATGGTTGACATATTCATCGGCTGCCCGCATAATACACAATTTCTGTCAATATCAAGATGGAAAAGGTGATCATTTGTGAGAAGTTTCCCTTTGACAGCAAGCCAAAGAATAAAGGAATGTTTTGGAGTGATAAAAGATCTCCAAACATCCCTTGTCCACGGTTTTACGGTTTCTCTCTACCTGAAATAATCATAAGCTTTGGAGATGGAAATATTTCCAGCAACAACCTATTTAGACATTGTTTACACAACAAGCTCTACGGTCCCTTCATTTTTTATGATCAAGTCCCTAATGGTAAAAAGTTGTTTGAGAAGTGGAGAGTCGCCTTCATTTGGTGTCAATTCCCAAACATTATGCCCCCTTAAATACACATGGTTGATCCACCGAACGGATGAGGAGGTTCTTAGACATTAATTGTACTATTTTTCAACTTCGTTCTTAAAGTTATCACTTGTTACTTTTCCTAGCTGTAATGAAAACATATATACGTTAGCTGAAATTTCCTATAAAATGTTTGTTTGATTCTTCATAACAGATATGATTTTATTATCAAGTGGAAGAGGAGCTCCTTCTTTCGTATCATAGATGTATCGAATTCTTTTGCCTTTTAAACGGAACAGCTGTTAGAAAGTTTATGTAGTTTCCGGATGTTACAAAAAATAAGATGCTCACTGAAGTATCTATGCTATAATAGTTGATACATAGTGATGAGATCCAGAAAGTCAAATCTCGATGTGTGTCGGTGGGATCCATGACGAGATCCTATACTAAAGAGGTTCAAGATTCAAAGCTAAACAAAGTGGTTAAGTCGAAAGAGGAGTCAAGAATCAAGTTGAAATAAAAAAATCACGAGTGCTGAAAATCCAACCATGCGATTGAATTGAGGCGTGGCCGGGCACTCTCAGCTGAATTAACATAACCATATCACGGTCGCTTGCATGGCCACGAGTAATGACTCTGTCAGGCCGTGAGGTTGAACCAAAGCCAGAATTCACGAGATTTCTCCTTATTTCCAGGTTCCTTTATTTCCTTTTCAATAATTATACTATAAATACCCAATATTCTCCAAAACCCTAGTCTTAACTTGGTTCTTCATTGCAGCTCTTGTGAGAGGCTCCTGGGTGAGGTAATCTTCTCCGAATTTTAACTATATCTTAAGTATGTTATTCTTGTATTGTGTTGATTGTTGTAAGAAATATCGATAGTGCACGATATCGCGAATAAGTAGTAAAGTGGACTTTTTGAGTCTGGAATGTCGATCCCACGAGGATTAATTTACTGTTACTAGCTTTAATTAATCAGTTCCTAACTACAAATAAATTCAAAGATTTGGAATAATGAAATATTAAAATAGTGAAAGAAATAAAATATGAAAATAAAACAAATGAAAGTTTGATTTTTGTTTTTGTGAATTAAAAATGTTGGGACTCACGATTTCCTCCTAGTTTTCGTATTCAATTTCTCATCTCATATTTTCTTTCTATAGTAGTATTTGATCGAATTCACAATTGTACCTAAAATTTCTCTCTCGAGTTTAAATTAGTTCTATTTAATTAGGTCAACCACATATCTCTATGTTAGGTCGGAATAAGCCCTAATTAAACGCATTCAATCACAAGAATTCACAAAGATCACAACAACCACAACCATGTATTTCTACCATTTTGTGAAATTGTAGGAATTTATCACGTGGTCTAGGACGTTAACTCATCTCTCGGATTATAAAAACAACACACAAAGTCAATGAATTAGTGGCCAATTAATTCATGCACTAAGATTGGAAATAAATTCAATACATCAAATTAAAGCATAAACACATGAGAATTGAATTAAATAATTAAACTAAGATTATGTCATTTGCCCCAACAATAGTTAATTACACATAATTAAATAAATACAGGAAGATGTAAAAAGAAGAACATCACCAAATTCTAGAAATAAGTTGAGAAGAGGAGGAATTCTTGCACCAAGATCCAATCTTCAACCCAATATCGATTTCTTGTTTGGCTTCTTGAAAATCCCCTTGATTTCTTGTGTAATATCTATGAATAATGTATTGGGGATCTCTTTTTCTAGGTTAAAATAGGTCTTTTTATAGTTTAGAAGTTAAGAAAGTGGTTTAATTCTTGTTGAGCTTAAAAACAAATGGAAAAAATAAAGGAAAAAGCCAAAAAAAATCACAAAAAACCCTACAGCGGGCCACAGTCGGACCGCGGGTTGCAAACCGCAGTCGGGCCGCGGCAAACAAGGCCTAAAGACTGGACCGCGGTTTGCAAACCGTGGTCCGACCGCGGTTGAAATTCTGGTTCCCCAGCCAAACTCAAACACGCATAACTTTTGATCTACAACTCCAATTTGTGCACCATTTGTTGCATTGGACTCTAAATCCAATTATCTTTCAAATGATATATTATGAGCTCAGTGGAGATATTTGTACTGAAAGTTGTGCACTGATTTCTTCACATACTCCGCACATGACTTCCTCGTTTTGCTTCAATCTCTTCCAAATTCGAGTTTTTCCTAAAAGAATCAAAATAAATAAACAATTAAGTAATATCAAACTCTAAAATACTCACAATTGTGTAAATTTGAGATCAAAATAAGTACGAAAAACATACTTATCATTGATTTTCACCATCTTGAAATTTGTTTAATCTTCATCTATTGGGCTAGGTTCTTTAACCTTTGAATTTTGTGTTATATTTAAACTTGGGTTAAGGTGTGTTTGTTATCAATTTTAACTTTCTGGGTTGATTGAAATTATTGTGAAAATTTTTGGTCAAATACCAAGGGGGTTTAAGTCATTTGATATCAGAATTTGGCTCTAAAATTGGTATATCCATTCTTTAGATTTTTTTTTTTGTTCATCTTTTCAAAAAAAAAAAAAAAAAAAGAAAATAGAAAATAGAAAAAAAAATCAAGTTCTTGAGCATCTATTGAATTCCTACATATTAGTATATTGATTGTTAAGTTAGTTGGGGGGTTCCATTAGCCAAACACTTACATTTCTACAATATACAAAGTGTGCCCACAAAGTGTTTGTTAAAATGCCTAAATGAAAACTACACTTTCAATTCTTATATGTTCAACATCCATGTCTTGCTAAATACTTGTGGTTGTTCAATCTCATTATTGAAGTTGTGTTCTTAACATCTTATCCTACACATCACTTGTTCCTTTCGAGTATAGGAAGCACATAAATTTCACTTACTATTGTGTCTACTAGCTTCTAAATTTTTCTTGCTTGATTGTGGTTTTTGACTTCACAAGAATTAATTTTGTCAGTTTAGTTGATTACCTTTCTTGGAGAGTTTGAGAAAGGAAACTTTGAGTGGAAAAAGACAAGAGTAGTGAGCTCATTATCAGGTAAAAGCCTAAATTAAATTGAGTGAAATACGAGTGAAAATATTACTTGTGAGGACACTACCACACTACCACAACATGTTCAATTTCAATGCTCAAACTAAAGACTTGCGAGAATTGTTGCAAACTCTTTCAACCACCATGACTAAAAAATGGGGGAGATTGGGGGAAGGTTGGAAATGTTAGGAACAAGAGGGGAGAGTACATCAACTAGTGGTGATGGAGAAAGAAGGGATAATAGAAGAAGAGTGAGGAATAAATTTGAAAATATTTCACATAGTGATGGGAGTAGAGAACCAAATGGGAGAATGAATAGGAAAAGAGGAGAGTGGTTTGATAGGAGTAGAGATGGAATTGATGAGAATATTAGAAGTGTAAAAATGGGAGTTCCATCATTCCATGGGGAGATTGATGTTGAGGAGAGAGTGGTGGAGAGAATTGTTAATCCACCAATATTTTTGGTCCATGCTAGTGAAATGGAGAAGCATGAAAATAATACTTTCTACACTAGGTGCCTTGTAGGGGGATAAGGCATGTAGTCTCATTATAGATGGGGGGAGTTGCACTAATTCGGTGAGTGCAAGTTTGGTTGGAAAGTTGAGGCTACCGGAAATGATGCATCCTAATTCCTTTCCAATTGCGAATGTTGAGTAAGTACAAGGAGGTGGGGGTGAGTGAACAAGTTCTTCTTACCTTCAACATGGGAACCTATAGTGATCAAGTGTTATGTGATGTAGTCCCCATGCACACTACTCACATACTTTTAGCCTTTAGATAAGTCTTGGCAACATGATAGAAGTGTGAAGCATGATGAGGAGAAAAATCGGTATAAATTCAAATTGAATGGGAAGAAAGTAGTGCTCCTACCTTTGAGTTTGAGTAAGTATACAAGGACCAAATGAAACTCAAGAAGGTGTTTGATGAAGAGATAAAAGTGAGAAAAAATGAAAAAGATAGAGTTGGGGCCACTACCCTAGAAAAAGGAGGGAAATGAGAGTTGTAGTCACGACTCCGGAAAAAAGTGAGGCGAGAGAAGAGGCGAGAGTCGAGGTTCCTATATCAGAAAAAAAAAGAGGGAGTGATGAGTTCCACAAAAGAACTTGAGAGAAGAGATCACACAAAAATGTTCTTTACACTTGAATATTCTAACAATTCCCTCCCTAGTTTGGTTATTTCTTTATTGCAAGAAATTGTAAGACCAACTTATCAAAGCAATAAGGAACTTCAAAAGCTTGTCGAGTGGAAGAAGTTTATGGAAACACTTTCCTACGTCAACAAATACAGTCGAGGTAAAGAAAGTGTGATAACCAATGCAATATCTAGGAGGTATGCTCCTAACATTTCTTTGAATACAAGGTTATTATATTTTGAATATGTTAGAGGATTGTATGAGATTAATGTAGACTTGACAAGTGTATTTTTGACTTGTGAAAATGTTTCGTGGTAAACTTTATGTGCATGATAAATTCCTATTTTGTGAACACAATCTTTATGTGCCTAATTGCCATATGAGAGAATTACTAGTTAGGAGAGTCCATGGGATAGTTTTAATCGAACATTTTGATGTAAAAGGGACTTTGCTTCTAACCTCTCTAAATGCCAAATCTTTTTGTTTTGAATTTTTTATGGGTTTGCAAGCTAATAATCCAAAATTGTTTAACATTTATGAATCATGTGGTGAGCGAAATTTTGTTGAATTCTATTAGCATGATAATTATTTATTTTGGAAAATTAGATCGTTTGTTCCTAAATGTGTTATGCAAGAATTTCTAGTGAGAGAGGCACGTGTTGGGTGCTTGATGGGACAATTTGGAATCAAATGGGCCTTAGAGATCTTAAGTAAGCATTCTCACTGGTCTAAAATGGAAGTTGACGTTGCACGTTTTTATAATTGTAGCAGACATATCACTTGCAACGGAGTCGAATATAAGGTTCTGCATTGAAGCTCATACACACATTTGCACGTCCCGAGTAAACCTTGGATTTAATTCTATAAATTTTATATTGGATTTGCTTAGATCAAAGAAAGGAAACAATGTTGTTTTTGTGGTTGTTCATAGGATTATTAGAACGTCTCATTTCATTCCATGTTGGGTTCGTCATGAAACCAACAATACTATCAACATAGCAAATTTTTTGTTTAGGGAAGTAGTGCATTTACATGGAAATTACCTAACAAATTGGGAAGAAGGTCTGCATTTTGTTAAATTTGCTTGCAATAAAATTGTTCATTCTAGTAGCAAATTTTCTCCTCTTGAGGTTGCTTATAACTTTAACCTATTAACTCTTTTGAATTTGATACATTTTTTATTGATGAAATAGTTAGTTTAGGTGGGAATAAAAATGAAAAACTGGTTAAGCCCCGATTCAGGAAGAACAAGCTGCCATTTGAGGCGAGTGGTGAACAATGTATTTCCAACCCAAACTAAGGTCGAATGCAAGTCGTATTTGATCTGGGTGGTTGGATATAGTTCCTTTTAAGGAAATGACGTGTTTCCATTCAAAGAAAATTCAAAATGCAACTCCGTGGTGATGGTTCATTCCAAGCTCTGGAGAGGATCAAGAACAATGCCTACAAGATCAAGGATCAAGGAATTTGATGACAGTGCCTACAAACAAGATTCGAGGTCAATTCCTTTTCAAGAAGGAGGGGATGATGAGATCCAAGAAAGTCAAACCTTGATGTACATGTCGGTGAGTTCCATGACGATATCCTATGCTAAAGAGGTTCAAGTTTCAAGGCTAAATAAAGTGGTTAAATCGAAAGAGGAGCCAAGAATCAAGTTGGAGTAAAAAATCAAGAGTGCTGAAAATCCAACTGCGCGGTTGAAACGAGGCGTGGCTGGGGGCTCTCAACTGAATTAACAGAAAACTATCACGGTCGCCTGCATGGCCACTGGTAATGACCTTGTACGACCGCGCGCTTGAAACAGAGCCAGAATTCGCGAGGCTTCTCCTTATTTCCAGGTTCATTTATTTTCTTTTCAATAATCGTACTATAAATACCTAATATTCTCCTAAACCCTAGTTTTAACTTGGTTGTTCATTGAAGCTCTTGTGAGAGACTCCTCTTGGGTGAGGTAAAAACCTCTTTTCTTTCTCTCGTAATCTTCTTGGAATTTTTTCAACTATGTCTTGAGTATGTTATTCTTGTGTTGTTGTTGATTTTCACCATCTTGAAATTTGTTTAATCTTAATCCATTGGGTTAAGTTCTTTAACCTTTGAATTTTAGGTTAGATTTAAACTTGGGTCAAGGTGTTTTCTTATCAATTTTAGTTTTCTTGGGTTGATTCAAACTGTTGTGAAAATTTTTGGTCAAATACCAAGGGGACTCACATCATTTGGTATCAAAGCTTGGCTCCAAAATTGATATATCTATCATTTAAATTTCTTGTTGTTCATCTTTTCAAAAAAAAAAAAAAAAAACTAGAAAAAAAATCATGTTCTTGAGCATCAATTGAATTCCTACATATTGGGTATATTGATTGTTGAGTTTTTTTTTTTTTTTTTTTTTTTTTTTTTTTTTTTGAAAAAATAAACAACAAGAACAACAAGAAATTTAAATGATAGATATATCAATTTTAGAGCTAAGCTCTAATACCAAATGATGTGAACCCCCATGGTATTTGACAAAAAATTCTTATAACAATTTGAATCAACCCAAGAAAGCTAAACTTGATAAGAAAACACTTTGACCCAAGTTTAAATCTAACTAAAAATTCAAAGGTTAAAGAATCTAACTCAATTGATGAAGATTAAACAAATTCCAAGATGGTGGAAATCAATAACAACACAAGAATAACATACTCAAAATATAGTTGAAGAAATTCTAAGAAGATTACGAGAGAAAGAAAATGGGGAGCCTCTCACAAGAGATTCAATGAGCAACCAAGTTAAAACTATGGTTTTGGAGAATATTGGGTATTTATTTATATTAGAATTATTGAAAAGGCAATAAAGGAACCCGAAAATAAGGAGGAATCTTGCGAATTCTGGCTCCCATTCAAGCTCGCGGCCGCACAGGGTTATTACTCGTGGCCGCGCAGGCGACCGTGATATGGTTTTGTTAATTCAGTTCAGAGCGCACGACCACACCTTTTTTCAACCACGCAGTTGGATTTTCAACACTCGTGGTTTTTTACCCCAACTTGATTCTTGGCTCCTCTTTCAACTTAACCACTTTGTTTAACCTTGAACCTTGAGCCTCTTTAATATAGGATCTTGTCATGGGTCCCACCGACACGCGCATCGATGTTTTATTTTCTTGGATCTCATCATCTCATCCCTTTTGAAAAGGATTTGACCTCGAATCTTTTTCGTAGGCACTGTCGTGAAATTCCTTACTCCTTAATCTTGTAACGAGACCCAAGAGAAAGTGTTGCGAGGTTCGACTTTCTTGATTCTCATCACATAGGGAACATGTAACACATTTGTTACTTTCTTGATTCTCATCACATAGGGAACATGTAACACATTTGTTATGTGTATTGAATGTAAATTAATCCATCCCGAAATGCTTCATGTGTCAAGCTGTATTTCATTTGTGTTTTGCTTTTTCGATCCATAGTTTCGAAAATCCAGATCCCTAATAGACTGTATGTTTTATATTTGCATATGTACTTTGCTCACTTCCCTGTTCGTAATAGTTACAAACAGACCCGATTTTGGGCCAAGGCTGCTAAGGCAACAGCCTTGGGCCTCCAATTTTTGGGGGCCTCCAACCAGGAAAAAAAAAAAAGTTGGCCAAAAAAAAAAGCCCAATCCAAAAAATAAGAATCTGTATTACTACCCAACCGGCCAACCCTATACCGCTTACTTCAGTCTCCAGTTCCCTCATTTCATATTTTTTCAATTGCAATCTCCCTCTCCCAGACTCGCGACGAAGGTCGAAGCTGTTCGTCGCCCCGGCGTTCGGGTCTGTTTCCGGCGCCCAAAACCGGGCCTGCTCCTGTCTTAGCTGTTCGGCTGTTCCTGTTCGACACTTCGGATGTCCCATTTTTATTTCAGAAGCATATCATTGATGTTCCCTTCCAAGTGGCAAAGAATACAAGATCGTGGTTGTGGGGCTTGACAACGCAGGTAAAACGACGACGCTTTATAAGCTGCATTTGGGAGAGGTGGTTACTACGCACCCTACTGTTGGCAGCAACATCGAGGAACTTGTCTACAAAAACATACGATTCGAGGTAACATAAATTGAATATTCTAATTTATTTGTTGATTAGCCTCTGATATTTCTGGAATTTTACGAGCTGAAGTTATAATTTGAAGAAAATATGTAGCTTTAATAAGTTTTTATTAGTCTTCAATTGAGATGGTCTCTTATAGATTGTCTGTTTTTCTTTTGAGATGTGCTAAAAACCTAGTACTGATAATTTCAATATGTTTATTTTACATGGTATTTTTGAATATTTTTTGGCATTCATTCGAGGAAATTAGTGAGAAGTAAATTTAAGTTTAATAGTCATATTGAGAAAAGATGCCTTAAATTTGGAATAAACTGAAGAGAATAGATATTTGCATTTTTGTGTTGTGGAATGTCTTATCTAAAGTCTACAGCCAATTACTTAGTTTAGGTATTTGACGAATTCTATGTGATTTTATGCTTGAGATTTGGATGTCAATGCTTTCAATATTGTTTCTTGTAAATTCAAACTTATATGGATTAATAACGACAAAGCTTTATGTCCTGAATCTATCAATATATACGAAGTAATAATTTAGATTTTTCTTAGATTTTTCTTATATTTGTGAATATGTGATTTAATTTGATTACCGTCTAATTAGGAGAATGGTTAATTCATTTTTTAGGTTTTTACTTGAATGTTGTTCAAGTTGATTGTTGAAAGCTTGGGGAATTCTTTATTCAGATTTATCAATCAGGTTCTATCGCTCTTTGCATATAATTATGTCTACTAGAAAATTTGAATCTGGATATGCTAAAAGAAAACGAAAACAAAAGGTTGAGCAATTGATTAAATCTCAAGAGGGAGCACTTGATAAGTTTTTTAGTAGCAGTAAACAAACACGTAATGAAGACACAATTATTGAAAGAGAGTTCAATGAGAATGACAATAGAGATTACGGAACTCAAGAGCAACCTAGTATGGTGAATGATGAGAACATGAATGATGAAAATATGAATGAAAAGGATAATGAACCATTTTCAATTGACATTACTGATCCAGTGAATTGGGGAAATATGAATCAGGACTTAAGAGATTCAATTGTCATGAAAGGTCCTATAAGAGAAAGTGATGTGTAGATATTTCAGCAAGTCCAGTGAAGGTGGAAGAATTTTTTCTAGGATTTTTATTGGTAGATGATACATCTGGAAAGGGACTTTTTGATGAACTCGTGGATGCCTTGAATAATTTAGAACTTGATATTGATGATGTAAGGGGTCAAGGTTATGATAATGGTGCTAACATGAAAGGAAAACATAAAGGGGTGCAGAATAGACTACTACAAGTAAATCCTAGAGCATTCTATACTCCTTGTGGGTGTCATAGTCTTAATCTTGCACTATGTGATATGGCCAATTGTTGTTCAAAAGCTAAATCTTTCTTTGGAGTGGTTCAACGTATATACACATTGTTTTCTTCATCTACTAAACGGTGGAAAGTTTTTAAAGATAATGTAAATGGCCTTACACTTAAGTCATTATCACAAACTCGTTGGGAAAGTCACGTTGAAAGTGTTAAAGCGATAAGATTTCAGGCTCCACATATAAAAAATGCTCTACTTGAACTGGCAAATGATGATGATCCTAAGACAAAAAGTGAGTCGGAGAGTTTGGCAACATTTGAATTTGAGAATTTTGAATTCATACTTGGGATGGTTATTTGGTTTGAAGTGATGAATAATGTTAACAGAGTGAGTAAACATTTGCAAACAGAAGATATGCACATTGACGTTGCTATAGACCACTTGAAAGGACTCATTGCATTTTTCAAAAACTATAGAGAAACTGGATTTGAATCGGCCATGATTGATGCTAAAGAGATTGCAAGTGAATTAGAAATTGATCCGGTGTTTCGTGAAAAACGAGTTGTACGTAGGAAGAAGCAATTTGATGAGACTTCTTGTGAAGAAATAACACAAACAGCTGAAGAATCTTTCAAAATCAATTATTTCATATACATAGTCGATCAAGCCCTTTCATCACTTCAAAGTAGATTTGAACAATTTCAGAAATATGATGACATTTTTGGATTTTTGTTTGATTTGGATAAGCTTAAATCTATTGATGAAGATAGTTTGAAGTGTTCTTGCATTAACCTTGACAATTATTTGAAGCATAACATGGTTTCTGATATTGATGGAGTGGAATTATTTAGTGAGTTGAAAGTTCTACGGGAAGCAATTCCTACAAAAACTAATGGAGCAATTGATGTGATAAATTACATTAAGAGAATGAATTGTTGTTTTGCAAATGCTTGGGTTGCTTACAGAGTATTATTGACTATTCCTGTCACAGTTGCCTCTGCTGAAAGAAGCTTTTCAAAGTTGAAGCTGATCAAGTCTTATCTTCGATCAACCATGTCACAAGAGAGATTGAATGGATTAGCTATGATTTCTATAGAAAAAGATATGTTGGAACAACTTGATTTGAGTAGTTTGATTACTAATTTTGCATCTCAAAATGTGAGAAGGTTAAATATTATGTTAAAATGATCTCTCGGTTGTGAGATATGTTTGAATTTGTAATTACATCTTTTGAATTATAAAAAGTCTTCTTTTGAATACATGTCTTATTTATTTAAATATTTAAGTATTGTTACGTTTGAAAAAAAAAATTATATTCAAGGGCCTCAAAATAGCTAGTTGCCTTAGACCACTATATTCTCAGGGCCGGCACTGGTTACAAATCCAGTTTCAATTACATGTACAACCCACGAACATTTTCTAATATTTCGTAATATCATTTGTATTTTGTTTTTCAAATTCGTTTTCGACCTCAAACTCAATAAACTCAACAACAAAAATAGCCTTTTGCAACACTCAAAAAATGTTGCCAAAAGGTTTTTGCAACGTTTGGCAAGTGTTGCAAATCGCAGTGTTGCCGTAGAGAAAAAACTTTTTGCAACGTTTTTTGAACGTTGCAATAGACCTTTTGCAACGTTTATTAAGTGTTGCGGTAGACCCTTTTGCAACGTTTTTTAAGTGTTGCCGTAGACCCTTTTGCAACGTTTATTAAGTGTTGCGGTAGACCCTTTTGCAACGTTTTTTAAGTGTTGCCGTAGACCTTTTTGCAACGTTTTTCAAGTGTTGCGGTAGACCCTTTTGCAACGTTTTTTAAGTGTTGCCGTAGACCTTTTTGCAACGTTTTTTGAGTGTTGCCATAAACCCTTTTGCAACGTTTTTAAAGTGTTGCAAAAACTATTAACCCAACCTTTTGCAACATTTATTGAGTGTTGCCGTAGACCCTTTTGCAACATTTTTTGAACGTTGCTATATATATATATATATTTTAAAAAATATTATTGAACAAATTATTTATAAAACCCAAATTTTTGTAATTACTTCATTAAAATGGTACTTTAAATAAAAAATAAAAGTAAATACATTATGAATTTTCAAATCCATACAAAATAAAGTTTTGATAATGTCTAATAAATCCACAGTACAGAATAACAAATCCACGAAAGAAAGTGTTGATAATGTTAACAAAATCGCAAAAGAACATTATCATTAGACAAAAAAAATATTTTACTACGGGAATATCAACTTCATCCCGCAATATAACCGCACCTTTAGATCGCAAAATTCGGTTCATCTTCAAAGTTACACCTATAACAAATTTGAGCAAAATTATAAGTGAATGTCATGTTTTACTTAATAAATGGTAGAAAAAATAAAAAATAGAGTTAAAAACAACCGTAACTTTATATCTTTCAAATGTGATTTCATAGAAATTGATATGACTTGTCCTAAATCAATCTACTAGACCAGAGACGTGAAAGTGCATCGATGACAGATGTCAACTAGATGATAGATCTACCACCAAGGAAAATGAGCTTTCACCCAAAGTGTAAAACCTAAACTTAGACGCGTTAACTTCTCTTTCATTCCCTTCTATTGTAAAAAATTCTATAGAAATTTCGACAGAACCTCCCCTATAAATTGGACTTAGTCAACCTGTAAAAAAATATCATAACCAACATAATAATTTAAAAATCAAACCAACACCTCAAACAACTTCCAACATCAATCCCTAACTCCTCAACATCACAAATTCAACAATAAACTCTATCTAAACCCAAATCAAATTTAAAACTAATAAATAATAACTAACAAAAATCGTAAATCATATAACATTTATGCAACTATTAAAATTAAGATGATTAAAAATATATAATTCATTATTAACCATAGTATTCACATTTTTTTCATTTGCCTATCGTATTTAACATTTTCTCAATGAATTGATGCATGTGCTAGAGTGCTGGAAGAAGATAGAAAATCGGATGAATTGATGCAGCATGGGTAAAACGTGGAGAGCAGCCTGGAAAGATAGAAATGCAATCTGTAATGAAAAAAAGCTTGAAGACAGGGAATAACAGAGACAGGTGAAGAACGTGAAAGGTGGGAAACTACAAGATAACGTCCCTTCTAAATTACAATCTAAGCAGCAGTAAGCCAGTAACAAAGAATATTTAGAAAATATCATCATAAAGTAATGCATAAAGTTACGCATAAAGTTACAAATGATCATTATAATGCTTATTCTTTTACTTCAAAGACATCTCAACTCACTTGAACATTTGTTTGCTATCCGCATCTTCTGAGGACTCCTCAACGATGTAGCAGAACAACTATTCAACCTGAGCTCTATCTCTCAAACTGAACACCAATCAAACTTTGCAAACATTAAAGAAGATCAATATTTATTATCAATGATCCCAATCAAATTTTTAACGTGATTGTTATATATTAGAACGTAAATAACAATCAACACTATAATAATGCAAAGTTAAACAATATATCATAAAAGCGAATGAATCTTTCACCAATGCAATATACAATTACTTATATGGGATGTGAGAATACAAATACTTGCATGTATTCAATTCCCTCCCCCCCCCCCCCCGAAAGAGACGTTTCGGGAAAATATGCAATGACAAAACTTAAAATCGAACCACAAACAAACACTTAAAATCGAAATCATGGTCGACACTTCAATCTAATATCTAAATAATAAAGAGCCATAGTTTTTCATTACCGAAATGCAATTCAGCCACCACCACCACCACCGGATTTCCATTTACTGCTCAATTCAGACTTCAACATAATTTCACCACACCAAAACCGTCTCTGAACCATCAACCAATAATCTGCACCACCAAGACACAAACTATACAGATTTAATTCCAAGTCCAAGCACAGCCACCGATTTCAATTTTTCCTAGCAACACCATCACTACCGCCTATTCATCGCCCACTGTCATATTCTAATCAAATTTAACCATCAAATAAATCATCTCCATCATCATCACATCCTACAACCAAGGACGGCCAAACCACTGCATCGAACTCCACCGCCACCTCCACTGCCAAACCGGAATCCCCATCTACCAGCCTCAAATCCAAATCCTTAACCAAATAAAACCCAAAACCCAGGGAAAATCAATTACCTAGTTACTTACCTCGACCGACGCCTTCTTAACCGGAGTTTTGGACGGAAAGCCTTCGAACTCTAGTTCGATTTAGACCTAAATCGATCCCCAAAATTCAGCCTCACCTACACTACGCTCGCACCGCCTTCACTCAACGATGATACTACCACCGGATTCGCCGACGATGGACGTCGTATTTTGGAAGTATCAGAGATCGCCGTCTCTCTCTTTCTCTGATCGATTGGAATTGAGTGAGAGAGAGATAGTAAAAGATCTGATAATATAATTTGATTTTTCGAGAATTTCAATTTAGTCACCTAAGTTTAGATAATGTGAAATCTAGCCTTGAAACTAAGCTATTGCAACGTTTTAAAAATGTTGCAAATGAGTACCCTTTAGCAACACTTGCTAAACGTTGCAAAAATGGTACCTTTTGCAACGTTTAAAAAACGTTGCAAAATGTTGAACTCTTTTGCAACATTCAATAAATGTTGCAAATGAGTCTCTTTTGCAACATTCACTTGACAAATGTTGTTAAAGCTCAATTGTTAACACCAATCGCAACATTCACTTCTTAAAATGTTGCGATATGTCTCTTTAGCAACATTCAACTGCCGAATGTTGCAATTCAAGTGTTGCAAAAGCCCTTTTTTGTTGTAGTGAATCCAATTCAGTTAATAATTTGCTTAGCTTCTTCACAAGAACACTTACGCTAACTTATACAGAAGTATGACAATGCACATGCGAGCCCTAGTATTATTAAATATTACATAAAAAATAGTTACAAAATGTTGTTGGTTCAAGTAGTTTTGATTCGTTTCTTCTTACCAAAAGTTTAAAAGTTTAATTCCTTCCAACCTTAAATTTACGTTGAATTTTTTTGGGGAACAATAAGAAGAAGGGTTAAGACGCTAAAGTAATCTTTTCAAAACTTTAAATATCTATATTTTATTTTACTTTGGAGAATTTGGTCAAGGATCCTTTGAACAATATTGAATTGTAGGGTGATCATCTCAACTAATTCCCTAAGAAAAACCCTTGAAAATTATCGACTTTCGCTTTTGACTTTTTTCTCCTTTCTTATTCCAAAAATATTTCATTTCTTCATGTTTATATGTCAATCTTTACCTTTTTCTTTTCATTGATTTGAAGCTTTTCTCTCTAGTACGTAGAATCCTTTTTTTTTTTTTTTTTCCTCAATGTTTCTGCTTCTTTGATACATTACTTGCAATCCATTAGATATTTCCGCGTGAAGTACCAAGAGTTGTTCATCTTTGAGTCACCTCAAATCAAGACTGATAAGTGTATTTCTAGATTTTCAAATACAGACATTTAAGAGTTATTTTGATTAATTATGATATGATATCATGTATTTATTGTTTGTTATGTAACTCAGTGATAGAAAGCTAAATTTTAAGAAATTAGCGAAGTGGTGAAAATGAAAGAAAATTAAAAGTTTGGAGATCAAATTGTAAATATTTTAATAGTTAATTTGTACCATAAATGATGATAAAATATTATATTGGATCGATTGGACAAGATTAAAAGACTTGTAACTATTAAGAGTGAAGACATTCTACAAAATGTTAGCCTCTGTCTCCACCAGATGTGGAGCATATAGTTCCTCAAATTTTCTTTCATAATTGATTATATCCATATCACCCTGAAACAAATGCATAAACTCAGATTCCTTATGATCTCTAAGGGCCTGTGGGAAAAACTTATCCCTGATCTCATCCTTAAATTTGTTCCAGATTAGAGCCACTTCCTGCTCTTCAGTCCTGGTCCGTGATGTAGATTCCCACCAGAAACCAGCCCTACCAACTAACATGAATTCGGCACACGTGACCTTCCTGTTCTCAGGGCAAGATATATGTTTGGAAATCTTCTCAATTGTTTGAAGTCATTCCTCAACAATTAATGGGTCATTTCCACCATCAAAAGTAGGCGAACGTTATCTCCTAAATTGTTCAATTATTGGTACTGAGGTACTAGATAGGCTACCTCAAGTCTTGAGCCGCCTGAAGTAAGTCCCTAATGATAGTGGCTTAGGTTAGGGGATCTTACCTTGGTGTAGTCTGGCCATGGTTGGTCTGGTTTGGTACATTTCTATTTACGCGTCGAGACATGTTCCTAAACCAATTATGCAAAGTCCAATTAGGTGGGGTTTATCTATCTCTCTCAATTAAAATTACGAGGACGTAAGAAAAAAAAGTTTCAAATTATGCTCAAACTCGTTTTCTTCTTATTTCGGATACAAAAATTTCTTATTCTTTCTCCACTAAGTCTCAAAACATTTCATTTCTCATGTATCCGAAATCAATATAAAATAAACTTCTTCATAAAATCATTTACCTTCGGAGTTGGTAGAGCGAAGAATGTCAGTTGCAAAAGTCGTCAAAACATTATTTATTATTATTTTAAAAAGTCTTTTTTTTTTTACTTTTTAAAAAATTTCCAAGTCTACAGAAACGTAGACCCGCTCTGATACCAAGCTGTGACGACCCAAATTCTAATAACTCGGAACGCCACTTCTCCTTTAAATCTAATTTTTTTGCGGAAAAAATTGAATTCTAAACATCACATTTAATTGAAAATTTGCAACAGTAAATAAATTAAATTTGATAAATTCATAAAAACGTTAAAATCTTAACTTTCAAAGAAAGTAACATGAAATAATTAAATTGATTATGTTCATAACTTTAAATCTCGTACTTAAAATAATGACAAATAAATAAATTGACAATATTCATGAATCCTGACTTAAAAATATAGCTTGATTATTATTTACCACCACTCCCCTTTCATTCGTCACCATCTCTGAAATCTGCAAAAGTTGTTAAAAATGGAATGAACATTTCGAAAGAAATACTCAGTAGACTCATCGCCAACAATTAATTTACGGAATAATTGAACACATAATTATGCATCTAATACAATGATCACATCATCATAATCATAGGGTCTTTAAAAAAAAATTATAGGGTGTGAGTAGTCTCGTCTTATGTATTTAAGTTATGCATAACCACATCAATTTCTCATGCATTAAAGCATTTAAATTATGCATAACCACATTCTGATTTTTATCTCATAAGAGATATTCTTGTCTCATGCATCAAAGCATTTATATCATGTAAAGTACACATAATACATGCAATTATAATCTAAACTAATTAGTGGGGGCGAGTCTACCTTAAATCACAAGTTTGGAAAATAGAGCTGAAATATCATGTTAATCCTTTGAGTCTCCGAACACTTCGTCTAGCCAAAAGAAAATTTAACTAGTTTAGTACTTTTGAAATTTATGGATTAAAGTAAGCAAAATAAAGTTTAGGGTTAAATTGAAATTTAAAAGTCTACGGCTGAAATTTCATTTTTAAAACTCAATAGAGGCTTACAAAACATTTTTAAAACTGAGAGGACTGACTAGAAACCTTTTTAAAATAGAAAGGCCAGAATTGTATATATTTTGATAAATTGGGATTTAAAGGCAAATTTACACAAAGTCAAAATTAATAAAACCCAAATCTCTCTCTTTCTCTCTCTGCATTCGGACAACAGAGAGGTGAGTTGTGACTGGGGGCGTCCCTCAAAGCCCGGCACCACTGTCGGCGATTTGCCGGCGAAACACCGCCGGAGAGTGGCCGGTGTGCGGCGTGGGCGTGGGCGTGCATAGGGTTTAGAGTTTAACGATTTTGGTGTGAGGTGGGTGTTAAACCGAGGCAAACAGAGGCTAGTTTTCGTGGGTTTTTCCTGCAGAATATACCGGTGGTCGAGGTAAGTGATTGGAATAAGTTTATTCTTTGATTTTTGGGTTTTGATTTGGGAAATTTGATTGTGGCTTTTGGGTGAGGCTGTGGCAGTCGAAGGTGGTGATTCCGACACGGTGGTGGTTGCGATCGTTGCAAATGGTTGTGGTGTTTCGAGTGAAGTCTTGGAGGTGGGGCAGTGACGGTTTGTGGTGTACGATCGTTTGTGGAAGATATTGCTGCAGTGGAAAGTCTCAAAAAATAAACAAAATTTTCTTGAAATTTTTTTACCCGAATTGTGATGCTGAACCGTGTGTAAGGTTTAGGACGTGAATGGTGTTTAAATGGTGGGTTAGTTTGGTGTTGGTGTTGGTTTGAAATTGCATAACCTTATCAGATAAACGTGTGTTAAGGAATTGATGAGGTTGAGGTCGGGTAAATCACGAAATTTTTCAGGATAATTATGAACTCGGATTGATAAACTTGGATAATTTCGAAATTTGAAAAGAAATTAAGCTGAAATTTAATTTTGGATAAAAATTGGATTTTAAGAATTTAAATTTTAAATTTTGGGATTTAAAAATAAAATAATGATTTTGGAACATTTTTAATAAAATTTGGAATTTGACTACGATTAAAATAAATTTAAATTTTTTTCTAAATAATTTAGCTAGACGAACACATGTTTAAAAATAAATAAATGCATAAGCAAAGTCGTAGCGACATGTTTTTAAAATAAAAAATATTTATTTGAATAAATCACAAGTTTTCGATCGTTACATCTATGTTTCATAGCATGACCTTAATCTTACTACTGCAATAATTAAACTTGATATGACATACGTCTAGAGGTCGAAGCTCAACCTTTGACGCATGGGGGCTAATGATCGATATTTTTTTTGTCATTCCATTATCAGAATATTACTTTTCACCTTTACATTTGAGGCCCAAGGTCATGCTTTGGGTCGGCCTTCTATCTTGCCTAATATCACAATTTGGATCGACCTCCTCTATGACCATAGGTCACTCTTTGAATCGATTTGTTCATAGAAGTGTCGTGGTCTTATTATGGGTCAACCCTAACCCTAAAACGCGTTAATGGGCAATGTCTTGGGCCTTACACTATAAATAAATCAAGATAATTACCTAATTGTGCTCTCCTTACTCGAAATAGACTTCAATTCGCTTAAAGAATATTCATTTATAAGGTAACTTATTTTAATTTAAACCTCATTTCCTACTAGGATGAAGAGACTTATTCCAAGTCTTATAAATAGGTTTTCATCGTTCATAATTACACACAATATTCATATTTTTCATAAGTTCTTGAATATTCTCTATATTATTCTCTCTTTTTCTAGAATACTAATTCCTGCATCGGAAGGGCGACGAGAGCATCCTTCGGTGCCTTTTTTACAGATTCTTTAGAGGCTTGGATCATCTTCTCCAACAAAATATTAACTTTTTATCTTGCCGCGTCAAGATCAGAAAAATTACCGAAACACCAAGATTTATCTAAACACTTACTTCAAAATATGTATACACCTAGTAAAAAAAGTTAAAGAAATCTTGACCAAATATATAATTAAAAAAAAAAATCAAATTGAGAGTGATAACATAAATTAGCAAGGCAAACATAAAATAATATAAACATGGATGACTTACATATAAATTATATAGATGTGATTAACGATTTAACATGGAAAATCTTTTGAGCTCCTTCTCTTCTCTCTTAATTATAAAATTTCCATATTTTTTTTCATTTTTGTAGATTAACATACAGGGGAATGGAATATTAAGATTTTTTTTCCTCGTCTCTTAATTGTAAAAGCTTTAGTTTTTATTTGTTGTAAATTAATGAAAAGTGATTAATATAGATGTTATTAATAAGTATAAAATGATATTATTGACTATAAAGAGAAAAATATAAAGACAAAATTAGAAATCAAAAGTTTATCACATATCCATACTTTTTCGATATTGTAAATGTAGTAGATGTATATGTATTTAAAAAAAAAAAAAGATGTATATTTTGATAAATATTAGCACAAAATTATCTTTTTTATTTTATTTTACTGAATAATTAAATTTAATGAAATAAAATATAATAAAGCTATTTCTCAAAATTTTGCTATTTTGTAAAATGTTAACTAGTATTCGATGGACGAACATTAATATTTTATCTTGAATTTACTAAACCTACAACACAATTTTTGAACCAAAATGTGAATTTAACATGAGTAATGTTGATTTCAAATAAAATTATCTTTCTCTATTAATATTATTTTGCTTATTTTAATTAATTAGGAAAATCTTAATCTTAAGATCAGAATTTAATCTCCTTTATTCTTTTTAAGTTTCATTTAACTAATTTGTGTAAAATGATATTCTACTTAATTCTTTAGTACTTGTTAACGATGTTGTCCCAAAAAAATAAAAATAAAAAATATTTAATTTAAAAAGAGTTCTTAAAAATTGAAACAGAAATCAAACTGGTCAAGATCATTCATCAAATCCCACTTTCAAAGACCCAAAATGATCTTATTTGTACAATAAAATTGAATCTTTCTATAAGAAAATATCAAAATAAAATCCTAATATATATGCTATATTAATTTAAAGACTGTCATAAGCAAAACATTGATAAAAAATAAAATAAAAAATAAAAAAAAATCTGAGATTATCAGAAAGTAATAAAATTGTAAAATAATTGATAATTTTCATAGCCGTAAACTGCATAAATTCTATTCATTATTCATAAGAAATGACAATGTAAAATGAAAAAAAAAATGTTGAGGCAATGCCTAATGGTTTTCAGATATAGGAATAAATGACAGATTTTGCTTTGAATTAAAAACTTCTTATATCATTCAAAGGCAAAATATGAAAGAGGAAACTATGAACCATATTTCACGAAATAGATATCAGTCTTAAAGTCATATGGATAGGAAGTCGAAACAAACGTTTACTATACTACTCTTAAAGTGGACAAATGAAAGCCTTCTTATGGTGAAAAAAATGTGTGATTGTTGACTTATGTAGACCTTGATAGGTGTGGACGAGTGTCACAAGTTTGCTGAAAATGTGGTCCATTAACCACTGCATTATTGAGAAAATGTTGTCTGGAATGTAAAATAGCCGTGTCTTCTTCTTCCAACTATCAACCAGTCAATGACTTGATTGTAAAAAATCAAGAATTTAAAGAATCTATATATATTAGATTAAAACCGGGTCGCCCATGTGGGATGACCCGAACCGACCCGATCCATTAAGGTGTTATTGGAGGGAACCATTTGAATTTGACATGGGAAGTTATGGGAAGTTATCCAAGGCATGAATAACTTCCATCAACCTCCATATAACTCATAATCATCTATTATCATAAAAAAACAAGAAAATAAGTGAGATTTTCGGGTGTGAGCATATGGTTGAAAAGAAATAAGTGTAGTGGCTTGAATCTATGAAGATTTAACTCAACAATTGGCACTTGGATTGTGGACAAGAAGTTCTATCCATCTGTGACTGAATTTCGCGACCAAAGAGCACACATTTCTGCAGTAAGAACATACATCAAGAGGTAAGTAATCCAACCTCGGTTTATATAATTTAAGATCGTGAAATTGTTTTATATGCATGCAAGCAATTCCAACATTGGTATCAGAACCATAGCAGGTTGTTTTCTTGCCTATAAATGTGTTTATAATGATGTGTTTCTATTGCATGTTGATCAATGCCACTTAAACAGTTTTTTTAAGAAAAGCTTGAATATGCTTTAATGGCGGATCAAGAAATACTTCACATTAATTCGTGAAATTCATACTGTAAGTTTTTCATAGTATTTAGAACATATCTGCAAAATTTCATGAGATTTGGATATGTATATTGAAAGTGAAACGTAACCCTAGTTTGGAAACTCGAAATTTTGAAGGCCTGTAACTTTCTGTAATCTCCACTTCACGGTGTAAACTTGGTATGGTTGGAAAGATATTTCAAAATCCTTTCCAATGATATAAAGATCATAAAATTCGGACATGAGATGCAGAAGTTATGGCTTCCTAAAGTTTTGGCAAAAATCTGAAAATGCTACTGGGTCTCTCAGCATTGATGAAGATGGGGGCTTGATTGCAAATTCTGAAATTTCCAGATTGGTCCTTGTGATTTTCGAAAGTTTCAAGTTGGACCCTAAAAATTCTGAAATTTAAATTTTCATCTTTAAAATTTCGAAAATTTCAGATTGGTCACTCAATTTTAGGATAATGGACGATGATTGGGAACTTAGTGAACTTTCGACTTCATACCTAGTGTTAAATTGTCATGAAATTTAATTTGCATGAGTGCAAAAATACTTTGTGTGCATAAATGGACCGTTATATGATTGTCTCTAAAATTGTAACAGACCATGGCATCTAAGAACATAATTGCTGATCTTAACAAGGGTGATAAGTTAAATGGCGATAACTATAATACTTGGCGTCATAAGATTTGGTATGTACTGGAGGAACAGGATACCTTAGAAGGCATCAACCAGGTTATGGAAGACCCTGGTACTGGAAACACTGCTCAACAGAGACGAGATCAAGAGACTTACCAAACTTGGAAAAAGAAAGATTCCACTGCACGTGCAATCTTGGTGAGCTCTGTGATTGATGATCTCATACATGAGTGTGAACAATACCCTAATGCTCATGACATCTGGGTGTACCTAAGAGAGAAATATGGTGGTACAAGTGTGACTAGGCTCAGACAACTGACAATTAAGTTTGATACTTACAAGAAGGCACCTGATCATAACATTAAACAACATGTTAGGGTTATGTCTAACATGATCAGGGAGCTAAAGTCAGCTGGTCACATACTCTCTGATGAGCAACAAGTTCAAGCTTTGATCCGCTCTCTTCCTGATAGTTGGGAACACTTGAAAGTGAATTTGACCCACAATGACAGCATAAAAACTTTTGCTGATGCTGTCCTCCATGTGGAGCTAGAGGATGAACGGCTTGGAGCTGCCAAATCCCTAGGTCAGGCTTATATAGCCGAGTCTAGTTCTCGTAAGGCTTCAGGCTTTAAAAGTAAAAGGAACTGGGACAAAGGCGGGCGAGGAAAAGGGAAAGAGACTGGAAAGGGACCTAAGAAGAACAAGAACAAACGCTATAAGAAAGGGAAGTGGTTTGGAAAGAAGAAGGACAAGAGCAAGGTTAAATGCTATAATTGTAAAGTGCTGGGTCACTTTGCTCGTGAATGCCCTGAGCCTAAACAGGTAGCTCTTATGTGTTCTTCTTTCAGTGCTATTTATGTTTCTAGCACAGTATTACTTGCTGATTCTTATCCTTTGTGGATTTTAGACTCAGGAGCAACAGACCATATAGCCAAAGATCGAGAAGCATTTGTGGATTTTCGTCGAATTCCACCTGGTGCAAAATGGATATACGTTGGCAACGACGAAAGAGTGGAGGTGAAGGGAATCGGTACTTGCAAGTTACACTTGCGTAGTGGTCGTGCTGTTCTCCTTCATGATGTCTTATTTGTACCTGGGATACGACGGAATTTAATATCAGTTATTGTTCTTTTAAAATTAGGTCTTAGTTTGAACTTTCATGGTACTTCTGTTGATGTTTATTATGATGATGCACATTATGCATCTGGATATTTATGTAATGGTTTTATGGTGTTGGATTGTAATCCAAACACTTATGCTTATTATATAGATCGTTGTTTTTCTTTGGATGTATCCACTTCTTCTTCTAGAAATGTGAATGTTGATACAAATATTTGGCATGCTAGATTAGGACATATTGGGCAAGAGAGAATGAATAGGTTAGCTAAAAAAGGCTTACTAGGTTCAATCTCTAAAGTTACCTTGCCTACATGTGAGCATTGTCTGATGGGAAAAACAACTCGAAAACCTTTTGGTAAGGCCTTGAGGGCCGAATTTCCATTGCAATTAGTACATTCAGATATATGTGGTCCTATGAATGTTAGGGCTAGACATGGAGCCTCCTATTTTATTACCTTTATTGATGATTTCACACGGTACAGTTATGTTTATTTGATTTCTCATAAGTCAGAAGCATTGGAATGCTTTAGACTATATTTAAACATGGTAGAGAATCAAACTGATAGAAAAGTGAAAACTTTAAGAACTGACCGAGGACGTGAATATCTATCTGAAGAGTTCAAGGAACTTTGTAATAATAAAGGTATAATTAGACAATTGACTATTCCTCATACTCCTCAACAAAATGGTGTTGCTGAAAGGAGGAATAGAACATTGTTAGAAATGGTAAGGTCCATGATGGCACAAGGAAACTTACCTATTTCCTATTGGGGAGATGCGTTGTTAACTGCGACATATATTCTGAATAGGGTTCCCTCTAAATCAATAACTGATACACCATATCAGCTTTGGACAAGTAGAACACCTGATTTAAGCTACCTTAGACCTTGGGGATCGGCTGCTTTCATACACGATTCCTCAAGTAAATTTGGAAAATTAGGTCCACGAGGCAAAAAGTGTATCTTTATAAGATATTCGGACCAGTCTAAGGGATATGTGTTTATAGGTGAAAATCAAGATGGGATCATCACTGAAATAGAGTCACGAGATGTAACATTTCTCGAGACGGATTTTCCTAATAGGGGAGAAATAAAAAAGGGAGAACCTCTATTTGAATTAGATGATAGAGCTGAATCCGTGAAGGTTCGAGAAGAAGCTGTTCGAGCTTCTGATCCAAGTGGGAGCAATCTAACCCCAAGTGACCGGGTCACAATGGAGCTCACACCTTGTAAAAGTACTAGAAAAGTTATACCTAAACGTCATTTTGAGATTGAAGGACAAGCTTTTCTAGCATTTTTGCAAGACGAGGAGGAACCTAAGTCTGTACACGAAGCTCTATCATGTCCTGCAAAGGAAAAATGGAAAAGAGCAATGGAAGAGGAAATGGAGTCGATGGAATCCAATCAAGTCTGGGACTTAGTTGATCTTCCATCTGATCGGAAAGCTATTGGGAACAAATGGGTTCTCAAGATTAAGCGAAAGGCTGATGGATCTATTGAGAGGTATAAGGCTCACTTGGTGGCAAAAGGATATACCCAACAAGAGGGTATAGATTACGAAGAAACTTTTTCACCAGTTGTGAGATTTACTTCTATTCGCCTACTCCTAGCTATAGTGGCACATTTAGATTTAGAATTACATCAAATGGACGTAAAGACTGCTTTTCTTAATGGAGAATTGGATGAAGAAATCTACATGGAACAACCTGTAGGTTTCATTGTGAAAGGCCAAGAGAACAAGGTTTGCAAATTGCAAAGATCTATTTATGGCCTAAAACAGTCTTCCAGACAATGGTATTTGAGATTTGACAAAGCTGTAATCTCATACAACTTCGTTATGCTGGACGAAGATCATTGTATATACGTGAAAAGGTCCAATGAGAAATTTGTAATTCTGTCACTTTATGTGGATGATATTTTATTGGCTGGGAATGATAAGGAGTTTGTTGAAACCATTAAGATATGGTTATTTTCTAATTTTGAAATGAAAGACATGGGTGAAGCAGATTATATACTTGGTGTTAAAATCCATAGGGATCGTTCAAGAAAACTTCTTTCTCTGTCACAAGAGTCATATATAAAGAAGATTCTTGATCGTTTCAAAATGGGGAACTGTAACCCAATTGATACTCCTATATCTAAGGGCGAAACCCTTAGTCTTCGCATGTGTCCTAAGACTCTTGAAGAAAAGGAAGAAATGTCCAAAGTACCATACTCCAGTGCAGTCGGGAGCTTGATGTATGCTATGATGTGTACACGCCCTGACATTTGTTATGCCGTAGGTCTAGTCAGCAGGTATCAATCTAATCCTGGAAGAGGACATTGGAAAGCCGTCAAAAGGATAATGAGATACCTAAAAGGTACTGCCAATTATTCCATATGCTATCAAGGGAATGATTTGTGCTTAAAGGGTTATACAGATGCCGATTGGGGTGGAGATCTGGATGAGCGCAAATCAACTTCAGGATATGTATTCTTGCTTAACAATGGTGCCATCTCATGGAGTAGCAAGAAACAGACATGCATTTCCTTGTCGACAATGGAAGCGGAATTCGTTGCATGTGCTGCTGCAGTACAAGAAGCTGTTTGGTTAAGAAGATTCTTCCAGCATCTGAGAGTATCTGCTAATGATGTGAAACCTACATTGATCTATTGTGATAGCCAGGCAGCTATTGCTTTTACAAAGGATCCCAAGTATCATAGCAGAACCAAACACATTGATACAAAATACAACTTTGTAAGAGACATCATAGGGAAGAAAGAAGTGAATTTACAATATATATCTACGCACAATATGGTTGCTGATCCTCTTACAAAACCTATACCTAGAGATGTCTTTGTAACTCATGCTAAATCTCTAGGATTGCGTAGAATTTGAGTTTCTCAGACTTGTAAATTCACGTGTCCATTAATAATATACTTTTGAATTCAGTTGATTTGTGTAATCTAGTTAAATGATTACAATATGATTGATTTATATGCACACATAAAGTATGTCGAATAGGTTGAGATTGGCTCACTCACACGGGAAATCGCCTCAGACAAGTTAGTTTTGTACTGAGATGAGACATAGCGATCATTTTGTAAATGATCCCGTCGTCTTGATAATAGTATCAAGATAAGATTGCTACAAGCAATCGAAATGGATTCCACTATCCATTAAACCTATTTTTTTATGGCCAGATCGAGTTCTCGAATGATGTTAATGAGAGGAATTTGAAAAAGGAGGAGAACTCAAATTAGATATCGAGGAATATCTGAATTATGATCTGTACGGTGTTATTAACTTGATAAGACATACGCCCTAAGAGAAAGGAAGAACACCGTAACACGTGTTTCATACCGCGTGTGCTTTGGCGACCTATGGGAAATGTAAGAATAGATCCCTGCTTCTTCATTGTGTGAGTCCCTGAGGTATATATGACCTCATATAGTACCCTTATGACTTTTTGACCGTCTCTCGAGATTTTAAGCCAGTGCAGCTACTTTAGCTTGTTACCAATGACCATGATTGATTCGGTTTAATGGAACATGTCTAAGAAAGCGGCTGACTTAAGATTAAGCGATTCTAGTAGAAAAGGAAGGCTTATTTATCTAACACTAAGATTTGAATTTACCGGCCGGTCAATTGTATCAAACATTTGGGTTTGATATCACAATTGTGAATATAACGTATGTTGCGCAAGATTCAAGTATGTTCATTCATTATTTGAGGGATCTAAAATACTTGAGTTGTGTTAGTAAATATGTCTGGGGTATAGCGAGACTTGTATTCCTCATAAGGAGCTTCTATATATCCCTAACAGGTGTATAGTAATTCTTGCTCCGTTGCTCGCTGGTCGCACGATCCATTTGCCAGTATGAATTTTTGAGATTTTCAGAATAAACCAGTTGGGTTTTGATTTTGATCAAGCACAACATATGCGAATGGAGTCCGGGTCAAGCCCATCATGTTCGAGTGGGAGATATTAGATTAAAACCGGGTCGCCCATGTGGGATGACCCGAACCGACCCGATCCATTAAGGTGTTATTGGAGGGAACCATTTGAATTTGACATGGGAAGTTATGGGAAGTTATCCAAGGCATGAATAACTTCCATCAACCTCCATATAACTCATAATCATCTATTATCATAAAAAAACAAGAAAATAAGTGAGATTTTCGGGTGTGAGCATATGGTTGAAAAGAAATAAGTGTAGTGGCTTGAATCTATGAAGATTTAACTCAACAATTGGCACTTGGATTGTGGACAAGAAGTTATATCCATCTGTGACTGAATTTCGTGACCAAAGAGCACACATTTCTGCAGTAAGAACATACATCAAGAGGTAAGTAATCCAACCTCGATTTATATAATTTAAGATCGTGAAATTGTTTTATATGCATGCAAGCAATTCCAACAATATATATATATAATTTTTTTTTAACTGCACTGAGTTAAAATAAATAAATAAATAAAATAAACTATAATGCTCTTTATGTTTAGTTAAAAATCTATGCATATCGTTTCTAATTAATTGCAAAATTAAACATTTTGTTTGTTGTCAATACGCCATTGCACCGTGCTTACAACTCTAGTAAAAGTGTAAAAGAGCATTAGGTATATTCCCGCATGTTATGTTTTTTTGAATACATACAATAGTACAATACAAACCTCAACCCATCTCTCCTCGAGACTCGAACCCAGATGTTATACACGTAAGGGGCGCCCCCACTTGGGCTAACCCCTTGACCTCTATTCTCGCATGTCCTTGGCACCTCTATTCTCGCATGTCCTTGGCACATGGAAAAAGAAAATTCTGATTACTTATTACTATGATTTTGTACAGACAGTTTTGCACGTAGATATTATTAGACAAAATATTGCTTAAAATAATATATTTAATTTATTGAAAGAACAAAATAATAGTTCAAAATTGCAGAAATAAAAGAACTCACAAGGATAACATATTTGCAAATCATGACCTGTGTATTACATATTTTCTAAAAATAAATTCATCCCCTCACCTTAAAACAGATCATAATACATTTTCAAAGTATATAGTCATATATAAAGTAGTCATAGTTTTGATCATTTTCATATGTGGGATAAACATCAAATTTGCTTTGGATAAACATCAAATCCATTTAATCTTCTCACGAGGTAAACAAAAATTCACTTTGATCTTTTTGCAATGATATTTGTACAAAATGTTGAGATCCATATTCATTGCAAAATATTTGCAGGAGGATTCATGTTGTATGTTAAAAAGAGAATTAAGGGATTCTAAATACTTTTCTGCATTTAACTTCTTTATTTAATTAAGAAAATTGACGCTTCACTGATTCCAAAGTTTTATTTCCCTCATTAACTCTTTTCTCTATCTCTTATTTTTATTTCCCCGTGAAAATTGATAGATCCTGTAGAAATGCATAGCTGAAGATAAAAAATTGAAAAAAAAAATTTGCATTAGCAAACAAGCTCTAAATATGAAATACTATTTCGGTTGTCCATTTTCTTCATACATGATGTCATCCCATTTTGGTCAATTCACTCCAAAATTTAGTCTCCATTTGGTAAACTTATTTAACACATTTTTACAAATCACTTTTTAACCACGCATATTTTCTTACCACATTTTTACATCGAAAATAACAATTTTTTTATTTATAAACAAGTAAAAGTTATCAAACAAAGGTGGGGTTTGACCCCTTAATCCTTTAACTATACTTTTTAGTCAATAATATTGGGACCAGCTTTTTATCCCCTTAATAATAAGCAATAGTTGCGATTGTTTGCAATATAGACCCGTCCTATATTGGTTACAAATCTATATTATATATTAAAGCAGAACAGCCGTCAAAATTTTTCCCGCCCATTTTCAGTTTCCATTTTTGGAATTTTTTTTTTTTTTTTCAATTGAATTTTCGGAATTGGAAAATGAGTTGTTGACAATTAATGAGACATTTAATGTGGGAAAGTGTGTAATGCATTGTAAATAGGCACTTGACTACATGTATTGAATGCTAATAATTTGTCTACTCTCTCTCTCTCTCTCTCTCTCTCTCTCTCTCTCTCTCTCTCTCTCTCTATATATATATATATATATATATATATATATATATATATATATATATATATATATATATATATATATTTCCTGCAATTTTTATGGATCCTATAAGAAATAATTGTTAACATAACATTTATTTATATTCCAATTCATTCACTTCACTCATTAATCCATCCAAATTTGTAATTGTTTTAACACCGATGAATCATTTCATTGTACGTGTTTTTCATATTTTGAAAATCAAGCTAATTATATTTAGGTAACAATATTCATACAACACATTTTTTTAAAATTTACACCATAATTTAATTGCAAGATAGATCTTCGGTATTTGTTTAGTTTTGCTTTTATATTCTTAACTTTTTTTAATCGCATTGTTATTTATAACATTCAATTAATTAATAAATTTTATTTCTAATCACAAATTTTATTCAAATATTCTGCTAATTTGCATTGAAAGGATGTGCAATATTTTTTTTAACTTTTGTATTAATTATTTATTTTGATTATTTAAAAATATGAGAGATAAATAAGTGTTTTTCGCCAACAAAACAAATATATTGAATGAAAATCGTCTCAAAAGACAAGATGTGAAAATTAATAAAGAGTTGATGATAAAAAAATTACAAAAAATTTTAATATAACTATTATAATTTGAAGTAGTTTTATTGTTTGTTCTTTTTTGTTTAGTTAAAAATATTAGTGACAAGTAAGTTTGTTTGCATTAATATTCATCATTAATTGCTTTATAAAAAATAAATTTTATAAAGAAATTAATACATTTGGAAAACTACACATTAACTTTGAAAAACAAAAATAGCTTTACTTTTTCGTGCATTATTTGTGCATTAATTAGATTAATATTTTATTAAACTTTAATATTTGTTCTTTTTTGTTTAGTTAAAAATATTAGTGACAAATAAGTTTGTTTACACTTCTTAATAATTTTTTTTCCAGAAAACGGTAATTTTTTTTTTTTTAGAAAACGGTGACTATTCATTTTTTTTAATTATTTGAATTATACTTGCTAAATCAACGTAAGAGGTACTTATGATAATTAATAATTTATTGAAATTAAAATTAATTATTATGTCATCACATTAATAAAATTTGAATGGTATTTTTGAAATCATTTTACGTAGTGAAATTAATTACTATGTTATGGATGACGTGTTGACTGTATTTGGCCCCTGTTGGAGACCCATTATTTGGAATAATGTTGTTTGAAATAGTAAATTTTTTGGAGATGTGTAGTTAAAAATTGGAGAATATTTTTGAACTTATGTGTAAATTATTTTATTGGTATATAATGTGTGGTTGAAAATGAGTTTTTAAAAAATGAGATTTAAAAATAATAGGTACCAAATAGGGGCTTGATGATGCGTTTAGTGCAATGGGAAATGAAATTGAAATTATTAAGGATGTTCATTTTAATACTTAACAACGCTACTCCAAACAATGTGCAAATATATGTTATTTTCGATAAAAAAAAATAATATCAATTTTTTTTTTGAACAACAACTTCAATTTTTTTTTAATTTTTTTTATGAAAAAATGTGGAAAAATTAATAATTATTTACTACTTAAATATATAAATTGATTTTTATTACTCAAAGAAGTTATTATAATTTGAAGTAGTTTTATTGTTTGTAAAATTTTATTAATTATTTTAATATATTATTTTTTATGCATTTTGTGTACGGGAGAAATCTTATATTATTATTATTATTATTATTATTATTATTATTATTATTATTATTATTATAATAGGATAGTTGGCCCATGTTTTCCCGCCTAAACTGCTCTCCTTTTTTTTTTTTTGCCTTCCTCACGGTCAAATTGTGGCAGTTATTTGTCTGACTTATGATGATGAGGATCAGTGCATTGGTACTGACAAATTGTTTAATCTTTTTTTTATCTAACTTTGTTTAATCAATTCTATAATGCATTGATTCATTAATTGGATCATTTTCATATGGATTTCAAGGACAAATTATGTAACATTCAAGAATGGAAAAAAAAAAAAAAAACCATTTCCGTTTGAGAAATAGAAATTTTATTTTTTTTAAATTTTTTTATCATTATTATATTTTGACATTCTAAAAATATCTACAAAAATATTATTTGTAACGTTGAACAACATTAACGTAAGAAATAAAAAAACATTGTTATTTTCAAAAAATAAATTTAATTCACGTGTAATTCTTTTTCATGTATTGATTGATGTTCTGTACAATTAAATTGGAAAGTTTTAATATCCTAAATTTTAAGGATCATAAATTTTGAAAGAAGTGTTTTGTAATTTACATTGAATTTTGCTATTGAAACTTTTATGTTTATTCATATTCTTTCTCATAAAATATGAATTTAATTGTTTTCGTCGTGTATTTCTCACATTTTCATTAATTAATAATTACAATTTTTTTTCCCGTGCAACGCACGGGTGCGTATATTAGTATATATTATAATGAGATAACCGTCACCAAAATACGCACACATTTTCCCGCCCAAATTTCTTTCCAAATCAGGAAACTTTACAAAAAAAAAAGTAATAAATGTAATTAAGAAAAGTTGGTATTAAATGTTAGTTTTAAATTAAAGTTGGTATTAAATGTTAGTTTTAAATTAAAGTTGGTATTAAATGAAAGTTAGTAATAAATATGTGTGTGTATTTACATACATATATATATATATATATATATATGTAAATACACACACATATTTATTACTAACTTAAAAATAAAATTAAAACAATTTAATAAAAATAAAATTTAATTAAGTGTCAAATTATAAAAAATTTTTTTTTTTGATTAGTGTTATCTTTTTTAAATTTTCGAATTCAATAAAATATTATTTGTACTATATTTTTTACCTGATATGATTATATAATCAACATAATTTCATGAATATATATATATGTGTGTGTGTGTGTGTGTGTGTGTGTGTGTGTGTATTATGTATATGTGTGTGTGTGTATTGAAGTTTTTATAAAATATATATATAAT